>JAUMJK010000198.1:1333074-1999611 GCA_033558105.1 Coccyzus lansbergi | reverse complement strand
CCTCCCGCTCCGGTCCATGGGGCACGCGCTGTTGTTTTCTACCTGCAGCGGCGGGGAAGAGGAGGACGACGACGAGGAAAGATGCCGGGGAAACTGAAGGTCAAGATTGTGGCGGGGCGCCATTTGCCGGTGATGGACCGCGCTAGCGACCTGACCGACGCCTTCGTGGAGGTTTGCGGGAGGGGAGGGGGCGCTCCGGGGCGGGGGATTGGTGCCTGTGTGCGTGTGCCCGTGTGTCTCGGACCCCGTGGTTAGGGTGATGAGGTGGTGGTGGGGGGGCTCGCCGCTGCCGTCTGATTTTTGGATTCCCTTGCTGGGTCTGCGATTTTTGCTCCTCTCCTGCCTAGGGAGTAGTCTCATTGCAGTACTGCATGCACTCAAACGAGGATGCATGAGGAAGAACCATGCATCTAGACCTAGCCTGTTTATAATTTCCTTGGATATGATGAATGCTAACAGTTTCAAGGATATGTTTCAAGGAATGTTTCAAGGATAACTTCAAAGCAAGGTGGAGAGAGCAAATGCTGTATTAGTAAGCCTACATGCAGGTGGCTGGAGGACAGATAGCAAATCAAAGTCTAGATCATCTTTGTCTGTGCCACACGCTACTGCATTTTGTTTATATGCTTTGTGTTTACAGTATCACATTCCAGCCCGTAGCATTATTCAGTCTTTTTGTAAGATTAGAAAGAAGGGAAAATAATCTATAGCATCTCATGCCCCTGGGCTTGGCCCAAGAGCTCTTCATTCACTGCAGCCCCTCTGCAGATTTGGCCCCGGACAGGTGGGCGAGGAGCACCCTTGTGGGTGTTGTAAAAGCAGGCTCTGGTTTACCCTGAGGGGTGTGAGTTTTAGCTGGCAGCTTGCAGAAAATCTGAATGGCAATTTCAGTAGCATTATGTTTCAGCTTGTCTTGTCTGCAGGTTGTTAATGAATGGGTCTTGCTGGTATGACAGCCAAATGAAGTCCATTTCTGGATTTGATGGATGCATTCCTAGGAGGATGGGGAAACAGCAAAAGCATTTTTAAGTATTTTGCATCTTTGGATATATGAAGTGCAGAGTAGTTATGCAGGCTTTGCTTTTAAGGCCAATATTCTTATTTCTATTTGAAATACTCATATTTGCTAAGGGGATTTTTATTAGACAAGCATTTAATATTGTTTTTATGTTTAAATCACTTTATTTTACCAGAAGTATGTAACCTCAACCTTCTTTACAGTCATATAGGTAACGGGCAATATATAGTGTTTCTCAGGAAGGGATTGTAAAATAAACTGTCGTGATCCTATTGGTTTATAATTAATTGTTTGCACTGTGAATAACTTAGAACATTTCAGTAGCATTCCATACATTCAGTAATCATACTCTCAGATAAAGCAAAGTGGTATTTAAAATGGAATGCTACGTAAATGCATGCTTGTACCACAAATAGCAATTGAGATTGATGCATTACAGGTGTTATGGTAGCAAAAGAGAATGTCTTTATGGAACTGCATAAATTGAAGTCTGATGATATTGATTTCAAAATAGATTTGGGGTGTGTAAGTCCTGAATTGGTTTCGGGTTTAAAAATTTAATTCGCTTTAGACACTAAAAGAGTTGCTTAATGGGATAGTAAATTGGTCATAAAGTGCCAATGCATTTCTCACCTGCTTTTAAATGGAGCTGAAATAGTATGTAGTTTTCTCATTACATGAATGGCAATCATTTAGCTTAATATTTCCCTGTTTAGGTTCAGATGTTTTATCAGTAAGTTTTTAATTTATGAACCCTTGTCTTGTAATTTTAAATTGGATTGATAGTTGGCAACTCTGATGCGTGCTGCTAGGAGACAGGGAGAACAACATCAGGAAGTTGTGATGACTTTCATTTGGCCTGGTTTTGTGCCAGTTTTTCCTTGAGGAAAAACAGCTTTTCTCCTGTTGGTCACTTGTTCCCAACCATGCTCCATCTGTGCCAACTCCACTGTCTGAACAACTGTGCAGCAAAACAGATTTGGAAATTAATCAATTAAAAGACTATCTTAGGAAAAAAGGAAAATTTTTTTTTTCAGAAAATTCAGTTTGCTTGTCTGGGTTGATGTGCAATTGCATGAATGTCTTGGGACAGATGAGGTTGAAGAAATTATACATGTGGCCTTGCTTTTAGGACTGTAACTTAGAAAAACTGTGAGAACTACTCTTTCCAGATATGGTGTGGGCAAGGCAGCAGGTGAATTTGAAAGTACTGATATAGTTTTCTGTGTAAGGTTGGTGAAAGCCTGTACAAAATGTTTTCACTTAAATAAAAATGAAAAGCTGAAGTAACATTAAGGTACTAATTGGTTGCTAGCCCTTTATTTCCTTGGTAAATTTTCTAATATAAATCTGGAACTAGAAAAGAAAATGACAAAAGACTTTAGAGCTGTTACTTGGCTCAGATTGTGCGTAAGTTGGACTTAGTCATCATGTGTGAACTGGAGAAAACTAGCACAACTTCTGAAACTGCTTCCAAGTTTGTACAGTAGACAGCAGTGTAGTTGCCTGATCACCTCGATTAGCTTTAATGAACTAGCTTGCATGCTGGAGAAGTTCAGTTATAGCTGCCTGAGGCTTCAGGGGAACTAATTTACTTCCTAGATAAGGTGTAAAAATAGATTGGGTGGAGCTCTGTTGCTCTTGTATCTTGGCACATTCTGGTATGTAAAGTAGCTCTGTTAAAACTTGAGTCTGTATCATTTCATTATCCTGCTGTAAGCAGTGAATACGCAATCCAAGTAGCAGTGCTGTTAGTTTTCTGTATGCACATAGACTGCTTCCACCTTTTGATAGCTTGATGATTTTTTTTTTTTTCACTAAACTTGCTTAGTTCTGTGCTTTCGCACCACTCTGGCTTTTACCTTTAAAGCTTACTTTGAAGTAACTTCTTTTTGAAAAGCATTACTCTTCATTGAATCAAGTAGGAGGCTCCACTGTTTTTTTTTTGTTTGTTTGTTTCTTTGGTCACGAATGCTATACAAAGCTTTGTTGAATGCGATATATACAGAGCTCAGTGTGAACTCTTGATCCAGTTTTGCAGTACATTAGGCTTCTGAAGAGGAGCATCTCTTTAGTGCAGGGATATATGATCAATGCAAAATAATCACCGTGTTACTGGAATGTCTAAAGTGTCCATTTAATACATTCTCGAGCAAGAGTATTTTAAAAATGACTGTCCTGTTTTCAAAAGCTAAGCCTAAATTTAGTCTCCAAAATCCATTTAGACTTCTAAAAAGAAAACAGCATTTGAAGTCCACAACTGTCTTTGGCTGCAGCATTTCTTTTGTATTGGCAGACCCATTCTATTCTTAATAATCTTGAATGAATTAAAAACCACAGCGGTGAGTATTTGATAAGTACCATCAGATACTTGATATGAGTTGAAGTGCTAATTATTTGAGGAGGTAGTGTTAGAAAAACTACATGTTTTTGTAAATGGCTTGCAGTGGAAGCTGCAGTGAAGTAAAAGGCTCTTGGATTGTGCAGCGTTCTGCTTGATGCATGGAGCATCACAGAAATTCAGTTTCAAAACCAAGGGAGAAATGAGGTCATCCTAAAATAGACTTCTATGTAGACCAAATGGAGATTTCTAAAGTAAGTCATTACATGATTGAAGCTGCATTAATCAATACTAGTGTGGAGAATATTTAATCTTTAATCTGAAATTTACAGGGAGATATAGATAGATAGATAGATAGATAGATAGATAGATAGATAGATAGAGTGTGAGAGAGAGATATGTGTGTAGCTAACTAATCTTTCCAGTCTTTTTGCCTATATGCTTTCTGGAATTCTCTAGTTTAAGAAAGGAATAAAAACTGATGAGATGCTTTTCCTTTGCTACTCTCAATTTCCTGGTATGTGTCCAGCGTATCAAGATTGCAGTTAGTTTAGATAGTTTCAGTTATTGTCTGGTGTGTATCTGGGGAGGTTTCTTAAATTCAAGAAATAAATTTACCAATGTTAACGTTTTATTTCTATGTTTCTTTTATAAAACGTCAGTAAAGCTGTATAGAAACCCTAGAGAAACAGTAATATGACATAAACTGTCACTATTTAGATAGAATACTTTTGCTTACAGTATTTATTTCTACTTATTATTCTTAATGGAATACTTACATTTTTTTAGGTAAAATTTGGAAATACAACATTTAAGACAGATGTGTATCCGAAATCACTTAATCCTCAGTGGAATTCTGAATGGTTCAAATTTGAAGTAAGTATTTTTTGAATTTTCCTGTCTGTTATAGGGACACTCTGGTTTAAATGCCCTTAGTGCAGTAAGTAGCGGGTTAGCTGTTCATTCGGAAAGAGTCGTTTGGGTTTTTTTGCAATAACAGAAGTCTCAGAAGCTCTGTCTTTTTCCATGGAAAAGTGGATTTGGGAAAGAAAATGGCCAAACAGCAGCACTGAAGGAAAAAAAAAAAAAAAAAGAGTTCCACATTTGAAAGAGTGGAAAAGCGCTAACTACTTAAGACACCATAAGTGTGTGTATATAGTCTGGTCTTTTTGCAAGACTGCATGTTATAATTATGCCAACACGTGAGTCATCCCATTGCCTTTAGCAAATTGGATTCTTGGTTTGTGATGTTCAGCACAAAATGTTGTAGATTGTCCATATCCATCCTAAAAATTAGTCCAGATTTCGGAGGTGGATTATTGCATTTATTTAGGAAAGTGCATTTGTGTAATTACTGAATTTTTGCAGTGGGTTGTTTAAAATATCTTGTCTTCTTTTAAGCCACTGACCAGTTCGAAAGGGTGAGAGCACCAGTAATCAAGACTTCAGAGTGTAGTAGTCCTCTGAGATGCTTTATTGGTCTAATTTTATTGTTTGGTCTAATTTTTGGTCTAATTTTTTTGATCTAATTTTATTGTTTGGTTGTTTTTTTTTAAAAATGTCTACCCATGTGCTGATGGGTAGACAATCTAGGGAACGTGACTGAAGACAAATCATGTAGAATTTAAAAACTGGCATTCAGTGTAATCTTGCGATTGTGTTGTTCTCCCAGTGATAACTCTGGTTCCAGGATCTCACCAATCTGAAGGGTAAAATCAAAATAAGTTAATATGTTGTTTAGGTACAGGAAGTTAAAATTACAGCTTTATCTGTGTCAGGTCACTGTACGCAGCCAACTTCCTTTTTTTTTTTTACATTTGATTTTCAGCAGCGTTTCCCTGAATGTTTTCTTTACATGCTCAGATTCCGTGTTAATATTTGTTTCTAGGTGGACGATGAAGAGCTACAAGATGAACCTCTCCAAATCACAGTTCTTGATCATGACACGTACAGTGCCAATGATGCCATTGGCAAAGTGTACATAGATATTGATCCTTTGCTCTATAGTGAAGCAGCTACAGTTATTTCGGGATGGTTTCCTATTTATGATACCATTCATGGTAAGATATGCTAATTTAGAAGTAAAAACGTGCTGTTCAGCATGTAATCTGCTTCCTACAGTCTTCATTTCTGTAAATTGTTGTCAGAAATTTGTGATACTTATAATGTCAGGAGCTGGAAAGCTACTTTATTGGCACTTTTTTCCTTATTTCTGGCTGGAGAAGGTTCCTGGAACAGTAGTTCAGACCTAGTACTTGACAGAACACCCTTCACAGAACTTGTCACAAGTGGAAGAAAACTTCACACTCTATTTAAAATAGTTGCTGCAAAAGTCAAGTTAAAAAAGACCCAAACATACTTTTCCAATTACCATGTGTTTGCTAAAAGAAGTTAGTGCTTGTAACATTTTGTGGTAAGGGTAGCTTGGGACAGTCATGGTACTTACGTACTAGTTTTGTACTCTTCCTGAATTGATGGTACAGGGAAAAGTAGTGGAGAGAGCTGTTTGGTGCAGCAGGTATGTAAGAATTGTTGTTTCCATAGCTTCAGCCTTAAACGCTGGGCAGAACTATAAACTTCCTGCGAGAGAGCATCTCTGCAGCAGAACTGAGAGGCCAGGAGATGTCTTCCTACTCCTCTGGCCCAGGCTACAATTGGCATATGAACTGCCAGTTGAACTGAGCAGCTTTAGCAGGGTTATAGTACCTTCTTTGCAGAAAAACTTGCTCATTGGTAATAGAAAATGCATTAAGTACTAGTAATTTGGAGTAATTAATAGGATTAGTTTTGTATTTATTTCTACTATAGCTTGTCATTTTTCATTTTTTTTCTGTTGGTAGGTATACGTGGGGAGATCAATGTGGTGGTGAAAGTAGATCTCTTCAATGATTTAAACAGATTTAGACAGTCATCTTGTGGAGTCAAGTTTTTTTGCAGTAAGTAGAGGAAAAAAGTCTGTTTGAACAGAAAACTCTCCCTCTCCTCACCCTGCCCTGTCCTCCTTCTAGCTCATTGCCTAGGCCCAGTGAAGATGACAATGAAGCCTGTAGCAAATGAAGAAAATTATCTAGTTTATTTTTATTTTTCTTAAATAATGCTTTACTGTTGTCATTTCAAAAACAATACAAATAACTGATTTGTTTCCTCCTTTCCTTTCATAAGTTGCATTTCAATGCACATGCATAGGCACGTTGTATTACTTAGGATGCATATCATAGAATCATAGAATCACCAGGTTGGAAGAGACCCAGTCGGATCAGGTTGGAAGAGACCCATCGGATCATCGAGTCCAACCATTCCTATCAAACACTAAACCATGTCCCTCAGGACCTCGTCTACCTGTGCCTTAAACACCTCCAGGGAAGGTGAATCAACGACCTCCCTGGGCAAGCCTGTTCCAATGCCCAATGACCCTCTGTGTGAAAAACTTCCTCCTATTGTCTAGCCTAAATCTTCCCTGGTGGAGCTTGAGGCCATTCCCTCTTGTCCTGTCCCTTGGGAGAAGAGCCCAGTTCCCTCCTCTGTACAACCTCCTTTCAGGTAGTGGTAGAGAGCAGTGAGGTCTCCTCTCAGCCTCTTCTCCAGGCTGAACAACCCCAGCTCTCTCAGCCGTTCCTCACAGGACCTGTTCTCCAGCCCCTTCACCAGCTTTGTTGCTCTTCTCTGGAATCGCTTCAGAGTCTCAGCATCCTTCTTGTGGTGAGGGGCCCAGAACTGCACAAAGTTCCTGATAAAGAGGTGCAAAGTGAAACGATTTCATAATAGTACCTGTCGCAACTGTTATGCTGGACAGTTTTATCGCTGTTCCAGGGTCTCCCAGAACAAAACTGCTTTGTATGTGTCACTTTTTAACAGAACATCATGTGGATTACTTTCTGGAATTGTTCACATCACTTTTCACAAGTAATTTTATGTTTTTCTTGGCTTGTATGGTCATATCTTACATCTTTAATATGCTTTTTTCTTAACAGCTACATCTATTCCTAAGTGTTACAGAGCAGTAATAATTCATGGATTTGTGGAAGAGCTTGTAGTTAATGAAGACCCAGAATACCAATGGATAGACCGGATACGTACGCCAAGGGCATCGAATGAGGCTAGACAGAGACTTATTTCACTCATGTCAGGTATTAAACAAATAGGCTGTAATGGTTATTGCTGCTTTTAAAAATATTCACCATTTAAATAAGTGACTTGCTTAAGACAAGGTTGAGTATGATTTTTGTTACTATGTTTATTTTTTCAGTTCACTGTGTCTTTTGTTTCTGAATGTTTTGTTGTCCTATCTGATGGTCAGTATGACTGATGTGTCCTTCTGTCCTTCTTGTTGGTTGTTTTTAGCAAAGTCCAAGAAACCTGTGGAACTCTTGAAGATGGTCTTAATATGTATGAAGAGTATTACTAGGATTTCGACTCAATTAACAAACTACTCCATCCTCTTTGAACTATTTAAGTGTATGAACAAATAGAAACCATCTCAGATACTATGTGTGATACTTACCTTACTCATCCCATCTTTTCAAAGTCAAGTTTGGTTCATTGTTTTTCAAGCACGCTTCCTTATTGGCTTGGATTTAATTCTGCAGGATGTATCTGCAATTCCTGGGGAAAACAGCCATTACAGTCAGTTGATGTCTGCACAGTACCAAGTATCTTTTGTTGTAATTTTACTGATGCTTGCAAACAGCAGTTGTGTACCACGATCGTCCTGTTTCAGTGCTGATAGAACAGAACACACCTAGAGTATTGCACACTGAGACAAGAGACAACCAGTTGATGAAGGTGGGCAATATTGAAGGTATAAGTAATACAAAAATGAGGAAAAATAGCCATTAGAATGACAGGTAGTGATTTCAGTTCTCTAATAGTTCTTAGTGTCAGATTTCTTTTAAGTACAACTCTGTTTTAAGGAAGATACTCAACGCGAGTTGGGTTTTGAGAGGATATATGGAGAACTTCAGTAAGTGGGGCAACATAAACGACATCATGGAGATGTTACTCAGTACCTTCACTAAGAGAATATTGTGCAAATGTGAAAAATGTGAACAAACAGTATTTTCATAACTGAAAGGAATTCACTCTTTATCAGGTTTTTAGTATAGTTCCCTTGGTGTGTCAGTTTAGAGGATTAACATTTGCACATCTCTTGCTTTGCACAAATGGTGAAAGTGTATAAAGTAGCACATGTGGAAGTATTCTGCTAGCTTTTTATTCGTGACAGTGGTTGAGAGGAAAAAAAACCAAAAGACCTCATAGCAATGTTGTTTCGTGTCAGGTAGTGTAATGCTTCACATTGCAGTCATTGTTACTGCTGGCCACACCTACAGAATCGTGAAGAATCTTGTGAGAATGACCTAGACTGTTTCATAGATATCTGTCCTATTACATGTTTTACATGTAAAAAAGAATTCAGTCTCAAGCTTGGCTTGAATGGAATCCATAGCAGTTTTCACTCAGCTAGAAACTTTCATACTCTACCTCAACCTTAGATACTTTTTAAAGACCAGTACAAGCATAATTTCAGCCTCTGTTGTGAAGTTTGCTATAGGAACGTGTTCTGGTAGTGTTAAAACCCAGCTTTGACAAAGCAGCAGTCATCATTTCATTCCACTGGATTTCTGAACATCACTGACATTGGGACTGTTAGGCTAACCTTCGTGATGGTCAGGGGTTTTCGGTTTATTAGTTGAAATCTCCTCATTTCATCAAAAGAGGAATGATATCTTCCACCTAATATTACCAACGTTATCTAGCTACGTGGACTGATTAACTTTTTCTTTTTAATATAATAACATGGTATTATTGCAGTCGGAATAGAATTGGAGGAGTAAGGAAAAAAGCAATGTAAACCATGAAGTCACACTACAGTATAGGAGGCAGAGGTTGTGAACAGCTGTCTGCATAATCATGTTAGATTATATCTGTGACCTGGTTTACTGACTTGTTGCCTTTGGCCTCTGCTTCTGGAATTGCCAACCAAAAGAATAGGGAAAGTTCACAGCAATCATAAGCATTTTACCTTTTGTTTTATAGGTGAATTGCAAAGGAAGATTGGCTTGAAGGTGCTTGAAATGAGAGGAAATGCTGTTGTTGGGTATTTGCAGTGTTTTGATTTGGAGGGAGAGTCTGGACTGGTAGTACGAGCCATAGGAACAGCCTGCACGTTGGATAAATTAAGTAACCCGTCAGCATTTTTACCTGCATGTAACTCCCCATCCAAAGAAATGAAAGAGTAAGTATGACTTAATATAGGGGAACAAGTTTCATCTTTCTTCTTTTCATACTCATTTAGTTTTACATAACCAGCGTGATTTCTTTTCCCCCCCCAGAATTTGTTTTTCTTTTGTATTTATATTTATCTGCAATTCAGTTTATAGTCTACATTTTTGAAGTGATTTAGGTTGGTTTACTTATTTCTGTAGAAGATGGAGTGGTGAACCCTAATATGACCCTTTCGAGTTTATATAATAACAGTATTTATGTATCATTGAGTTACAATCCACCAGTTTCCCAACTAATAATTGCCTTGACTCTTGTGCGTACACAATAAATGTTTTTGTGAGGGCTTCTAATGATATACCTTCTGATCAAGATGTTCCAAGTTCAGTACAGTCAGGCTTGGTTGTTTATTTACACTGAGATATGTTGAATTCAGACAGTTTTAAGAATAATCCTGAAGTAGTCTCGTCTTTTCTTGTGTGATTTGCTTTTTACTGTTGCAAAACCAGTGGGGATATTTTAAAACAGTTAGAGTTAAGAAGTGTACTTGCAGAGGAATCTTCTATGATGAGAGGTAGAATTTCTTGATCTTTGTTGTGTCATCTGCAGAGCCAAACACAGCTTGAATGCAACTTTTTAGTGTGCATGCAAATTAATAGAAAAATACTGGCAGTCTTCAGGTTGTTACTGCTTAGTTGCTTGGGTAAATCAGTTATTTTTGGCTTGGTAGAGAGATCCAGTTTCTGGTGTGGGGGGGGGGGAAGCATTATAAAAATGTACTACTTAGGCTGTGTTTCCAGAAATATTTATAGAACTTGTTAGCTGTTGTGTTGTTATAATAGTGATTAGGCATTTTTGTTGTGCAGGAATTGGTACGCTCTCACTTCTCAAAATTACTGGTTTCTGTTTCAAATAATCGCTTTTTTAACTTGTCTTAATTTTAAAAAAATGCCATCTAAAGAACTACTGGATACACTTCAGCATAAAATAACAGTGGTGATTTAAAAAAAGAAAAGAAAAGGTGGACCTGGTAAATATCAGCTTAAAAAACATTCATAAATAAATCTGTAGCATTCACTCTGGAGCAAAATGTGGGAATTCCACCCTCCAAATAGTCCGTGTTCAGCCTGGTGGTGGGTATTGTCAGAATCATTGTCCCGCAGCCCAAAAAAATGGGTATATTTCTTAAAGATACCAAAACCAACTAATACTTCTTGTTCTTGGCTTTACTAACTTGATGTCCTGTTGCCAAAGAATCAATTACACATTCACGAGCTAGTGCTTAAGCTGTTCCTTTCTTTTTATTTCATCTGGACTCCTGCATGCTAGGAATTAAAATTCTTAGAGTCTGCTTAAAATAAGAGATCTCTTCTAGCTAAACTTCCCTGTAATCATTTATAACATATAACTTTGCAACCTGTTTGTATGTATTGTTTTCTTTTCTTCCACCTTGGCTGCAAATTCTCTCAGGTCTCCGCTGGTTCATCCGCCAAGCCATGGATGCCGCTCGACTCACAACAGCCCAATTCACACTGCTACTGGCTCACGACTTACTCAGAACTTCTCTGTGTCTGTTCCCACTCTCATCTACACTGGTACGAGACTGCTCAGACTCAAGAGCTGGGGAGAGGCAGGCCACAGGCACAGTGGTCGCAAAGTGCAGTCAGGCAGGCAGTGTAGGCAGGTACCACCCATCTTTTCTCCCTCCTTTTCTCGTGGAGACACCTTCTGTTGTCAGTGAAGAACTACTCTGTGTGCAGCTGCTGAAACAAAGGCACTAATTTCTTGAAAATACATCGGAGTCTCTTCCACAAAACCACACTCTTAATTTCTTTGTAACATGCTTACTTCCTAAGAAATTAAGTAAAAGTGAGTTATGTGTCTGGGGAACATTGACAATTCTGCAGTCATTGGAGGAAATCATGTTTTGATTCAAGTTCATAGTTGTTTTCAGACATAAAATGGTGTTTAGGTTTTAAAATGGTTATTGGAAGGGTATGTGCCATTTGTGGAAGAGATGCTTTTAGAGGGCAGGTAAGTCAATCTGTGCATAAGCGAACTGTTTGTCAATACAGTTGTTCCCGTAAAGATTCTCCTCTTTGCTCTGTTTTTAGCTGTGGCATGCTGCTGATGCTATAGGATAAGGAAACATATTTTTTTTCTTAAAATGCATATGTGTGTATATACATAAATGTATGAATATGTATAAACACAAATATAATTTGAAATCATTTTTTCTTTATTAAACTAACTCAAAGCATTGTGTATTTGACCAGATTTTTAAGCCATAAAATGTTTTCAAGTTTTCCTTTTGCGTATATATAATTTTTTTGTTACATCTCACGCCTTTCATTTGGCTTAATTGTTTCATTATAGATTATCAGCATCTATCTGTAGAATGCTGAATGAAAAAAACAGCATTTCTTTGCCTCTGGCCTCATCCCCAGTCTCGCACCTAAGGAATAGCTGCTGGCCCTGCCCCAGTCCCATCCTGGTGTTTGGATCATGCTGCTGTCAGCCAGGTCCTTTGGCACAGGATTACTGAATATGTTTCCACCTTCTTCTGGCAGGATTCCCTTCAATGAAGATCCCAATCCCAATACTCATTCATCAGGACCCTCCACCCCTCTGAAAAACCAAACCTATTCCTTTTCACCTTCCAAGTCCTACAGTCGACAGTCCTCTTCTTCTGACACAGATTTGAGTTTGACACCCAAAACTGGTAAGGCGCTTCCACCCACTTTTTGTTAAAATTGTGTTTCTCTTTTTATTTCATTCAACCCCATTTTGCTTTTTTGGCATAAAAGTTATTAAAATGATACGGAAACTGGAGACTTCAGATAGCACACCTCAAGCTTGAAAGGGTTTCTGTAGGATAAAAATTTAAATTCTGCCTGTATTTCCACTATTCTGGATAATATTAAAATGACATTAGTAACACAACTCTATTCAAGTAGAAATAAAACATCTTGGAGCTTTAAGGGAGTCCTAACTAATTGCCTTTTTCTTATTTCCTCCATTTCATATTGCAAATCATAGGAATACATTTCTCACTACATTGTGTTACAGACAGTGTTACAAAAACAGTGTAGTCTTCAAGCCTAGTGTGTTGTGCTATAGGTATATTTATCTGTGATTTTTAACTCTTTTTTGCAAATGTAATATTAGAAATGTAGCAGCTGCTGTCTTTATTCTCCTTGGTAAAGGAGAAATCACGTACACAGTATACATTTTGAAAGTTTTTTAAATTATACTTCAGCCATCTTCAAAAAACATTTTTCTCCATTGGTCTATCATAATTTCTTTAACTTGTTTCCTCCCTCCTTATTTTTTATTCTGTGGTTAGATCACGTTGGTAATAATGTCAGCACGACAACAATTATTGTATGTTTGTTCTCCATTATGTGACCAATGCCCTGAGTTTTGCTACCGTAGGACAAAACATTTTGCAGAACTGTTTTTAAAAGTGTGGTTGCTTTTCAAGTGATGTTTTAAATTGTGGTATTTGAAGCTCAAAACATTGTCTCCTTCTAATCTAGACAATTTTTAAATATATTAAAGTTGTTGATGCAGCTTTACTTAATAAACCGCCACCCTTTAAAGAATTTTTCCAAGCAGAGAAGTTACATATTGCACCATGCAGTTATAGTAAATATTTTGCTCAGTTTATTCCCTAGGTATTTTTTATAAATGTGCCCAGTTATTACTAAGAAAGCCAGCTTTCTATCTTCGCTCTTTCATTATTCAGAAACCCAACCAAACAAAAGCTCATTTTTTTTTTTTTTTTTGTCCTTTTGGGCAAACATTGACTTTTTTATGAAAACCTATGCTGGTCACTTTTTTAAAGGACCTACAAATATATCTGGGGGCTTGTTGCTTAGTACCACAAATTCACATGATTTGTTTGCAGACTATTTGAAAACCTGCTTGTTCTGATCATATTTTTTTCCCATGTTAAGAATCATGTCTTATAAAGGGTTTAAATGTAATGTTGATAGTCATCTTTCTAAATGTAAATGTTCTGAATTTATGAAGGTGGCAACTCACTGTGAATTTGTCAAGTTTTTAAAGCAGCAATCTTTATGTAATTCTTGTTAGTGTTATGTAGGTGGATGGGCCCTCTCATCTTCAGTCAGTTCATACAAAACAGAAACAGATTGTGTACTTGGTACATCTTAATTTAAGGGATTTTTGAAATATATAGGTATTTTTTTAGCTATCTTTTTACAATGGGCACACTTTTGCTTACTGGCACTGGCTTTTTAACAGCTACTGGAACTTGTCTTCAGATTTTGTGGTTGTGTTTTAAAAATTCTGTGTCTTGATATTATATACTTTATTTTGAATCATAGTAGCTTGACAGGACAGTATTTCGAGTAATTTGTTTTACCTTTTATCAAAAATTTGATGGTGTGCAGAAGATTGTCCTATAACATCCTAAATTCAGTATGTTGTTTTTAACAATACATGGTTTATGTTTAGGCCTCTGTTTTCATTTCCCAAGACAGTTACCAAGCTGGAATATTCCACTGTGAAAGCTGGTAATGACAGTGGTTAAAAAAGGCAAACATCTCATTTGACACATCAAACGCTGTCAAATTTGAGATACTTGTTAATGAGATTGGCTGATATGAAAAATGAAGTGGTTTTTGATGTTCATGTGTTTGAGATGGAGACTAACCTGGAGAAGGAGTGCAGATACCACAATTTCACAATATGAGTGACTAAATAGAGCAGATTGAAACTTGGATCTGCTTAAGCATTTAGTTTTCCGTAGCTGCAAAACAGCAGACTATTACATTAATGTCTTTTATAACATACAATCACGATTGTTACCCGTTCTGTTCCAAAGATGGGGGGAAGTTCCGTTCTAAGAAAGCTTGTTGTAGTTTGAAGTTGGATGACTTCCGTGAATAATAATATATTTTATACTACTGCAAACTAACAGAATATCAGACTGACAAAAAGCATAACATATTTTAATTAGGTAATACATTCTGATATGACATGTGTATGTTTGGAGGAAATTGAGAAAGTGTCAAGGCCTTTACTTTGTGGGAGCTTAGAATTCTGCAAGACTTCTGGCTCAAAAAATTCATAAAACAAATCCGTTATTTATCTGGAAAATAACTTTCTTATACCTAAACAATGAAAGTAATCAGATTACATGAGTGGGAAGACTCTGTTATTTAGCCTTTACGCCATAGCATTTATTATCGAGTTTTGTATAAAATTTAAATAAAAGTTAGATTACCATGGCTTTTTAAAAAGTTAATTTCAAAGTAAAGTTAATCAAGTCATGATTCACATTGTGGAGCTGTATTGTCATTCCATTTCTTTGTGTGTTGAGAATTAATTAGCTATTAGTGCTGGTTCATTTGGAGAGATTAAAAAAAAGGGCTTCATTTTGATTTCACCTGTTTGTTTCTTTAGTCATCTTCTGAATCTACATCTCTTTATCTCTATTACTTTCCTCCACAGCACCTTTCCCACAGGGACCTAGGATTTTCCTGTTTCCCAGCTCCCCTACACTCTCTTGTGATTTCCCACATCTTAAAAAGTCCTGTCTCCTCCTCTCGGGGTCTAGCCTTAACCCTCTACACTCTAGCCATGTCAGCCCAGTTGTTCTGAGGAAAAGTGTTTCTTTCACTGAAGAGCTGCTTCTGGCTGCTTCTGGTAGGATCAATCTATTATGGCCTTTTAAACAAACTTTTAAGGAAATGTTGTTGTTTATTTGATTTAGGGGCACTTAACATAGCCTTTTATAACCCTACATTTTGTTAGTTAGCCTCTGAAAACTGCTGGCTATATGACTATTCATACCATCTCTCACCTCTGCCCCAGAGGCTTCAAAAAGCTTCAGAGCTTCTTAGAGGATTTAAGCAATACATAGTTTAAGCTAAAGAACTTTATCCTTTTCCCTTGCAAAATTTCCCTTGGGAAATATTTTTGGGGCAAAAATAATTTACTTTTTAAAATCTCCCTCACTTCTGTCACTTAGTTCTTATATTTTGCATGGAACGATCTCTTACTCATTAATTCATTCATAACTTATTGGAATAATGGCTATCAGATGGCTAGCAACTCTGCTTCTTGAATGAATCTTTTAAACCAAACCCACACAAACATTTTATTTGTACTGCTTCCATTTCCATTTCACTGTCATGCATTATTTTCATGGATTTAAATTAAATAGTTGATGTTACTACTTTTTTCTGTAGAAACTATTTTGATTAGTTTGTATTTTTTAAGTTGGTTTCATGTCCAGTATTTATGCTATGTTTGTCTGTACTTAATATTGTATAGTCCCTGACACCAATGTATAGAATCAATGCAGAATAGTAAAAGCAATTTAATCTTGTTTAATGGGACTATACAAATCCTAATATTTTTGTTTCCTTATCCAAGAACAGCTAAAAATATTTTTTCTGAATCATAGTATTTTTATATGTAATTATATGGTAATGGTAGCCTAGTGATTTTTTTTAAATGTAAGGAATGGGATTGTTATGTGAATTTAGTTATAAATTTAGTAAAAGAAAATCTTGGCTTCATTCATAACTGTGGTGTTTGTATTTCATCTTGCTCCTGACACCTTTTTTGTTCTTTATCCTGTGCTTTCTTATGTGACTTACATATTTATATTTGTGTTGACAAGTTAGCACTGGTGGTTTTAGATAGAAGAAATACCAATGATAGTATGGTTTTAGGCATGAAATATTACCAAGAAAATCTGATTCACCAACATTGTGTTTGCTTTAGCAAAAACACAATCTTGGTATGTGTTTATTTTTTTTACCTTTGTGATTTCTAACGATAGAACAGGTCTCTTAATGTCATACATATAACCTGCATCTTGATGCCCTCAGTTATGAATACAATTCCTTGATAAAAGATAGTTCAATAGCCAAGATGTTTGTGTATGTGATAAACTTCCTGTCTCTTCAGAAAAGCTTCTGCAGTGGGGAGGAGATGTGGGAGCAAAATATATGAAAGGAAGGCAGAAGAGAATTAACCATGTTATGCAAAAATCGAGTTTATTTCTCTGTTCTTCTACAGATAATCTGCAGGTTCTGTGTGTGCAAATGTGGTAATCAAATGTGGTGATTTTAAATGCTCAGCAGTAGTTCTTAGCTTATTTGAATGAATCAGATGAGTGAATATTTCATTGCACAGATATTAAAGAAAATAATAATTGGTTATTTGTTTCAGAGTTTATGTTTCAAAGCATAGGATGTGCATTGCCTTTGCAATTTCTTTCTAGTGCCAGTCATGCATCCTTCTCCCAGTGGTCAGGAAAGGTGATTTAGCTACTCTAAAACTCTCAAAAAACCAGAATTTTGGTTTTGTACTGATAATGATAATAGAGTGAGGTACTTGATTATAGAGTAGTCTGTCTGTCAGAGAGGCATCTTTTAGTGGTGTGGAATTAATCGTGACTTTGCAGTCCTTTTTGATAAGGGCTAGAAATCTGATTATGTAGAAACTTTCTGTGAGAAGTAGGGAAAGTTATACTGAAATCATAGACAAAACTCCCAGTAGTAAAAAGAAGGGGAAAAAAAAAAAGAGAGAAGTTATGAGTTAGGAAAGAATTGCAAGTCTTTGTATTTTGAGTGTTTTTTTTTTTTTTTTTTTAAAAATTCGGGTTGACAGCAGAACAAGATCTTAGAGGTTTTCTTCTGTATGCTAAATACAATATTGCTAGTCAGGTGAACACCAGACCCAGCCCTTCCTCCACAACCCCCCTCTCCCCTGGCTTAAATTAAGATGTGATGCTCAGCTTATTTTTTTTTTGTCTGAAAATTAAAATTATAGGGATAATATGGACTGTTGATAATAAGTACTATATATTTTTAATTCAAGTTTGATTGCCAGTGATAATATATGTTTCTTTGAATGTCATTTGTACTGATGCTCTTCAGGAATGGGCAGTGGGAGTGCTGGAAAAGAAGGGGGGCCGTTTAAAACTCTATTAAGACAACAGACTCAGTCAGCTCTGGAACAAAGGGTAAGACATGTTATACTTATATTTCTGGTCTACTAAAGTGAGAATTTAACTTGTTATAAGTTAAATGTTCCACGTTACACATTTTTAAACAGTAATTTTTAGGTCTGAAAACTTACTGGAAAGCAACATTGAATGTTTAATAATGCTTTTATACACTTTAAAAAATATATTACTAAAGTGTTTAGAAAATAGTGGAGAAGTGTAATGTTTGCAGTAATCAAATGGTTACGGTTGATGTGATAAGAAACAGTTATAGTAAGAATTACTGTTATTTAATGTCTGTAATGTACTGATGCTTGTGTAAGTTTAATACTTTACCATCTTGTGTTTAACTAAGCTTTTACGGAAGCCAAATTCAAAAACAGTGGCATAGCTTTAAGCAGGGTGAAAAATCCCATTTGTGGTTGTGAAAGTATTGTTTTGAAAAATAAGACTTGGTGCATAGTTTCGCCTTTGTTTTACTGCTTGAAATGTTGCATATGTAGCCTTTGAAAATGGTAACTAAAACCTTAATTACTTCTCTAGCAATAAAGTGGCTTTATAGAATTACAGGTTTTTAAAAAAACTTTTTTTTTTTTTTTTAGTCTTCTGTAGGACTAAAATTGCTTTCTGTTATGCTGACTAGACTGTTCTGATAAAAATACTGGTTTTAATTATTTGTCTGCATTTTGGAATGAGTCCTTGCAACCTCTTTTTATATGTTATTTACTGCATTTATCAATGTTGTTAGTGAGGTATCTTAAAAGAAGAAATGTGAGTGTTTTCCTATTCAGAAATAAATTCCAGTTTTAATAACAATTTCTGACTACCTGAACTACTTACATAGAACCATATGCTTTTAGAAAATACAACCAGCTACATCTGTGATATATAAGTGAATTAGCTACTCTTTTGAGTAAGTGGATGATTCTCTTCTCATTTTTTTTGTTATCTTTTGCTAAGGGAGGATCGCCTCATAGGTTCTATAAAAGGCGGGTATGTTCCAAAACATTGTGTGACTCTATAGCCCTTTTTCTTGTATTGAAGACTTCTAAACAATAATTTTAAATATTTTGGTTTTCTTTTTTGTGAGGTTTTCCAGATTTCTTTGTAATCCTGTTTATGTGGGAATTTTTAATATTCTGTGTGGTTTTTTCTAACAGCATTTGTCAGATTGGCATATTTTTGCTTAATTTGAATTTATGTGTTGATATGATTCAGTTAAAATTTTAATTTCTCTTTAAATACAAATCCACGGCTTTTCGCTTTTAGTGTTTTACTTCAAAAAATGCTAAAATGTGCCTTAAGAAGCGTCTTCTCTGTTTCCATTTTATATCTGCTAGCATTTCAGACATTTCATGGCTGATCTCTAATTTCCTTAGGAAGATCTTTAAAAACAATCAAAAACATAATTTAAGAACATTAAAAATACACTAAGAGTTTTAATGATTTCTACGTTGTTTTGATAAGAACTGCACATTGTCTAGTGGAAAAGAAGTACTGTAAAATGTGATGGAAACTCATTGAATATGTTATTAATGATGATGTAGCAAAGCAGATGTTGTTAATTGATATAAGAAATATGTTCATGCTGTCTGAAAATTTCATATTGGCTGTGTTTTTTCTGTGGTTACCTCTTTTCCAGTTACTTAAGTGTAGCATGTTAAGTTATTATTTCTGCTTTAATATTGCACACACAAATACTGCACTCTAGTTACTCATCTGGCTGGGTTAGGGTAGCACTTAGGAAAACAAAGAGTAAATTCAGTATGTGTATTTCCACACAGATAGGTAATAAATTCCTTTGAATCTTAGTTCAGTTTATTTGGCTATATGGTAATGCTAACGTGTGTTAAATCTAGTTCATTTAATTGGATGTCTCCACAACATTTTTTTTTTAATCAGATGTTTTTAATGTGTCACTTAACCCCCATTGCAAATGAGAACATTTTGTTGCACATGTAATATTTGATTTCTTCCAGGAAAGTATACCAGCCGTGGAAAACTCATATGTGTTGTGTTTTGAATTAATATATTTTTAGCAACTCACAGGATGCTTATTGATAACAAGTGTAACTATAACTCAGCTATTGTTGTATATAATTATATCTGTACATGTATATGCTATATTTCTGTCAGTGAGAAAATTTGCACTTACTTTAATTCTAAAAAACTAGGCTATGTTTTTGATAGCATTATGTATCTCTGCTGACCTCAACTTGGACAAATGCTGTTTTATTCTTTTGTGTTTGCATTCCTCAAGTACTTGAGAGGTCTTTACTGCTGCCTTTCCAAAGTGGCGATCTGTTCATCTTGTTCATGTTTCATATAGGTGTCTTATGCAAATTCTTTTATTGATTTCCATAGTTCGTTATTTTGAATGCAATTAACATGGGATAACTATTCAGTGGGCAGAGCAATTATATGTTTATGTATTTAAATATAAATTATGCAGAATGATTGTCGTTGAGTTATACAGGAACAAACATTTTCGGTATACTCTTGAATCACTGAACAGTTGATACTTCAGACCTGCAGTGAACGAGTGTTGATGTGTTGTTTTTTTCCATTTTTCGGCATGAAAGACACAGAAAAGGACTGTGGTGTAGCCAGAGATCTCTGAATAACCTGAGAACTTTCAAAGCACTTTGGTTTGTTAGAACCTTCAGGGGGAATGTTTTCTCTAGCTCTCTCTAGAGATCCATCTGTGCTTCTGAAGACAGATTAGTCAAGCTGTTTTGCAGTGCTGTGGTGAAATATTCCTGCTTTCTAACTGCAAGCATGTCTGCAGGTTTTGGTGGGGTTTGAGGTGATGTTTTGTTGTTTGGTTTTGTGTTGTGTTTTTTTTTTTCTTTTGATCATTTATACCACCATTGCTTTTATCAAAGTTAGACTCTGAATTTTGAAAGTCTAAACCAAAGTCCCAAAACCTTGACATTCATAGGACCTTATGAAAGATGTAAGAGTTTTAATAAGAAGGGTGTTTGTATTTCTGAAATGTTTATTTTTACATCTACGTTGATCTTCAGTTGAAGATGACTTTTCATGGCATGTATTGCTGGAAGTCTGATCCACATTTAATCTGCAGCATGTACATTGTCTTAGTTGCTCAGTTGAACTGTACCTTTGTGAATGCTGCAAGTATGTGAGAAAGGAGTCTGTACTGTACTTTCTCCCATATAAAATGATAGTGGGTTTTTTTTCCATTTAACCAATCATCATGACTATACAAACTGTGATTGCATGAGTTCTATTTTTCTTTTTTATTTTTTCTATTTCTTTTTGACTTTGTGCATTTAGAATTGCTGAACACAAATTACTGCCTTTCCCCCATAAGTGTTCTATCACGTCTATATTAAAAATTTCATAGAATGTCCCTGTATATAATACAATCTTCCAGTTTTGGGCTCACCTTCTTTGAATATGACTATTTTATTTCATGATGTGTGTCATGAAAAACAACTGTTATCTCTTACTTTGCCTCATGTGTGAACTGCATTTTTGAGTAGTTGCTGAAACTTGTTATTTCTTCATTTCACTTATGAATTGGTAAAAACTAGCTATGCAGTGAATTGGTAGTGAATTTGCTTAGTTTAGGAACTTAGAGTTATACTTGGAAGACTTATGCTTTATCCTAGAAGGTGGATATTTACTTTTACATTTAGCGCTTATGGCACTATCAGAACTATCAGTTAATGTCTTTTAGGTATGTGTTCCTGTAATAAGATATTTCTCATCCTGTGCTTCAGGATCAAACTGCAGTCAGTTTTAAGAATAAGACAAAAAAAAATTGTGAAAAGTGTTCCTTTATTTTGTATGAGCCAACAAGTAGAATACTGTTGTGTAACTGACATCCTAAAAGTGCTTCAGTTGAGGCTTTGTTAACACAGATGTGTAAAATTTTGATTATTTAATGTTGTACTGAGATAGGACTCTATGGGGGAAAAGTATTCTTACATGGTATAATACCTCTGCTCTTATTTTATTCTGAGTACATGAAGACAAATGGTTACATGGTTCATAGTAAGCCTGAAGGACATGTTTGGCCTAATGTAACTGCTTTGCTTGTATTTCAGAGAAATTATCAATTCAGTGCATGCTTATTGGCAATTAGCAGTGGTTGGTAAGAAGTCATTTGATGTTTGTTTTTAATCATAACAGGAATTTCCATTTTTTACGTTGACGGCCTTTCCACCAGGCTTCCTTGTCCATGTTGGTGGCGTTGTCAGTGCACGGTCTGTGAAGCTCCTGGACCGCATTCACAATCCCGGTATGTTAACACAGTAATGACTTTCCAGTCTAATTGTAATGATCACATACTTCTAACCTTTATAACTTTGTAACATAACACTATGCTATTTGAATAGATACAAATCTATTCTAATAATCTATATTAAAACAAATCTTTTAAAGTTTGAAAAATAATAATCATGCAGAGAATATGGAAACTTTTAGTTGGAAACTTTGAGTCCCAGTTATTGAGGGCTTAGTTTTTGGGTTTTTTACTTAACATTAAAACATGGTGCAATTTTTCCACTCAAACAAATATAAGAGTAAATGCTTGATCTTAACTGTGAATGTTTTTTAGTTTTCAGCACCTTGAAATCCATAAGGACTAATGACTGCAGTTTAGATCAGTACACGTTTTTAACCTCTTCTGATAAAAACCTTGTAGCTTTGTTTCTGAATAGTGCTTTAAAATTTTTTATGTAATATTTTACCTGGGCACCCCAGTACTGGAACGTGTATTTTGCATGCCCTAGTTTTGACATCAGAATTAAGTGGCCTTTGACTCTGAAGAATTTGTTGTTATACCCACTGAGACAAACTGAGAAATAATCTGTAAAAAGTTGAGTTAACAGTTCACTTAAAAATGCAGACAAAGGAGGGTAAAAAAAAAAAAAAAAAAAAAAACCACCTCCATGGGTTTGCATTCACTAGTCAGGAGTAACAAAACAAAACTTGTGCAAATACATTTTTAAAATAAAACTGAAAAAGAAAAAAATATCTTTTTTCCTTCTTGCAGCCCAACGCAAGACAACTGACTGTCTAAAGACTGACAACATTAAATAAAATTGAGACTTAATTTTGATTGGAAAGACTACTTTAAGGAATATTTTAAAAAACGTATGCATACACAATATTGTTCTTTTTTCCCCCTATTGTTAAGACTTATCTACACAACGGAGAAAAGATCAAGAGAAATATCAAAGTATAATTTTTGTCAGTCCCTCCTTTCCTTGCCACAAATTGGTCTTAGGCTGTATTTTCAGTGTATTTCTGATACAGGTCACTTATGGGCAAAATTTATTGAGATAAATCTATCTAAGACAATAAAAAATCAGTTATGGCCGTAATTTTTAATAAACCAAGTTGTTACATTATGCATTCCTTTGGTTTTACCAACTGACTGAAAGCAGGATATGAAATAATAGAAGACAGAGATGCATATTTGCACAACTAAGTGTCTCTCTGCAGTGTTCTTGTGGGACTTGTAGATTGCTCCTGGCAAGTGAATGTAGGATGCATGGTACTTTGAACTCAGTATATTGCAAAACAATGAAAGTAAAATGGGGAATGAAGGCTTGTGGCTATGGGAGGGAAGGTGAAGAAATATTAAAAAAAATTCCAATACAGTGATGATCATACTATGCATTTAAGTCAAATGAGTTTGTAAAATGCTACAGGAAACAAACTGGCAAATGAATAAGCATGAGAATATAGAAGAGGAAAGAACAATTGAAGGGGTGGATTGACAACTTATTGATATGACAATAATTGCTATATACTGCTCACTTTGGTCACGCTTAGAACTAGATTACTGTAGCATGCTCCTTTTTTCCCTTTCTATTTCAGCTTCTTATTAACTCTGCTGTCTGTGTCTTTCCAGTTCCTGTGGAGTGGTGTTGTCAATTGTGTTCTTGTTGGTAGTTTTTTTTCACTGTTCTGCTCCTATAACTGATCTACTAATTTGCTGTTTTGAACTCAGCCTTTGTCGGAATTATGGGTAACACAAGATCATACAAACTGCTAGACTGGAATAGTTTCAATTCAGGTATTTTATTAGTCATTCAGTACTACATATGCTGACAGAAATTATGGCAGCTCAGTGAAGTTCTTAGAAATGCAGTAGGATTTTTAGGTTAATAGTTCATATCTAAATCTGTTTAACCATCAAATGCTTATATGTCTTCTTTTAATGTTCTTAAAGACTTTCTTTAAAATCACAAAATGTTGTTTTAGTATGAAATAGTATTGCTAAGGATAATTTGATATTGATCTGGAAATCTGAATGTTCAGGTGGTTATTTTGTAGTAGCTTTCAGCAAAATGTCCACAAAGCTAGTAATTTAGGGAAAGAGGAAGAATTCTTATTTATACAGTTGGGATCATATTAGGTGTTTTTTAAAATAGGTCTTTTTAAAAATAATTTTTATTTTTGGTTGGTTGGTTTGATTTGGGGGAGGCTGTTGGTTTGTTTTGCATGAGCTTTAACTTTCTTCAACAGTGATAGTAGTTCTGTTAATTTCAGGAAGTTGATGAATTTACTTGTTCTAAATGTTAGATACAGAAATTGTTTGAGAGAATTGAAAATAAACAAAAAGGATGATCTGTTTAAAGAGAAAGGTAGTACATAGTCTGGATTTTTTGTTCATAAATTGTCTTGTAAAATGTAGTCAGCTAGCAAATGATTCTAACTTTCTGATTGCTTTAACAGCTAACTTGAAAAAAAGCCCCCTTATTCTATATTCTATGTAGTTCTAGGCATCAGAGTGTTAGTTAACGCTCTTTCCATAAAAGCTACATAGAGTACTGACCTCCTAATGGGGAAAAATAAAGATTTCCTCTGGAAAATGTAGCAAGCTTTGGAAAAAATAAAAGCATAACTTCTCTGCTTATAATATCCAGGCAAACACACCTTGCCAAACTTTGATGTTTTTAAAACAGACACAGTAGAAATGTATAAATCTGATCACTGGGGGTTTGTTTTCCATGGAAACAAACTTCCCTTCTTGTTACTCCACTGTTGTAGTGTAGCCCTTTGTCACTTTTTTTCATTTTACACATAGTTCAATAATAGATAGTGCCTAAAACTATTGGCTTGGTTTTGTATTCTTGTTCCTTGCTACAGTGAGTGTCTTGTAATATTATAATTATGAGGTTTTCTGATTTTGTTGGCTTTATTTGCTTGTTCTGAAGTGGTTTCTTTTCAAAATAGTTTTACTTTCCATATGAAAATAATATTACAAAATTCTTGTATATGTTACTGGTATAACATAGTCTGATCCAAGGTGTTAAAGATGTGTTGAAATTTTTCATCTTGTGTACTGCCTTGAAAAGTCTGGATTAATTGTTACTTTTTTGAGATGTTCAGTAGCATGTCATCACAGAAGTAAATGAGTTATATACAGACACTGAACATGTATTGATCTAGGCTAAAAAGTAACCCCAAAATATAAGCCTGGAAAGCTAAGGGGAAGTCATGAATTCATTTCTTGACAGAACATTGAAAACAGCACCCTACCCTATGTAGTGCTAGAGACTGTAAGCCTGTCTAGAAAGCTGCCTGGAGGAGAGGGACCTGGGGGTGTTGGTTGACAGCCGAATGAACATGAGCCAGCAGTGTGCCCAGGTGGCCAAGAAGGCCAATGGCATCCTGGCTTGTATCAGAAACAGTGCGACCAGCAGGTCCAGGGAGGTGATTCTCCCTCTGTACTCAGCACTGGTGAGGCCACTCCTTGAATCCTGTGTTCAGTTCTGGGCCCCTCACCACAAGAAGGATGTTGAGGCTCTGGAGCGAGTCCAGAGAAGTGCAACAAAGCTGGTGAAGGGGCTGGAGAACAGGCCTTATGAGGAGCGTCTGAGGGAACTGGGGTTGTTTAGCCTGGAGAAGAGGAGGCTGAGAGGAGACCTCATTGGTCTCTATAACTACCTGAAAGGAGGTTGTACAGAGGAGGGTGATGGCCTCTTCTCCCAAGTGACAGGGGAGGAAATGACCTCAAGCTCCGCCAGGGGAGATTTAGGCTGGACAGTAGGAAAGAATTCTTCACAGAATGGGTCATTGGGCACTGGAACAGGCTGCCTAGGGAGGTGATTGATTCACCTTCCTTGGAGGTGCTTAAGGCATGGGTGGATGAGGTCCTGAGGGGCATGGTTTAGTGTTTGATAGGAGTGGTTGGACTCGATGATCCAGTGGATCTCTTCCAACATGATTATTCTATGATTCTATGATTCTGTTTTTTAGATATAACAGGAAAAAGGACATGTGTATATATATTTTATACTGAGAGGTGATTGTTACCCAAAAATTTCGGGCTAGAGAGGTCTAAACCAAGGAGTTAATTCAGAGTTAATACCTTGCTGAGAGCTGTCTCTTTCTATTGCTTGACATGCGTCAGCAGCTCTGTGGTAACAGTCTTCAATTAATCCGACTGGTTAGGGACTTAGCAAGTTATCCTCATATTCCTGGAAGTATGTTTCTTTTGCAGTGCTAAGTGTGTTGCTGAACAAAGAAGGTAAGAGGATGAGAGGGTAGTAGAGTTGCAGATTACATACAAGTTAACTCTGTTTTAGACTGGAAGAAAGTATATACTGTGCAGATCTGTTACCATTGAGAAGAGAAAGGAGTAGATTTCTCGTCATGTCCCCGTTCTAGAGCCTTCTTGCCAGCTCTGTCATTGCTGGCTAATGTTTGGCCTGAAAGCAAAGCATTTATACAGCTTAAAGGAAAACAATATTTATGTTACATTCACATTAGCAAGGGTATAATCACAGCCATGACCAGGCAAAAAATATTTTCTGTTTTGAAAATGTTAAGACATCATTTAAGCTTGCTAGTAACCTGTGTAGGTTTATCATTGTTTTTTCCAGAGGCAAGGAGGCTTGTTTTAATTAAATGTGTAAGGACCATCTGATGGTGGTGACAAGTCAGAGATTTCAAATTGCTTGAAAATGAAATGTGAAAGTAAAGACTTACTTCATTTGATGAATGGAAAAGAAACTACATAAACATCTTGAAATTGCATATAGTTCAATGACAAAATTATTTAAATGTTTGTAAAATTCTGAAAAAGTTATGATCAAGATGAATCTGCAAAACAAAGGCAGAGAGATGAGCATAAATTCATGTACAAGAGGACCTGTAATACAGCGTTAAATGTACTCTGGTGCTGTCTCTGAGAAAGGTGTTGGAAGATGTACTGTAAATACAGAAATATGAAAGGAATCCTGGATACAAAAGACTGGATCTTTGCTAAAGTTTCTCCCTGAGTTTAAATACAGAGAAGAAACATTCCTTAAGAAGTGCAAGGAAATTGTTGAAGAGACTGCTTTTGCATACAGTGTTTTAGTAGCACTAACATATACGTTGTTCCCACATAATTACTACATTTTAAAACTACTTCATTTGGGGAGCTGCTTCAGCAGTGGTTCTTCAGCTCCAGTAGTCAGAAACGTGGAAGGAGGAGAGTTTATTAATGAAACTCCTAAGGAACTCTTTAATGCTTCTTTGATATTAAAGCTTACTGTTAGAGTGTGAAATTCTCCGAAACTCTGGTTTTATATATGAGGAAATGGAGGAAGAAAGCTTGAGTATGTTTTGGTTCTGTAACTGAATGAATGTTTTTCTTTTGCAGAAATACAAACATGCAGTGAACGTACAATTGCATTTCGTACTGCTGTATAGGGTGTTGATATGGTGTACTTGTAAGAACACAGAAGGAAATGTCAGAATGTTTTTGTCAGTGTCTGATGCAACTATCATTCAGAACTAATAGAAAAATTACATTTTAAACTTGACCTTCTGCCTTTTTTTGGAGAATTTCCAGATTGACTTCTTGCACATTGGAGAGTGTTGTTAATTCAATAATGGAGGTTAAAGCAGTTGTCAAAGGCTTTTCTGAATGGAGTGAGGGGTACAGCGTTTTTTTTTTAGTGATATTTTACTTTTAAATTTCTGCAACCTTTCCAGAAGAGTGAATATTCCTAAGTGGTTTTTTTTTTGTTTTGTTTTGTTAATGTGAATAGTGTTCAAATATCCTTTGTGGAAGCACACACTCCCTTATATTAATGAAATAATTTTCTTTGGGACTGGGCATTCTTTTTCTTTTAGAGAGAGTTCAGAGTAGGTATTCTTGTATGAACAAAGGATGGTCACTGTGGCTGAGTATAGGATAATATTCCTATGCCATTTTAAAGATTCATATACTAACAAACTTGGCATTTAAAATCTTGAACTTAGGCAAATAATTCTAAAAATAATTCTATTGAATCTGTTCATATTGATTTTAAAAATCTCCCTGGACTTCACTAATTATGTGAAAGCCATTGTAGGCTTCTCACTGCACAGATGTTTCAGTAAAGCTGTTGCTTATTGCACCACTACAATTTGCTTTTGAATTGGTACATATGAGAGAAAACTTTGGTCTTGTGGAGAGTTGTTGCACCTAATTCCGAAAGATGAGACTTTACTGAAACTTTTCTTCCTTTGTGGATTGCAATGAGTTTTTTTCAGCCTTGTGGTATGTCATTCTAGTTGCAGATACAGGGTTGTAGAACTTCTAGCCTGGCTCAAAAAATCGTTCTTGTTAGAAGAAAATTAGAATGATTCTCGTTGAAAAGACTCCTTCCTAACTACTACATAATTAAATTTAAACATGTCCTTGTAAAATGGCTATACACAGTATTGTAGGAAAATGGCAGGTAACACAAGTTCTGACTGACTAACAGGGTTACAGAAATAACCCTGGTTAAATGTTAACAGATAAGATCATAATCTGAGCTGAATTAGGCACAAGAGATTTCTCTTAAGTGCTAAGACTGAAGTTCCTTGGTGTACTATGTTTTTTATAAGGAAATATCATGGTTGAGTTGTTTGGTTTTTTTTCTGGGTGCACTTTGTACTTTGGATTCTGCCTAACGGTACAGTTTGCTTTGACCTTTTGCACTGATGTTTTCAGTATTTTTTTGTAAGTTTTGAGGATTTGGTTTTTCTTAATACAGTGTCCTTGAGGTCTTGAACTCACTCCAGAAGGAAGTGTATGAATGGCTCTTTGGATCCCGAAGTTGAGAGAGCCTTTTATGAGTCATGTATATTAGGGCAAAATAATCAGGTTTGAGTGTATAGAAATAATGAATGCACCACTTCTGTGAATATAACAAGTGAAAGCCTGAGAAGTTTAAGCAATTAATAGGAAATACAGAGACAGTATCATTTCCTGCAAAATAATGCTGTGCCAGTTCTGCAGTGGTGCAGTGAGGTAGTTTGATTGCATGGCAGTCACCAGGAAAGTGGCAGTCTTGTCTGTGAACATCTGTCTGTGTTTGTTGAGAGATTGATTTTTTTGTGTTTAAAAATTGTGTTTCTTTCAAAAGACTGTGTTAGATAGATAAGTATTATTGTTGCTTGTTTTAAGGTTCCAGATAGTTTGGATTGTTTAAAACTTTAAAGCAGTGCGTTTTATTACACAGGTTAAAAAATAGACAAAGTATGGTTTAAGAAGACTTGTTTTGTTACAACATAGTATCTCCAGCTTTGAGTGATCAACATAAAATATTAAACATGGGAACGACAAAGTTACGTATTTAGGCCTGGCACACCTGTTTCCCAGAGACAAATTAATTTCTGGTATTAAAGATTTTGTTATGTCTGGGCAGTACTTTTGAACTTTTATAATTCTAAGAAAGTATGGTGAAGATTAGATTAAAACTTTACTTTTAAAACATTGTCTAAATAGTTTTAGGTTTAGTTTTTAGTACTCTGAACATCTTTTTTTTTGTCTTAAAATACTGTGTCTTTTTAGTTTTAGTTGGGTTTTGGTTTTTTTCTTCTTTTAATTTAATATAAGTTGTATCATTCAGTGGTTTTCTTTAGCTATAAGCTAAATTCATTTTTTACTGTAGTTTTGGTATTATTATAGGTATTCCTTTTTTGGAAAGATGATACCTTCTTGCAGCATGTGCTGTTCCTGTCAGTCCTTCACGTACAATTAAAAGCAAAAGTTATAGGATGTATTACTGTTACGGCTGCGTAGTTAATACTTGGTAGTGTTTGCAGCAGATTTTGTTGAACCAGTGTATGGAAGACTATTGTCCCAAAGGTTACTTCTAATATTCAGAAAAGGTTAAATTATGCTGTAGTCTGTCCAAGTGATTATTGCATATTAATTCCTAAGAGAAATTACGTATATAACTTGCAGTGTGTGACAAAGTGTAGAGCAGTTGAGGTTTACTTTTTGTGCTGTGAGAATCCAATACTTACTCCTTTTTCTTTTTTAAACTGGGACTTTCAGTTTAGATTTACAAACCTTAAATAAGTTTAGGTCACAGTGGACTACAGAAGATACTTTTATCTAGTGATGTCATTCATAAACCTTACAAGTTGCTAATCTTTAGCTATCTAAGCATTTAAACTGTTCCAAAGAATATTTACTTGAGATAAGGAACAAATATAGGAAGACATCTCAAGGCTTGCTGTCAGAGATATTAAAATGATAAAATTGTTCAGGAATATATGTTTGAGAGAGCTGATTGGAAGTTAAGGTAGGATTCCAAAAACCAAATTTGAATTAGGATTTTTATTATTCTATTTTATTAGTGGCATAGGTAAAAACATCTTTTGATGAATGTTACAAAGAGAAACACTCGATTACTGCTAAAGATAAATGTAGGGAGAAATTTTTTTAAAAAGAGTGGACTGGCTTTGAAATTCTTTTGAATGTTTTAGGTTAGACTGTTGTTGATTTAGTTATTTGCTATCCAAATTTGGTGCTTAAACTTTACAGTCAAGTGATTTGGCTTTTTGTACACCTATTTAATTGTTAAAAGTTTTAGAAGGATGATGGGAAGTTTCAGTGTTTGTGGGATACCCAGAGAGGATTAAACTAAACCTTGACGTTCAGGGAAGGGTGCTTGTAAACTTAATAAAGGGATGAGAGATGTCTTAGGGAAAAAAACAAACAAACCTACAAAAAAAAACCCCAAACGTGCTATCTTCTTTATAAACTGATTAATTGGTTTTAATTAAGAAGATCTAAGAATAAGGAGATAAGGAAGGTGTGTGGATAATGCTCTGCTTAGTGAAATACGCAAAGATTGAGTTTGAAGGAATATAATTGGTGTCTCCATTGCTGGTTTTGAGACAACAGAACAATAAGTTATTTGTAGATTGTGAAAACTTTCTTAGTGTGATTATTCTCCTAATTTCAGAATGTTACATGATGTAAATATTTGCTAAATTAAGCAATATTAACCTAGGTTGAAATGAATCATATAGCTCCTACTTCCAAGTTACTTTCTTAGGATGTCTAGGGATTTAATACAATTCTTGAGTATGATCTGTGTAATCAAGACACCATTTTTCTTAAGTTTTTAAGAATCTGTATGGACTTAGCGTTGTGCAGATTGTGGCTAAATCTTGAAAGGCCCTGTACAAGTGAATCTCTAGGAAATAACTTTGGAAAGATATTGCTTCTTGTGAATAGGAAAATGACAGTAGTGTCTAGAGTTATCTCTAGGTGAAAGATTTGGACATGTTGTCCTAGCAACAATTCAACCTCATAGAAGTCACCCTCATATTTTGAAGGAAAGAGATAGGTGAATTGGTGGTGCATGGAACTGATTAAAGGAACAGTTAGGGCACAGAATAAACACAGTTCTGTTTGTACTTCTAAAGCTGTTTAATAAAATAAGTTTGGAAGATTAGAGGAGTTCTGATTTGGCGCGATTTTTATAGAATACTGTATTGTTGAAAACATTGCTCACCTCATCTTCCCCTCTAGAAATGGTGTGATTGCTTCCACTTTCTTAGAATTATCATGCCAGTTTTGAAATATGAAGAAAATTAGGTTTAATATTAAGTCAATAAAGGGTGCTTAACAGCAGTGTAATTTTTGCGAACTCTTTTGCTTAAAGTTGTAGATAAACCTTGCTATAAACTACTCAGTAGATTTGCTAGAAGAGCTTGTGATTGAGTGCTATGTATGCTTGCCTTTTTGCTTCCACCTAGAATCCAGGGCCATTACTTTCTGTAACCATTTCAGTGAGCTGCCATAGTTTTCAGTCTGTACTGTCACCTGATCCAAGCATGCGCCAAAATACCCACCGTTTCTGGCTACTGTCTGCTGAATCTGCTTTGCAAACCCTTAGTTCTTAAGCTTTTGCCTTAGCAAAAAACAACAGGCACTCTTATGGAGTGTACTGGACACATGCCATCCTGCTTCCCTAACTCCTCTAATTGTTTATGTAAATCCTTAGCTTTACTAAACATGTAAATGCTACAATGGCATCCCCATGTGAAATTGTGTGGCTCATGTGTCAAAAGAGGCTGCTTGTGAAAATATTTGTCAGAAGAATACGAATGCTACACATTGCACTGCATTCAATGTTTTGTATCAATTTATTATTACAATGTCACGGTGTTTGATTTTAATTGTAGACAATCGTTTTGTGTTTTAATATGCAAAGGTAAGTTGATGTTAACTGAATGTACCCTATTTATATACATGCATACTGATTTGTATTTTTGACCAGTTCCTGGAAGAAAAAATATTGAACTAAATGTCTTAAGCAGAGGACTTGGTTGTCTTTATGAACACCACGCATGAGTTTTATAGAAATTTTTGAACTTCTGTGATGAGAATTTCTTGGATTTTTTGAGAGGTGTTGTGACTGATCCTATCAACACTGAAGTCAATGGTTGGAAAATTGTTCTTGTATCTAGTAAGAATGAAAATGATTCATTATATTACTGTAGTTAACAGTTTTGGTAGTTCCAGTGTTGAACAGATTCGCAGCGTAAAGGGTTAAATGTTACTTTAGCAAGACTAGTGTTGAGCAGCCTCACAACAATACATGCTTTCCATTGTAATAGGTGAGAAAGTTGTGTTAACTCTCTTAGGAACTTGTTCCTAAACTTTTTTAAATTATAATTTTTTGTGTAGTAAAGGTAAACGTTTTCATAGAGTTTGGGACCCGTCACTACTATTTCTACCTTTTCTGTTCCCCCTAAACACATCTGTTCCCTTTCAGCATTTCATTTTGTTTCACTTTTTACTGTGGCTACATACCTTTTCAATGTCATTCTTGTTTGGAATCTTATTCTTTATTCCACAGCACTCTTCCTGTTCATCCCCAGTTGCTTCACCTGTTACTGACTTTCTACTCCTTCATCATGTCTTCACATTTTCTTGCATTTTTTGTCATTGGTGACATGTAGGAACAGTTTTTGCCAAATGGTACATAAAATTGTGAAAAGAAGCAATGATTTAGTAAAATTGGCTTTTTCATCTTTGTTTATATCTACAAAAAGTTTACTTCTTGCAAGTGTTCTGTGAAGTACAAGCATTTGTGTGATTCTACAGTCAGTGTTTATAGGCAGCTGCCTGTAATCAAGTCTAGTTGAGCAAGAATCGTTCTGCATAATCAGTGAGTCACTTTTCCTACTACTTAGACTTTTCTGTTAGAGAGAGGAAAACACATTAATAAACAATCTTCTTGTCTGTGATTGGGTGGAGAAGGAGGAATTCCTTCTATGATCCATGTCCATTTCACCATAAAGAGTTATTGCTAGCATTTAAGGAATACACTGTGGTCTAACATCTCCCATACAACTCTCCATTTTGTCAGATGCCGTAGCCTTTGCCCTAAAATGATTTCTAAAGTTACTCCTTCATATACCACTATTGCCATTAACTAACAGCAGCGATCACAGCTTGTGTTCAGAGATGTATATGCAAAAGAAGACATTTTATCTCCCACTTTCCTTTATTTACCACAAATGGCTCTAATAGCTGTGCTTGGGAACTCCAGACCCATGATGCCGTGGGTTTTTTCTGCATGATTCTCAGCTTTTGAAAGTGGAAAAGTGTGAGGCCTTGAGAGCAGTTGCTCCAGTCATCTGATTCAGCATTACTGTATATCATCTGAAGCACTTGGTTTTCCCAGTCAGTGGAAGGGTCTAGGTAGTGTTTTCATGTTGAGAAGCAGTGAAATGCAATGCCTTGAGATACTGTGATAATGCATTGAAACCTACTGAAGGTGAACTCGGATATAATGGAACATGATTGATGTGGTTCATGAAAATCCTTAATCTGTTATGTGTCTTAATGTGTGTATTTTTTGTCTTGATTGCAGAGAACCTTCCTTAGATCTATCACTGTAGGGTTGGGTTTTTTTCTTCGGTTCAGTACTCATTTCTTAAAATAAAAGTTGAATAAACTTCAATCTGCACAGACAAGACTGCTGTTAGTCAATACAGTGCTATGAGTTACACAAGCATTAACATCTAAAGATAGGCATAGTTGAATACACATACATCTATGCTCCATTTTTAATTATGAAATGATCATAGCCTTGTTCTAAATGAAAAGTTGAGGTAAATTCAGGAAGGAATACATCTTGCTGTACAATATTTTTATTTCAGTATATTTCAAAGTATGTGTGTATCTGCATCTTTCATTTTTGTTTGTCATACTGTCAGAGAACCTAGTGTATGATATAGGGATATCATACACTATATTTATAAATATTCCTGATATTACAAAATTGGTTCCCAATGGCTCTCAGGTTTTGACATTAATAATTTAAATTATGATTCATCGAGGAGGTCCCAGTGGCTAGCATTTTGTATCTGTGCAAAGTTCAGTCGATTCCAGGGAATTTGTATAAGAACTCATGTACTCTGAACCCTTTTATAGCATCCGAGTACCTATTGTATATTATTGTTTTCCCCCTTATTATATGTATCAGCAATTAATAGTTTTCAGCTAAGTTCATTGGTGCAGCTAAACCACTTTGAAAGAAGAAACAGTTGACAAACTGTAAATGGCAGTATGCATTGACTTTATATGTAAAAAGCTTACAAGGCGGGAGCTTTAGTTGTGGGAAGCTAATTACTGAACAGTTAAAATAAAGGGATTGCATAAGCTTATTCTAGTAGCGCTCTTTTTTTTCATTTTTAATGTATTTGAGGAAATCAGGTGGGATGCAGTTTAACATTTAACCTCAAAGACAATAAAGGTAATTAGGTAAGGAATCAGAGGAGGAAGTGGAAAAGGGTGCCATTGCCAGTATACTGAAATAAAACAGCATCAACAAATATATAGTCAACATAAGTCTTGTACTTGTTCATGTTGTTAATGTAGAAGTAGTTTCAAATACCTATTGCTTCTCAAAGTTAGGAGTGCTAAAAAAAAGACAACAGAGCTGTGTGTTTGATTAGTCAGACAGTCTTGAACACATGTTTTTAAATGTTTTTAAAACCTGATTATCAGAACTGCTTGCAGTAGGAAAAATTATTCAGGTGATTTCAGAGATGTCAGATGTATATGAAAGTCAAATATTACTTTATTACTACAAATGCTGTTTCATTACTACTACAACTGGTTTGTCGATATTGTAGAGTAATTGTGATGCTTTCAAGAAAAGTTACATGCTGCTTGTATGTTATTGGAAACTGACAGTATGGTCTTCAAAGGGGTGGAGATTGAATGTTGTCTACAGTATTTTGGTGTTATCTGTCATATGGACAACAACAGGAATGCAGTAATTTGTCAGAACCTGTTCCCATGGGTGATAAACAAGAAAATTAATTAAAAAGTCCTGTTAGTGTTTGCTTGAAGTGCAATAGCTAGGAAATAAAAAAAACCCCCACAACAAAATACTTGAATATATAAAGTTTGACTTTTCAGATTAATTGCATGAAGCTTTATGTTAATATAGTGCAGAATAGTGAACTCATTTATACTTTGTCTTTCAGATGAACCGGAGACACGAGATGCGTGGTGGGCAGAAATCAGACAAGAAATAAAATCCCATGCCAAGGCATTGGGTTGTCATGCTGTAGTGGGCTACAGTGAATCAACTAGCATTTGGTAAATCAAGATAATGATTTGATTTTCAAAATGCCACAGCAAATTTATTTAATGTTTGTGAATTAAAAATGACAGACTTTTTCAGCATCTTTCTTATTACTTCTAGTACATCTACTTTGGAGAGTTTTTAAAGTAACTTTCTGAGATTTCAATATTGTGTTGGTTTTTTTTTTTTAATGGGTTTGGGGGTTTGTTGAGGTTTTTTTTTTCCTAATGAACATTACAATTTTGTTTTTAAAAAAAACCCCTCAAACCAAAATGTTTCCTTTTGTAGTAAAAATATTGATTTATCTATGAAATTTTCTAAACCTAATCTATGTAAATGCCTAAGACTATTCCTTAAAGTATATGTATTGCGGTTTCTTTAATGGGTAACAACTGGCAGACCAGTACTTAAATGGAAAACTTCAAGCTTAAAGCACAAGTGCTTTGCTAGAAACATATTAATTGTATGTTAAAGGAGAATATGATGCCTGATAGATCTTGAATACTTCAGCTGTAAATATTCTGTATTTCTTTCTGGAAAATGTATGTCATTATTTTTATCTTCCAGTACTACAGTACTGTTGAACATACTAAACTGCTTCTCTGCAGTAGTCTTTCTGAGATCAAATTCCCCAACCCTTCATTCTCTTCAGGCCAAAACTCCAGTGTCCTACTGTATACCCTTTGGCTGAGAAAATTCCAATCTTATGTATTTTGGTGACTTACAACAAACGTTGTGAGAGGCTTGGAGATTGGGAGGAATAATTTGAGATTCATGTTATTACTTCTCCTTCTCTCTGGCCCCACAAAGTTAGTGTCTTTTTCTATAGCAGCTCCAGAAATTAATCTATGAAGAGCTCCTCCTGGTACCAAGTGTGTCTGACTGGTATCAAACAGAAACGTACTCTGGATCCCGAGTTGTTCTGAATTGCTTTAGGAAAGTAACTGAAGCAAAGTTTTCTTGTCAAGTTGATTTTGCGTAAATATTTGAAAGAAAAAGTGCTAAAGATTTGCTTTATTAAAGAGAGAAGTTGGAAAAAGAAGTTTCATTTTACTTTGCAATTGATAAGTTGAAGAAAGAAATACAGAGTTATACAGTACTTTCATGAGCATGTACCATCTATTGGTAAAGTAGAAGATAACTAGAAATGATCAGTCTGAAAGCCACAGCATTGATTGCTTCACATCTGTTACTCTTTCATATTTATTGCTTCATCGCAGGTAAAAAAACCCCAACCAAATATGTCTATCTTTCACAAAACTTGAAAACCGTTTATAGAAGTCAAGGGCTAATGCTAGTAGAGTAGGAAAAGAAGAGCACTTACTTTACAGTCAAGGCGTGATTTGTATTCCTTATGCTGTCTTGTCTGGTTGTGTCCTGTCTTGCTTGGTATATATTAAAGGTCCTATTTACCTCAGAATTGCAATGCGCAGGTTTACATCTCTGAGGGAGAGATACACTAGAAATGGAAGATTTATTCCTTTGGCTGTCAGTCTCCTGCTAGAAAGCATGACTAATTGGTAGATTTTTTTTTTTTTTCTACTGTAACTGTAGGGAAAGTATATACGGTATAGGTAGGCAGTCAGTTACTGGGTTATTTCACACTTTCATTTTTCTTCAAGAATTTAATGCAGTACTACTTGGTCACTGATAAAATAGTGTAATTACTAGAGTTCCCATGCTTACTTGCCAGTTAAGCTTCATTCCATGCTTAAAGAGACTATGGAGCTACAGGTTCTGTTTGTAAGTACTGGTCTACCAGACATGAAAAATTATTCTAGAAAGAGAAACGACAAATAGAAAAAGGCACATGTGTATTTCCAGAAAATGTGGGATAGCTTTTCTTTCTTTCTTTTTTTCTAATACAGTATTTTAAGATTATAGAGATTGTTTCTTATTTAACAGTTTCAGAAATATTAAAGGCTCTGTGATGATGCTTCATGCTCTCGAGAGCTTTACTCTCCTAAGTGAGGAATTTGATCAGTTACCTGGCATGCTATATGTTCCATTACTGTAGTTGTTCATAGTGAAATTTTACTAGTTTACTACTTTTTTTATCCTCCAAGAAGAATGATTGTCAGTGTTATGTTGTAACTTCATTTTGAATGTTTATAAGATGATGAGGTTCTCAATTTCCATTTTATTTCAGTAAAAATTATGCCTTTTTATAAAATGTTTCATTGCTTTTATTGCTTGCCTGGATTTCTTTACATTATTAACCACAGTATTGAAGACCTTACTTAAACTTTACTAGTCTTTATCATGTTATAGCATATTATTTCTAACACAGAGCAAAGCTCATTAGTCTTTCTATTCAATCTTTCTGTATCTCTTACTTTTGCAATGGTTTAAATACATGAAGAGGGTTGTTTGTGATGTTTAATGCATAAAGCCGCACAAAATTAGTAGTTACATAGAATTTGTAGAGACTTTGTACCAGCCTTTTAATCTAATAGTTTTAAATAAAAGTAACACTAAGTAGTAGGAATTCATTTTGTTGTAATTCTTTTCTCTTATAGTGAAGAGGTCTGTATTTTGTCCGCGTCTGGCACTGCAGCTGTACTGAACCCTAGGTTTCTTCAGGATGGCACCATGGAAGGCTGTTTGGAACAAAGGTTGTCATGGCAGCCTGACTTCTTTTCCATAGGGTCAGAGAAGGGAGAGGTTGATTTTTTTCCTCAGAGCCAAGATAGTTCTTCTCTATTAGGGTAGGTTACAGTGTTACAGTGCAGGATGCGGGACCAACCACTTTTCTGCTTTTCACTAACAACAACAACAACAGAAGTAATGGAACTCTGCACCAAATTAGATATTCTGTTTTTATTTCTAACAGTCTGAATAAGGTAACACATTTGACTACTAACCACAGATCATAACTCAGTTTTTTTCTTTGCTGCTCTTCAGGTATCTTTCTCAACTTTATATCACACTATAAAAAAAATTACAAATATATGAGAAAGTACACAAGCTAAATACTGCTATGGCTGTAATATGTGTATATATCCTCTTCTCCGTACTCTCTAAGAGCTATATAGCTTGGTTGTAAAACAAAGATGGTGCCAGATTTTTACAAAAGATGTGTGTTTTAGTTGAAGTTTATGAGCAAAATATATTGAAGGACAAACATGAAGTTTCCCTTTGTTTCTGCTCTTGCAATAAAATTTGAAGAATGAGTTTTGACATACAGCTGGGTTTTTTTGAAAAAAAATAAGATTAACTAATGCATATTGGTAATTTACGTGTTCATCGGGATAATCATCAGATATTTCAAAGGGTTGTAGTCGTAAGTAAGACTGTTTTTTACAGCTTAGCACTTGCATTATTTTTTCCATAATAACCCTGCTAACATAGTATTATTTATTATTATTTTACTTTGCTAGCAGCAGGCTGTTATCTTCTTGTGTAGATGGACTGCTGAAAACTGTAGCCAGAACAGAAATATTTGTTTCAATAATCACTATATGATGGAGAGAAAGAAATGTCATTCTCATAGTATGAATTAAATTGCATTTTAATGAAACTATGTATTTTGGTGCTACTGGGAATCTTGGCATAGATGAGAAATGCCAAAGGAAGGTAAATCAAACAGACAAAGCCTATGTTTGAGACAAAATATATTTGCCAAAGTCAATGATAACTAATGTTCCAAATCTGTCACATTAGCTTAAGCATCTCTTCAAAATTCACTGAGAAGAGCTGTTTATGTGAAACAGAATAAATTTGCAGTGATGCAGTTAGCCTGTGCTGTCTCAGTTCATATTCTTGTAGTGGTCATTCCTGGATATTTCTCATGGGGGAGGGGGTCTAGGTATTTTAAGAGGATAACAAGTTTTACCTAATACCTTATCTTATGAAATAACCTTGCTATTCTTCTTACAATGTTAATATGTATTGTTCTGCTTCTCAGTAGGATGGTTGGTTTGTTGTTTATGTTCTGCTCATTAGGTTTGTGTAGGTTTTTTGGACACAATCCATGTAAAAAGAGACTTTTCATTGTATTTGGTAGAGCAAATTCTCTGTTGTACTGTTGTACCATTTAGAAATCATAGTACCTAAAGCCAGCTCAGTAATGTTTTAGGTTTTTATATGTTGTCGGTCATTGTATATGCTTTTTCTTGATCCTTGCATAAAAAATTTCAGTGCAAGTTTCATTTACAGCATTATAGCTAGTAATATGCAGCCTGATTTTATTGTTCTAATTCATAAAATGTAATACTTGACACATTGGTATAATGGAGCAGAGTATAGCTGCAGTGTATGGTATAAGTGGGTATCTGTAGGTGTTTGTGCATGTGCATGTATTGATCGTTGTTAATAAGATGGTAATAAGATATTTTAAGTATCTTCTCCATAATGTATTTCTAGGATTGAAGAAGCTTCACCACCAGGTTGTGGATTTTGCCATATACCATATGATGAATTGAACATGCCATTTCCTGCTCATCTGACTTACTGTTACAACTGCAGGAAGCAAAAAGTTCCTGACGTTCTTTTCACCACAATTGATCTTCCAGTAGAGGCAATAGTTGTTGGGAAGGGATGTCTAATACAAGCCAGGTATCTGTAAAAATGTTTGCTTAAGGAAGTTTTGGACTTTTTTTAAAGAATTTCTGAAGTAAAAATCCAGTATGTCATCAAACCTTAATTTTTATGTTGAATTGCTAGGAGTTAATGACAGCGTATTGGATGACAGCCTTCTCCTTCTGCTGTGATATGTGTCATGTCTGTTGATGGACGTCTGGTAATTTGTCCATTTTAAGGGGCATTTGATAAATGTTCTGCTTGGGTTTTTTATGCCTCTGGTAATTACTGTATTTTGTCTGCCTTGATATAAGAGTTTTTATGCTTTAACTTCTGTTTGAGACTGCTAGCATGGTCAGATACAGCTGTTGCACTGGAAATTCAGTGAAGTGTTTAAGTCAGTTGTGTTAACAGAGTCTGCAGTGAGACCTGTCCTGTTTAACATCTTAATGACGCAGAGGGGATGATGGACTGCATTCTCTTCTGAATTTGCCAGTTACACCACAATTGGTGGGACCAAACAAAACAATACTTGTGCAGTTTTGCCCTGCCCAGCAGTAAGACACACATCAGAAAACTAGAGCAAGTTCAGTGGAAGCCTCTGGGGGCTAGTGGAGGAATAAGGAGCACCAGCAATATGAAGACAAGCTGTGAGTGCTGGACTTGTTCAGTCTGGAGAGAGGCAGGATTTGGGAGGACCTAATATCAACCTGCCTGTGCCTATAAGTAGGCATGCAGCTTGCCAGGGTTTTCACAGTGTTGCACAGTGGGATGGTGAAAGATGACGAGCATTAAGTTGAAGCAAGAGAAATTTAGAGTGGATATAAGGAAAACCTACTTACCCATGAGGACAATCAGGCGGTGCAGCAGATTGCCTAGGAGGTTTGCAGGAACAGAAATAGTTGCTTGCGTTTGGGGTCTTACTAGAAGAAAAGCTGAAGATACGGATAAGACAGTCTGAAGGAGTTTTTGTAAAGAACTGATATTTTATTTCACAGCTGCAGCAGTATAGAAGAATATACCTCATCAGTCCTGAATCTCAGTTGAAAAGGGCTGCAATAACTGTCCCTTGAAGTAATCTATTGTTGTTTAACAAATACCAGACAACTTGCAATACTAAAAAAGTTGTTTGTCTTCAATATTTTGTTTTGACAACAGTGAGCAGGGCAAATTTTTAAAGTTACCGCTGTGGTAGGAGTGTTAATATATTTAGCCAAACATCTAGTAGATGGCTATCTGCAACCTGTAGAAAATTTTGGAATTTTTTGAATTTTTTGGAATTTTTCCAATTTGTATTGGAATAGTAGTTTCGTGCTGTCAGGCTGCCATGACAAAACTTAAGTGTTGCATGTTGTTTGGTATATACGTAAGGACTGATAACTGTCCTGAAGTGTGTTTTAAGACAGGAGAAATGACTGCATTCATTGATTTAGAAAAATACAATTACTTGGGTTTTGTCTTCTGTTTTGATGGGGAATATTTAACATTGCTGAAGGTTATTTATTGTTCTGTTTCACAAGCTTGCTTTTTATGTTACCTGGTTTTGTTGTTTATCAGTTCCCTGTAAAAAATGAAATTAAACTCTTATTGAGACTCACTGCATGTCTCCATCTTCCTGATGACATTTTTTTCCCACAGTAAAATACGTTAAAAAACCCGACATTGTATTAGGTTATACAATGAGGAGAATATATGAAAATACCCTGTTATAACTTTGTGTCTTCAACAGACCATTAAAACTTTTTATCTGCTGATGTTTCTGTACTGTTTCGTATTGTCAGGTTATGCCGTCTAAAGAAGAAAGCTCAAGCAGAAGCAAATGCCACATCCATCAGTAATCTCTTGCCATTTATGGAATATGAAGTGCATACCCAACTGATGAATAAACTTAAACTGAGAGGAATGAATGCTTTGTTTGGTCTGAGAATTCAGATCACTGTGGGTGAAAACATGCTGATGGGATTGGCAGTAAGTGCATGTTTTATCTTTTGCTTTCTTACAGTATTTTTCCAGGGCACATAGACATAAAAATGATGTGGAATTCAGAGTAACCACAGGTATTAAAATGTCATTTTAAGAATAAAAGAAATCATGGAAAGGAATGAGGTATCTAATTTTTGACAGATCAGGCCAAACTGTCTTTCGGCACCAGAAAAAGAAGACGCAAATCTCTACTCTGTTACAGGGGACAAGCTCATTAGAATGAGCAAGAGAGGAAAAGATACTTTAGATAGTTTAGTGGCATAAATTATTGAAATATTGTGTTCTGTATTGATCCTGTGAAACACATCCTGTTCCTCAAGTTGCGCTGCAATTCCATGACAAACAATGTCAAATTATAGCTCTTTTGACTAGTTACCAACAAGAAAAAGGTCTTTTACCTCTTCTTTGATACCACTGAAGAAATAAATGAGAGATTGGAAGTATCTTAGCGATAGCTAAGAAATGCTCGTTAACAGTATTTTCTAACCTCGTTCTGTCATGTGAAGTGAAATAAATTGCTTCTTCCTGCATCGGTGCTTGGGTAACATTGCTTGATTTGCTGTGTACTTTTATCTGAAATGGTGATCTCTTTTATGCGAGTAGAAATGGGATTGTCACAACTTCAGTGATACGGTAAATGGTTTGGCCAAATTTTAAATCCTTGAAACTGTTGCTTGCCTGTGACAGAGGTTTTGATTCATACTTTTTTGGAACTTTTAGGTAATTCAGAGCTCCACCATGGAAAAGACCCATGAGAAGGAGTTTATTAAAAGAGTAGTGCGTTTTTTAATCAGTGAACAGGAGAGAGAGCTCCCTTTATTTTGTGAAGAGATCCTGTAGTGTGTATGTCACAATACCGCCTGTTATAGCATAAACATCATGGAAAACTTATATGCAAATACTAGAAGTACATGCTTATCTAATTGTCATTTTTCTTAATGACTTAAGTCTGCAACAGGTGTGTATCTAGCAGCTTTACCAACACCTGGTGGTATTCAGATTGCTGGGAAGACTCCAAATGATGGCACCTATGAGCAGCATATATCTCACATGCAAAAGAAAATAAATGACACAATAGCAAAAAACAAGGAACTCTATGAGATTAATCCTCCAGTAAGTAAAGCTTTTATATTCTCAAAAATAAAGCTTTCTGAGTCAAACAAATATGCACCATGTGTATGCATGAATTCTTATTGACTGAATCATTCAGAACATAAGTTGTTTTCTAGAAGAGTGGTAAGGTCTTGTCACTTTTTTGGGAACCTGCTGGAATTTTTGTATCTCTTAACATATATACAAATAAGTTTGTAGTTATTTATATTTAATTCTCAGTAAAATTATTTTGTGAATGTTCTGGTTTTTAGAACTCGTAATCTATTGCTCATAACTGAAGTTATTTCTAAGCTTTGTAGAAGAAAGGTTAATTTTTCTGTCCTTTGTAGGAGCTGCCTGAAGAAATCATTGGGTCTCCCATTCCAGAGCCAAGACAGCGTTCCAGGTTATTAAGATCTCAATCAGAAAGCTCTGATGAAGTTATAGAGCTAGACCTTTCACATGGGAAGAAGGATGCTTTTGTCTTGGAGGTGATAAATGTTTTCAGTATTCATTTTCTTCCTGTTGCTTTCATGAAATATATATTTAAAAATGGATAAAGGTTTTCTTATTCATCTCTAAAGACAGTTCTTGAATTGTATATAAATTTTTCCTTTTTATAGCAGTCAAAAATGTTTAGTATTGGATTTTGTCTCGCTTATTCTTTTAACATAAAGCTTAACTATGTTATGCTGGAGATAATATCAGAAAAGATTCCTCTGCTGTTCATGAACATGTAGAAATATCTAGAATAATAACTAAGAGCTGTAAGAAACGCCCTTCTGCATACTTCAGGCAGCAGTCATGACTCATCCAAAACTTAGATAGTTTTTTTTTTTTTTTAATGTTGAGATTCTCTGTTTTTACACCACATTTAACTAAGAAAAATCTTCCCGTTTCTCATCTCTTATTGTTATAGTTGGATATTTAGAATTTTGGACTTCTGGCACTGATAGTAGTCAATTTGTTCAAAAACCACATGTCAAGAGAGCACATAAGATTCCCTTTTCTGAATTTCATCTGTTGCCTTTCAGAGTTCAAGAGTATGAAACTTCAGAGAATACCTTTCATTTCTTTCTACAGTTAGAAACAATAACAAGACCCTCAGATAAATTACTTAATTTCTTTTACTTCTCACTAAATTCAAAAATATGATTTTAACTTTGTAAAATTTGAAGGAAAAGATCCAGATTCTAAGGAAGGCTAGAGTTTTGATCATCTTGTAGATACAGATATTACAAATGCTTTAGACTAAGAAAAAGACAACAATTGAATGAAATTTCAGCCTGCAATTGCAACCTAAGGTACATTCAAGACTTTCCTTTATGTTTATCTATGCAAATGACTATCTTGATAAAAAATAATCTGGAAGAAAGATGGTAGATAAGGAGAATGAGAGCACTGTAACAGTAGTTCATTTGAAAACAGAGATAAGAAAGGAGAGTGCCAAAATAACAGGTTGGGAGAGGATAGCGTAATAATTTGAGATTAGTTACTGTTTCTATGCTTTGAGTAAATAATTTTTGCTTTCCGATATATTGTTGGCATACCTGGATCAAAGTAACTAAACTAAGAAGTCCCTGAAAGTAAATTTGCTAGTTAGTTCTTACATTAAAAAGAAATGAGGACAGTTTTCATCAAGGATATTTTGCAGCAGGTCTTACCAGGTTTTTTGTTTTGTTTTAACATCATAATCTGTGTAGATTGAGTGGAGTGGAATTGTATACTCAAAAGATATTCTCTTGAGGCACTGTATTGAAATGGCTGAACCAGTGAGAAAATACTTAGAAAAATGCAAAAAGAATTGAATGTCTTTCTGAAAAATAGAGGCTAGTGTAAGGCATTAAGCACCCTCCCACCCCTCGAAACCTTAGGAGTGTTGTACTGTAAGAGGCCCTTGGAATAGGTTAGGAAAAATAATGGGAAAAAAAGTTAAGTCCAGCCTCCATTTCACTTTCAAAAAGGCAATGACCTTTTTTGACAATACAAGGCAGAGAGCGATAATAGAAGCTTGGCATACTATTTCTGTCCAGTTGCTTCATAAAGAAGCTTGATATGTTATAAGCAAAGGCCAGTTGCTTAGAACTGCATCATGTACTACAAGCTGAGTTCGGCACATGTTTTACAGTTCTGGAGAATTGTTTTTTGTACACTGTTAACTCTACTATATGTACCTGGGGAGATAGGAGATTTCCATGCAGAAGGGAAAAACCTAGCTTTGCTAAATTTAGAGTACTAACTTTAGAGTACGTTACTACACTGTAATGTACTATGGAGTCCATTATAAATGGTGATAAAGTTAGCAAGAAAAGATTTGGTTTTAAGGACTCTGGTTTACTAGCTTACTTTATGTTGATCCTAGAATATATGTGTCCTTGTGTTTTGGTAGTTCAATATCTGTTTATATAGAAATGGACTTTTCATCAACAGGATCACTCACTACTGCCTTTTCTAAGAGAGTGGATATCAGAAACAATATTCCAGGAGCTTTAGTGAAGCTCCTCACTGACCTTTGAAGAGTAAAATTATATTCACTAAGAATATGTACGAAAAAGTGATAAAACGTTGTCTGTGATGAGGAAATGCTATGAGGTGCTGAGATGGTAGTTATGAGGGGAAAGGCTCTATTTTTTTTGGGTGGCATGTGTGTAGATAGACACCTTGTCTTACTTTATGAGAGAGAAGAAGGAGAAACAATACCTGGCAGAGGACCTTTTAATACAGGAATTAAAAGATAAAACATTTTTAAAAAACTTGTTGTTGGAAGTTAAAGGTAAACTTGGATCTCTTACAGATCAAACAGGTTGAAGGAACCTGGAAACATGCGACACACTCATAATTACAGAAGGTACTAGAGCACATATGCTCTTAGTTTGACCTAGAAAACGGAGATTTTTGAAGAGTGTATAGGAAAGAGGTTGGATTGTAAAAATGAATAATCCCCAAATTTACCATTTCCTATTTCATTTTCTGCTCTTCATACTAAGCAAAGTTTTTATAAAAGTCTTGGAAAGATTTTTATGTGTCCTTGGAATTTTAAAATCTCAGCTTAACTGCCAGATACAGGTCAGTTAATAATAAAGTTTTTACGTTTTTTTTAGACTTCTGACCGGAACACAAACATGATTTTTATCATTTCATGATAAATAATTTCATGATTTTTATCATTTTATCATTCCTTTCTCCAGATTGATGATACTGATGCAATGGAGGATGTACATTCACTGCTGACAGATGTTCCACCACCTTCTGGTACAGTTTGAAACATATTTATCTGATTTATACTGTAGGCTGCAAAATGACAAAATAAAAATATTTTTATTTAGAAAAATAAAAAGTTCAAGCATAACAGTGAAAATATTCTTGAAGTATTTTGCTTATCAGGTGTACCCATTAAAAACAAGTCATTTAGCCTTTTATGGGAATTTCATATTGAAAACTGAAATAAGCACAGTATTTCTTTGGCAGGTCAGTGAAAGTGGAGGTAGAGAAAGCAAAATGCTCCTTTAAGTATTTGTAGCTGTATATAATATGACGTGTTAGTGTTCTATTCCAGGAATGTTATTTAAAGTGTTATTTGCCCTTCCAGTGCTCCTGTTCAACAAATGCAGTTGTATTTTTCTTGCTTTGTGATTGTACCATACTGTCAATTTAAGTCTTTGGGTTCACTGCATTTGTAGCCTTTGCTGTTTAAAAATACAAAGTCCAAAATTATTTGGAATTCTTCAGTCACCTACAGCATTTTTACCCTAATCAGCATTGGTAATTTTCTGTAGATGATGGTAAAGTCAACTAATAGAACTAGAGTAGCTTCTAATTTCTTCAATGATTTATAGATGTATTTCTAGAAAGTGTTGCAACTTGAGAACATTAAACAGATTAAAGTGAATAATTTTCACAACTCCATCATTAGGCTTGATATTTTTATTTTACTTCATAGTATGAATATGAGTTCACAGAATCACAGAGCAACCAGGTTGGAAGGGACCCATCGGATCTTCTAGTCCAACCATTCCTATCTAACACTAAACCAACTCCCTCAGGACCTCATCTGCCCGTGTCTTAAACACCTTCAGGGGAGGCGAATCAACCACCTCCCTGGGCAGCCTATTCCAATGCCCAATGACCCTCTGTGTGAAAAACCTCTCCTAATCTCCGTGTTCATTCTACAAGGAGCAGTTTCAGGAAGGGAAGCAGCCAGGGAGCCTTTTAAGCAATTAGACTTGACATCAGGTGACATGAGTTACCCAGTCTCCATTGGGGGCAACTGTCACTGTTGCATTTCATGCCATTACAACCTCTCTTCTGTTGCTCAGCACGATGGCATTTCTGGCCTTGCTTTTTGGTGGTTGAGGAAATACTCAAAATAAGAATTCTGTTGTGATTTAGTGGTTTAGAAGTGGTGAGTTCCATCTTTGTTACCTTGTTTGTAACTGCAGTATCACTAATGGAACACGTGTGTTTCTGCATTCTTCAGATGCTATGTTTGGGTTTTGCATGTTGGTTTTATTTATGATATTTTATTCAATATTCAGAAACACGTGAGAGAAAATACTTGCAAACCATCAAGTCAAGAATATTTCTTTGAAAGTATTTTGATATTTCAGTGTACAACATAGACTTCCCTGAATATCTTCTTTTCAGGTTTTTACAGTTGCAACACAGAAATTATGCCTGGTATAAATAACTGGACACCAGAAATCCAAGTAAGCTTATTCAAATTAAAAAACCCACATTTTTTTTTCCAAATTGTGTGTACATATGTTGAAATATGTGCTAGCAATTTAAATACGTATTAGAGATCACTAATTTTGAAAGATAAATTAAAAAGATACTATTGTGTTAGAAATAAAAGTAGTATTTTGGTAACAAAGCATAAGATATTAGAGCCTGTTTGTTTGTGGGTTTTGTCAATACTGTTATATAACAAAGAAGCTGGTACAAAAAAAAATTATCACAGTAAATCTGAACTTTAAAGTTTGGGGCATTATTTAAAGCTTGGCTAGATTTTGAATCCTTGATAGAGACAAACTCTTGACTTTTACTTAGTGTGAGATACTGACTATCATAACATTAATAGATTAAGATAGGTAAGAATTAGGTAAAGCAAATCTAGTGAGCAGAGGAAAAATTCCATTTACAACTAAATTTAAACATTTACGTGAACATACCTATCTAAGTGAGCTTTTGCACCTAATTGACACAATACAGGACTGTGCTTTTCAGAGACACAACTGAATCTTGAAAACAATATGATTGCACAAGCAGCACACTCAGGGATGCCTGTGTATCTGTATATCAGATTCTGTTACTGTCTACATTATTGTACATGACTAACATATAATACTCAACAGGAGCTAACAAAATTTTTAGCGAGAAGATCGACTCCTTTATGAAGCAATTAAAAAGAGCGTAGTGTTTCATATCTTGTTTAGTGATTTGTTTCATATATTCATATGCGAATTCAAATTTGCAGAAAACTTGCCTTCTGTTCATAATGTTTCAACAGCAGTAAACACTTTATGTAACTGTTGCTACAATTTTTTTCCTTTTCTTTCCATCCCTTGCCCTCCCCCTGTCCTACCCCTTACTATGTTAGGCTTTATTTGCCTTGTTTATTAATTTGTTTTGGTTATAACGTAACAAACAAGGGTATATTGGGAAAAAATAAATGTGTTTGTTTCTAATGCAGATGTTCACAGCAGTAAGAGTATCCAGATTAAGCAATGTTAACCTAACAAATCAAACACTTAATAAGAACTTTAATGATCTCTGTGAGAATCTCTTGAAGGTAAGAATCGCATTGCAAACCTTTTATTGAATTGCTCAAATGGGAGTAAAATCAGGCTGTACTGAAAATAACATTTTACTTGTAATTACTTTTCAGAATTTGACCGCAAAGTGTCTGTAAATAGTTCATAAGCTGCTCTAAAGATAGATTCAGCCTCCTTAATATACTAAGGATTTCCAAAGCTTTTTGAATTGGAATGAGTCCTTGGTTTGGTAGTGTTCTATAGAAACAGGAGTATAAAGGCTGCTTCTTCAAAAAAGAACTGATATGATTGGATTATTTCTACTGTGAAAAGAGTTTTGATCTTTAATTTCTCTGAAATAAACCATTCGTTTTTTAGAGTAACACAAATAATGTCTTGTCATCCACAGAGCTTGTATTTTAAACTACGGTCTATGGTCCCATGCTGCCTTTGTCATGTAAATTTTACAGTTGCTCTGCCAGAGGATGAAATAGTTCAGGTAAGTGAGCGGCTTCGTTTGATTTTCAGCATGTAGGCATGCCACATTTGGTCTTTAATTAACATTTGTTGCTCAGATTAAACAAGGCTAGGATTTTGTTTAATAGTATGTCTGGAGAATTCTGTGATCAGTTAAGCATCTCTCTTGCTCTCTTACAAATGCAGTGCTAATGAGTTTTTAGGATTCGTTTTTTTATGTTAGTTCACTAAGAACAAAGGAAAGAACTGATGAACAAAATCATAAATGTGGCACGAATGCCATCAGGCCTATGTTTTAACAATGGACCTTAGTATTACCTGTTATGTCCTGCTCTGAAGAGTTTTTTAATACATCTACTTAGATGATATTTTTTTCCCCTGATATTTTTCCGTGGAAAAAGCTGGCTTTTTTTCAACATTAATTTTCCAGAAGGCACAAGACATTTAAGTTACCTAATATGCCATATATTTCTGATTTGCAGATTGCAGTCACAGCTGTTGCAATTACATTTGACAAAAACCAAGCGTTACAAGCCAACAAAGCTCCTACAGAAAAATCACAGCAAAGAGGTAAATGTTGAGGCATGTAAAGATAAGAGATATATTTTTCTCTCTTTTTTCCCCAGTATTTAATGAATTTACATTTTCATTTCATTTACATATACACATTTTTACAAGATTTTCTTTAAAAATCATGAGGTTAATACATAGAGATTTTTAAAGTTCATACATGGGACCTCCAGCACAAATGACTGGATGACTTACAAGCAAACAATATTTGATAAGTATGTAATCAACAAACTTACGTTAACATGAAAAAGAAGTTTGACATTTCCTTATTCCATATACTGTCATCAAATATTTTCCTCTAAAGTGTTAGTATAACAGATATACTCTGTTACTTCAATTGTATTTTGATATATGTCAGTTATTACAGGATGCTTGTTCTTATGAGTAGCAAATTTTTGTCCTTCAGGAAGGTAAAAAAATAGATGATTAATAATACTTTAAAAAAACTCCAGAAAACCCTTAAATAGGTCAGTAATATTTTTGGCGATCAGTGAAGCATGTAGCAATATGGAGGGAATAGAAGAAGTTGCTGCAATCTGCATATGTCATCTTCCTAATGAAACACAGTCTTATGCTGGAAATGTATATATGCAAGCTGGATATTGGAATTCAGACAGAACTTTGAAGATAATCCTGTCTAAAGAATGCTGTTAGGTAGTAGAACAGAGCCATATGATTCTAAGACATTAACTATACCCTACTTCTTCTATTGTATAACAGAAAATTGTTTTATTTGAAATAAATCACATTATCTTTTCCCATAATATATAGCTAATTCAGATCCAACTGCAGAATCAAATCTAAAATATATGAATTGACTTAATTTTTTTTCCCCAAAAAATACTAAATCAAATCCTGTTTAATGGAACATGGCTTCTATTCAGTTTAGTAGCTGGACTTATTGTCAGACATCTATCTATTCAAACAGAACTGCATCACTATGTGCATGTTGAAGAAATCTCTTTGGTCAGACCTGACTAAATTGAATCTGTAGTGCTTGTTTTTACTGCCAAATCTTTTGGGGGTTAATTATCCCCCAAATTATAAATTGGGGTATGGGGTTTTTTATCCCCCAAATTATAAATTGGGGTATGTTTTTTTTTTTGTTGAAGCTTCTACAGACAACGAAGAACAGCTACAATTTCCTTTGGAACTTTCCTCTGATCCCCTTGCTTCTCAACCCTTCTCACCAACTAAAGGTCAGTTAAATGGAAAAATGCTGGATTATTGTTTTTTCACTTATTTTGTATTCTACTCTTTCATTGTTGCAGTAGTTTTAAAATATCCATACTTATACATGCTTCAGATATTCTTTGCTACCTAAGCATAATGGATTTGCTTGCTCCAGAAGTCTTTTTGAGTCACGAAAAATGTGGTTGGCTAATAATTTTGTACGTATTCTGCAGATTTCCTGTAGTTCTTCTCTCATTGCATTTACAGTATTGAAAGTGCTGCAAACCACGGGGTATTGGATATGATTTGACTTAAAGAATTATAAATTACTTAATAATTAGGCTTACCTCATACTGTTTTGCTTCTGTAGCGACCCATATAAGATAACTCCATATATGTCAGCCTCAAATAATTAATCTCATAGTTTTCCTGGTGGGAAATATAGCAAATACTATTGTTCAGCTGAGAAAAATTCCGTGCAACTTTCCTTTTAAGTGAAAGGACCCTTGAACTCACATAGTAAACGATTGGTACAGTGTAGCTCATGCTAGCTGTTAAACAGCTGCTTTATTTTATCTGAAATAAAGCTGCATTTTGAAGATGGTTATCACAATTCTTCTGTGACTGTATCAGAAATTAGGTCATTGAAATGAGTTGTTTTTGCTTCCTTCTCCATTGTTTGATTACCTGCCTACCAAAATGGCTAGTGTTAGGAAATTCAGTATCTGTGAATTATTATAAATGTTCTTGTACTAAAATATTGAAGAGCTCCCTTTTTTTCCCCATTATGTAAGTTGTACAAATGAGTTCCAACCACATTTACTTGTATTTTCAGAGATCAGTTTAATTTCAGCAATAATATTCTTATTACCTTTTTTTAATATTATGCATTTGTATGTGCTTAACTTAAAATTGATCACATACCGATACTGTTAACTTTTCATTTTAAAAGAGAGAATCTATCTAGAAACTCCTGAATGGTGCCTTTTTCACTGCTTTTCACTCTAGACAGTGCTACTTGTGTAATGGACACTCACCAGTAGAGGGTAGCCTGTTCACATATATCGCTTTTCCTGAGATTCTTCCCATTCCATATTGTACTGCATATCACTTTAGAAGCATTCAGCTAGACAATTGTCTGTGATGTCTTCTCAAGTAGGCTCGAGATTTCATTGTCATTTAATATATTGATACCTTCTTATATACTTCTACAGGATTGTTATTTTATAAATATTTGTATACAACCTTACACATTAATGACATTTAGTAAATGATCATATTATAATTTGCAGGATTTAATAGTTAATTATTTATACTGATTTATCAAAGTATATAATATAGTGTATATAAAGAAGGTTTATTCCCTCATATTGTGCTTTAAAACAAATTTTATAAGATGATGGCTGTTGTGCTGTACTGCGTGATTCTTCTCATATATTATCTGAATGGAATTCATTTTGTCCTATTAGAAGTCTTGGAGGGTGCAAGTTCCCATACAGGTATTCCTGCTACTCAGAGAGGTGAGTTTACTTAATTTAGCCATATGCCAGAACAGAATGAGCATTCTTTGGATATTGGTATACTCTTTTTGGATGTGTCTTAATCCAGGAAGTGTTTACTAGTTAACTAAGAATGCATGCTCTGGTGTGGCTTAATGATACCATAATATTTTTGATGTATTTTTTAACCACCAAAGTCAGATTTGTTAATAATAACAATCTCTGTCAGATATATTGATATCACTTTATCTGACAGAAAATTTTGTGAAAGAGACCTTTTTTGCTTGTCTTAATTTGAAGTTAGCATGTGTTCTTTCTGTTTCTTCAGGATAATGAAGAAACAGTGTTTGCAAAACTCGTTTTTTGGCCTTTTTTTTTTTTTAAAGATGCACAAACACCCCTGCAACTAATACCAAAAGTCATAGTAGAAGCACCTCTACTTGTCACTTTAATGATAATGGGGCCGTTGCAGGGGTGTTGGAGGAAGGAGGACTGATTCTGTAATGAAAATGCATTTATATTTAAAACAGAGCTGTTGTTTCAGCTTGCAAATCTTATCCTCATAATGAAAGGCTTTTTAGTCTGTAGGTTAGCTATTGACAGAGATAGTTCGGAGGTTTAAATCATGATCAGCAGCACTTCATAAGGAAAAGAATTGTAATGAATGTGAAAATTAAACAAGGCTTAAATAAACGTCAAGAAGCCAGAATGTAATAGCTAAAATGAGATTGAAAACAAAAATACCTCATCTTGCATAAGTCATTAATGACTCTATTTGCATGTTTTTTCAGTGATGAAGTCCCAGTCAGGCAGTTGGTTCACAGCTGGGACATCACCAGAAATCGGTACACTGGTTTGGACAAGTCCAAACCTATACTGTAACTTTTCCTTTAAACAGACCTGGAAAGGGATGTTTGTTCTCTCTCAGACACAGATATAATTGCTTCCTCAAAAGGAGCACTGAGATGAGCAAGAGACATCATCCATATTTTTTTCTTTGTTTTTCTTTTGTTTTTCTGTCTGTGTTTTCAGCAACGTCAATTGATTACAGTTCCTTTGCAGACAGATGCAACAGCTGGATAGAGCTCATTAAACTGAAAGCTCAGACCATAAGGCGCGGATCAATTAAGACAAGTAGGCGGCTGTTTCTACCACGTTATGATAATCTGAGACATATCTCTGATTTCCCAGTGGTGAATACTGGAGTTTCCTGCCCAGCAGTATTATTGCAGGTCACATATAGAATGAGTGTGAAAACTGCCGACATATTAATAGAATTTGTAAGCTGATATAGGGTTTATGAACCAGTATCATAAAAAGCAAAATATAGTATTTCTGTTCACTTAGTAAAAATTAGTTATCAATAAATGTGTACGCCTTCTAATTATATAACATACACTGCATGGATGTAGGTGTATGTATGATCTTGGAAAGTTTTTGGTGAGAAACAGGAAGCAATCACCAAGGTGACAGTCAAGGCAATGGTCACTAAATTAGCAAGTGGTGAGTTATTTTTCAGTAGTTCTTTGGCCACAGGTCTGACTATCTTGCTTAAATTAGCAGATTAATATCTGTTTAATGGAAAATGCTGCACTGGGGAAACACAACAACTTTCACATTTCCTATAATTGGTTCTTCCAGCAGAATATGTGTTTCAAAATGTTGGCACTTTTTTCTTTACCTTCACATTATAACTGATTGTTGTATGTGCAGCTACTCGCCTCAATATTTTCCTTTGCAGGAATGCTACTCTTCCAAATAAATTCCATTTCAGCTTTTTGTCTCCTTTGCATGCTTTGCATGATAATTTCCTTTCTCACATGATATGGCTGAGCATCACAGGCAGCTGAATGTTGTCACCAAGCTATTTGGAAACAATAAAGAAGAGTTTTTGTGTTTTAAGAAACTGTAATTTATTTTAATAGATAGTTACTTTCTCTTCTTTTTTCCCCTTTTTTAGCTGCTTCACTTGATAAAGCAAGTCCATTGGCAGAGGGTTACTTACGGCACCGTTCTGTTCCATCATGCACCAATTCTACCGTCTCAGTTGTTAAGATGACACCTCTTTCTTTTCTACCTGGGGCAAAAATAACCAAATATCTTGGGATAATCAACATGTTTTTTATACGAGAAACCACTTCTTTGCGTGAGGTGAGCTGTGTGTCGGGGATTAGCACTTCTTGTTAATTACAGTAATCTGAAGTAAATATCTGAAGAGGTTTGAGCTGAGGTGTGGCACAGCAAGGGTATAGAGTCTTTGTCGCTTGAGGGTAGGTGCTGAATGAAGAAAAAAAGTTGCATTGCACTGCTTTTGTCATAGAGCATATGGAGCTGCTTTGTGTTCGGCAGTGTAAGGAAGGGGTTAGTTAAGCATTGCCATTGTTGCGGAATTGGTATATGAGAGTAATCAATGAGTTCTTTAAAGAACTATTTGGAAAAAAGTAGGTCTTTGACCAACAATGATATTTCAGATCATTTGAACTTGAAACTGAGATTAATTGAAATGAAAAGAAAACAATCTCCATTCTTCTATTTAGCAGGCTGAATCGTGAATCTTCACTGTGTTTGGATTTTAGAATTCTTGGGTTAATACAAAGTTTTCTGTGTCATATATAACTGTTAAGCTGAATTTTAATAATACATTCTGTGCATTCTCAGTAACATAGCTCTGTGTGATGAACAGCAAAAAAATATAACATGGAATATATAACCACACAAGCAGTTTACAGGGTGTAGTTAGTGATACTCAAACGGTGATCTCCAATGTGGATCTGGACAGCACATGCTCCTCTGAGCATGCAAAAATCCAAGACACATTCCTTACCATTTTAATGCCCTTTTGGGAAGTTGCATCCTTCTGCTACAGTTTCCAATAACAGAAATAGAATGTACGTCTTGCCTGGTTTGTCAGTGCTGTTTCTTGCTAATTAGACTTTGATAAAATTACATACCAGATGCTAAGATGCTAATAAAAATGATTACCCTTCATAAAAATCTGTTGCAAGATGCTAATAAAAATGATTACCCTTCATAAAAATCTGTTGCAAGGTCTCTAGAGAAACTGATCAGACAAACGTCTCATTTGGATCTTGCAAGGTACAGCCCCCTTTAACTTGAGAAATCTCTGTGAAAAGGACAGCGTTTTCAGAAGGATGTATGTGGTATGGTGAGAGAAATGCTTACATGACATTTCTGTACGAATTGCATCTTCTGTACATACAAATTAAATAGCTGATAAGCTACTTTTAGTAACTGTGATAGCAGATCTCGGCTGACATTGGTTACTCAAGTATTTGATTAAACTCCTCCTTTAAGTTGTGACAGTTGTGCAGTTTCTGTGGTACTTTCAGTGCTATTTCCAGTGCCCAGGGCAGCTAATTTAAATCTATCTCAACTGCTTTTGTTACTAGTTGCACAGTATTGCCCTGATGCTGTACGAGTCAAATCAGAGTGGTCGTTACGTCCAACTAGAGCAGTGTGTTTCAGATTATACAGAATGTGTTTCAGATTATACAGGAAAATAATTAGCAGCATTTGTGTTTGCATTGCTTTGTTTTGCTTATGGTAGTTTATGGAATATTGGTGCCCTGTGAATGCTGTCATAAGTTGCAAATATATACCAGACATTGTGTTTCCAAAATGATAATTTTAAGTCCAGTTTATCCATTGCTCTTATGTTTTGCCATCTATAGGTGGATATTTATAAACTTCTGTAATCTGTTGTCATAAAATTTTGTATTATGTTTAATATTACAGATTTTATTTTCCCATCAGGTGCCATGACTGTTAAAACACTTGGCTAGAAGTTCTTTTGGGCTTCAAGGGGAAAAAATAGCTTGAGTATCTTATTTGTCAAGTCTCAGCTCTGTCTCCCTATTACTTTGTAATTAAAGAGAATGTTTCTTTAGTGAATGCTGAGAACTAGTGACGGTCATTAGCATACATGAAGGTAATGACCACTCCTTACGAGAAATTTCCAAGAAGTCTAAATCTCTCTTCATCCTCATTAGAAACTATTCTTTATTGGCTTCCCAGTTTAAAAAAAAAATAGATAATATCTTTCATAATGAAAAGGGGAAATGTGGGTAGAAAAGAGTGGGTAGAAAGCTGCCCGGAAGCAAAGGACCTGAGGGTGTTGGTTGACAGCCATTTGAACATGAGCCAGCAGTGTACCCAGGTGGCCAAGAAGGCCAGTGGCATCCTGGCTTGTATCAGAAGTGGCGTGGCCAAGCAGGTCTAGGGAGGTTGTTCTCCATCTGTACTTGGCACTGGTGGGAGCGCACCTTGAATACTGTGTTCAGTTTTGGGTCCCTTGCTACAAGAAGGATTTTGAGACTCTGGAGCATGTCCAGAGAAGAGCAACAAAGCTGGTGAAGGGGCTGGAGAACAGGCCCTACGAGGAGCGACTGATAGAGCTGGGGTTGTTTAGCCTGGAGAAGAGGAGGCTGAGGGGAGACGTTATTGCTCTCTACAGCTATCTGAAAGGAGATTGTAGAGAGTAGGGTGCTGGCCTCTTCTCCCAAGTGACAGGACAAGGGGAAATGGCCTCAAGCTGCACCACGGGAGGTTCAGGCTGGACATTAGAAAAAAATTTTTCACAGAGCGGGTCATTGGGCACTGGAACAGGCTGCCCAGGTCGGTGTTTAAAAGACGAGTGGATGAGGTGCTGAGGGATGTGGTTTAGTGGCAGGTAGGAATGGTTGGACATGATAATCCCGGAGGTCTTTTCCAACCTAGTGATTCTGTGAAAGACAAACTCCTTTTTCAGCTGTCAGTGGAATATTATGTGTTCCTGCAGAGACATAGGAAAGTCTGAAAAATAAGAGTATGTCTAATATAGCAATTGCAAAGAATACCAGTCAAAAATGAATAGCCTACTTGTGATTGTGTTACTCAAACAGGAAGTTCCAGTGGTCTGATGTTTAACTCTTAACTGTTTAAACAGTGAATAACTTTTAAGTTCCGTGCAGTATACTGTGTAGGATTCACTGAAATATTGAGCTGATAAAAATGTAAGAAAAGTATTCAGCATCTTGTAAGCAATACCTAACAAAATTTAATTTATTTTTACATTTTAGGAGGGTGGTGTCAGTGGTTTTCTCCATGCATTTATTGCTGAAGTGTTTGCAATGGTGAGAGCTCATGTTGCAGCTTTAGGGGGAAATGCAGTTGTCTCGTACATAATGAAGCAGTGTGTTTTTATGGAAAATCCAAATAAAAATCAGGTAAGTTATATTAAATATATATTATATATCAATGGTATTGTGACTAGTATGACACAAATACGCATTTTATTTATTTAGGAAACAACGCTGTAGAGCTATGTCTGTGTAACACTTCTGGATCTGTCACTAATGCCTGTTTAAAGAAACCAAGAGCATTCTTGAACACTTGCACTGAAATGAAATTACAAATATGCTTCATGAACTAAATGCCCTAGTATGCAGTAACTTGCAGGAAGTAGTGCTGAACTTACTTAGCTTTCCTGGTGTTGCACCATTAGGATTTTCATCCTCTTTTTTGGGTTGCTAATACAGGATACTCTGTTTTGGACATAAAGTGACGAAACTATTTCTAAATGCAGCAAGTGAATATGGTTGATTTGACACATGAATTATGTTTAAAACAGTCTTGAGATGAAGTACAGCTACCCAACTACTTAATTTATAGTGGTCTTAGAAAAATCTGTCTACGTATTTGATAGCACACAAGTGAGTGGGTATAAAAGGAAATACATAAGGGATTGCCTCACTAAAAAATTCTAATAATTTTTCCTTCTTTGATTATCTACATAGTAAAAACTCACAGGTAAAGAATTACAGAATTTGTTTCATGATTGCTAACTGTTTATTGTCCTTTTCTCTTTTTTTTTTTTTAAGGCCCAGTGTTTAATAAATGTAAGTGGTGATGCAGTCATCTTTGTACGTGAATCTGAGTTGGAAGTGTTACCCGTACAACCTTCTACAGTTGTTTCTCAGCCCACAAGTTCTGGAGATGTCACAACATGAAGACAGGAAAAGTATAGTTGTCTTTGCCAAATGCAAAGATCATTATTATGTGGGAATGTTTAGGTCTGCATCTTCAAAATCAGTATCTCTCCATAGCATTAATAGCCAAAGTCCAAGACAATCACTATACATCATCCTTTATGTTTAATACTCAGGGCAGCATATTGACAGGTATGCTCTGATTCTTTTGTTACAATTCCAGGCACCTTTGAAACCTAGACAGATGGTGAAGCACTGATAGGAGAATATGGATTAAAATAGTAGGCATCACATGAAACTGTGAAAGTAAACAAGAATTCTGCATTTTTCATCTGTTCAGGACCATGACAAGCTGTAATTCAGAACTGTCTCTGAGTTTGCATATTGTATTAGCTGATTCTCAGCTCAGTTTAAAAAAATAAAATTTGGGTCAATGTGAGTGGTACATAACAGAGAAGCCTGTATTAGCAATGTTTGCCAAAGAAACAAGAGATTTGTGCACAGACTAATGAAATGGGAAGCGAAATCTGAACTCGTAAAGTCTGAAGAGGAAGAAGTAGCACCAAAATGTCACAGTTTGCATTTCTGCACACTAAAAATATTTTTCAAGTGTTTGTGAACTGCTGTTTCAGTGGGGTTTTTTTTAAGTAATGACTATGCAGCGTATATTTTGGGTGAATGTTGGGAGAAGGTATTCGGTTTAGTTTTTCAAAAGTTGCCAGACTGTGGTGTTCTTAGTTATCTGTATGGTTAAAAAAAAAACAAAACAGTTCTAAAATGTGTTAGATGCTATGATAAACTGTTCAATATTGACAAAACAGATTAAATTTTTTTTAATGTAAGGTCCTGTGAAGGAATTGTTCTGAGGCTCATTTTCTTAAAGCATGATCTCTTGCAAGGATGAAATAAACAGCCCTCTGCGAGTCAATTATACAGAGGTGTATATGTACAGAATCTCCTTTCTGTTTTATAAGCTGGAAATGCCTGGCTAATTGAAGATTGATGTATGTTTGTGATCAAATTTCTGCAGGTTAGTTTTGGGTTTTAGTTGGCTTTTTTCCCCTAGCACAGTAGTTGGGGAAATGAAAGTACTGCAAAGAAAGGAAACTTGTCATGTCCAGTATATATTTGAAAGGCACTGATATTTTAATGTAAACAATGCAAACATTTGGAAGATGCATTCTTACCTAATTCTGACGATACCGTACACGGAACTTGAATAAACATGTAAACTTGAATGTAAATATTCTGCTTAGTGTTGAAATTAAGCAATGGCATGATTTATTTGTTAAAACTAATTATTTCTTGTAAATGAGTATGAAAATCATTCTTGCACAATAAATTTCTGTATAAAATTTATTGCCTTTTTTAATGTGTAATGGTTAAATGTGTATGCTGGATGCATATTAAAGATGTTCCACCCCTACTCTCCTCAGAGGAGTGGTTTTTGTATATAATGTTACAACCTAATTATTTCAAATTTGGAAAGTTAATTATCTTTATATCAGAAGTATTTTAATTGAGTGCTTACCAGAACAGTTTACTCAGACAGTTAATTGTCTTTCCAGATTCTGTAGCTGTTGCAACCAGAGCCGCCATAAGTTAAGTTGCCTGTAAATAATTACAGCAGTCTTGGTTTTTGCAAGGTAAATCTTGTTCTTTTTGAAGCTAATGGCAGAATATTAATAACTCCACATGGTCTTGTATCTGGCACAAGAAGCTGTTTTCAGTGTGAGTATTCAGCATAGGAATATTCCCTGAAGTAGCACATTTAAATAGCTAGTTTTGATTTTGGAGGGGTTGTATTGGGGGTTTTTTGGTAGCTTCTGTGGAAGTATTAATGCTATCTTTTCAATTCTAAGTGTTTAAAAGGTCACAATTTCTCGTGTGTTTTGTTAGACATAGAGGAGGTGCTTTGTCATCTGGAAATTTAAATTCTCCAATTTTTATTCGAGAAATAAACTTTTTTTTTAACTGTTACTAATGAAGAATTAGCTTTTCTTAGTTGGACCAGCTGTATAAATTTAACCTGTAGAAAGTGTGCAGTTAAATTGGTTTGATTGTTACTTTCTTCTTTCTGGTGTGAAAAAAGGGATAAACTTGTGCAAATCTGTTGTCATTTGAAATGTCAGATCTCATACCTTTCACAGAGGCAAAATAAGGATCATGCAAACATAAAACAAAATTCAGGGAATTTACTAGAGTATGCAAGGAAAGGAAAACTAAAACGCAAGTTCAAAGTTTGTAATTTGTGCATAAAACACCTTTGAGGAGCTGTTCGCCTAAAATTTAACTTGATTTATGTTCCACATGAAGTTCAGAATGGCTGAAAATCCTACAAATGTACCATGTTAGTTAATGACTTCTACCTCTTTAGTCATTATAACATGCGGTTTTCATTGTGGGAGAAGCATTGACGTTTCTGCTGAAATGGGAGCAGTTAATGCAGCATTCCTCACTCGACTCAAATGGGCCTTGGAAATGTGGGGAGACAAACAGTACCATCTGAGATTTTCATGGCTCAGACAAACATTGCTGCATCAGGAATTTACTCTGAGAATAGCTATTTGGGACTAGGTGCTAATGCAGCTTCCTTGTACTGGGATAGAGTTAATTTTCTTCATAGCAGCCAGTATAGTGCTGTGTTCTGGATTTTTGACCAAAACAAGGTTGTTAATACAGGGATGTTTTAGCTATTGCTGAACAGTGCTTGCTCATAGTCCAGATTTTCTGTTTATTGTGCTGACCTCTCCCCAGCAAGTATGCTGAGGGTGGACAAGAGGCTGGGAGGGAATGCAACCAGGACACCTGACCTGATGGGCTGCAGGGATGTCCCCCCCCGTACAACTCGGAGTTCAGCAGTACACTTCGGGGGTTGTTTGTCAGGGCTTGCAGTTGTATGGCAATTGGCATTGGTTGGCTGACAGTAAGTGATCATTTTTTTCATCATTTGTTTTGTTATGGTTTTTTTTTTTCTCCTCTAAAACTATTTCAACCCATGAGTTTTCTCACTTCTGTTCTTTCAGTTCTCTTCCTGATCCCCTTCGGGGGGTGCAGAAGGTGTGAGAGAGCAGCTGTGTGGTGTCTGACTGCCTACCCAGGTTAATGCACAGCATTGCTGCTTTCTCTTGACTTGAGGAATCCAAATGGTAGTAGGTAGAGTGAAAGCAGCCCAGTTCCTATCTGCAACCCTCACATCAATATTGTGTCAACAAAATGAGTGATATTGCCCTTCATTTCAAAGGATTTAGTAGCATGTGCTGTAAAAGGCCACTTTTCTGGGCAGTTCTTTACTTGCATCAGTGAAGCTAGACGTGTGTCAGGTTTTCAAGTGACTGAGTGGTGTCCAGATCCTGAGCAACTGTTTTGCTCCAGGGAATAGGAGACTTGGGAAGAATATTTCCAGGTCATGCTGCTGCTTGCTGATTCTTTCCTCATTTTTCCCTAACCATTGCTATTTTAAGTGATGTGTAGTGCTTGCCAAGTCAGCCAACTCAAGCTTGAAGAAATTAACTTGGAGGGAGATACTGGCTTCAAGCTGGAATCCAAGCCAGCTTCATGCATGGATATTTTGGAATAGCATCCCACATTTTTCTTTTTCAACTAGAAGCTTGTTTTCAAAGCCGGTTGAAAAGTCCTCACCTTGTTTTTTTTGACTTGATAACCTAGTTCACGAACTCTGATAATGCACTAATGAAAGGTGCTAAGTGAGAGCATATGAAGGTTGTGAAGTTAATCGTAATTCTCCTCTCCCTGAAGTGGAATCCAATATATTTTTTCTTGGTGTTTAGTTGAAATAGAATTTCCTTGAAGATTAAACCCGAGTGTCTGGTTAACTTGTCAGACTGAAAGACAGCTCTGTACTCTTCTCGCTACCAACTCTGAGAGGTGGATACATGAAAATAGAAGCAAGGCAGATGCAGGGAATTGCAAACAATTGTGAAGAGTGAGATGTCAGTGCCTTAAGTTTTTGGAGAGTTCTCTGTTCCCTTTTGGTGTTCAGATATGATAGATGGAGGCTTTGTTTGATGACTGATCCAAGTGACTAATGCGTTTTCTTGACAAGCTTATATGAATAGTTGTGCTGCCACAACTTCTGTAGATCTTCTGTTGAGCTCTAGGCTGTGCAGCAAGAGAACTTTTGTCAAGAAAACTCTTCAAGCAGTATTTAGTTTTGGTGGACAGGGAAAAGTGTAGTTTTACAAAGCAGAGATGAAGCAAAAAAGGACAAAATGACTTGCCCTGTCTGCATTAGAGTGCTAGGCCCTTGTGACACTAACAGGACTTAGAGTTCCTGTCTGGCTTCCTCCCACTTTGCCCATTCCAGCCCCTACCCCAGCAATGCTGAGGCCAAGCCAGTCTCCAGCTCCCCACAGACTGCCCAGCCATGGGCACTGCTGAGCTGGGGCTGCCCCCAGTGCTCTAGCTTATTTACAAGGCTTTTGGGGAGACAGCTGTATGAAGCCTGGGTGGTAGAAAAGCAAGCTAGGCTGCTACTACTCCTTATTACAAATTACCCCATCAGGTAACGTTTTATGTACCTCAAGCGTTTCACAGAATTGTTTGTTATAATTTGTCCAGTTCGCAACTGAAGTAACTGAGATGGAGAGGTGTGAAGCAACACACCAAGGTTGTGCTGGGGTCTGGTGGGAGAAGTAGGTCTTGCTCCAGGCATCAAAACAACATGCTTGTGACTATGGTGCAACAAAATGAGAAAGATGGTGGTGCTAGTTCTGTTATTGCATCTGCCTGATGAATGTATTGTCTGAAAACCAGACCTTAGTCTGCACCAATATAGGTGGAGTTAATTATTTTACTGAGTAGAAGACAGAGTTGAAATTGTAGATTTCGTATTTGGAAATAGGAGTCACATTTCAATTGGTTTGCAGATTTTTAGCATGCATGTTCACATTAAATAATGTATATTTATTTTTATTGCAAAAGCATCTCCATTAATGTGTACAGAAATATCTCCTTGAATTGTAGGGAGGACAGGAGTGAGAATGATTCCAGTTTTGGTTTTATTCCCCACACCACAGTTTGGTTAACCGCAGGTCAGCAGCTATGCATGCACTTACCCTCTCCTTTTGCTCTGTACAGAGGAAAGGGGGCCACTGTGTTTAAGTTTGGAAATTGCAGATTCTTTTCACACTTCTTGCAGGACAGCAGAACTATCTGCATTGCAGAGCTGTAATTCAGTTTTCAAGCTTTGACTGAAATTCACGATCTATTTATACTTTGGTGTTGATCCAAGGGTTGGTGCTGTTTGCATGAGTGGAAAGGGCTGAGAGAAGGTGAAATGGAAGAGGTGCTTGTTATTAAATTGTCCTTATCTCCCACTTCTGTGTTCCCCAGTGCTCAAATCCCACCCCTGTGCTGCATACCACGTCTTTCATTACTGATTTGCTCTGTCAATTGAAGTTCTGTGTGCAGGATGATCAGAGCGCGCTGGCCTGGAGGGATCTCTTGTTCATGCCAGAAACCTACAAACAGGCTTTTAAATTGTCACTTTAGCTTTACATTTATTAACTTCTAAACTTACCCGCAGGCCACTTGAAACTTAGCAATAATGTGTTCACACTGTTGTTTCTGTTGACAGTGTCAAACGGCTGTTTATTGAAGGTGAAATGCTTTTGTGTTTCTGAGACCATTGCTGGTGTTGACTGCCTCCCCAACGAGCAACAGAGCCCATCTGTGGTCCAGCTAACATCCCAGGGAGAGTCGAGTGTCTCCAATTGCCTCTGCAGAAGAAGAGAGGCTGAGACAAAGAAAGGAAGAACAAGAGATGAGGTAAATAAAAGAAGGTAATGTAGGCAGGAAAAACAAGGGAAAAGAACAAAATGAAGTGTCTACCAACAAAAAAATGAGAGGGAAGAAAATAGCTGATTGGAGAGACAGTTTAATAATGATTCCCCAACCAAAATAAACAAGAAATACTGAAAATAAAATATGATAATGTGTTGTTTTAGCAATAGCTACAAAAATAGTTTGCTTTTATCTGAAACTTTATCATTAGGGCTTGAATTAGTCAGAAGATCCAAATAGTTATCTGGATCAATGGTGAGGGGTAGCAAGACTGACTTGCAAGACTCAACCTCTCAATTCCTGCTTTGAGAGTTACTGTTGTACCACGGTAAAAGACATGGCTGATGGTCTGAGGTGTCTCCACTGCATTCCTACACCTGGATTCATGATCTTGCTGAATTAAATGCCAGGGAGCAGCTTCTAGATCATTGCCTTTTTGTCTTGAAGGATGTCATTGTCAAATATAATCGCAGTTTTACCCTTCTTACTTTAAGAGGCATAACCCTATTTTTGTACCCAGCTGGACAGCTATGCCAGGAAATCAGTTATCTGATATAAATCTGGGCATTGCTTTTAGGCTTTGTTTCTGGAAGTTAATGAACAGTGTATGTTTGACATGCATGTTTCCTGTAGGTACATACGCATATGTCTCCATTTTAAAAGCAGAAGCTTCTTTATGCAGCTTTTCACACCTCAGTACACACTGCTTCTTGGCTCTACTTGCCATGGTAGTTTCAGCCTCTGCCAATGAAAGTGTGATTAGGCAACCATTCTTCATGTATGTGTGCATGTAAGGTCCAGGTAGGAAAGCTCCCATTTCCTTCTTACACCTGCCAAAGACAAGAAGTATGCTGACAGGATGTGATCGCAATGTTTCCAGCAAGAAATCTCTGTTGGAGTCATGATGCAACTAGATAGGTAGCACACATACCTATGGAAAATAATCCAGAAATTATAGACAGCACAGGAGTCAACAATGTTATGCTGTTGATGAGAAGGAAGATACCACAGGGGAGGGTAGAAGAAGACGATGACGACATCTAAAATACTACTGCTAATTTGCTTACAACTTAGCAGGAGTGCTGTGCCCAATTTAGATTGCTGCTCTTCAAGAAAGTTGTGGGCCCAATAGCAAGGAGAGCTCAGGAGTTAAGAAAATATGATCTACAAGGAAAGGCTACGGAACTGCAGTGAGTGAAATAGTGAACCAGCTAACCAGCCTCAAGGGCTGTTTCCTACAACTGCAGCAGATAGCAGAGGGAAGTAATGAGCTTGAAGGGGAACGGGAAAGATTCAGGCTATGCACCCAGGCATGGCTTTGCAGTCATGAGGTGCAGGAAACACAGACACGTTGCCTGGAGAAGTTAGCATTACACTCCACAGAATGTCTTAGAAAGCTGATTAGATGAAAATCTTTCAGGACTTGCATGTGTGCCTCTGAGAAGGGGATGAAATCTCCTGAGATCCTTCTTACTCCTAGGACTTCATACTCTGTAGATTTACATGTATTTAGTTATGAACTGAGAAAAAGATCTTTTTTCCCAAGTACACAAGTACAGTCTGAGCCACTCCTCCTAACTTATGTTTTGATAAAATTCTGGCAGGAAGAAATAAACTTAATTATATATGGAAGGAAACAGACACTGCTTTTTACAGTTGCCTTGCCTACAAATAAACTAACGTTATTTTTAATAATGGAATTAGAGTGGTATGAATCCCAATGTAGCTCTTGTTCCTTTCCTTGGAAGATTTGTTATGATCTGTCTAAACTCATTATAGAGTTTAGACTTTAAAATATCCCAACTCCATTCCTCTAAAATAAAAGAGTTTTGTACTACAGCAATTAAATCAGTGTCCAAATTGCTTACATTAAATTGGAATGTGAAAATAACCTGGACAGAAGTTTGCTCAGATCTTGATGATAACATTATTTCAAACACATGTGCATAAATTTAACCTAATTTTCTATAGTAAAACAATTACATAGTCTCATTTAATTTAACGAACCACAAAGTCATTATGTCTTGAAATTGAAAAGGTGTGTAGGACAAGCAGCTGATCTCTCAAGAACTCTAACCATACTTAGGAGAGAAATTTCTTATCAGGAAATGATCTGAGACTTCTCAAAACAGTTGCCCAAACCATTAGGAAGTCTGATATTAGAGGCATTGAGTGATTAATTACTTCAGTGTGTTAACCATAGATTTGTTTGAGATCAAACAGCCGGTCTGTGAAAAATACTAACAGTGCGTAATTAATTTCTCTACAGCTCATTCTGTTAAATACTTGCATGGCTGACCATTCTCAAATACCTACTGTAAAATAAGTCTAGAGCAGAAGGTGTTTCTTTTAAAGTGGTAACCATCAGTTGCTACTGTGATCAGTTTGCTTCCTTTGAAGCCCTCAGATGTGAGGATTTTGACAGTATTTAACAGCAATTTTCAAGCCCAGTCAATGAAATATCAGTATAAAAGCTATAGCACAGGGTAGAACTCCTAAGGGAATAGGGGAGAGCTTCATATGGTGGTGGAATGCAAGAACATTAAGGTTTGGACAAAATGGATATCACAACTAGGCAAATACAAAAGCTGTATTTACTATTATACTAGTTACAAGTGGAGTTCCCCAGGCCTCAGTGCTGGGTCCAACCCTGTTCAATGTCTTCACCAATGACCTGGATGAAGGCAGTGAGTGCTCCCTTAGCAAGTTTGCAGATGACACTAAGCTGGGTGGAAGTGTCGATCTGCTGGAGAGTAGGGAGGCTCCGCAAAGGAATCTAAATAGGCTGGACCACTGGGCTGAGTCCAGTGGCATGAGGTTTAACATAGCCAAATGCCGGGTCCTGCACTTGGGGCACAACAACCCTATGCAGAGCTACAGACTAGGAAAAGTCTGTCCAGAAAGCTGCCTGGAGAAGAAGGACCTGGGGGTGTTGGTTGACAGCTGACTGAACATGAGCCAGCAGTGTGCCCAGGTGGCCAAGAAGGCCAATGGCATCCTGGCTTGTATCAGAAATAGTGTGACCAGCAGGTCCAGGGAGGTTATTCTCCCTCTGTACTCGGCACTGGTGAGACTGCTCCTTGAATCCTGTGTTCAGTTCTGGGCCCCTCACCACAAGAAGGCTGTTGAGGCTCTGGAGCGAGTCCAGAGAAGAGCAACAAAGCTGGTGAAGGGGCTGGAGAACAGGCCCTATGAGGAACGTCTCATTGCTCTCTATAACTGCCTGAAAGGAGGTTGTGGAGAGGAGGGTGATGGCCTCTTCTCCCAAGTGACAGGGGCCAGGACAAGGAGGAATGTCCTCAAGCTCTGCCACGGGAGGTTTAGGCTAGACATTAGGAGGAGGTGTTTCACAGAAAGGGTCATTGGGCATTGGAATAGGCTGCCCAGGGAGGTGGTTGATTCCCCTTCCCTGGAGGTGTTTAAGGCACGGGTGGATGAGGTCCTGAGGGAGTTGGTTTAGTGTTTGATAAGAATGGTTGGACTCGATGATCCGGTGGGTGTCTTCCAACCTGGTGATTCTATGATTTCTAGACTAGCCATGTGCAGGGAAGTACCAGGTTCTTACTTCCCTTGGTTCCAGTACTAGACTGCGTGTTTCATTGCAGCATTTCCTTAGCCCTGTTCTTGATGTTGGGACTTTGCTGCAGGTGTCTCTGCAGTTAAGAGTGGGTTGCATGGGTTTGCTCATTCTCTTCAGAAGTCTGTTCAAAATGAACTGTGTCACATTTTTCTGTAGGAGCTTCAAGGAAAACACAAAAAATATTTCATGGGAAATAACGTAACAGGAAAGTTAAAAGATGATGCTTAAAAAGGAGAACAGTTTGAGTGTGGCTCTTCCTGTGTGAAGTAATTGTTCATGGAACATGACCACACAGGAACAATTTTAATACTGTCTTGTGATGCGACTCGAGGAGGAAAAACCGCCATATACTCCACTGACAAAGAAAGATATTTCTGGCTAGCTAGACACAGATTTAATTCATGTGATTTACTTGAATGGTATAATTATGATATTAATTTTCATCATGTTGCCTAAATACAAATGTACGTGCCAGAAACAGAAAACTGAATTGGCAGCCAATGAAATACAGTTAATGCACAGGAAGTATCTCAGACTAAAGTAATTTACAGATTAGGAGAATGAGTGGGAGTGAAGCAGCAAGGGAAAAGGAAAACATAATCTATGAAGATGACAGGAAATCAAATTAAATACAAATTTCACTTCCACTGAATTTTACCAGCTGTGCTTACTTTTCCCTGAAGCAAATTTCTTATTATACTAGCCCAGACTCCCTTTACGGCAGGAAATTCTAATATTTCTGACCATTCTCTAGCATAATATCAAAAAAGGATTCCCCAGTTGCTAAAAAATTCTTCTGTTTTGGCTAAGTGGGGACTGAAGGCACTTGAAAGCTTGGAACAGTCTTAAGACCAACTAATTACTGATAAGAATGCAGAAGTGTGCAGAAGAATGATAGAAGTGTGTATGGCTGCCATAAAGAGGGGAAATCAGTAAGAGCTGAATAGTGAAATCCTAGCTGTAAATTTTCAAACATCCAAGGACACAAAAGATTGGAGAATTGGCATTTGTGGGACTGAGGAAACTTCTGAAATTGTTATTTTTAGGTTTAGGTAGATGAAACAGTGAAATATTCCTAAAATCTGTTTTCTCTCTGTTTCCGCTTTATCAATGACAATCAAATTTATATGTGTTATTTCTGGATGCATATAATAGTAAACTGTACAAGCATGACCAAGCACATGCAACATGTTGTTGCATGTTCAGATAAGAATTCCCACAGCACACATCCGTATGCTTTCATATTTTTTTAACTGCTCAAAAGATCTATCTAACAATTGAAAATTATGCAGTGATGATGTCAAGAGGCTCAGCTGGATCACTTGTCAAGCAACTGGGGCAAAACACACTGCTTGTGAAAAGCAAGCTACAAAATTCAAGACATTGCAAATTAAACACTGGTCTAATATAGAGATAACACAGAACTCAGTAAAATAGTGGGTCATTGATATCATGATATTTAAATTTTTGAACTGGTGCTTGGGTTAATTCCTATCATGCTAGAAAATTGAGTTAAATGAATGTGTTAGTATATGATTTTACAGTGCTTGAATGCTCATAAGTTAGCAGTCAGGAGAAATAAAATCTTAACAAGTACATTGAAAATGAATTTAAACTCTATGAGCTACTCAATTTTTTTCCCACACTGTAAGACAAGTTTCAGTTTCTTATGAAACTAGGTAATATGCTTGCTAGAATTTGGCCTACAAGATCCTTCTTTCATTAGAGAAATTGATGGGTAGTCAGCTCAGAAATGTCTTGCAGAGTTTTTCTGGGTTTAATGTACTCTTCCTATGGTTTTACAATGATATTTTAGAACTACTATGAATCATCCAAATTGTGAGTAATTAACCCCTCTGGAAATCTAGCTCCTGAGGATGTGTCATGTTAAATAATCATAAAATGAGTCATTGAAATTAGATGTGTTGGGAATGTTTTGAGCTGATCACCCCAAAATTTAGAGCCGCTGAGCAGACAACAACTCAAAAACCAAGAGTATCCACTCCTGTGATCTGTATCATTCCGGCAAATAAACGATATTTGAATTCATCTAGATGACATCCAAGGCAGAACAGCAATGTCTATAGTTAAGTCCTAGGATAGAAATTTTGCTAGACCACAGCCCTTATCCATACGTCATCTTAGCAATAATAAAGCCTCTAACCCAAATGAATAAAGCACCCTTTGTTTCATTACCTCTATGCTGATGTAAACTATTACTTGCAGATGTACTTAGCTGCTCTTATGCATTCTTTTCTTCTGCCATCAGCAACTAACTTATCTTTGTAAAAATACAAATACATACAAACAAAACTCCCAACTTTCCATCTGGGGAATTATCTGCTTATTCAGCATTTACGGATTTTGAAAATCTGCAGAATTAAAAAATTACAGACTTTGCAAGGTGTTTGGCATTTATAATTATTGTAACTTCAAAACACAGCACATTATTTGTTCACAATAGGTCTCAACAGCAATAAAGTGTATCCCTCTCCTCCAGGTTTCAGCTGTGGAAGTATTTTGACAGTTGGATCTGCAATCTGTAAGTACATGTGGGCAGAGTTGTGTTTTCTTTTTGTTGCTGAAGAGAGGCTTTCAAGTTTGCCACAAATATCAGGCATATGTGCACCTTTTCCTACTAAACCCCCTTTCTTGCATTCTTTTTCCCTCTGAAGGGAAGAAGATCGTTAATATCCAGTTTTGTACTTTGTAGTATCACACTCTGGAAATGCTTCCTCTGCTATTAGCGGGACACTTCAATGTCAAATATTACTTATTGTCATAAAGCTGTAGCAGCTAGGACTGTAAGATAAAATTCCCCTCTAAGCCTTGAGCCAGCGCGCAGCCTGCACACCCTTTCAATCACCTGGTCCCCTTTGGAGACTCACAGATCAGGCACTGAGCTTGTCTCAGGACTTCCCAAGGACAGGTCTCATCCATTTCTGGAGTTGGCTGTTATAAATCATGACTTCTGGAATTGGGAGAGCACTGTATCAACCAATAATGTTGTAATAAAACCTCTCTGACACATCTTTCCTCTCTCATTTGGGAATAGAAAGTGGGTGATTAACTTCACTGACATCTAGCACAGGCACTGTCAAACCCACCACCAAATAAACACTACAGGAGTTGAGAGCTTCTGTTAATATTCATGACCTGGAAACAGAAGCCAAATCTAAACTAAGCTCAAACCTAGAAGAAGTTGAAGGCCAGTATCTGGAGAATTCAGCATCAGCTTAGAGAAATCCGTCTCCTATCTTGCAAATCATGGAAGTTTCTTTGTTTTGAGACTGTTTGCTTAGAGTTAGCAATCCTCCTTCACTTTTATAGTCTTAAGATTACAAGCAGCCACTGTTTAAGGATTCATAGATAATGTTTAAATTTCCATTTCCTTCTCTGAAAAGGCACAATTCTATAAGAGAGATCCATTTTTTTCTTTTTCTTTTTTTTTATCTCAGTTTGTGGTTACGTTAACCATAAATAATAGCTTTCACTGCAACTTAGAACTTCCTGGTGTCCTGACATCAAGAAGCTTGGTGGTTTTTTGCAGTTTGGTTAAGTGGCCTACGTTTCAGAGATTTTTCAGACACTGCTGGCTTGGGAATCTCAAGAGCACAGGCTTCCCTGTGGTGGTTGAGCAATTCTGTCTGGCCTGCTGCAACTGAAGAACATGGAAAAGAGAGAAAATAGAAATTCAGTTAAATTTGTCAGTCAACTTTATCTTCCTTTTGTATTTTTCTATGCTACTTAAGGTAAGTATTAACATACAGACCTTACGGGTAGTCACTTCCCTTCCATATCTGCTGAATATATATAGCAGTTAAGGGGAAGAACCACTCTGTTCATGTGTGGAACAGATTTTATGTGGCACTTCACAGTGCATTTTTTCAAATTCTTCTCAGGTATATCCAGTTTGTTTGAATCTTCAAGTCCACAAAAGACATCATACTATGCATATAAGAACTTTTTAATAACTGATTTTGTAATGACACTCAATAATGTATCTGAAATGCTTGGCATTCGGATTGTATTTTTTTACATCCCAACCTATATTTTGGCCCTTTCAGTTCAGCAGAGATCAAATTACTGATAGTATAACTGTACTTGTCATCTTGGTGTTAAGGGGACAGGTTAACAGATGGCTGCTTAATGGCATATCAAAGATTTTGTTCTTTGCTTCGTTTCTGGTATACATTTCTGCTATCCTTTCCAAGCCCCAAAATCTATTCTTTCTGCAATGCTGTTAAAATATAAATTAAACTGCTTGATATGTTTCCCACAAAGTGAATAGGTAAGTGGAAAAGTATGTTGTGTCTGAAAAGAAAAAAAAAAAAGCTTTGTTGATATTTATATTCCCACCCAGCTTATGTTATCTATTAGATGCTACACCACCATCTGGTTGAATTAATGGCTTGTGAAACTTGCCTTCTAGATGGCAGACACCACAGTGTGATATTTTGTAAGACAAAGCAATCCATCTCCTTTGTTTCTTCTCAAGAGAGGAAAGTGTTATTTCCTTTCCTTTCAAATGTTTTGTAGGACTAACCTTGAAACAGAGAGGAGCATGGCCCTTCAATTATTCTTGATAGAAATCATTTTTGAATAACTAACTTGAGAAAAATAAGCACAACAAAGCTCCAGGGCTAAAATTTACTCTGAATCCAGAGTCCCTGTAACCTGGATAGTGCTGGCAGTCACATTGTTTACTGACAACTGTGAAGGAGCAGCTGTGGTCTAGGATGCAAAGTACAGCTGAAGTTCAGCAGAGAAACATGCAGGCTGCACTAGCAATGGTGCCCAAGTCCTTGATTTCTTGAACTTTTAGTGATGATGTTGACATTCTCCTTGTGTGATACCACAGATGGCTGTGTGAGAAATCTTATTGAGTCACAAGATGCTTCTATCTTCCTTCACTAACACTTTGTATTGTCACCCAGCATGAAAAATAATGCTTCGTTTTTTTTCAAGTTTCATCTCTGTCCTTTGGTGGACAATCTCTGTGCCAAGCCTTGCTCTTATCTTCATTGTATTTGTGAGGAAATGCATTTTCCTTATTGTTTGCCCATTAACCAAACTTCAAATTGTTGTCTGGGTCTCAATGAAGTGATGCTGCATAACTTAAGAGACCTTAAAAAATCCCCATCACAATAATTTTGAAGCACTTTACTAATATTAGCTGTCAATGCATCCAAGATTTTGAAGTACAAGCTGAATTTCTCTTCAATGTGTGTTCTACAGCACTGGACAAGGCTTGAAGAAACCTCCGTTACAAATCTAGCTCAGTCATCAGTCAAATGTTTTCAGGTGTCTGCCTCTGTTTTCCCAAATTAATTGGGGTAAAGGTAATTATAACTTTCTTCTGGGAAAAAACCCAGACTTCTGAGACCTACTTTAAATTGCAAGAATGATACTGTTTCTAGTCCCTGCGTATAAAGCCATCCTTGCTGCAACTTCTTTTTAAACACATTTCTGCGTCATCTTTTTTTCCTTCCATCCACTTCTCCATCACCCTTTTTTCAGGGAGGACAACTGAATAAATCACATCATCTAGACCTACTGTTAATTCACAACTAGTCTCAGAAACAGAGGGAAACTTCTGATGCCTCACGTAAATTCATGTTTCTCCCTACTAAGAGCTAAGGATCATTTGTTATAGGAATAAAGCATACAGCTACAACATTAACAAGATTTTTTTTCCTCTCGTTTGTTTTTATTTCATACAATTCATCCTAGTCCAGGGGGATTACTTCTTGTGAGACCAAATATATTGTATCCCTTTCTATACCAGACATGACCTTCACATGAACAGACATTATTAAGCAATGTTAAATTATGAATGATGGTTTCCTGACAGCCACAGTTCAGATCGAAAATTCAGCAAATGTCAAACACGAGGTCAGAATCTGTTTGAGTCCCAGAGGAAAAGGAGGAATCTGTGTGCACTTGTGCGTACATCTTCCATTGTTACTTTTATATGCAGTTTGTTTCCTTTTTAAATGGTGCATAATAAAATAAGCCCCCTCCAGCCACAATACTTTTGGCATGACAATTCTAATACATAATTGATACTAATCCAGCAGGTCCCTTACAGTTCTGAGTAGCCCTTCTCTTTGTGAGTAAACCCCTTATATTCAGCACAGATTACCCTGTTAGTAAGGACAACTCATAGAGCTGCACAGGGATTCAGGTTCACAGCAGGGTTTTCACAGGTACTTTTCCCTATGGGAGAATTCAGAAAGGTTATTGAATCCATCTGTCTCTAGTAATGTACGTTCAAACGTGCATTGTAATTTTTTTCTGTACAGCTTTACAGCTATTTGATTTCCGAGTTTGGAGGAAGTATCACAGAATCACAGAATCACAGAACAACCAGGTTGGAAGGGACCCATCGGATCTTCTAGTCCAACCATTCCTATCTAACACTAAACCAGGTCCCTCAATACCTCATCCACCCGTGTTTTAAACACCTCCAGGGAAGGTGACTCAACCACCTCCCTGGGCAGCCTGTTCCAATGCCCAATGACCCTCTGTGTGAAAAACCTCCTCCTAATCTCCAGCCTAAATCTACCCTGGCGGAGCTTGAGGCCATTCAGAGCTATGACTCTTATGCTTTTCAGTAATAACTGTTGCAGTGGTCTGGTCTGGTCTGTTCTGGTCAGGAAAGAGATTTCTTTCCCTTTGTTATGACAGGGCAGACCTATGGAGCCAGTTGTGCTGAAGGTCAAAACCTTTAAGGACTGTAATAAAATTTACTGATTTACGAATGCATCTACTTCTATTAGATAAAAGTATGCCAATTGTCAGAATACCTGTATCATAGATATGAAAGGGTGATTTGGATGCATACTGTGAATAGGTATGTATTGGTTTTGAAAGGGACCCTCTTGTAGTGCACATGACAGGCATGTCACTCACAATTTCACTATACTTACTCATCTTCACCTTAATGGTGATCCTGCCCATCCATATCTTTCATGAACACTCGAAAACATGTTAAAACTTGCCAAAGATGTATCCTGAATCCAGTGCTGTAGAACAGAGGTCTGTGCTTTATGGCCTTCCTAGAGATACTGTAATGATGTACAGCATTGATGGCAAAGTTGTCTAAAATTGCCTGTGCTCCTTTTTGTGAGCAAAACTTCTTTCCTTGCAAAACCAAAAAGCAAAGTGCTTGTGGCTAATGGCTTGATACATTCCAAGTTACTTAGTCCTATGTGTTTTCACTCTTTCTTGTTCCATGTTGCTACCAGCTAACATCACTGGTCACATAAAAATATGTTTTGAAAGTCCTTTCAACACTCCTTATAAAAGAGGTTCTATGTTTTTGAGAATGAAGTCTGCCTTTCATCAGTAAGATCCTTTTTCCCCCTTTTATGTCTCTTCCTTGTGCATTTTGACTCTTCCCTGCATCTGGAAGGATGACTGTAGATGTTGTCACAGTAATGGTATTATTACAAGAGTTACAGCTGAGGGAAAAAAATGTGGCAAAATTAGTAATATTTTTTTTCTGAAGGCTAAATGTTACAGCTAGATAAAAAAAGATCAGCTTTTAGATACCATGTCTTTACAAGAAAATTAATTGAATATTGTATTTGTATTTCTACCCCCTCCGAAAGAATCACATAAAACCATCTGTTACATTGAGGGCTTAAAGTGCTTTATTAGTGAGAATACACTTTTGTGGTGATTTTCACAAAGCTACAGAGTAAATCCTGATAGGAAGAAGCATTATGGGAATTTGCCAGTGGGTTTTTGTATGGGCAACTGTGCATCCATTCATAAAGGCTGTTCGTACTATTCTTACAGAGTGAGATTCAGATGTCAGGTTTTCAAACTATATTAATAGATGGCATGCAGGAAAATCAGCTTGTTCAAAGGCAACGCCACAGAAAAGCTTACCTACAATAATATCTCAGGCAGACATCGATTTCTGAACATTTTGCTGTTGTACATTTGGTCAAAACACATACCAAAGGAGCACTGAGTATTTATAGCAGTGGGGAATAATAGCTGCCATTCAGCGTTTAATAATAATGGTTTTTTTTAAAGCTCCCTTCTTCCTTAGAAAACAAATCCACCCTTCACATTGACTCTACTAATGGAGCATGAAATACTTGGAGAATCAAGGGCACAGTCTAAAGCAAGGTATTTTAGTCAAGTGGTAACCGAGTGCATTTAGAAGATAACAGATTTACCTTGTAGGTATACGGTATAATAATATTTTCCTCAAGTGAAAGGATGCTGTAGCCTACAGGTGGTTCCAATGCAACTCCTCTACTGAATTCTGCAGAGTGGAAAATGAGTGGGATGCTGGAGTGAAGGGGAAAAGCCCTCTTATTTTGGAAGTGAGAGGTCTGGACAGGAAACAAAGACAAGGTATCAAAGGATGCCCAGGGAGGTGGTTGATTCACCTTCCCTGGAGGTGTTTAAGGCACGGGTGGACAAGATCCTGAGGGGCATGGTTTAGTGTTTGATAGGAATGGTTGGACTCAATGATCCGGTGTGTCTCTTCCAACCTGGTTATTCTATGATTCTAATAGAGTGGATCAATACATATTTGTCCAGAGCTCTGCTTACTAGGCTTTTAACAGTACAAAGAGCTCTTTGCAAAGACAGTCTTTAAAGTCACCAGCGTAGACAGGTTTGATAGGAGTGGTGGGACTCGATGATCCGGTGGGTCTCTTCCAACCTGGTGATTCTATGATACTATGATGCTGGTAGGAGTACAGGATTCTCTAAATGAAAGCAGACAAAACCTGTATTTTGTGGAAAATACAGCTGAGGACTTTGTGCACATTTAGGGCCAGGACCGAGGAAGAGAAAAGGTCCTATTTTATAGTGCTGGGAAAAGTCTTCCCAGTGGGCAGTAGCTGGGCAGGGCATCATCTCTAGCCACAGGGTGGGCTGGGAAGCCACAGAGGGAGGGTGGCTGGGTCAGGGATCTACCAGCACTCGGTGGAAGAAAAATTCTTTGCTTAGTTTAGTGGAAAATAAACATGCAATAGAAAATTGGGAAGGGGGAAAGGAGTTCTGCTGATGCATTTTAGAATGAAGCTGGGAAAACGACAACACTGTTTTCTTTCTGATCAGTTGATAATCACACTATTTCTACTGAATGCTTAAGATGCCTATTAATCCATGCTCTCACTGCTTTTCTCTATGGTGCTTTTTAAAGGTATCTCTCAATAATTTTTTTTTCCTCTATATTAGGGCTACATATGAGCTATGCCTAGAATAGTAAGCCTTTCTAGCTGAGGACCTTACTGGGACCAGAATAGTGGAGATGAGATTAAACCTCTGTGCTCAAGTTCTGATTACAATGGAGTGCAACAGAGAATTGTACCTGAATTTGAATTTTATGCCTTGAATTAAAGACATGGATTGTTGATCACTGCATCTCTACATCTTCTCAATGGCTGCAAACTGTCACTATTTGCTCGTAAGTAAGTCTCATATTTAGCAGTTTATTCTTACCTCCCATTTATTCTCCACTTGAAACCGTTATCTTCAGTGGAAAGCATTGGTGCGCTTCTCTTCAGGGCTGACTGACAGAAGGAAAGGGCAGAGACTGATAACACTGCCTAGAAACAGATTTGACTACAGAGTAAAAGACCTGGGTTTGAGATCGTCCTGGTGTATCTGTGATTCCTGTAAGAGAGCAGAATGAGGCCAGGGATTTTCAGTTCTCCATGACAAGTCAGCAGCACCGTAACAGACAGACTCATTTCTGTCTTGATCCACTTGACTCCAACAGGATCCACAGGGCAGCACACAGGACACGAGGATGGGGTTACTGCCATGGCACTAGGTTGACATGTACTGTGGTAAATTCAGTGAGCAGCCAGGGGGCTTCATGTCAAAATATACGCAGAAGAAAGAAGAGGAAAGGATTAGGAATATCTCACAGTTTTACAAATAAAAGATGTTCCAAAATCTTGTGTCTCAGTATGCAAGAGTAAAAGCCCTTTATTAAAGAAATAATTCCTCCTTATGCTACCTTGAGAGGGATCACAGAATCACACAATTATTTAGATTGGAAAAGGCCTTTAAGATCATTGAGTCTAACCGTAAACCTAACACTGCCAAGTTCGCCACTAAACCATGTCCCCGAGTGTCGCATCTACATGGCTTTTAAATACCTCCAGGGATGGCGTCTCAACCACTTCCCTGGGCAGCTTGCTAATCTCCAGTCAACTCAAGAAATTAACAAATAATTATACTAGTTTTATTTCGACTTCATTGCAAGCAGTTCAGACAGTAAAAGAATAGTCATTACCACTTTCTCTTGTTCTTTTCCACTTTCTGGTTTCCCAAGCAACACTGAGCCTCCCGTTTGTCTGTCTTCTCAGTTAAAGGTGAACAAAGAGGAGGAATTTCAATTGGGATATAGTTTTGCACATTTCAATCAATTTTTTTAAACATTTTTATGAGTTTTGAATTAGTCTCCAGAGATTGAATAGTTCTTTGTTGTCAATCTAAGCAACTGAATGGACTTTGGTTTATTTAATGTTGGTAAACAGTTTCCTCACCGAAATGAAAATATTTACTCTGCTCAAAATATTTTTTTGGTCAGAGGTTGGCCCAAATACCTTGCTCAATTTCTTTTCCCATTTTGTCTAGAGAAAATATCTCTAACGCTCTAGACAGCTCTAGCAGGGTAGATATGAATAAAACCAACATTTCTTATGCAATTACAAGTTTATGCTTTCTTTTTATTCATTAAACATCATGATGTTAATATTCGTTCAATATATTTCTACATAGCAACACACCATGAAAGAGAGAATGCCTCTCCTCTTCTCAAGCACCAAAAAGGCACTGAGAATTCTAATCTTATATTTTACTGAAACTGAGTAGCGTCTGTTTGGGTGCTCTAGCTGAAAACGTTCTATAAACAGCCAGCTAGTACCTACTATTATTTTACTGCTACCTTACAATCAGGACATGTGAAACTCTCTGTCAAACTTTCTTCTTGCTTTCTTTCCTTCATCCAAAACCTGTTTCAAATCTTCCTTCAATCATTAGTCCAGGGGAAGTTCTGAACATTTGCACAAAGAGCTGTGGAATTTGGGGGTGTCTGTTTTGGAACATAAAGTTGTTTGCCTAATTGCTAAGGTGAGAATCTTAAATCGCAGGTTTTTCTCTTGCTGCTGTTTGGTAGGTACTGAACTACTGATGTTCATCACTGTGCCTCAGACTATTTTAGCAGATTTGTTGGCAATTCTTCCCTCCCCATCACACACAGCAACGGACACCACACTGCAAGTTGTGCTGTGCAGACATGCCTTGGTCTTGAAATCTCACCCATTGGTTTCTCCTTGCTACCTTTGGTCTCCCAGGTTTAAAGCGCTTGAAGCCGTCCCGTAGCTATGGCTCAGCCCCGAAAATGTTCCAGGTAGCCAAGTATCTGTGAGTACATAAAAGTCTGGAAAGCAGCTGGCTACTAAATCATACCGTACTATTCCTAAGGTTACATGGCAGGTTGCTCTGGTCCCCAATGTATCTGATAGGTGTGTCTGGAAACACTGAACACAAACATAGTACCAGCCCAGGCTGAATTTGCCTTTTATGCAACAGCCAAGGGCTGGAGACTGGGCTCTGAAATTGGGAACTGCCTCAGATCCTCTCTGAGAGAAAGGTGGATATGTCTCCTGTATTTCAGTCTACCTGATTACCTCAGAGAAGTACTTTCTTCTTCTGGAGTCACCCTGTTGGCATGAAATCATCCTTGATGATCCAATAGGTCTCTTCCAACCTGGTGATTCTGTGATTCTATGGACATGGTTTAGTGTTTGATAGGAATGGTTGGACTTGATGATCTGCTGGGTCTCTTCCGACCTGGTGATTCTACGATTCTAGGGACATGGTTTAGTGTTTGATAGGAATGGTTGGACTCGATGATCCGATGAGTCTCTTCCAACCTGGTGATTCTACGATTCTATGGACATGGTTTAGTGTTTGATAGGAATGGTTGGACTCGATGATCCGATGGGTCTCTTCCAACCTGGTGATTCTACGATTCTATGGACATGGTTTAGTGTTTGATAGGAATGGTTGGACTCGATGATCCGATGGGTCTCTTCCAACCTGGTGATTCTATGATTCTAAATGATACTCTTTCTGTGGATTAAGGAGGACTAAGGGCCATACATGTGGCAGCCTCAGCCTGCGGGGCAGGCGGTGGGTTCCTGGTGGGAAACCTCAGCTGGGTGGAGGTGGCTAACGCCGCTTCTTCTTGGCTTGTCCTGGCGAACCACCTCTCTACCTACTCTCCCACGCCCTGGGCTCCTGGCGGTGACCGGGGGCTGAGCGCGGGGAGATGCGGAGCGGGGGCGACGCCGGGAGGGCCGCGGGGGCCGGGGCCGCGGCGTCCGCCAGGTTGCGCTGGAGAAGGGCGCGGCGGGGGGATGGGGGGGGCTCGGCCGGGGGTCGGTGGGAGCCCGGTGCGGGACCTCCCCGCCTGCCCGCGCCCCCCAGGGCTCCGTCCGCCGCTCCCCTCCCTCTCCCGGCGTCTGGGGCGGGCTGGAAATTTACCGGGGCCGCCCGCGGCGCGGCTGAGAGCGAGGGAAGAGGGAGAGGGGGGCTCGGCGGGAGGCGGAGGAAGGGAGGGAGGGAGGGAGGGAGGGAGCGGCAGAGCATCGTCTGGCGGGGAAAGCGAGGGACCAAATGACTGTGAGGAAGGACGGCGGCCGCCGCCGAGAGAGGAGCGAGGCTCGGCGCGGCGGCAGCGGCCCCCGCGGGAGAGCCGGCGATGGAGGCGGGCGGCGGGCGCGGGGCTGAGCCGGAGCCCCGCACGGCGCGGGCCTGAGATGCTGGAGCGGGGCCCGGGGCCGCGGCGGCGCTGCGGGGCGAGGAGGAGGATGGCGTGGAAGTGGCCGCGCACCCGCCTGCCCGTGGGGGCCAGCGCGCTGGGCGTCTTCGTCCTGTGCTGGCTCTACGTCTTCCCCGCGTACCGGCTGCCCGACGAGAAGGAGATCGTGCAGGGGGTGCTGCTGCAGCAGGGCAAGGCGTGGAGGAGGAACCACACTGCGGTCACCCTCTTCAGGTACCGCCGCCCGCGGCCCAAGGGCAGCGGGGGACGAGCGGCTGGGGACGGGCAGATGCGGGGAGCAGCGGGCGGAGAGACCCAGCCGGGCAGGGACAACCTCCAGCCGGGCACGGAGACCCTCCAGCCGGGCACGGACGCCCCCTAGCCGGGTAGGGACACCCCCTAGCCGGGTAGGGACACCCCCCAGCCGGGCAGGGACACCCCCTAACCGGCAGGGTCACCTCCAGCCAGACAAAGCCCCTCAGCCGCGCAGAGACCCCCCTCCTTCAGCCGAGCTCTCTCCCCGCCCTGCGAAACCCCAAACTTTATATTTTCCTACCCGACCCTTTGTTTTTTTTTTTTTTTTTTCCCAGCGGGCGACAGGCAGGCTGGACACCTCTTGCCCAGCAAAACTTTTTGGGTCTCTCTCTGTCGCTGCGGGGCTGGGCGCGGGGGATGGAGGCTTATTTCTCCTCGCAAGGCAAGTAAACCCCTCTCGGATGCCTTTCCCAGGAGAGGGGTTCCTGGGGCTTGCGGTGCTGGGTGCACAATAGGATGCTTCTCGCCTCCCGGAAAACAGCTGCACCGGCGGCCCCTGTGGCTGCGAACAAAGCAAGGGGCTCGCTTCGCGTATGGATTGTGACTCCCTGCGTATTGCCGGAGGAAGCCGAGCTTGTGGATCGACCTGTGATGCTCGAGGGGGAAATTCGTGTGGGCGTTTATTCGTGTCGGCATCCTCTGTCCGAGGTGTGCTTCGGGTGCTCTGCGCCGGTCCTTGACCCTTTGCAATTTATTATAGAACCTATGTGAAAAGCCACCTTTTCCCTCTTCTTTTCTTTTGACACGACTGGGAAATGGCGAATAGTCCTTGGAGCCCTTTTCACCTTCCCCAGCTGCACGAGACAGAGGGAGCGTTGCAGTCAGGGAGCCTCAGCTCATAGCGGTGGAGAACCAGGTCCCTGCAGCAGGGAGGATTTTTTTTGAATGACCCTGGCTGAAAAACATGTGCGGTGGAGATTTCCATCCCCTCGAAGTTTTCTCGTTGTCCCTGAGTGAAATACAGACAATTGGAAGAGAGGCAGATTTCCTTCCCATTTCTGAAGGGAAGCTGTTTTTATTCCCTTTCCTCTAAGCAGAAAATTAAAGATCAGAGTTAGTGGTAACAAAATTGCCTGCAAAGAGGCTCTTTTCTTTAGTAAATGATAGAATAAATGACATCCAAATTCTAAGGGACTTATTTTTTCTTTTCCTTTTTTTTTTTTCTTTTTCTTTTAAAGTGGTTTACAGCTTTATTTGATGTCCTTCAGTATTTTTTGAGGGCAACTCAACTTATCTCTGTCATGGACTGGAGCCGGCATGTGATTGCTTGTCTACTGAGGTTACAGAAACTTTTCAGTTCTTCAAAAGCATATACTTCCTTGAGCCCCTGAAGCTTGCAGAAAATATAAGCAATGTGAGGTGATAAGCAGATGTGTGTTAATATCTTGTCATTAGATAGACCTGGAAGAAGTCTTCCCTTATTAAAGAGCTAGCAATAAAGTACAGATGCAGGATCCTTTTCCTAAAACACTAATACCAGAAACTAGACTGATCTTCTCAGATACTAATTCATGGCAGTCCTGTTGTGTCACAGATTCCCATTTTTGGGGGTAGATGAATACAGATTCTAAAAAAAATTACCCTGACAGGTGATAGAGAAAGAGTTTAATGGTTTATTTTTTCATGTTTGTAAACAAAACGTTTGAACATTGATAACGCTGCTGCAGCTTCAGTTTGAAAAGCAGGTCTTAGACCACTTCCACCACATGGTTTAGAAACAAAAACTCTGTGTGGTTTGTCAAACAGAGGGTTTGTCCATATGTTTTTCCACTCTCTAAGCACAGTGATTATCTCAGAGATGCTTGTGAAGAGAGTCTTTTGCAATGAAAGCAGCTATTGTTTCTTGTCTGTGTCTTTTGATGAGTTGCTGCAGCACTAAATACAATGAGATTTAAATCAGTCTGCTTCAAGAAATTTGAAGTTTTTATGAGAAAATGTGCACTGGATATATGAAGTGCGTATACTGTAACAGTCAAATAATTGTGATGTAGAACTCTGGTTTTGCTGTGTAAATTTGCTTCTCTTAATATCAGTAGAAGGTTATGAAATTGAAGTCCATGTCAGGTGAGCTGCTGTATATTGTGAGGGGATTAACAGAAAGAGTGTCTGACTCTGCCAAGAGTCACTTATACAAGAGCGCCGTAAAAGCTCCAAGATCCAGTTTCTACTGTAAACTGGCGATGAATGCAAGTCTCTGTTTTAATTGGAAGGGAGGTATAGAGCTTCGCAGAAATCCTGTGTACAGACTCTGAAGGAATATGCTTTCCATAATAGCCTAGTATTAAGTGGTTTTTAATATATTATTAATGAAAAATAAGATTAATTGCCATTCTCCCTAGTCCTCCTGGCATATTCTGGTTACCAAACATTTTTGCTTTTGCACAGTTTTGAAGGATAAATTTTAATATATCTGTAATTAACTTAATCAAAACATACTTTTCAAACCTCAGAAGTGCTATTCCCATTTGCTTTCTGTACCTGGATCAAAGACAATTTCAGTAAGTAACTTAGCAAGATCAATGAAAACATCTGGGGTAATTTGGGTTGAACACTGGCAGCCAAGTGTCAGTAACTCCTCCATCTCCACTGCTCCTTGTTTCTTCTCTTGTGCAAGAACTCAGACTGTCTTGGTACTTGTGGGATGATTTACAGGAGGGTTTTGTGTTTAAATATGGATTTGCAGAACTGATTTTCAGGTATAAATACCCATGTAAATAGCCACGGGTCACTGCTTCTGAGGTGTGTGTGTTGCCTTACTTAAGCTATGAGTAAAGACAGTTTGAACCAGATTAAGCCTTTCGCTCTGGGCTGAATCTGTATTTAAAGCCTGCTCTCAGCCTTGACTCTGCATGTGCAGTTCCCATGAGTAATCCTGGCATGATGAGTGTGCTGATTCCCACTGCCAGCTAGTGCAGTGGGTACCCATGCAAGAGCTGCCAGGGTTTTTAGGTGGAAGGACAGATCCTGAAAAGCCCGAATGTACAATTGAGGTTACTAAAAACCTCTTGGTCCAAACCCTTTTCTCAGTTAAACATAGCTTCCTTTATAGTCCTCAAACTCTGGGCATTTGGAGTTGAGCAGAGCCTACTAGCAAGCTATTAGTTTTAGCATCCTTTACATTTCAGGACACTAGTGACTGGGGGTAGTCAAACTCACTGCTGTGGAAACATCCCTCTCTGACAAGTGCTGGGTAGTAGTCTGTCATTCAGATGGTAAACGGCTTGATCTTGAACTACAAAGTGGTCAGAATAGGGATGAGACCGTCATTAGAGTCACTAATGGCCAATGTGTTTAATTTACCTACAATATAGTGGCTTGTCATCCTCTGAGGTGGTTAATGTTATTGCACCCTAACTGTTCTTACATATTGCTTCTTTTATTTTAAAGGCCTAGTGCTGCTTAAATTATCTTGGCAAAAGTGTTGTTAATTGTTTTTTGTTATTAGTCAAGTAAATGCTATACAATGATAACTTTAGGGTGATTGTATTTGAAGTGATTGCTGTTGATTAAAAGCAGAGCTGGATCTTCTAATCTGCCCTACAAGTTCCATGCAGCCACAAATCTTGAGTGCTGCATGTTGATTTGATACTTGTGCTGCATTTGTTGCCCAGATGAACCTTCTCTGAGGAGTGACTATGCTTGTGGTGGGCAGCTGACTTGACTATCGGAAATCCCCGTGAAAGGGTTGGATGGTGACTTAGTGATCAGAGATTCTTCAAGAAGAGATGGGACAGTCCCATTTGCAAGGCATCAGAAAGGCTACCCTTGAGATGCAGTTTGTGTTCTTGCTTCTGCTACAGCAGTTTTGTGTGATGCTGAAAGATGACCCTGTGTTTATTCGTGGAGTGGCTTGCTTGAGCTGTGGCATGTCTCCTGTGAACTCACTGGTTACCTCTGGTCCAAAGTATCTGCTACAACTTGGCTTATCTCCCCAGTGCTGTCCTCTCTGTCCCTGGAGCAACACTGGCTATGCTTACCTTGGCAGGTGGCTTCTCAACTCCTTTTTCATCTGATTTGACCTCTTACCCATTTTCTAGGGACAGAGAGGAAAAGCTTCTGGTACTTGCTGTGTGGATGTGGACAGACTGTGTGAGGCCTCTTCTACTGTTAGCTTTTGTGTGTCTTGTAAAAAGAATGCTCTGTCACTGCTATGCACTGTGCTGGAAGGGGTCTTCCCACTGTGACCTCTGCAAGCTGCTGTCTGCCAGCTGTTAATGTCTGTACCTACAGTGCGATCAACAGTAGGTGCTGAAGAACATTCCTGTGTGCAAATAATTTTTCATTTTAGAATCATAGAAGAGTGGTTTGAGTGGGAAAAGACCCTAAAGGTCATCCTGTTCTAACCCCTCTGTCGTGGGCAGGGACACCTCCCACGAGACCAGGCTGCTCAAGGCCCCATCCAACCTGACCTTGAACACTTGCAGAGATGGGGCAGCCACAGCTTCCCTGGGAGCCTGTTCCAGTGTCTCACCACCTCCATTGTGAAGAATTTCTTCCTAATGTCTAATCTAAATCTTCCCCCTTCTAAACTAAATCCATTCCCCCTCATCCTATCACTACAGGCCCTTGTAAAAAGTCCCTTCTCAAATTTCTTGTAGACCCCCTTCAGGTACCGTAAGGTTGCTATGAGGTCTTCCTAGAGCCTTCTCTTCTTCAGGCTGAACAACCCAACTCTCTTAGCCTGTCCACATAGCAGAGGTGCTTCAGCCCTCTGATCATCTTTGTGGCCCTCCTCTGGACCTGTTCCAACAGTTCCATATCTATTTTATGCTGGGGATTCCAGACCTGGACACATTACTCCAGATGGGGTCTCACAAGAACAGAGTAGAGGAGGAGAATCTCCTCCCTCAACCTGCTGGTCACATATCTTTTGATGAAGGCCAGGATACAGCTGGCCTTCTGGGCTCTGAGCACACATTGCCAGCTCATGTTGAGCTGCTTCTTGCTTGAATAGATTTGTCATGTACTGAATTATTCCTCCTTCTTTTCACTGATACGTGAAGAGTGAAGTTAGGATTAGAGCTGGGAGATCCTGGATTAGATTAGTTCTGCCTCTGTGGCCCATGAATCCCAGCCCTGAAACCATTGGATATGTTTAAATGCTGTGTGTTGACAGTGGCCAAATCCAGCTCCTTTTGCTCTCCTGAGGAGTGATCACTGCTTCTTGGCTGTGTTTTAAACTCAATTGTGAACATTTTGAATAACTGGCTTTTTTCAATTGTATTTGCTGCATTGGTGACAATTGGGTATTTGTAATTTGTAGTTTCTTGGTGTCTCCAACTGAGATGGGAAGTTGTTTTGATGAGGAAGCACAATTTGAAGAGCAGTCTAAAGTTCAGAGGAAATGAAAGCTCTTATTCCTTTTTACTATTTGGAGGCTGTGGTTAAGGCAACAAGTTGTAGAGAGGTCTGGCTCCGTATCTTCAAGGACTCTAGGTGTCTTTGTATATCTAAACTACAAGAAAGCAGTAAGGATTAGTTATCACAGCTTTGCAGATGAGGGCTGTGGTGGCAAGATAGGAATTAACTTAAATCCCTAAGTTCCACCTCATAGTATCCTTATTTTTTGCCTGTAAGTAACATTTTCTTACAGCCTTTGATTGATCATTCCTCATGAAACAGAGTCAAGATCCCTATTTCTAGGATCTGCTCTTGCAAAGTTTTGGATTGCTCCTTTACTTCAAATTTTTAAAAACTCCAGTACTGCCAGCATTTATGGGAGAGTGTAGCCAACTCACAGAGTCTCTTTTCCTGTTAGCTGGGAGCATCCAAAGGCCCACAGCCAGGCACTGGGTAACAGGAGGAACAGACTTTAATGGAATTTAAGTTCCTCAACTAGGTCCCCGACTAGGTCTGGTATGTACATACACAGATGCTTCTTGAGGTATCTATTATATTTTCACATCTGTACTTTCCCTGTTTCTGCTTTATAGTGGATGAATATAGCGGGCACTGAATCATCCGTACAATACAGTAACTCGTGATTTATTCCTTTACTTGTAATTTTCATCTTCAGAGCAGCCAAGAGTATTGCTCCCATTTGATGTGTGTTCACTGACATATATAGAAAGATCTATTTTGGAGGCTAGTTCCTGCTAGGTGAGTGTATGGAAAATGAATTGTCTTTTTGCCTTCAAAATTTATCCTCTCCCCATGAGGATGATCCACATTGAACTGGTGAGGCTGTTTGGACTGCAGTCTTCTGTTTTTCCAGTATTCTAAGCACCAAAAATTACTTAATTTGAAATCTTTGCGTAGATTTTTTTTTCTATATGCTTTATGTGGTTCCCAAAATGCTAGAAAATAGCTCCTAATGTTACATCATTTCAACATAGCGGCATGTAGTTAAATTCACACTGAAACGTATTAATCCATGTTAAGTAGTAATTGCAAACCTCAGTGGAAATTCAGGTTTTGTTGTGTCACAGTTTTTACATTCTTCTCCCAGGTCTTGGAATCTGAACTGATTGATGAACAGAGGGTGGAGGGGGAACATGGCACTGATAAGTAGCTTAACCCTAGCAAAGACTTTGTCTATAAAGTAATTGCTATGGAAGCTCTGAGCTTTTTGAAGAACCTGTGCCTGTTTTCTTAATCTTAGTGATATTTGAAATTTTTTAACAGAGTGAATTACACTTTGGAGAACAACATCTTGGCTTTAACTGGGATTCTGGAGGTTCCTTTCCCAGTGCTCTGTTCAGGATAAAGGTGAAGAATGTGAAATTAGATAGAGCACTTTCTGGCCAGCAGAATGGTAGATCCTTTTTGTTGCTGTACTAAATCAACAGATTGAATTATTTTGACTTCTCCCATTCTGTCTGCCTAGCAAGTACCCTCCCGAATTCTTGGTTTAGAGGTTCTCATTTCAAGTGGAGATGTGGATACAATGAAGTTTTTGAAGCTGCTGGCTTCAAAATAGAATAGAAATGGTTGATTTTTTGTCTTTTGTGTTTGTTGTAAGCATCATTTAATTTCCTGAACAACCATTTTCTTTATATATTTCTTTCCCCCTCCACCTCTTCTTCAGTCTGTTCCCATTCTTATGGCTGCTTAATATCCTCCCCCCCTTTCAGGGGACCCCCAGAGTCTTTGAACAACTCCTTTTATGATTATCCAATCATCACCCATAGCAGTGACGTAAAGAACTTGTGTGAAATTATTTACTTCTTTATGTTCCTCCCTTACTGAGTTGCCAGTCACCTTCTTCAGAGTCCTACATCTCCCACTGAGGCTTGGGGCATCTGTCATTTCCCATCATTTACATGCCAGTTATAGACTATCAGGCTTTCCAGGTAAACTGCAGATTCTGCCTTAATGTAGTAGCAAGATAAAGTCTCTAGCTATCATGTCTCCTCTGCTCTGAGGATGCACAGCTAGCTTTAATTTAAAAACTGCTATATAGCTTGCCTATAAGGAACACTAGGTAAGTGGATCAGCTATTTTACTTACTTTCCTGTGGGAAAACTTACTCTGCCTAGTTCTGGAATGCCTGGAGTGGACATTGTGGTAATAGAGGAGTAGCGGCTTTGTATTTCCTGTCAAAGATGAAAGACAAACAAACAAACCATTCACCTCCCTCCCCCAAGTAAAGAAATTTGAATGTTTTCCTGCTTTGTCTTGGCCAAATGTCAGCTCTAGTAATGGTATTTACTATGCTTGGAATGTCTATTGTATATGATACTCCACTTGCAAAGTCGATCCTGTGGTCCTATGTGTGAACTACCTACAGCAGTGCATAAGTACCGTGAGAGTTAAGAACCAGCCCAAACGCACTCAAATATAAAGTGAGGTGGTGGTGTTGAATCCAAGGCTCACGGATTCCTGCCTCGTTCAGTGAAATGGGATAATGAGTCTCAAGTTACTCAGCTATGTTTCAATCTTTTAACTTTTGATTGTTAGGGTAGACCTGATTCTGGTTCCCCAGGTACTTTTTTACAGTGAAGGAAACAGAGTTATAAAGGAAGTTGAGGAAATGGTGTTCTGTGGCATGGTTATCTCTTGTAACTGAACTTCAGATCTAGGGTCATCAGTGAAGTCAGTAGGAAGTCCTGTACCAGTCTGTACAGAAATTATCATTTATACAGTGCCATAAGCTTGCAGAGAGATATTCTGTGCTTTGAAGGATTTTCAGTCCAAGAATATGTATAGTGAGATTTATCCCACCTATGCAGGTTAAGAATTTTGATTAATGGAATGAGTTTTCCCTCTGTCAGTGCAATGTTTAATGCAGAGAAATACCTAGGTTCTTTCCTAGTGACAGGTCACCTGAATGTTTGCTGGAAGAATAATACAAATACTTATGCTGAGGGTTTGGTGGATACTGGTTCTTCTTGCTACTGGTACCTGCAAGTATGAGCTTACTACTTGTAAAGTGCTTAATACTTTTGTGTAAAATTTTGCCTTCTTTCTGCGGCTTCGACTGAAGCATTAGTATGTTTAAAAGGGAATAGAATATGTCTTTATTCCATACATAGTATTCACTTGAGAAGTGAATCCCTGTTCCTGGGCAGTAACTGACTTTGTTTTCCCTAATGAATTGCAATGTTAACAATGCTTCCACAGTTTTCTTTTTTTCCTGAATGTCAATAAACGTAGTTACCATGGCTTCATGTTTCATTGCCTTTCATGCTGTTACATTTGTCACAGGTCCTCAGCTGTATTTAAATGATAGAGTTACCATATGTAATAAATTGTTTGCTCTGTCTGTATCAGTATTTAAAAGCAGGCATGTGAAATCAGTCACATGCCTTTGTGAGGAAAGACATGGAAAAGGATTAACCAGAGCCTAGGGTTGATAAAGAAGTGGATGAATGAATCTTCAGCTACTAATGTAATTCAGATTTGTTTATTTTGACCACACATTTTGTTCTTCAGGCTGATTGCTTGCTTTTACCATTGTCCTTCTCCTTTAGCTGTTCTTCTTTGTTCCCTATGCTTTCCATTTATCTTCTATCAAAGTCCCATCTGGGGAGTAAAAACACAGCCATTGATTGTGTAGCTTGTGTGCTATTTGCTGCCATCACCTTGCTCAGTTGCCCAGCTGCAGAGTACGTGCATTTTCTTGAGTATTCAGTCTCTGTCAACTCTCACTTACTGAACAATGCTGCTGGTCAGCAGTGCACCCTTCAGCTTCATCCCGTCACTTTGTATTTGCTGGCAAGTCCCTAGGAGCCATATTCCCATATGCCTCGTGTGGTGCCTCATATGCATTGTCCTTTGGACTCTACAGCATTGCCCTGTGTCTTAGACTCACCCCAGGGGTGAGCTGTATGCCAGTCCCATGGCAGCACCTTCACATCATCCTCAGGGGCTACTCGAGACTTATGCTGCAATCACAGGAGTTGGGGGGGGAAACAGAATTTAGTTAGTAGCAGTTTGGATCACACTGAGAGCTGCTTGTGTGGAATGGGAGGAAATCAGTACCTGAAGAAAGGCAAGGAGGCAAAGAAGAGAAAGGAGATACATGGCTAGTTGGGGAGTTAAGTGTGACTATTTGTTAGCCTTTCTTCTTAAAACATCTTTTCAGTTGGTCTTCATGTCCTGTAATGGTGAACCTGATTCATGGGAGTTAATTAACTTTGTGTATTCAGTTTCTGAGTTACGTGAAAACTCCGTGGGAGCAAAAAAGCTGGGAACCCCAAGAAAAGTGGCAGCTACAAGATCTGTGGGCTCTGTAACAACAGTGAGTGCTATGGTAGACATTGCTAAATAGCTGAAAATATAATATTTAAGTTATAATCTTTAGATTACCTTTGCTTGTTTATGGGTGATTTTACTGTCCATCCACTCAGGTAACTTTAGATTCTTATTTGTCTGAGCAAGGTTCAGACTCTGCAGTCTCCTGCATTGTGCTGTTTACTACTTAATGGCAACGTAAAAGGCATGAGAATAAATCCATAGAGGCTTTGGCCATAATATGGTTTAGAAAAGAAATGCATATTCATGAGGCAATAGTGGAAGAGGTGCTGTTGAGTCAGATGAGAATGGGAATGATGGAGAAAAATCTCTTACTACAGCTTTCTTGAGGACAGATTGTAGCAGTGCATGCACAACTGTGTGCAGGGCTTCTTCTTTCCTGACCTCAATCAGATTGCTGTTTTAGGAGGGCAAATAGTGACAGTGCAACTTGTGTAATTGTTAACCCTGAAAACAATTGAGCAGGGATAAGACACAAAGGACTGTGAAGTGGGAAATGTGTTGGCTTGTTTCTCCCCACAGCCTTTAAGGACTGGAATGGATAAGAGCAGTTCAGTGAGATCAGCAATGTGGTGCAGTTCTGAAGTGTGGAGGGTGCTCCTGTGTTCCATTATGTTAGGATTCTTTGCAGTGGATCACACTGCCTGTCATGGGTTAAGACTGTCCATTTTTTTTCCAAGCATTTACTGCAACTGGGGAGTTTAGGTTAGTATATGCGTTTGATGGATGTGCTGAAGATAGACTTTTCTGGAGTATGTGAGAAAATGATCAAAATGTGTGGAGTTTGTGCTCATGGATGAGCAAATACAGATCTTAGAGGTTGCATCAATGGAACGATGTATATTTTTATTTGTTGCAGTTGTTTCTCCGAAGCAATAGGGTTTCCAGAAAAGTCAGAACAGAGAAAGGTTTTAAAGGGAGATGAACAAACAGGGAGAATCTTCAATGAAAGTAAGTTGTAGCTTAGGCAGGAAAAAGAGGGGGAAGCATGCTTTTCCAGCAGGGAGGGGAAAAGAATGATGCAGAAGAATCTGTGAGGTGCACAGAAAGATTGTAGGCCATGCTGGAGCAGTTGATTGCAACTCAGTTTGATTGAAGAATACTTTTGAAAGAAATAGATGTTGGATTTATTTTTTATTCATTTTGTAATATACCTCTGTAATTTTTATGATATTAATTCGGAAATACTCATGGCATGAGAAACACTGCATACACTATCTACTTACATCCACCTGCATGTCTGCCCTAAATGTCAGAAGAGTTCTCTGCAAACTAGATAGCTCACTTGTACTTTCTGAGGAAGTTCATTCTTCATCCAGAACCATTCCTTGGTTACAGGGAAAGGAGCATCAAGTTGCCGCTGTGAGGGTCTTTCTTCAGCAGTGCTAAGAGGCTTTTTGCCAAGGGCCATAACCTTGACTTTTTTTCAGGCTCTGCAGTCCGGGGAATGTCCACTTGTAAAATTTCTGCTGAAGTGGTGATAGTTACTCCTCAACCAGGGCAAAGCAGGAATAGATGCTGAAGTATGTGTGCTTATGGTTTGGGGCCATTAATATGACTTTGGGAATCATTTAGGTTGGAAAAGACCTTAAAATCATCAAGTCCAACTGTAAAGCTAACACTGAATCATGTCTCTAAGCATTTTAAAGACATCTACATGTCTTTAAAATACCTCTAGGATTGGCTCCACCACTTCCCTGTGCAGCCTGTTCCAGTGCTTGGCAACCTTTTCAGTGAAGTAATGTTTCCTAATATCTATCCTAAACCTCTCCTCCTGTCACTTGTCACTTGGGAGAAGAGACCAGCACCCGCCTCACTACAACCTCCTTTCAGGCAGTTGTAGAGCATGATAAAGTCTTCCCTCAGCCTCCTCCAGACTAAACAGCTCCAGTTCCCTCAGCTGGTTCTTGTAAGACTTGTGCTTCAATCTGTCACTAGCTTCATGTTCTTTCTTTATGCACACTCTAGCACTCCAATGTCTTCCTTATAATGAAGGGCCCAAAACTGAACAGTATTTGAGGTGAAACCTCACCAATACCAAGTACAGGGGATGCTCACTTCCCTACTCCTGCTCGTCACACTATTTCTGATACAAGCCAGGATATCATCCCTACAAAAATCTGCTGTTACCCACCCTTGTAATGCTTATGCAGGCTTCTGCAATTGAATGTGTGATAGTCTTCATTTCATGAAATGGAAATGAAGAAGGAATTTTTTTTTTAAGTCCTCATAACTAAAGTGAGAGGTTGAAAAACATGAATGAGAGCTCATGCCACCAGAGTAAAAAAAAAGTGAGTTGTTTTTCAGACACCTAATTTCTGTGCCTTAATCATGATTTTGGTGGCCTGACTCATGATTTTTAAATGATAGGGATTGCTATAGTGAGAATTACGTATCAGCCTGTAATTAGATGTATTTTTTTAACTAAGGAAGCTGCAACAGTGATGGGAATAGGAGAAACAAAACTAATCTGGGCATTCCTTTTTAGGCCTTATTATTAATTAAACATTTTGTCTTGGCACCCAGTAAGCATCTAGCACAAACATAGTTGCTGAGTTTTGTGTACAAATGCTGAGGATCTTCGAGGTATGGTATGCCCAGTTGGATGAAGCAGTAAAAATGCACATGAGAGATTTATTTTTTGTATCCCACTTTGGTCATCACCTTTAAATGTTAAAGCACATCCAGAGGGGAAACAGCAGAGCATGGAACTTGAGCTAGCTGATCCAAAAGTGGTAGCAACAACAAAAACGTAAACCTATCATTAGAGAAATCATGTGTTTTGATGGTACTGTTTAGACAATGGAATGAGTGAAAACACTTCTTTAGTGCAGTTCAGTAATTGCTAGTGGGTCCAGCGTGTGATAACATGTTTATTTTTGCCTTGGGTTTTTGATGAGTGAAATTAGGGCTTTCTTTCATTTTATTTTAAAAAAAATTTTCTTGTGCTCCACTTGTCAAACAGACCATTGATGGTGAAAATATTGTACTATGAAGGTTGTTGTTCTTCCTCACATAATCTGTGGAATAATATATTGCCTGACCTGAGTAATTATATTGTCAGTCCTGAGAAGTAAGTTGTTGCCACTTGTGAAATGCCTCCAGTCTATAGATGTTTCATAAACAATTTGGTAACTGCTAACACCAGATCAGCTTTCAACAACTTTAATGAATAAGTAGCTAGACTTTGTCATTTTATTATCACCTTTTTTGGTCTAAAATAAATAAATTCAGTGTATGGGGATGAAAATCTCCCCAAACACAGTGGCTCTGGATTAGGCAATGAGCACGTAAACGTGATTTGGAAGTATTTTAAAACCAACTTTCAAGCAATATTCCCGTCTTAAGATGCCACATTGAGGGACCGGGTAGCCCAAATGATTTATTTGATGAATTTTTACTTTTATTCTCATGCTTAGCAGATTTCTTGCATTAGCTGCTGGGAGGCTGGATAGAATTTTTGCTTGCCTTTTTTTTTTTTTTTTTTTAGCTGCATCTTTTAAATACTGATGCTGTAAAAGACTATAAAACTTAAGAAAGTTGTTTCACAGTGAAAAATACTTAGGGTACTTCTGGCTCATCCTTCCCCTGAGGAAGTTGGTAAGTCTTCTCTGAAAAGAGTAGTAACTAGTGTTGCTTTGTTTATCAAAGTTTATGAGATGTTGAGCATCTTAATAGCAGACCTGCACTGGGCTACTCATCTAGTTATTTTAAACTGAAGTGGTTCATGAAGACTGCTCAAATTTAGTCTCTACAGCCAGCATTACTGTAATATCCTCTCTGCTTTCCAGACCCTCCTCTGAATAACGTGGTTGGTTACTGTTTTAGCAGCTGGAGGGACCTGTTGCTGTCCTATGCCACAGTATCTGCATCCTCCCAGTATTAGCCAGCAAAATAAATGTTACAAGTACCATTAGGATTTCTTGCTTCCTTTCCCTCATCAGGCCTTCATATCCCTGTCTGAAGGCCACGTGGTGGCTGTTGATGCTGTCCCCTGGGAGCCTACTCACAGGTGACATTGCAGGCACTCAGGCTCAAGATTAACTTGTGCCCCAGTGTTTTTGAAGCTGATTACCTTAATGCTTTGGATCACCTCCAAAACTACCTCAGTTGTCCCTATCATCTCTTCCCACTTTAAAGGGTAAGTTGTTCTATAAATAGCAGTGCTAATTAGGCTCCATTTGTGTCCCAGTTCCCTCAACTCTTTTTGTTCCCTGTGATACAAATGTAGAAAGAAAGGCAGTGTGTGCTGACTGAGCAGCTGGTTGCTCTCCATCAGACTGTATGACTTCTGCCATCGTGGGGCTCAAAAATTTGAGTCTCCCTTCTATCCAAGTTTTCACACAACTTGTAGGATCTTATTCATAATTGACACTTTTCCTCTTCACTGTTCAAATGTTGCTTGAGTTATCCAAGAAGTTCAGAATTCTGCAAGGTGCACAGGACAGGTACATCAGCTAGTGCCATCACTTAAGTTTAGTTTGCCATACCTATTTAAAATACACCATTTTTTCCCTAGGTGAATTCTCTCAGTATCACTTGTGGGCTGCTGGAGCCCCACATCTCTGTCTTCTTTAGATTTTCTAGGCCAGGCTAGCCTAGCCCCTGCTCAGCGGGGAATAACCTTCTCTTCGTGACTAAGGGCAGGCAGTTTCCCACAGCTGACAGACCTCTGTCCTCATCCCAGACAGCCTCCCCTGCTGGGAGCTGAGCTCAGACCAAACCAAATCATAAGCCATAGTGAGTGATCATGCTGGGAGCAGACAAATTCTGTATTCTGAAGGACAAGACTGTGCCCTTTTCCTGCCTGCAACAAACCACGAGCAATATTCCTTCTCTCCTCTCTGTGTTAGTCTTGTCCTGGTTTTTGGCTGTTCTCAGGGACAGGATTTCCTTCTTCATATGTTCTTATTTTTACTTAAAACCTAAATTTTGATTGTGACTAGGGTACTCCAGAAAGAAAGAAAATGTATGTGCTTGTAGAGCAGGATGGGAAGGGGGATGGTGGTGGTAAAGTTGGTGAGATGGAGGGGCCTTGGGAAGTTGGAAGGGAAGTGGAAGGTGGGTAGATTTTAAGACAATAAAAGCAAGTAGTTTGTAATAGCAGGGGTGCTGAAGAAGGAGAAACATTAAAAGCAGAGAAGAAAGTAAAGAAACATTTATGTCAAACAGTATAGCTGAGAAAGAGAGGCTGTAATTAGGAAATCTGAGAACAAATATGTGGATAAATCAAAAGGGCAATCAATTGAGAATGAAACAATCAATGAATTGGATAATTTCAGAACAGATCAGTTAGTAAGGCAACATAACCCAAGAAAGTAACAATTAAGAGGGCATGGTTTAAATTATAATGTCAGTTAAGAAGATCAAGTATCAGATGGAAGCAGATCACTTGAGTAAATTGAGGGTCCAGTTTCGATGGCCTATGTAAGGTATAAGAGAGGCTTTGAAAGTGTAACAGAAGAGGGAATTTTAGTGTCACAAGATAGGAGAAATGGGAATAATTTTGCTCTAGAGATGACTCTTAAAGTAGTGAGATTTGGAAGTAGAGTGATGAAGTATGTGGAGTACAGCCCACTCACTGCAGCTATCTCTGGTACCTGTCCTACTTAAGAGCTGTGGTAGGGAAAATGTCCATATGGTTAGCAATGAGACAGGAAAACAACATTTGTTGCTCTGTTTTTTTTTTCATTCTGTGATTGCATGTTGCCAACTAGGCAATCCAGTCAGACTTGGCATCTAGTGAACTTTGTTCATTGAGGTTTAGACTGCCCTATGCGATACCAGCAGCTTGTGCTTAGGGATGATGAATTACAGTGGGCAACTCTTTGACCTCTCATATCTAAAACTGGGTTAGTTACTATGGTTTTGGGGTGAGACTTTAAAACAAAGACATTCTTTGTTTTGTCTGAATGTTATGCACTTCTCACTTAGTGCTCTAGTAGGGTCATACACATGGTTGCCATTAAAATGGTGCATAGACAATGTGTATTTAGAAACAGGGACTCAAAACTGTACTGTGGATATTCAGCTACACCAGAATTACTTGGTCACCCACATTTGTCTAGTTTTGGTTCCAAACTGTGTTACAGCTCTGGGAAGGTGAGGCATTTGTGGGGGCAGACATGAAGCTTCTGTGCTTCTGACTGTCAAATGCCAGCACCCTCTCCAGACTGATCTCACTGAGCAGGAGGCAGTGAAATTATGCATCTCAGATGTTTTCTCTCTGTTGTTTTGCAACATTTTAATTATCTAGCTTCTGCCCCAAATATACTTGCTTTCCAGTGACTGTGATAATACACCCTTTGAGGATCTGTGGGGCAGATTTGTGAGAACTGTACAGCGTAAATCAGTTGATAGTGGGCTTCTATTATAGTGCAGAAGATCACAAAAATGTCTTTAGTAGGACAGATTACTAAATAGATCAGGTCTGTGTAGTTCAGTTTCCCGTCTCTGTCAAGGACTGTCACCAAATTTTGCAGAGAAAGCCATGCAATGGACAGGGCTATGGTATAATCTCTCCAGTAAATCAATGTCTCATGTTCTTATAGTTATGAGACTTGCCCTTTAGTAACTTAGTTTAATACCTCATTCAAAATTACTGTTGTTGATAATAGCAACCTTTCCTTTTCTTGGTGCATACATAAAAAGTCAATCCTTTCTTAACCTTCATTATTCTTAATTTAGGAAATACAGATGTTCTCAGAATGGTTAGTTCTTAAGTATATAATTCTCATTCTTAGATTGCTGCTTAATGACTTAAAAAAACACTTATTTTTTTGGCTCACATACTCTTTTTGCATCAATTTGCTTATATATCTTGTTTGTTTTTAGATTGCAACATTGTACCAGAAAACAAAATGTCATCATGCTGTTGAAAACTAAGTAGTTCATCCTCAGCCCTGTAGTAAACAGTTTAATTACTATAGAAATTGAATTACTGCTCTTTAAAATTGTTCAGTTATTACTTCTGAAATGCGAATCCTCTTTCTAAATAATTAACCGATTGAATTTCTTGAGCTTAGTAGCAAAGACTAACTGAAGGACATTCCCATGATTAAATATAATTCTATAACTTGTCTTGCATTCTTGAGCTGCAAGGTGAATTTTCAAGACAAGTCTGAGACCCAAATAAATAGCTGGCAGTTGAACTACTCAGTTGCTGGATGCTCTCAAGCTGTGTGTGAGCTTCACCAGTTTCAGGCCTCGGAGCTATGAATGTAATGAAAGACTCCGTCAAAAGCATTCCTAGAAAGCAAATGTTGGGTTAAATTTTGTGCAGTATATATCCCGTGGTTGTGAATGTGAAAGCCTTCTCACACCTGTCACAGAGGTTAGTGTTTATCTGCCTGACAGGACACATTTCTCATGTTCACTTACTAGCAGGAAGAAAAAACACAAACCCACAAACTGTATTGGAGTATATCTTTCGTTCATCATTAAATCAGTCCAGCATTGCCCTGACAAACTGGGAAGGAAGGGATGAGAAAAAGAAAGTGTCCTAGGTGACCATCTCTTTGGGCCAGGGACTGTGATCGATCTATGTCTCTGCTATTGGAGCCCTTGGGTTTGACATGTAGTTTCCACAATACTCAAAAATGATTGTGAGCTACTTTTAGTCCAGACTGATAAGTTTAAGATCAGTAAAATATGGAATCTACTACTCCCCTTCTTCACTCCTCTCAGGATATTGAATGCCACTGTTTCATTGGTCAAGGTTTCTATCGATTATCACATCCCTAAACTGTGCTTCCTTGTTAGTGAATAGTAGTTCCAGCTGTAAGTTGACTCATTAATACCTATATCTAAAATTATCCCTGATACACTCTAAAAATCTCCAACGTTGCTTGCATCTCTCTGTGTTGCCCTTCCTATAGATATCAGGGAGACCCAAGTCTCCTACTGCACCCAGAGTTTGTGGTGCAGACAATTCCTTGACTTGTTTAAAGGAGGTTCCTGTAAACAGCACTATGGCTCACTCTTTGGGAAATGACAATGAGGACACCTGAGTAGGTGTAAACTCAGGTTACTGATCTGTTTGTAGGAGGGATGGGATGCAGCTGTGGAGAGGGCAATAGAGTATGAGAGGCAGAAGGTGGATGGTTCCTCCCTTGGGCAAGAGTGCTACTTGACAGTGATTAAAGGATGTCTCTCCTGTCTTGAAATAGTTTGTTTCCCATGGTGATGACCTAGCATTAGATGAAGGTAGAAGGTCTGAACAAATGCACTCCAGCTGTGCAGAGTTTACCTAATTCTTTAGGAGCGGTACAGCTCCTCTTACCTTTTGCTGTTCACTGGGATCACTTAGAAATGCTAGTCTGAGAGACTTTGCATGGGTGTGAGTTTTATGTCTTGTTCATAACTACTGGTTTATAAATTCCCCCTTCAGCTCTTTTCAGAACCTATTCCCAGTATTTTTCATTATTTAGACTTCTTTGGGTTGTGGGTAGTCTGTGAAAACTAGAGCATGGCAGCTAATGAAATGTAGAATTTCAGCAGTCCTTCAAATAAAAAATAGCTTCCTGCGATATGTGTGGCTGTATATGTCATACAATTCAGGTCTTGCTTTTATTTAGAATTTCATAATGTTGCACTATATAAAATTCTTGCAGACATTACAAGGTAGCATGTTATGCCTTGCTGTAGTATGCCAGGTAGCTACCTAAACAGCAGCAGTTCATGTATTTACTACCTTATCTCTAATGAATCCTGTAACTGGGTTTTTGGGAATAAAGAAGTCTAGGAAGGATGGAAAACTCTCAAGCAGTAGAGCAGAAAGATAAGGGAAAGTAAAACTCAGACTTGAGTTCTGAGACGAACGTTTCCTGTAGCTGTAGAGAAGCTGTTTTGCAGCACTGGAACCCTAGAGTTTCCCAAAACCACCCACGTGGCATATGTGTTTGTGCAGAGGAGGTGTGATTGTATAGCTGGGGGCAGATCCAGCAGATGGCAGAGGCAGGAGGGATAGATGGAAAATAAACAGCTTGGCAAAGTTAGGTAGGAGTCATAGCATGTAGTAGTTTCTGCAGTTCTGTGTTTGACAGGCTTTTAGGAACTTTTCTCTTGTATTTAGTATTAGCTTGTTAAAGGCCACAAGTTTAGACAGAAGAGTGAAGTTGGATATGTACCATTTTTTGCCAGGACTTCACTCCTAAAAGAGCTTAGTACATAAATCGTGTTTATGCCCAGGGAAGCTGTTGATTGCTCTGGGTAGTGGGGTTTGTGCATTACTCCCAGCAGCACAGAGCACAGCGCAGCAAACTAGTTAGATTAGGATAGACCGAAGCATGGTTTCTGCCTCCCCCTCCTCCTCACATCTTCTTTTTCAATGCCAGACAACTGCATGGTTTCTACTTCTGCTCCTTCTTCTATGCTGGTTTAGACGACCTCCTTACACCCAAGCCCCTAAGACACAGTGGCGTGTGTTGAAAGTCTGTGTTTTCAGTGAGTGCTGCCAAATATGAATTATTTAATGGTAGTGACAAAATTGCGTGCAATGTGTTGGAAGCTGGAATTGTAAATATGTGATGACCTTGATGGACGAAGCTGTTTGGATTATGCTAAGTGCTGTTTCAGAGCCTTGACAAATTGTAGTGATGTGCCTGTGAAGTTCTGGGAGGTTTAGAAATGTGCATTTCAGAAACTGTTCTCTCAGCACCATGTGAATATTTGCCCCGAAAGGCCAGGTCTGTGTTTCCTGATTACACTGGCAAATTCTTTCTAGTTGGTTGAGGGAAGTGTTCAGAGGAATCTTGCGAGCTCCTCTTATGGTCTGGAATGGCTCAGATGATAAGACTCTGCATATCCTTTCGAAGCAACAGTTGACTAACAGAGGTATAAAGTAAATGTTTAGAGGAAACACAGAGTGCTTACATCCTGGCTGCGTAAGTCTGACCCAGGAAATTCCTGATGTTTCAAACAACCTGGAATCAAAGTGTATAGTTGTGGTGGTGACTCTAGCTAAAGGGTCGTGGCTCATGTTAGGTTGCCAGTGAAGGGATGGCATGACTCAGGAATGAGGCGACGTAGGTAGAAAGTGGGAAAATATCTATTGGACTTTTCCATACTTCCTGTTAGATATTAGCTAGCTTACTTTGCAATAGTGAGCATTGGTAAGAGTGGAGGTCTGAGTGTATTTTAAGTAATGGCAAGAGAAATTTTACATAGAGTTGTCAGTAAGTCAGCAGCACTGCTGAGCGCAAATGCCAAAGTTTACTTCTGCATTAGCATTTTATCCTTTCTAAAGAGCTACTAGAGGTAGTACGGTATATGTCAGCTTTTGTTACTGAGATATGTTCAGAAAGGAATAAAAAACCAAAAACCCACACTCCCTTGTGATTGTGCTCCTATTGTCTAGGTCAAATAGCAGATATTAATAATGTATTTAATAATGTTAAATATGTCTGTTAGTACTGCTATGGTTTCTTACTGGTATAAGTAATGAACAAGCTGAGGTACTTGCAGATACTTACAGCTCTCTTATACCTTAGATAGCTGTGTTAGGGTAAGGTAAATGTCCTACTGTTGGTTATGGAAAGTCTAAATGTCCAGCATAAAATAGGTACCTGACTGTGTGTTGGCTGGTTTTGGTGGTACAAACCACCAATCAATTAATACAATACACACCTGTCACTCAGCTGCCTGGAAGTAGGAGGCTTGCAAAAAAAAAAAAATGCTTAGAATTTGCTTTTGCTCTGTCATACCAGAGGCCCAATTCTGCAGTATACCTGATGATGGTCTATAAACCTTTTTTTTTTTCTGTGCAAGCTGGGAGGACAGAGAGGGTATATTGCTTCTTGTTCCTGGGACAGGTGTTTGGAGATGACTAGTGAAAGCATCTCAGATGACCTTGTCTGTAAGAACGGACTAATTTGAGCTCACATCAGGTGAGATTCCTTCTGATTTCAGTAAGTCTGTCAAACAGCCAGAATTAAAGTATAATGGAGTAAAAGATGAGTGTAAGATGACTGCCATTTAAGTTTTTTCCTTTGTCTTCATCAGAGCAAAAGGTATTTAAAAGACTTTTAAAGTGTGCCCAGGTGACCAAGAAGGCCAATGGCATCCTGGCTTGTATCAGAAACGGTGTGACCAGCAGGTCCAGGGAGGTGATTCTCCCTCTGTACTCAGCACTGGTGAGGCCGCTCCTTGAATATTGTGTCCAGTTCTGGGCCCCTCCCCACAAGAAGGCTGTTGAGGCTCTGGAGCAAGTCCAGAGAAGAGCAACGAGGCTGGTGAAGGGGCTGGAGAACAGACCCTATGAGGAGCGGCTGAGAGAGCTGGGGTTGTTTAGCCTGGAGAAGAGGAGGCTGAGAGGAGACCTCATTACTCTCTACAAGTACCTGAAAGGTGGTTGTAGAGAGGAGGGAGCTGGGCTCTTCTCTCAAGTGACAGGGGACAGGACAAGAGGGAATGGCCTCAAGCTCCGCCAGGGTAGATTTAGGCTGGAGATTAGGAGGAGGTTTTTCACGCAGAGGGTCATTGGGCATTGGAATAGGCTGCCCAGGGAGGTGGTTGATTCCCCTTCCCTGGAGATGTTTAAGGCACGGGTGGATGAGGTCTTGAGGGACTTGGTTTAGTGTTAGATAGGAATGGTTGGACTAGAAGATCCGATGGGTCCCTTCCAACCTGGTTGTTCTGTGATTCTGTGATTCTGTGACTTGGAACCGGAACTTCTAATGAATCATAGAATCACCAGGTTGGAAGAGACCCACCGGATCATTGAGTCCAACCATTCCTATGAAACACTAAACCATACTCCTTAGCAACTCGTCTACCTGTGCCTTAAACACCTCCAGTGAAGGTGAATCAACACCTCCCTGGGCAGCCTCTGCCAGTGACCAATGACCTTTTTTGTGAAAGATTTTTTCCTAATGTCTAGCCTAAACCTCCCGTGGCAGAGCTTGAGGACATTCCCTCTTGTCCTGTCCCCTGTCACTTGGGAGAAGAGGCCAACTCCCTCCTCTCCACAACCACCTTTCAGGTACCTGTAGAGAGTAATGAGGTCTCCCCTCAGCCTCCTCTTCTCTAGGCTAAACAACCCCAGCTCTCTCAGCCGCTCCTCATAGGGTCTGTTCTCCAGCCCCTTCACCAGCCTCGTTGCTCTTCTCTGGACTCGCTCCAGAGCCTCAACATCCTTCTTGTGGTGAGGGGCCCAGAACTGAACACAGGATTCAAAGAGTGGCCTCACCAGCGCTGAGTACAGAGGGAGAATAACCTCCCTGGACCCGCTGGTCACACCGTTTCTGATACAAACCAGGATGCCATTGGCCTTCTTGGCCACCTGGACACACTGCTGGCTCATGTTCAGTTGGCTGTCGACCAACACCCCCAGGTCCTTCTCCTCCAGGCAGCTTTCTAGACAGAGTTCTCCTAGTCTGTAGCTCTGCATAGGGTTGTTGTGCCCCAAGTGAAGGACCCAGCATTTGGCTGTGTTAAACCTCACACCATTGGACTCAGCCCAGTGGTCCAGACTGTTCAGATCCCTTGGTGTTCCGAACTGTGTGTGCCTTTCCTTTCTGCATTTAGCTAAATATTTGCATCAGTGAAACTGATTTTATAGCACTTGGGACTCAGGCAAGACTAAAAACATGTTAACAAAACTGCTTAAAAATGGAGCTTGTAACCAAAACCAGGGTAAATGCAAGTGCCAGATATGTTTCAGGTAAACGGATCTGTTTTAATCTGTGATAATTTTACCATTCATTTTCATCTGTTAGAAGCCATCTGTCAGCATCCAGAAGGATCATGGAACTCAGCTCAGAAATATCTCTGGATACTTTGGCAACTGATCATCAGCTGTTTTCAAAAGTGATGTTGATGATTGTGGCAACTTGGGCTGTAACTGAAGTCCAGTGTCAGTGCTTGGCGGTGAATTAAGTTATGGCTTTCATCCAAAATTGCTATCACAGTTTAAGTGGTGTATAATACTGCGTATACAACGGGCAACAAATGACAGTTTTGTAAATAGTCTTTTCAAGAAAGCTAAAGCAAAGCATTGTTTGGCATTTATTGGATTTTTTTTCCTCTCTTCCACCCTGCAGAAAATGTGATGTATATGACTAGAATCTCAATCACAGTTCACTTCCTTTATGAAATTTGTCTCACTCGCTAATTTCGTCCAAATTAGACAGAGTAATAAAAGTCCTAAAGATAGTCAGTTCCTACAGGTTTCATGAAAAACAGTGGCCGGATAGAAGAGAGAAGTCAAAACTGAGGTTTCCTATTTTGTTTGGCCTCATATTTGGCAGATCAGCTCATTGTACTAGCTGGCTGGCCATTAGGTGGATGCTTCCAAACCAGTCAGAACTCGCTCTGTCTCCCTAACAAGTGATAGTTAGGAGATAGTGGGAAGCAGTTTCTGCAAAGTGAGGAACATATTTCTCTTCAAAACAAGGCTTCCTTTAGTTGTAGATCTACCCATACTGTCTTTGATGGGTTATAGCTTACCCCAAATATGCAGCTTTGTATGCCTTTGAAAATATATTGCTCTTTCATAACTTTTCATGCGATACTTTTACATATTCTTCTCTCTATAACTTGCATAGGCAACAGCTGCCTGGTTACCCACAGGTTTTGCATTAAATAGGATTGAGACTGACCAGTGGGAGGATTATTCCCCTCTTCTTCATTTCTGTGCTTTCAGTGTTTAGGCTGTTTAAATCTCTGTAAAGGAGAATTTTTAATTTTATTTTTTTTTTCTGGTCAGTTTACCTTCTATGGAGGGGCATGAATTTAACATTAGTAAACAGTGACCTCCCTGTGGACTTTGATGGATTGGAACTTTTGCAGTGAGTGTTACATAATACTTACAGGGCTTTTATTTGGGTTGGAGAAGTCATCGTAATGTAGTACTTAACTGCTTAGGGCTAGGTGGTAAGTATCATTGCTCTAGATATTATAAGCTCAAATATAAGATTAGAGTTGCTTGGTTTATTTTTAGTGAATCTCCTTTTCCTGGAAGCCAACCACTGCCCTTGTGGAAGCTGAATACTTCTTTGTGCTTGTAGCAGTGCAAAGCAAGCAGCAATTATGCTGACAGGAATAAGCGAAGTGGTAAGAACAATACATTTTTACCCCCTGCAGCAGCACCATCATATATTGTAATTTTTTGTCTGAGTTGATGGTTCTGCTGTTTTGCCAGACAGCAATTCATTAATTTCATCTCATCACTGTGGAAGCTGCTCCACTCTTGCTGGAGTTTATAAGATTAAAAAAAAAGAACAGTGCATGAAGCATTTAATCCGTTTCCTCTACCCCACTCCCCTTTGCCTCTGAATTCTCTCTGACAAAACTACCAGTTAATACAGTTATACCATCTTATCTTTCTGACAGCCCACTGCTTTTGCTATTGCAAGTCACAACTTGCGGTGGTTTACTTGTATAGAACTCTCTATACATCAAGAATGATAGTCTTAGACAAACTTCATCTGAATGAATATTAGAATTCATACTCTGTAATTTGCATGTTATAATTCGTACATTATAACTTTTGTTTCAAAGCTTATAAGCCGGCTTTGTGCATAGTTGTTTGAAGCAAGTTTACCTGAATCAAAATGTATTTTCTCTGAAAAGAGGTTAACATTTCTTTGTTTCAATACCTCTACAGATCAAATCTGCTCAGTTTGTAGGTGAAAGAATTGACAGGAAGAAAGGTAAACTTAAGGCTTGTCAGGTGTTTAGATAGACTTGCATTCACTGAGAAATATGCCAGTTTATTCTAGTTCATGAACGTTGTTCAATTCCATACATAATTCCTGGCAAATTTTGACCTCATGTGTACTGCTGCAAACTAAGTATTGCACAGTTCAGTCCCTCCTTTGCACTTGCAATATTAATAAAGGTATAGAATAAACTGATGTGATTAAAAGCATCATGTACAGTGGCTGAAAATGATATGTTTTCACTTCCTTTTCTTTAAAATGTAGGGTTTTGATCAAAGAGAGAATGCCTAATCAACTAAAGTAGCTGCATATCTTTGTCACACTATCTGAAATTTGAGTTTAAATCCGAAGAAGAATCTGATAGACATTAAATAATCTGGAATAACCCGAAGATTTGGAGATTGGGCTGAGCCACAGATCAGTTTTGAGAGAATAGAATTTAGGCAAGTTTGAGAAATTACAAGGTGCAACATGTAATATTGTAGCCACTGCTGTCTTCTAAAAATGGATAGAAGACTTAAGATCCTTGATATTTTAAGCAATAAATCTATCATTGTTTGGAAGGGTGATAGAGGAAAGAAAATTTTCTTTATACTCTGAACATTTCTGGAAAAAAAAAGTTATTACATCTACATTTAAAAAACTCAACCAAACAAACCCAAACAACCAAAGGGCGGAGGGAGGGACATGGAAAGAGTTTGACAAAATCAGCCACAGATTAGGCTGCAAGGGCTGACAGCTCAGATTTTGCCTACTGCAAGGCAGCGTTGTTTGTACCAAGCCAGGGAAGGAAGGGTGGGTTAGCCTAACACACAGAAGAAAACCCCCAGTTTTATATCTCTTTTGCAGTCTGGAAAACACAACTGCTAACTGCACTGCGTGGGTGGTACTGAATCTTTGTTTAGTGATTTTAGAATAAATAGTGAAACCCCAAATCCAAATATACAATATTCTGTGGTTAATAAAATACTTTGTTTCCCATTTGGGCATCTCAAAAAAAACCTGGAAAAGAATTCTAAAGGAAGAGATAGAGATGCTGATGATGCAGAGAAGATGGAAATGCTTTATTTCTAATTCCCTCACCCCCCCAACTGTTAATTTGGTAATCTGTAGCAAATTATGGAATGTTTTTTAATTAAAGTTACTCACTTTAAAAAGTCACATACAGCTCTCCTGCTAAGCTAATGAAGGCAGTTTTCATGAATTGTCCTTATTCTGAGAAGTATCTGTGGTCTCTGCAACCTCTTTCTTTTCATTCAGGTTGTAGCAGTAAGCAGTTCCATACATGATTTTCTTCTGCCGGTGACCTTTTAGTTGTTCTGATCTTTTACCTCTCATAAGGAAAATAGGGGAAATATTACTTGCTGCAGGTGGCATTGAAGTAGGTGGCAATTTTCATAGAAGGAAACAATATATTAACAAATGTGAGGAGAAAAACTGTCATGAATTTATTATTCATAAACACGTACCATATTGCAGTAAGTTTAGCTGGGAACTAGATCAGACTATCTCTCTGTTCTTCTCTGTAATGTTCACTCTTTCTTTTTCATATTTCTTTTTCATGGCATTTAGACCTGTTCTCAAAGTTTATGTAACAGGAATTTTCAGAAATGAACTTGTGCAGAGCAGCATATTCTTGATTTAGATGTTCTTGGCAAAGGTCTTGATTTTAGTTAAAGCTTAAATTAATGTTGCTTTCCCAAAAGAAACAATTTAGTGTGCTTATTTGAATATAAAGAGCATTTCCATTGGCTGATCTCTTATTTTTGGTACTTTCTTATGATCTTCTTAGGCCATTTTAAGTTCATACTCCTGAATAGTTGTGCTGAGGATAGTTTTAAATTTCATCTCAGGTGGGGTGGAGTCTGCTCTTGAGAGGATTGGTGTCAAAATACATGACAAGGTTGGATCCAGTTTTGTTTTTATATTAATGAGAAAGACCATGTGGCTCTGTATTGTGTGACCTAGAATTCATTCAGTGTGTCCTTTAGCATCTGATGGCAGCAGAAAGGCAACAGCTTCTTCCCTCCATCTCCCCGGTGTATTCATACCTGTTACTCGCATCCTGCCCACGGCTTTGGTATAGGGCCAGTTAGGTGTTTGAAGCAAGAGTTTGATGTGTGTGATATGAGGCTGGTAAGAAAATAACATTCCATTCCACTCGAAGTTTTGTCTTACTTTCTGTCTCCTGCCCTGCCTAAGATGCAGGCTAGCATGCTTGGAAACACTTGAATACTGAGGTGCTTTAAACCCCATGAAAACTTCAAAGCCTCAAGGACTTCTTCAAGCTAACTCCCAGTTACAAGTATTGTATTCAGCTCTTTGGGAAAGAGACATACAATATATGTGGCCATACCCTACTAACGATGCTTTCACAGAATATTCAGGAGATAAATGCCAACTGCAGCTACAAGCTGATGTGACCACACCGATTGTAATTAATTGAATCAGTGATTTTACTGTTACTGAATGGCTTCTGTAGCCTTCTGTAGAGCCATAAAATTCTCAGGCTGCTAGTTGGAGTGAAAAATGGCCACAAATATCATAGAATCACCAGGTTGGAAAAGACCCATCAGATAATCAAGTCCAACCATAATGTGCCATTATGTGGCTATATCAAAGGATTTTTTTATATCTGTGAGCATTAGCTACTGCCTACTGTTGGAGATGGGATATGGGGTTAAATTTTTTTATGTGCTTGGATGATGATTATCATTGAATGAATGAATTCAGGATATGTTCAGATTTGAACTTACTGAGAACAATTCTTGGTCCTCCACAGTTCCTTTAATCAGTGATCTGCAAGACAGCATTAAATTATCGTTGATAAAATTTTCGGATAAGAAAAGGAGCAGGACAGCAACTGACCCAGGGGACAGGCCTAGAAGAGAAAGCAGTCCATGTCACCTGCTGAGCTCCCTAATTTTTATTAGAGCCAAATGTAAAGACTCACATTTAGCAAATCAGAGTGCAGGTTGCAGTTACAGGTGGGTGTCCCTATCCTGGGAAGCCTTGACAGTGAAGAGTGCTGAATAGTTAAATTGTTTAAATGTGCTTTGGCCTTGGATATGGAGTGCTTAGGTAATAATGGAAAGGTCATTTTGTCCTCGGAGTTGACAGGAGGTGACTACCCTAGAAATATTATTTCCACACTTGGAATATTTAAAGGTGGATTCTGAAAAATTGAATAGACATAGAAAGGAGTAAAAGACTTTGTTCAAAGCAAGAAATCCAGAAAATGGTTTAGCGGCAGATAGGAATGGTTCGACTCGATGATCCAGTGGGTTTTTTCTAACCTAGTGGTTCTGTGCATGTGTGTGTGAAAACTCCAGCTTTTCCACACATCAAAGGGCAGGTTGAAATTTGAGAAGCAGGATCTATTAAGGGAAGGGGAAAAAAAATAGCCAAAACCTGAAGTGACAAAAATTCAAACTTTAACATGGGTGCAAATTTCTTAAAGACAAGATTTTAACCATTAAGCAGCAATTGTAGTTTCTCCTCTGCTACCAAAACTTCTTGCAAGAACATAATATTTTTACGGAAACATTATATTGAAGAAGACCTAGTTTAGAGAATTTTAGGGTTGGATTTTGACACTCGTAGTGCTGGAAATAGTCAGACCAGTTGTGTTTCAGAGCCGCTATTTATATTAATTGCTAAGATTTTCTGATAGGGACAGTAGCCCAGGGCCCATTAAGTGTGCATGTGCTGGGAAGTAAATGCTGATTTAGCTCAGAAGCCTGAGAGGCTCGTGGAGATCCTCCTGCCTCTATTTGAGGATACATACAGGGAAGCAATTAAGCAATTGCACTGAAATGGAGCTGTGCAGACCTTCCCTGCTGAAGCCAAATGATCACCCATATTTTGGGTTTCAGAAAGGCCACAAATCCTTGGTTGTATATGAAGGCCTGATGGTTTTGGCTTGACATCAGCTGAAACTCCAAAGGCAAATTAATTTTTTCCTCCAGCTGTTCAGATTCATTTGATCCCAAAGCAAAACATAGGAGGTTGAGGTGAATGAGAACTTCAGTGTAAAGAAAAGGAGGTTTTGTTAGACCAAATATTGCAGTCTTGTGCTGTCAGCTCCTGGCTCTGTTTTGTGGTCACCAGACATAGGCTAGCATGACACCAGATAAATCCAGGCAGCTGAACAAAGCCTGACTAAAGCAATTGGTTTGACCAATTATTTTTATCTCAAAGTTGAACCTGAACCTCAGTCCTTATTTTAATGCTTCTGTTAAGGTGGAACTGTAACAAAGCAGTAACAAAAGTTTTGTGTTAACTTTTTTGAGCAATGGTTGAACAAGAAGCTGGTGCTCTTCAGCATGGGAACTGCTGGCACTTACTGGGACCTGCAGAGCAGTGTCAGGCTGTATCCTCTCACGTGCTGTTTCCCCTCTCCTCTGCGTGCAGCATAAGCCTTTTCAGGGTTACTAGGGTACTGTTCAGTACAAAGTTGAGTAAGTGTGTAGTGGAGGGGATTTGCTGAACAAATGCTATGTCCTTGGGGCAGAAAAGGGGTATCGGTACTATAAGTAATGTGAGGGAACCAGTGTGCCTGACCAGCCTCACCCTGGAGCCTTAGCCCTCCACATTGTATGCTATGCCATGCCATGCACCCTCTGCCCATAATTCCATTTAAGATGTGGCTTAAGCCTTCAGTCCTCCTGCTGCTGCCTGACAAGTAGTTCCCTGTCAACCTGATCTTTTTCTCATTCATGGACTAGATCCCTCTTGCAAAGTGTTTAAAAATTTGAGAGGAGGAATTTTGTACAATGCTGGCACCTAAAGGGCTGTAACCTCCTGGATGACAACCCATGCTGCGGAATTGCCCATTTCTGCCTTTAGATGTAATATTTGCTAGTTTGAAGCTACTTAGGATGTTTGAACTAGCTATTGAGTCATTATTGGCTGGGACTCAGTCAAATGAGGCTGAGATTAAGCATTAACTGGCCACAAACTGAAGTAAAACTAAAAAGTTCACTAGCTTAAGATACGGAATAGAGCAAGCTTTTCCATTTACATTATGTATGAATTTAGGTTTAGACTTTGCAAAGAGGTCTGGCTTCCTCTCTGCTTGGTGGAGGTGGAGTGTACCTGTGCCCTTTGGTCAGAAGTGGGTTTTTGAGGCAAATCTCCTGACTGCCCCTGGTTAGTACACTTCATGTGCTACAGCCACTCACAGGCTCTTTGCAGAGAGACTCTGAGACCAGAGTTAGTCTGCAGTAAATCCCATGAAAGTATTGTAATGTGGATATAGGGATCCTCTCAACTATTTCACTCTGCTTCTTTCAGCATGTAGTGTCTGCTGATATAACCTCAGCAAAGTATACAACAGGGAGATGACTAATGCTTCAAAACTGCCGCTCAGCTCCCACCTCATGCACAAATCGCTGCTTGAGTTATTGTGCAGATCCACCTCAGTACTGATGCCGCCTTGTAGTTAATCACCTGGCGCCCAGTTCTGACTGAAATCCAAGAGACCTGAAGTGGGATTCTTCAAGTAACTTTTCTCTTCTCTCACAAGTAGGGGTTTGTTCCTTAAGTGCTGTCAGATCTGAGGACCCCCACTGCTTTTTCAATACCGGTATTTAAGTTGTTTAATGCTTCTTTCTTATACACAGATCTCCTCTGAACTGGAGATAACTGAGTCAAAGGTACATTATTTATGTTCTGCCAGTGAAGGAATGCTTGCAGTGAATTGAAATCCTTGGCTAAAAGCTGCTGCATTTTTGCAAATTCTATAACATGTTAGCTGCACATTTTAATCAAGCTTAGCAAATTGGTTCAGACTCTGTTATCCGACAAAGTACCCTACTTTAGGTTTGCTTTTGAATCTGTTCTGCTTTTAATGCATGTTTTCATATGAAGCTTGTGTCACTTCATAATTTTGGGATCTGGATTGGAGAGACTGAATAATGTGAGACATTTAATAATTATTCTTTTCTGACAGAAAGTACATTTGAGTGCACAATATTTTCTTGCTAATACATACAAATGCGTACTTGAACTAGTACTATCTATCTGTGGACCTTCTACAGCTTTTCATAACAGGTTTATTAATGAAAGATCCAATGAGAGCTGGATGAATGCATTTTTGGAGAGGGGAAGAAGTAGGTATATATATCCAGTCTAATAGGTTGGGGGCCAGAGGAGGGAATTGTACAAAGAGCTGTTCCTTTGCTCATCAGTGTAACCTGACTAAGGAAAGATTCATTAGTCTAAAACATTCCCTAGATGCTTTTCCACTGAGTTATCTGTTATTTTTTGTGCTTCTTACTCAGATCAGACTTGCAGAGAAAGTATGAGTTGCAGAATTTAAATTGGAAATTTTAATTTTGTTTTACAGTTGTATGACAAACAACTATACGTAGAATTGAGGCTCCATCTGATCTTGGATTACCTTATACTTTCTTGAAAAAGTTGCTTTTGGAATAGAAAATACAAAGAAAAGCAGGGAAAAGACAGGGAAAAATTCTTTTCATTCCACTTGACAGACAAAGAAGTAATTTTCCAAAGGCTGCAAACTAGAGTTTGTGGACAGCCAAGAAAATCTCCACTCTCAAATTTTTATCTTGAACAGTATTCTATACTTGTTCTAAACTGTTTTGAAAAGGCTATTTGGTGAGAGTTTTCAAATTTCCTCTGATTCTATTTCACAGTTCTGTGATGAAGGCGTTATTTGAGCATCAGCAGGAGGATGACATGTCATGGGTATAAGTAGATCCATTGCTGTTTTTAGGAATGGAAATTGCTGCTCTGTCTAACACATTGCTCTGTTCTGCTCAGAGGGACACGGGCCATTCTGCAATGGGCAGTTGGAGGTAAAGCAGTTCCAGAATCACAGAATTGCTGAGGTGGAAAGGGACCTTAAATGGTAACCTCTTACAACATTTTGTGGGAAATGGAACCTAGATGAGATTATTTAGCACTTTGTCCAGTTGTGTCCTGAAAACCTTGAGTGATGGAGATTCCATCACATCACTGGGGAAGTTGTAAAAAAATTCTCTCTTGTATCAAGATAAAACTTCTCCTAGTGCAAATTGTGTCATTGCTCCTTGTCACCAAAATGTGTCTCTTTTGAAGAGAGACCCTCCATGCTTTTTGTAACTGCCATTCAAGCACTGGAAAACTGTGTTGCAAACCCTGCTATGTCTTGTCTTCTCTGGGGAGAAAAGACCTAGCTTCTGAAGTCCTTCCTCAAAGACCAGATTTCCCAGCACTTTGATCATCATTATTGCCCTCCTTTGGACCCTTTCTAGTTTGTCTCTGTCATTCTTGAATCGTGAGGTTTAGACCTGGAAACAATTTTTTTCCTGGACTCCATTAATTTGGGATTGTCTTACACACCCAAGTACAGCGATTCACATTTTCTTTTTCTGAAGTACATATTTATACAGATGGAGGGGTTCAGGTGTGTGTGGAGGAAGCAATCTAGTGCTTATAGCATTTAAGTATGAGCAGCAGTGTGCTCTGCAGTCATGAGACCTGTATCCTCACAATGTAAGGTCTGTAAACCTGCTGCTTGCAGCTCTTATGCAGCCATTGGACATGATGTCAGCCTTTAGGTTTTGCTGTAAAATAAATAAGAAACATATATAATAATCATAGAATCGTAGAATAGTACCATCTACCCATCAAATCCATATTGAGAGAGGAAGGTGTTGTGGAGGACCATGTCAAAGGCTTTACAGAAGTCCGTTGGTTTACCCATGTCCACTGCTGCAGTTACCCCATCAAAGAAAACCACTAAGTTGGTCATACAGGATTTGCCCCTGGTGAAGCCATGGTGGCTGTCATTAATCACCTCCATGTCCTCCATGTGCTTTAGCATAGCTTCTTGGAGAATCTGTTCCATGATCTTCCCAGGCACAGAGGTGAGGCTGACAGGTCAGTAGTTCTCAGGGTTGTCTTTTCTACCCTTTTAAAAAATTGGAACGATATTACCCTTCTTCCAGTCACCAGGGACTTCCGATTGCCATGACTTTTCAAATATCATGGAGAGTTTTGGCAACCACATCTGCCAATTCTCTCAGGACTCTGGGATGCATCTCATCAGGTCCCATAGACTTATATGTGTTCAGGTTCCTCAGGTGGTCACAAACCTGATCCTTCTCTATAGCAGCAGGAGGTTTACCTCTCTGGTGACCATCTTGTTGTCCCATGACCCAAGAGGGGTGAGGAGAGTGGTTACCGGTGAAAACTGAGGCAAAAAAGTTAAGTACCTCAGCCCTTTCCTTGTCAGTTGATATGTGATCACCATTTCCAACCAATCAGGGTGGGTATATTCTCTTTGACCTTCCTCTTTTGATTGATGTACCTGTAGAAAACCTTGTTAGTCTTCACTTCCCTTGCCAAGTTTAGCTCCAGCTGCGCCTTGGCCTTCCTGGCTTCATCCCTACACTACCAAGCAGTGTCCCTATACATGTCCCAGGTTCTCTGTCCCTGCTTGCACTGCTTGTGCAGTTCCCTCTTCTTCTTTAGTTTAACCAGCAGGTCTCAACTTGGCCACGGTGGTCTCTTCCCTTTCCTGCATGATTTTCTACATTTGGGGACTGAGTGCTCTTGCACTTTAAGGAAAGCATCCTTGAATATTTTCCAGCTCTGTTCTGCTCCCTTGTCTCAGAGGACCATGTCCCAGGGGATCCTACTGACTAACTCCTTGAAGAGCTGAAAGTCTGCTTTCCTGAAGTTTAATGTCCTGACTATACTCCTCTCCTGTCCCATATCCCTCTGAACCTTGAACTCCACCAGTGCATAATCACTGTGGTCCAGGCTGCCTCCAATCCTAATGTCACTGATAATATAAATATATTAATTATGTCACTGATAATATGAATATATTAATAGTTTATTACATTATATTATTATTATTATTTAAAACAGCAATATAAACATATTAATATACTGCAATGACATAATTCTGCAATGTATATTTTACATACTTCAATCGTACATAAAACTAATGTAAGCATCACCCTTCCTATGCCGAGCTACTCTCACGTGGCCTTTAGAAGGATAGAACATTTCTGCCCTGCAGATGTCTAGAGCTTGTTATCATTTTGTATTTTAGGATATTAATTGCTTATTTTGCTGTGATACAGGTTTTTTTTTTTCTCAAGACAACCTTCAACAACCTCACTAGCTCTCATATTTCTACTCAGACTGAGTAATGACTATTTTTGGGAAGTGGATGTGTAAGAGGATATGCAGTTTTGGCAAAGAAACAAGAAGTATGATAGCCACTATATATATATAGAGCATACTGAGATAACTCAAGTTGGACTTAAGTTAGGAAGCAGGCTCTAATACTGCTGTGAATATAGCACAAAGATATTTAGTAACTGGAGAGAGATGCCAAATCTTTCCATACTGAAGTTATGTAATGGGAAGGTGGGGCTAGGATACCTGTTCTTCATGAATAAGGTTTCACACTGAATTTTCGCATACCTAAGATTTAATTTTCAAAGGTACTTCTTTGATTTCCATGTGTATTGGAGACCAGGTTTTTTATTTATTAGAGTGTGTCATAAGGAATCGAATTTCTGTTGCTGAATCTTGGTTCTATTTCTATGCCACTCAAAAGTGAACGCAGGTTTATATTTCCTACTGTCTATTTGTAAGATTTTCTGAAATGCAATCAAGCCCTTCCGTAAAGTAAAAAATGTCACCCATGGTTCATCTGCTGACTGGGAAGAGGAATAGCTTCCTTTAGAGCATCTGAGAGTAGCAGAGTCCCAGGTGTGAGGGATGGTTGTTAGAAGGCATGCCAAGGCTCTAATTAATATGGCTTTTTCTCTTTTGGTTGCCTTCACTAGGAAACTGCTGGAGGAATGCTGTGACCCTGGGCAGCTCTTTGCTATGACAAAGTTGAACTCCCCGATGGGAAAGAACCTCTGGTTTGATGGGGAATTTTTATATTCTTTCACTATTGACAATGCAACTTACTCTCTCTTCCCACAGGTTAGTTACTTTTTTTTTTTCTTTTACCTTTAAGTATTATTATGCTAAATAGTAACATGGTAAAAATCAAAAAACAGGCTAAATGCTAGTTAAGAAATTTTGTCTTCATTTTTCAATATGGAACGGTTTCTTCTGCTTTTTTACTTCTGTGTTCTGAAAATTCTAAATTTCTGAATTCTAAAATTCTAAAATGTTTGTATGCATGTTAATAGTTCTCTGGCCACTTTTCATGTTTGTGGATATACATGATTCTTGATTTTTAAAATACTAAGTTCTGGCAATTTTAAGAATGTGGTTTCTGCATTTCAGGCAGTGATCATGCTTCCTGGAATCCCCCATCTAGGGTGTTGCTTCAGTTCAAATCTATTTAGCCAAGATGTGACAGTGCTTTGTTTGAAGGTGTCTAAGTTATCTCAAAGTTAATATAGTTTATTAATTGCAAACAACATAAGCCAAATAACAGAAGCTGAAAACTTTTTTAATTCTTAATGTGTTTTGAATATTAGAAGTGGTTTGTTGTTGTTCAGCAAAGGTGTTTTGGGTTATGTACACGGTTTTCAAGCACTGGGAATTTTTAAACCGATCTAGGCTTCTCGTATTTTAAATTAATATATGAATTGATGTTAAATAATGAGTTTATTATATTGAGTTTCATATGTGGAAGTAGAGATGTTTTATGTGGCAACATGTTTAAGGAAAGCCAAACAACTGGATGTATTAATTAATTACTTTAATTTCTTAAATTGAAGGCATAGGTATTTATTGTACCTCCGTGTCAGTGCTGAGTCATTCACACTGGTCTTTTAGTTTGTTGCTGTTTGAGTTAAACAGGTAGCAGAATTCTTACTTGTTAAAGTCATCCTGCAGTAAGACATCAAAAAGACTATTTTTAAAAATAAACAAAATTCTCAACAGCAAAGTTGTGACTTTGAATGAGTTTCTTCTAGTGGAGATAGAGTGAGGTGAAACTACAGTGTGGGGACAAGGAGATAGGAACAGCTACTTTCTGTGTTCAGACATCATCTAGAGGAGCAGTGTTGCAACTGTGTCTTGTTCAGGCTACCAGTCCCAGTCTGCTGCCTTGTTACTTGGCTATACCTGTTGCAATGAACTGGTTAAGGAACCCCTGCCTACCTCAAGATGCTTCCCAGCTGCTCTATCCCTGCAAGCCTGACAAATGAGTAGATGATGAAATGTGCATGGCAAGTATGTTTTCCTATAGTACAGCTGGAAAGGGGCTACCTGGCTGGAGTGAATTTCTCTCCCTGCCTTTGAGACTGGTAGAAAGTTTATGGTGTGTCACAGAGTAGCAGCTGTGAATCTTTTTTATGATGATTAGTATGATTTGTTGTTGCAATATTTCAGTGTTTATTGGAGAAAACTGAAATTCTTGGCAGAGCTGTGAACATCGTATCACACAAAGATATTGGCAGAAACTGCTCCAAGTGTGTACATCCTTTCCAATATTTCACAAGAGCCCCACCTGGGCTGGCACAGGAAGGTTATTCTATTTTGTAGTGGATTTGAGATCTCAGATTTGGCTTTTTTTAGATTAACACCTAGCACTTTGCCTGGCTACAGCAGTGTCCTACCTTCTCTCAGAAAAGAGAGTACCGAATGGGCTCCTTCAGAGAGGTGAGTGCTGGTTAGAGAGGGATCATGATATTGGAAACTCCAGAAATTCCCAGGATTCCAAGCCCTATCTCCAAAATTTATCAGTAGACCAGATCAAGAGTGAGGATCTGGTGAGCCCCAGGGGGGGACGACAAATTGCTGAGAGACAATATGAGCAAAGGTGCTGGGACTATAATGTGCTTTAAGCTTGCCAGTTAGGATAAAAAGAGGATGGCTAGAAGCTGTTGTAGGGGTGATGGTGGAAAAGGTGAATTTTTATTATGTTCCAACTCTAGAATAGTGCTAGAAAGCAGCTCTGGAATTGTTGCCAGAAATACTATTCCTTTAATGAATTGATGGGCAGTTCATTTCCAACAAGTGCTGCTTGCTACTGTTACATCTTCTCTTGCAAGTACCACTGCCTCTAACGTGATGATTTATTCCCATGTATTTTGCCCAGTGGAATTCTGTAAACCTTTATCAGATGAACTCCTGCTAAGCTTAAAAGCTTAGGAAAATTTCATTGCAGTAATTTCTTAAACCAAGTATGTTTGTATTAATTCTTCTGTCTTTTTCAAGAAAAATAACTAATTTTTTCAGGCTTCTACTTTGAAGGATGTTGTCTATTAGCTTGCTCGCAACTGGCAAGCAGCTTTTGTGAAGATGAATATTCCTTTCAAAAAGTATCCACAAGCTTAAAACCATTCATAAAATACGGGCAATACTCTGAAATGCTCAGAGGATATAAGAGGAATGTAAAGGTTCGCAGCTATGCTGCTATAATCAAGCAAATTTTCCTCTTTTGTAAATAAAAAAGTTTCCATCCACATGAATTTGCTGGGCTTAAGTCATTTTGTGCTTGCAGAAGGTTTCTTAGTCCTGAGCAAGTTGTTAACTTTTAGGATAAAGTAACTCAAAACTAAAATGGAAACGTACTATATTTTATACATTATATTTATATTTATACAATAAGTTGGCTATGCATCAATGGAAGTAATATAAATGATAATAAGAATAATATAAGTATTTGAAGAGTAATATGTAAGCTGTAACTTATTTTTGAATGTGAGCAATATGGAATAGAATAGTTTTCTTCTGAATAATTTGTAGATAATTTCTTACAGCTGGTTCTGATGGAGTGCTTTTCTAATAAAAAAATCTTATTTCATCAAAATATAGATTTACTATCAGTTCACTGGTTTTTCAATTTATATTTGAAGTTAAAAGGTTAAAAGGTTTTGGTGGTGGTATGACATTTTCTTTTACCATATTCTGAATGTAATATTTCATCTGATTTTTTTTTTATCAGCTCCATCACTACCTTATTTTTCTTAGATTTTCCTTGATAGTTTCCTCCTTTTTTGAAGTAAGTTTTTGATTTACCAATGGATATGTTTGCAAAAGGAAGGCGCCATTAGGTGGGAAAAGGGTCATTCAATATTTCATTTTGGTTTATGAGAACAAAATTGAAATTGCAGAGTTTTGCTTGAACCAACAATTCCAGCTGCTGGAAGCAGCTCCCCTTACTCTCCCCATCTCTGTAATATGTAGGTGTAGTTTAATATTAACTGTAAGAAGTTACTCTTACTTGTGTACCTTACAGTTTCTGCAGCTTTTCATCTAGACTTGAAGGTTCAACATTAGGCAGCAATTTTGATTTGTAACTGTGAGCACTGTAAGTTCAGAGATGCAGGTGACCCTCCAGATGAGATCAGTAGCACAGTTGGATAAACCTCTGAATAATTGGGCTGCCGCGTCTCAGGTTGGTCACCAAAGGCCATGAGTAACTTGTATATGTATTTCCTCACTGTCATGGTCCAAATATTATGCAGAAAATGGAACTGTGTGTCAGTGAGTGTTCAGGAGTTCTGTCCCTAACAGGACAGAGACATACACTCTCCTTGCTCTTCAGTCTGGAAGCTCAGCCATACAAATATGGTTCTTTTGTGTTATATTGAGGCACAACAGAAGGCAGAACTAGCATTTTCCTTTACTGCCTAACAAGAATGGAAGAAACCAGGCTTCCATATATTTCTGCAGCAGCCTTTAGATGCTATGACTAAAGATGATGTAACCATGTTTAGGTGGAATGTAACTCAAAAGCATGTGAGAGAAACATGAACTAACAGTCATCTGATTTTGAGTTAGAGAATAAAATAAGCCCCAGTTTGAAACATTTTCTGAAATAATTTTGGATATCTTCCTATCTTTTTTTTTCCTCAAACTATCAAAAGCAAATTTCAGACTATCTTAACCATTGGAGGAAGAAAACTTCTCACCCCAGAATTTAGCTGCTTATGTAAATAATTGAGTTTTGTTGCTTGTTGGCAAAAGCTTATATCAAGGAAGAGCTCAGGTGAATTTCTGATGTCTCCTTTCCCCTTCCCTCAAAAGGTTAAAGAAAGTCAATCAAGTAAAACTTTTAATTCTGCCAGGTAAAGTTTTGGAGGGTAAAAGAGTGAAAACATTTCAAAAGACATTTCAGATTTTAAGCTACAGGATTTTAATTTGGTAACAAAACCCAATTCATTGAAAAAATTTCTAATTGTACTATACTTCACCTAAAGCAGTTAGACACATTGGTTACCAGTAATTGCTTTCAAATTACTAAAATATGATTCTCTAGCTGCTCCAAATCCCTTCTAAACTTTCCCCTGCAAAATGCCGTCAGGTAGAAAAATGGCTGCTTGCAATGAACTTCTCATGAATAGTCATCACAAATGGTGTTTGAGAAATCCAAAGGAAATAGCTTCAAGACACAAATAAATTTGGGACAACTGGCAACTGTTTGTGTGTACCTTGTGATCAGGAGAAAGGCAATATTTTTCAGATTACTAATTAGAATTTAAATTCTTGTCTTTAATAGAGAGACAGCGAAAATTTAAATACTCTGCTGGTAAGATGGAGACATTCTCTGACATTTTTGGGTTATTGAGGTGAATATTATATTGGGTTGCAGTGATTGTGCTGCGCGATTTGTGATTTTTATTCAGGATTCTTGGGAGATTCTGGGAGCTTGTTTCATACTTTTTGGTTGCTCACAGTATTCCTCATTTGACCAGAGATTTTGTGTCCTTTTCTGATGCTAGTGCTTGTACTGTGTCAATGCAAATTCCCCAGTCTTGTAGTTAAAGTTTGCAGCTAGTAGAATAATTTTAATTATTTCAGGTAAATAATATGGATTTGGAAAAGGAGTTTGATACAGAGTCTACAGGCTTTTCCCCTTTTTGTGTGATGAGGATTACAGGAAAAACATATGCATCCTGAGAAAGAAAATCACTATTTGATTCAAGTAAAAGGTGAGCTCTCAGAGCAGCGAGTATGAGGAATGGTTAGGTGGGAGTGCTGCTGGTGCGCAGATGCAGGGTGGAATGTGAAGCCACAGCTGTATAGGGAATGTGAACTCCATTAAGAGGACTGTGTAAACTTGCTTAAGGCAAACACTATGAGTTGTTTGGACAGATTTTAGACCCAAGTGATCAGAAAATTGTGTATGAAATTGGATACCACTTGGAGTGAAAGCGATTAGGATTTGATGGACTGCAGTGTTGCCAGGAGGCATGAAATTATTACCTTTGGTGTTGACTTTGGAAGCTACCAGCCTAACTTGCTGGAGTACTCTGTTCTTAGGAAAGCTCTTCAATTACTAGCTGCTTGGAGAAATTAATTGAAATATTGGCTGTCAGTATGTGTCCTCATTATTTTTCCTGATGTCTTGGGTAGGACCTACAGACCTAACATTTATTGAGCAACTCTTATATTTACTGACGTAGATTCTACTGTCTAAAAAGTGCTTCCTGGGCTTATTCTGAGTTGTATTTAATCGGGATTTGTATAAATTTCTAGGTGCTGTTTTCTGGTTTTTTTTTTTTCCTTTTATTTATCATCACCCTCTAGCATACTGTAACACAAACTATGTTCTTAATTGGGGCTATATATACTTATTCAAAATGAAAATGTAATAGACGTTAATTATTGCAAACATGGAAAACATAGTATACTAAAAGGCAAAGGGGTAGTTATATCTTGTGAAGAGACATCTTTATGTTAAGAATGCAATTAAAAAGAGATCTTCAGAATTATTCAAGGAATTGTATCATACAATGGTTTTCATAAACTGGGATATGAAACACTGTCTGTAGAGACCCGACAAACTGTGACTCAAACATGAGTCTTCGCTTCAGTCATAGATAATCCCTAGTCCTTGGCATTGGTGACCAAAAATCTGGCTTAATACTTAGCTAAGGAAACCTTTCCCCTCACTTTGCATACTGACTAATTAAGAACTATGTGATTAGACCTTTTTGTGCAGCCTGTTAGTGAAGCTGGAATAGGACACGATCTGTTCTGTCTGGTCAGTTAAGCAAAAGCCATAATCTGTCAGAAACTACTCCATACAGGCAAGATGCAAACATACCTGATGGTGAAACTCAAATTTATGCGAAAAAGAAGAGATGCAATGTGTATAGTTTGAAGTAATTAACTAGAGGATGGGCAACATGCTTTTGTTGAAGCAAGTTAAAACAGATCAACAAAGCAATGGCTTTTTGTCCTTGTTGATCATCAGATGCATGCTTTTGTCTCTCTGGGCTTGGTAAAATATCTTCAGCCAAGCTGTTTAGCCAAGCTGTGTTTGGTGAGCTGGATTTTCTGGAATTTATCTGCAATCATACATGCAAAGTTGGCTTTGTCTCAGTCGATGCAAATAAATAAATAGATGCTGACCTTTCCAGATGTAACTGAGAGGAAGAGAAGGGCTAGATTTGGCTGTGAAGTGTCACTTTGGCCCCCAGGGAGAGGAAGAGGAATGAGTGCTCTAGCTCAACAATTCTATTTCAAATCTAAAGTGACTGAGTGTCAGTTATTGTCTCTCCTAGGTAATGTAAGAGTTGATCTGAGCACACAGCAGCAGTACCTTTGCCAGACAGACCCTGAGGCTGTTGGGCAGGGATCAAACCCACCTCTGTTAGGAATTCTGGGGACATGGGGATGAGGAAAAGCTAATGTGGTCCAGCTTCTGCATTGTTATGGATACTGAGCAATACTAGTATATAAACCCAGTGAGATTGTTGTGGAGCCACATAAAACAGAAGGGATGTGGGGTATTTTCAAGAGGATAATTCAGCCATAAGTGTGTTGCAGTTTTGCATGATTTTATATTTAGAAAATGCTTCAAAGAGTGTATTTATTCATTTCTGTTAGTACCCATGGCTGTATGGTTACTGACTTGTAAAATGCAAACCTGTGAGTGGAGCAACTGCTGGGCACGAAGAGGTCATTGCAGAGCTTGAAACACTGGCCAGGCTGAGTGCTGGGGCAGTGGAGTGCTGTCCTAGTGAGGGAGGGAGAGGCTGCTGCAGACAGGTATCTGCTGGTTGAAGCAGGGAAGGTCTTGTGGCGCTGCACGCTAGTGTGTGTTTCCACTCAACTGCACAAACAAAATTTTCTACTTCAAGTAACATCTTTGACAGTATCTAGAAGTCACAATTACAGATATTATGCTGTAGGATGGTAAGGTACAGAGCAAAATGCATGAAGCCAAAGAGGAAGTGGGTAGTATGGGCAAAGATGGCCAGAGAGGCTGTCTTACTGCCCTGGGAATTTTATGGGCTTTTTAGTCAGTGTTCATCTGCTTTATGGGCACATAAAGTTGCTGCTTCATAAGCAAGAAATGTTGTCAGCAGAAAAGTAATTAAAGGAAGTGATCACAGATGAGAAGCTGTAGGAGAAGCAAACTTCTGGTGGCTCTGAGTAACTACAGAGCATGTGAGCTGCCTGGCTGAGTGTATTAAAATAGAGATAAGAGCTGATTCTAGTTTGCCCAAAGATTTTTTTTTTTTGGTGTTATTGTAGCTTCATATAACTAATAAGATGCTAAAAGAAGGTTCTTTTTCCATTCCGGTTTTTTGCTAGTAGTGGCTCGTTTATATACCAAGATTTCCACCTACAGGTGCAATGACACCTTTGCTTCTTTGAAAGTCAAGGTTTAAACCTTGAGTATGCCTTATCCTTTATATCCTGACCACCTGGGATAGCCTTTCTTGTTATATATAGATTTTATAATTAAGAGTAATCTTGTTCAGTTCATAGTCTTTCTAGCATATATGTTTGAATTATCATTGTATTGTTATGTATTTGAATTATTTAGTGATCAGATTGCATTACGTTAATTTGCTATATTTGGTATTTTTTGTTGAAATACTTCTAAAATAACCTTAATACAATAATAGGCTTATTTGAAGCTTGTGTTTGGTTGTACTTCATTCCTGGCACTTGCCACCTGACAGAAGAATAAGTAGGAATTGGTGAAATAATACATACTTCTATTTTTCGTATGATTGCTTGGTTTCTTGCTATGACTCAAGTAAATTGCATTGGAGTGTCCCAAGTATTCCTAAGTTAAAGTGTGGCTTAGTAGAGTCTACAGGCTTGAAGAAAGTTAGGGAAGGTTACACCACTGCAGAAACTATTAAGAAGGGGTAGCACAGTTACAAATCTTACAGAAGGATTGTAAGGTGACTTTCAGAAGATCCTTTATGTCTTTATTTTCCTGTGGGGTACACTGTTGCCAGTACAATTCTGCACACTTTCTTGAAAGTCAGTTGTAAAATCCTGTGAGCAGTGTTAGGAGGGTGAAGGTTCTAGATTCCTGCATGCTAGCATGGTGGCAGGAGTAGAGCTACCTGAATATTGCTTCATGGAAGCTCAGTCTCCGATGGTTTTTTTTTTTTCAGTGCAAAATGTACTGGACCAGTGATCTCCAATTTCAGAACATTCAGATTATCATTTGATCAGGATGAAATTATCTGAATTATATACCAAATATGAGCTCTGTGAGACCTGACATGTTTTCTAGGAACTCCCAAGTCATGCATGTGCATTTGGGTACCTTAATTCTCTGGCATGGGAATTACATGATAGGTGGAGAACAAAAACTATACATGGAGAAGGACGGGCTACCTTTTCATTTTTCTCAGAGAATATGCCTTTATGAGGAAGGAGGCAGAGGGGATTTCTTTTAGAGTAAATTATCCATCTTAGTGTGGAGGAGTAGAAGTTGTGATCTGAATAGCCATATAGCTCTTCCACTAGGAAGACTAGTTAGGACAGTAGTAAGTGAACAAAGGTCCTATGCTGTTATTCAGACAATTGACTTCCAAGAGCTGTTTCACATCAGGCTAAGTGTGAACAGGTGAAGGGCATGATGCTTGAAAAGTGTGGGTTTAGGGTTTTGTTTTAAGACAAGGTCTAAATTGTTAGAACAATTTAAGTGCAGGTGCATTACACTGAAATTTGAGTTGCTATCTTGTGCTGATGGAACAACCCTTCAGTCAGATAGGGATGTGTACTATGTGATGCTGATAGACCAATTTCTTATGTGTATAACATCTCCTTACTTATGGTTTTATGGGGTGTGACCAATGTGTCTATAACCTATTAAGCCCCATGGTAACAAAGCTTTCCTACAGAGATCAAAGGAAACATGTCAGTGCTGTAAAGAAGATAGTAATGACACTAACATTACTGCAAGCATCAGTGGTATGCATGGGCAGGTAGCTCACTTGGGGATTCCTCGTCACTCACTTTAATGTGTCATCTCACAGATTTTATTGTATCTAGTTAAGTACATGTCATACGTAGCTGCAGATGTCTGCTGGGGAATGCCTAGGAACCATTAGTGGTGATTGGACTGTGCTTGTTAGCTCCATCCTGCACCTGCAGTCCTTGGTCAAGAAGCACTAGCTATAAAAGAACAAAGGCTTCAGTTATAACCTGTCAATTCAAAAACACCAAACCAAAATCAACAAGACTAAGTCTGTTCTCACAAGTCTATAACACAATTCTCTTCTCACAGGGTGCACAAAGAAACACGTTCAATCATAGCACATAATCCAGGGCTACACCATTGATTATGATTTTACTTTTAAGGGAAAAAGTCTGGCATTGTCACATGGGGATTCACTAGGCAATGCTGCACCGAAATACAGGGGCACTGTCAGTCATTCTGATGGGATCACAATGAAATCTGTACAAAGTTATTGTCTGGAGGAGGAACTCAACAGTTACTGCACTCTTGCCTCTGCTCCACAGCAAACAGCCCTAGCTGGGCTCTACTTGACAAATACTTATCTAACAGTTTTTCACAGTTTTCAGTAATGGAAATCCACAGACTGCTAGACAGTCCATTCCAGTGCTTTGCTCTCCTTAAGTGTAGGATATATTCCTACATGTCTAACTTAAAATTCCCCCTTGGCTATAATTTGATTTTTTTTTCTTATCTTTTCCATGTATGACTGCTATCAAATCTTCCCACAGTTGTTTTCTCTAGGCTAAACAACCACAATCCTTTTAATCAGGTCATTTTTTTCTAAACAACTGAAAATTTTTGTTTTACTGATAGTCTGTAAGGAAGATATGTGACAAATAACCGTATAGTGCTCTCAGAAATGCATCATCAGACTCTCCCTTTGGAGGCAGTACAAAACATCAATACCATATCCTCCAAAGGCAGATCTTAGTGGCACCTTTCTCCTTGATTAAGCTTGTATTTAATGTTGCTGATTGTTCCTGTAGCCAGGAGATCACTGGATGTTGCTACTACTGAGGCAAACGTAGTGTCCCAACATATGTGCTGACCTTTTCTCCCTGGTAATGTGCACTGAGGACTGAACAGGGAATTGAGCTCAGGTATCTTTTCCATTCTGGAGTAAGATCTCCATGTGCTGCAATCACAGCTCTGACAGTCTGCTTCAGCTAATCTTGTCCATGTCTCTGCTCTGTAAACTGAGAGTAATTTATATGGCTGGAGATAGGCAGTCAGTTGCCAGCAGTGAGCCCCCTCTCCAGAGGGCATGGTGAAGATTACATGGAGCTACTATTGTACCTCTTTATTTCTCAGTGTACAAAGACAAGCTGAATTAGACCTGCCTGCAGGGTATGAAATAATACCAAGCAATACTTTCTCTCTACTGATGATTTCTAATGAGGTTATGAACATGACAAGAATGTGGAATGGGAATTTGCAGTGTGTACTGTTTTTCAGACTGCCTAACGTATTTCTAGACAAATTCATTAATAGATGTTCCTCCACCTAGACCATCTCCAGCCTTTTCCTTCCCTTGCAGGAAGACTTGGCACATGCACAGCGTAGTTTGTTATTCAGCAGCAAAGCTGCAAATTTAAGTAATGGGTCTTGGCTCAATAGGAGACGGTTTAGGTGAAAGGAGACAATAAATGCAAAGGCTACGTGGATCTATTCTGGAATGCACTGTCGTGCCAGAAGAAATGAGAAAGCCAAAGATAAATAATCCTTGGTATGAGTATGATGCTCTTTATAACAATTCCCTCAAGCACTTTACAGTCATTCAAATTCAATGTATGGTGTTACTGCACAGCTAAATCTATGGCTAGAAATCTCTGGAGACAATTAAAATGAGGATTTCTGTGTGAGAAGTATGTAGGGAAGAAATATGCAACCCCCCTTTTTCCAGTGAAATAAATAGGTATAGATGCTAAACCACAACCAAAAAATTGGAACAGGCATAGACAGTCCCTGTGATAGTCTGGGCAGCAGACAGAAACTTTCTCTGCCCTGTGGCACTAAGCAAGGCCTTTGAAAAGTGGGGCTACCTCATTTAAGTTCACCAGCACTACTTTCCTAGCTCTGGTCTTGGCAGACACTTTGCAGTTCCAGTTGCTCAGCTGAGGGCCTGTCCTCCAAGTGGTACCCTAGGCTTGCACCCCCTTGTCCTAGCATGGCTGTGATGTGGTTGGCATGGCAGTTGCATTCATCTTTTCAAGGTGGTTAATAAAGCAGGGAAATGTGGCTGCTGGATTATTAAGCACCAGAAGAACTATGGTGAGGAAATGACTAGCAAGCTACATTGCAAAATAGGTCAAGTGAAAGCCTGGTTGCACCGAAGTCAATAGCGATGTTCCAAGTGACTTCACCATCACTGGAATTTATCCAACAGCCACCTCTTGCTGAGTACAGTTCTGCTAGGGACTTGTTAGTTTGGTTTTGTGGCTTCTTTATCGGTAACAAAAAATGGCTTTCCCCCCTCCCACCCCATTTCTCAGCCTTTATTAGCTTTTGTTGTCTTCTTCATCAAGTCTAACTGAAAAATACTTTTTACTCCTTAAGGCAGATCGTGAGTGAAAAGGCAAGTCAAATTTGAAAGAACCACTTAGGCAAGATAAAGTAGAGCATTTTGTCCCTGCTATTCCTTGCCCCCATCTCAATAGACAACATCCTTTCTGTTGCTAGTGCCAGGAAGCAAAGTATGATCCCTGGCTCATGCTTTGCTGAGTCCTTGCAAGCAGGCTATGTGCAAGTTTTGCAGAACCTTTGCATGCTTTTCTACTTCTCTGTCTCTCCCAAAGGGCTGATCTTAGACTTTAAGACCATTACTTTTGCAGGGCAAACCCCCTTTTCTGTATGCCTGTCTGAGTCTGTGTATGATGATGTTGCATGCAATGGTATGCCACAACAGTCAACATCACCATATTAAAGTAGGGTCATACATAATTTTGTTGACTTTTATTTTTCATTTAGTTTTTAAGTGGTACAGTCATCCCTGGCATGTGACCCAATGAAAGAAGAGAAATCACTGTTGTCCTGGTTTTCTGATGCAATAGTAAAAATGTTATTTTCTGCAGCTTGTTTTTCTTGAGAGAGGATCAGATACTGTCCTCTGCAGGTATGAATCAACCCCAGATTGTCATCTGGATGCCCGAAGAGTCCCTGTATTTTTGAATTTTCAAATATTCAAATGTAATATCTGATTACTTGAGAACAGACTGTCTAAGAGATGAGGAGGTTGCAGAGAAAACCTATATAGTGATAATTAGCAATGTGGTTTCTCTTTAAAACTTGATATCTGGTCTCATTGGGCACTTGTAAGGCTGAATACTTCTCTGAAACCTGCTGTTGTGTGAAGCCTACAAAATAAATAACTTTGCCAGTAAAGATTAGAAACTTCCTTTTTGTGACTTCAAAGGGTCTTCTTTCATCAGAGATGAAAAATGTAGAGGCAAAGTTAGAAAGTGTTCAGGGTGGTTCTACTCCAATGTAAATTAGATTCTTCCTTCTAGCTTCATTGCTAGAATTTTCATCCTACAAGGAACATAGGTGTCGAACTCCTCATTCCAGTAATCAGTAATCAGGTATGAAAGAAAAAAATCTCTGCTTTTATTCTTTTAAATGTAAGCTTTGAGTCCTCCTTTCTGTTTTATCAAGTACTTCCAAACTTCATATGTCAATTACCTCCATGCAATATTATTCTTGTTAGCCATATGAACTTTATTTTCACACTGAATTGGTTTGTAAAATGCATGTTAATAACTATGTCCCTGTTGTCCTTCCTCTTTTCTTTCTGCTGCTTGTGGGTACTGCTGGGTCTGCACTTGATAAAACTTTGTACTTTTTTCTCTTGGCCAGCTTTAGCTGAGGATATCTGCGTAGGGTAAGATAACCTGAAAGGCCATCTTGACCTGGCAGGGGCCTTAATGTAGTGACCATTACCGACTCAGGTTTGGTGGTTCCAGCAAAGCACTGAGGGGAGCTGGAATGAAGGAGATTAAGTGTAAGAAGCTCTCCACAAGTTTAGCTCTATCTATATTCTATATACAGAAGTGTGAGCTTGTAAAAATGGCACCTTTTTACTCAGCAGAACCCCTTCCTTCGTATCCACAAGGCAACTTTTCATTCCTGTCATTTTTTTCAGAGCATGCTCACTACAGAGAGGCAAGTTGGATTATATGTTGCCTTACTCCTAATTAGCATTGCCAGCTTAATAGGATTTTTATCCTACATTTGTTGAGTGCTGAAATTTTACATAACTCTGTTACTCTTGTTTCTCCTTGGAGCTGACAATGTACAAGGCAGATCAAAATCAAATCCAGTTTACTAAGAGACCTAACAGAGATCTTGATTTCAGAAATTACATGTTCTCATAGTAGGCGCTGTCTCTCTAAGTAAGAGCAAAACTCTAGCTTGTCAGTTGCAACACCATCTTTTCATACCTAAGCTAAAATTCAAGCTGGTGTTTGAACATGAGGGGAAAAAGTGTATAACCACAGTAAGCAGACTTTTTGTCTGATAGCAGCAGAAGTTGTGGTAATATAAAAGTAAGTTGAAGTAGCCTGTACACTATACTGCAGATGTTTTGTGGTAAGATGGTTAGACAAATTCAGTATTTTTCAAAGCTCGCTCATTCCACTGTACTTTTATCTTGCCTCTTGTCAAAACGTCTGCTATCTACGGTGTCTCTTTAGATCAGTGTCCCATTCAGTGTGCAAATCCATTGGACCTGATAGGATCCATCCACAGGCCCTGAGGGAACTGGCAGATGGAGTTGCTAAGCCACTATCCATCATATTTGAGAAGTTGTGGTAGTAGAGTCAAGCTCCCACTGATTGGAAAAGGGGAAAACCTAACTCCCTTTTTAAAAAAGGAAAGAAACAGACCTGGTGAACTACAGGCTGGTCAGTCTCACCTCTGTGCCTGGCAAGATCAAAAAGCAGACACTCCTGGAAACTCTGCTGAGGCATGTGGAAAACAAGTAGGTGACTAGTGACAGCCAACATGGCTTCACTAAGGGTAAATCATGCCTGACAAATTTGGTGGCCTTCTACGATTGTGCTACAGCGCTGGTGGAAAAGGGAGGGATAACTGACATCATCTACCTGGACTTGTGCAAAGCGTTTGACTCTGTCCTGCACAGCATCCTTGTCTCTAAATGGGAGAGACATGTATTTGGTGGATGGATCACTAAATGGATAAGGAACTGGCTGAATGTTTGCACTCAGAGTTGTGGTCAACAACTCAATGTCCAAGTGGAGAGCAGTGATAACTGGCGTTCTACAGAGCTTCGTATTGAGGCTGGTGTTATTTAACATCTTTGCCATAGACATGGACAGTAGAATTGAGGGCACCCTCAGCAGGTTTGCCAACAACACCAAGGTGTGTGGTGTGGTCAACATGCTGGAGGAAAGGGTTGCTATCCAGAGGTATCTTGACAGGCTTGAGAGGTGGGTCTGTGTTAACCTCATGAAGTTCAACAGGACCAAGTACAAGGTCCTACACCTGGGTCAGAACAATCCCAAGAACAATAACAGACTGGACAGAGAATGAATTGAGAGTAACCCTGAAGAGAAGGGCTTAGTGGATGAGAAACTCAACATGAGCTGGCATTGTATGCCTGCAGCCCAGAAAGCCAATCATATCCTGGGCTATGTCAAAAGAGGTGTGACCAGCAAATAGAGGGAAGGGATTCTCCTCCTCTACTCTGCTTTTATGAGACCTCTCCTGGAGTCCTGTGTTTAGTTCTGGAGTCTTCAGCACAGGAAGGACATGGATCTGTTAGAGTGATTCCAGAGGAAGGCCACGAAGATGATCAGAGGGTTGAAGCACCTCTCATATAAGGATGGGCTGAGAGAGATGGACTTGTTTAGCCTGGAGAAGTGACGGCTCTGGGGAGACCTCATAGCAACCTTCTAGTATTGAGAGGAGGCCTGCAGGAAAGCTGAGGAGGGGCTTTTTATCAAGGAGTGCAGGGGTAGATGAGGGGTAATGGTTTTAAGCTTAAAGAGGGGAGATTTGGATTAGATATAGGGAAGATACTGTTCACTGTGGAGGTGGTGAGGCATTGAAACAAGTTGCCCAGAGAAGTTGTGGAAGGCTCATCCCTGAAGGTGTTCAAGGCCAGGTTGGGTGAGGCTTTGAGCAACCTGATCTAGTGGGAGGTGTCTCTGCTGAGGATGTGAAGGTCCTTTTCAACTCAAACTGTTCTATGATTTTATGATTGTCTGATAGAGGAGAACTTTATCTTCTTTCCTGCTACACAGCAGAAAGGAAGTTACTCTCAGACCTGAGAAGCTGAGCTTCTAGGTTTGACTCTGTTCAGAGGGAGCCTAATTCATGACTTCTTAACATCCTGGTAACTTGGCCTGTCTTTCTCCTGGGTTCCAGGCCAAATACCCTGTACCAAACAATTACTAACAGCTCTGTCGTCTGCCGCTTAAGTTCTTTATCCTGCTTTCCTCACCATGATGTTGTCTGTGGCTCTGAGATCTCTTCCAGGTAGTCTCCAGCTTTCCCCACCTGCTGCTCATATTCTTCAATCTTTATTAGTGCCTATTTTCTAGATGGCTTGTTAATCACAGTTAGAGAGTCAATTGACTCCTCCACTAATGCTTTCTGGGTTGCTGTCATGTTGTGTGGAGTTCATGCAGCTTATTGTACACCTTAGAGACACAGAGTCATTGCAGTGATAAAGATGAGGAGCATGAATATAATTTCGCACCTGTTTCACAGCAGTGTAACTCTTCTGGTTTTTTTTGCTTTATCCTGCTGTGGGGATTTGAATCCTGCATAAAGATGAGACAGTCCCCTTCTACGTAAGTGCTACTCCATTAGTCTGATACTGGGGTAATTTGCACACCTGGAGTGAAATTCAAAGTATTCTAGAAATGAATTACAGGTTTTGATGGTCATTTTTTCAACTGTAAAGTTATTTGCCTATGATTGATGTCAGACAGGGGATTCAGTTGCTTTTCTTTTACCTGTTGCTTGATTGTCCAAGGTGTCTTTTTTTCCCTTGTAGTAATAATGTTCTCCTATTTTTCTAATAGATTTGTTGTGGCTTTCAAGGTATAAGAACAGAGATAAAACAAATTTTGCAAGGATAAGCTTAGCTCTTGTAGGATACTCTTTATCTGCAGACCCCACAGTGTAGATTTTATTGTTCTCTCTTTTAAGGATGGAAACATAAGTGGTTAGCTAAAGTGATTAGCAGAACCTACAGCACAACTCCAGTTTAATGAAAATATGTGATATAATTTGTATGTTTAGTTTGCCATGTCCAAAGAAAGCAATTCACTCACAGTTCTTGGAGGTTTTTAGTGTTTGCATGAGGTTTTCATACATCTGTATTTGCTTGATCTAAGCCACTAAGTTTCCAGTCTTGTCCAGTATAACTCAGTGGTGAAAGAGAACTTCAGGAGGATTCAGAGGCCTGAGAAAGCTTTTTCCTCCCTTTTCAGATTGTTGGACAGTATGCTCAGCTCATATGCTTGATGCCTTAACTTCTGCAATTTAACTGATTAGTTGCTAAATTTCATCAAGCAATGTGAAGCCGAAAGAGGCACAGTATTTGCTAATCACAGGTGATATGAGGCAAAATGATGATTCTGCAGAAGGACTGCACATGCAGTCGTGAGTTTTGATTAGTTGGGTTTTACCTAACTTCAGCTGGATTATGGTTCTCTTTTCCTTTTTTTTCCTCTGTAACTATAATCTTGTTGCTCGTGCTTATTTTCTGAATTTTCCTGCTGCGTGAAGTTCTCCATTTTGGCATTGCACTATTTTTTTGGTGATTTTTTTTTTCTTATGCGTCTGAACATGCAGTATACCCTCTTGATAGCCCTCCCCTGAACCCATTATTTCAGAGTATAGGCATATTTTCAATTTATTTCTTTTGCTCTCTCCTTTTGTTTCTATGTGTTATTTGACCATTTTAGATCACAGAACTACCCCGATTCCATTCTCAATTAGCAAGTTTGGATGTGATTTGCCCATGGCATTTTACAGTGAATTTGATTTTATCTTAATGCTCTACAGATCAGATTTTTGGAAACTGTATAAGTTATTTAGTTATATATATCATTATCAGGCTAGATATGGCTCATTTTTAAAATCTCCTTAAAATTTGTTTAAGTACAGAAAATCTAAGATGTACAGTAATCCAAATCAGTCCCATAACAACCCTTTTATCTGTAAATTTAGGAACTGTCTTCTGTCTTCTGGCAAATGTGGTCAACATCCCATTTATTGTTGTACTTTCAAGGGAGCTGAACACAGTATAATTTGCCAAAATGTGACAGGTAAGTGTGTGGCTTTAATGAGTAGCCTTTCCAGCAGATTCATGGAAGTTCTCTTTCAAAAAGCATTTTCTCTGAAATTATACTTTCAGGGTCTTTTTCATTTCACTAACATATGCCTAACTACCACTTACTAGCAGTGCACTTCAAATTTCTGTCAGAAGCAGTAAATCTAAAAAACAGGGTTTTATACTTTAAAATTTCTCTTTTGATTGCCACATCTTTATGTTTTGCCTTCAACAGATGTCTACTTACTTAGTCAAGGGAGAAAAAAGCTGTCTCTGCAAAAATGAGGAGCTGAATAAAAATGATTTTTTACTTTGGTGCTGTGTTGAGAGCAATTTACACTATGCTTTGATATTCTTCCCACTCTTTTGGGCCTTGTTGGGAATCATTTGCGATAGTTTCATTTGAATGAGGAAGAGGAACTGTAATTTGAAGGGAGTAATGGAAAATAAACAAGTTACATTAGAGGCTATATTGCAGCCCATAGGTTGTCTAGGATTTGGAATCCCCATAGCCTGTGCTTGGACTGCCATAGAAAGGCTGCTTGCAGATCAGATCCCAAGCATATCTATGATGATATTATTCTAACAGCTGTGCTTAACATCTTTCTTCAGATATTTTGATTCCCGCAGGTGCAAAGTGCTCTGTGTCATTATGTCCAGTACAGCAGGCTAAAAGACAATGGGAACCTTTATGACCTGAGCTGACCTCCCAAGTAACTCAAGCTGTAGGGTTGCATCTGGTTATTATTCAGTCTAGTACGGTAGCAGTGCTTCAGCTGCAGCATGTTAGTGCTACAAGGCTGCAGTTCCCAGGCTATATCACTGTTACTGCTTCTAGGTACAGAAGACTCCTTATAGTGTAGCATTTGCTGTACCTCAGTAGTGAGTTCCAGTAAGTCACTGTTGCCTCCAAAATTCTGTATCTTATTTCCACCACCCACCGAAGTATAAATGTGGGAATAGAACTGCTGACTTTGTCTGTCAGACTGTGCAATACCAAAATACAACCCTGTAGCTTAAGAGAGTGTTTTTAAAAAAAGTTTGCTATCTAAGTCTACAATTCAGACAAGATAAATCAAGTATACTACCTACCAAATCTTTGAAGCACATGAACAATCAAAACAAAAAAGAGATATAACACACATCCTGGTTGTTATCAGAATACCGAGAAATGCTAGCTCTTATCATAGAATCATAGAATCATATCATAGAATAACCAGGTTGGAAGAGACCCACCGGATCATCGAGTCCAACCATTACTATCAAACACTAAACCATGACCCTTAAATTTAAAATTCACTGTAGAAAAACTTAGGTTTTATGGAGAAAATATTTTGATTCCTATCCCCATGGCTTCTTGGGCTGTTAAATTACTGAATTTATTTACTTTTGTGTGTTAGGTTCTTTAAAGCACTGCTCTGGCTGTGCAAATACTTATAAATTACATCAGTGTTTAGAGACAATAAAAGTTGGGATCTCCTGGGTGTCCAATCAGCTGTATAGAATGCTACTCATCTGCTGGGTCAAAAATGAGAACTTACTCTTTTGTTATGGTTATTGCAAAATCATTGCAGTATTTTAAAAAATCATTTCTGAAGCTTGCTGTTTTGATTTTGACATAATTTATTGTAATTTCCACTATTTACTGCTTATTTGCAGCCATTACAATCTATAATTGCATTTTTGTCATCACTCTTGTTTTATAGGTATATGAATATAAAATTAAATCATTCGGCACTTTGGAAGTAACTGACTATTGATTTCACTATTAATGAAATCTCCGTTAAAAACTCTGTATGTGTACACATGGTTCTGATTAGGAATTACAGACTTTTTTATCTGGATAAAGTGTGAGCTTTTGCATTACAGGTCTGTCCTTCATATCAATCCAATCTACAGAGCTTGGCTAAAACCTTTCTGCTTACCTGCCTATGTGTCTTCATTTTGGAATACTTTCTTGTGAACGGCAGCAGACAAAAAGGGATAAATGCTGAGTGCTGGCTGCCTGAAGTCTTGCATCCTACTATGCAGTGGTCTTCGGAAGGAGTATCTCTTCACCTTTTTCAGCTATTCCATGAGCCTCTCAGAGGCAAGAGGCATTGGGGCACTTGTGGAGGAGTTAACTGTGCCATAAGATAGTGGATGTGACTGTGTATGATATTTGTGAGACATTTCTGGGGGATGAGGCTGCAACCCCATGTGGAATGGTTTTCATGGGGATTTTCTGAGCACGAGATGGTGGTAGGAGTCACAGTGCACCTTCTTTCTCTCTTTAACAACCTGTGTGCTTATCAGGAAAGGGCACTTGGGATAAGAAGTCCTAAAGCAGGAGAGAATGGCTAACTTGGGTACTGGCATCGTAGTGGGGAAATGTAGTGTTCCAATATGAGTTTCATTCATAATATCTGAGCATTGAGAGGTCTGAGGAAGTGTTTTATCTCAGTCCCTGGAGGACTTGACAGAGTACAGCTCCTACCCTGAAGCACATGGGTTTTGTTTTTATTCTGCTGGGAGGTGAGATTTCTGTGTATGGAGCAAGCTCATAACTCTGTATAGACTCCTGTTCTGTACCAATTACTACAAGTTGAATGGAGCTGTAATATTTCTTTAATGTAGTGAATTTGGATGTCTGAATTTTAAGTAGGAGTGGGAGAAGTGATTTAAACAAAATATCATAGCCTGTGACCCATAGCTTTGGCAAATTTGATGTGAAAGACTTGCCCATTATGAATTTTAATGTAGACTCACTGCTAATTTATCTTTAGCATGGTGTTATAAACCAACCTCCTCTTCATTTCACTGCAACATTTTGAGTGCAGTATCTACCAGTCAGTTGTATCTACAAGTATTCTCTTCAGGCTTAATGATACCTTGCTGAAAATTCTCACTGCTTAAATAGAAGCTTTGCAACTAGACTTCATTTTTAGCAAAACATGCAGGCCGTTTATTCATTAATATCCATAAACTTTTCAGCTGAATCCTCTTTTAATTTGTGAAAGATTATGATTCTCACAGGCTTCCAAGTTTTTCATGCAAAAACTCAGTTAAACTCAGTAGTTTTGGTAAGGTTTCATTTTGGGGTTTAACTGCAGTTAACCACTGATTTTGAAAGGAAAGAAAAGAAGTTACTACCTATGTGAACTTCTGTACACTAAGACCAATCCCTGTTATCAGACCCTTTAGGCAGTGTTATGTAGTGTTGTTGTTCTGCCAGACATCCAAGGGACTGAGAGACTTCTAATCTTGTGTTGGACCATTATCTTTATTCTCAGGCTGACTTTTCTCTCCTTAAAGCCTGCAGGTCTTTCACTCCAGCTCAAGGACCATTACCTTTCTGAGGTTTTTACCATAGTCCTCATGAGAGACCTTTGATTTAGTAAACTTATTACGAGCATCCAGGTTATCGCTATTCTAGTCTTTAACAAAGGTAACAGCCCAACTGATCTTATTTCATACCAAACTAGTGTTATTAATCTGGAGGCAAGCATAGTTGACAAGACAGGTGAGGTTTGGTGATACCAGCAATGTTTTTGTCAGAAGACAGCAGAAGACCATTTCTTTTCACCTCCTCTTTTGCTTGCTCTTAGTCTCTTGCCCCCGTGACTAGTGCAATTTGTCTTTGGTAAAGCCACGTCTCAGCAAATGCTCTTCTCAGTGTGACAGCATGAGGTGGGTAGAAATGTGGTTCCAGTTCTGTCCCATGGGCTACATTATGTTTATTACAACAATCATTCCATGTCTAGTTGCAAAATGATAGTGCCAACATGTATGCCATGACCTCTATGCCCAAGTCCTCTTCTGTGTTGATCTGTTGTGTTTTTGGCAAATAACTGCCTTTTGCAAGTGGATATTCAGTGGACTCCTGGAACAGTTAAATAAACCATAGTTTTTGACTATATGTACTGGAAGTGTACCAGATAGTTAATGTTATGGATATTTTGTGTAGACTAGGCCAACTTATCTGTGTTGGTGGCAGAAAAAAATGACATTAAATACCAAAACATGCCATGTCTTGCTAAAACTTGAGAATGGGTCATGGCTATCTGAGTCACATTTGTTCCAGGCAAAAAGAGTACAGATATATGTTGAGAGGCATGAAAATAATCTATTTAATCCGCTTGTTCTTTGCATATTCTAAAGTCATTACACCTTTAGGTGCCAGAAAAAAAGTATAATGTTGTTGTTAACTAGGTTGTTACAGCAGAAGGGTTGAATAGCCTTTTTGTTTCCAGGTATTACGAATGGCATTGTCAGGACACCAGCACAGGAGAGGAAGATCTAAGAAGTGGTACACTTGTGCTTTTACTCTGCAGATTCTTTACTAGTGATGGTAAAAATACAAAAAGAGAAAAGAACCTAATCTGTTTTGCTAATCACAGGTCATATTTTGAGAGATTTAATCCCCAGGGGTAAAAGCATCTTCTTTATTTAAAGTGTGGCATTTTTTAGCTGGATACAATTGAGAAGCAATATAATGTATGACATTCACAATGACATTTTACAATCTTTATTTCTTTTTTTTTCCTATGTCTGCCCTGTAAAGGATATGAAGATGTGAGTGGTTAGCAACACCACCTGAATATCTCTCTTTAATTGACTGTCTGAGAGAACTCTAAAAATAAACTCATGGATACTGTTGGAAGATGAAACTAGAGGACAGTTGCATGTGTTGTCAAAAGCCAACAATCAGACAGTACTGTCTTTCCACGAGTTCCGTTATGTGAATAAAGAAAGGTAAAGGAAAAGTCAGAAGATTGAGTTTGGGGAGTATCAAAATCACATAAGTTGGTTTTCAAAGGGTGGAAGATGATGGCAGTTCTTATAGGAGTTCTGTCTTTGTAAAAGTGTGAAAACTAAACCAGTACATTGAGTATAAGAGGCAGAGTAGAGTGGTATTCTCATACAGAGAAAAAAACCTGGCAAGGATGTATGTTTAAAAATGCTGTATGGAAGCTATGGTCATCTGTCATGTTCGAATTATAGTTTTATGTACTAGCAAGTACTGAGACTGGGTTCAGTATGAGGCTAATGAACTCCCATCCTTATTGGGACCCAGATGTTCTTCACAGGTAAATTCCAAGTGCTTTGCTCTTCTGCTGCTGTCCTTATGCAAGTCACAACACTCAAATGTTTACTGTTTGGAAACTCTCTGCAGCCTAGCATTTGAAGCACACCACATAAACTTAAGTGCGGGGAAAGCTCTCCTAATCTTGGGAAGATTGCTGGTCTGTAGTGTTGTGTACTTAGCTAGTAATCAATCCAATGCATTCTCGATATGTTTACAGCCTTCTGCTGAATGAGTCATCTTGATGTTCATTAGTTTACCCTAGAAGTGCTTTTGGTTTTAGAATAACCTTTAGTGCAAAATAAATTTAGTTTTAGTCTAGTAGTAAGCTGAAAAACTATTAGTTGAATTTGACAATATGTATTTGGGTTTTCAGTTTGGGTTTTTTTTTTTTAAAGAAAAAAATGTGTCTTGGTGACTAGTGACTACTCTGATTTTTGTGATGTTTTGTTCAGCTGACAGAAGAGAGTTGCAGCTTAGTAAAACTTCTGGAGTATTTCCAGATTTCAACTTCTGATAGGGAACAGCACATCGTTTTCTGGACCTCTTCACTAAGTGAATGTAATTATACCTCTAAGATGTTTTTTTCTCTGACCAAACATAAAGGAGAGCAGAAACATAAGTGATGTGAACAACGTGCCAAAAAATGGGCTAGCAAGAATATAGGGATTGTGTTTGCTTTGAGCCACTGGATTATCAAGGTATGATAAAAAAGTATGAAGCTGTGTCTCACAGAGGCACACAGTCCGTTATTACTGTAATTCTTCAAGTGAAAACCGGACGCATGGACTGGCGGCTGGGACGCTCCAGTAGGTTCCCAACCGCTGCGCTGACCAGGGTCCTGACCCGCGGCCGTGGGGAAGCAGTCTGGAGCTGACCAGGGTCCTGACTCGCGGCCATGGGCAGCGGCCCGAACGGGCCCGACCCCAAGCGGCTGCGGGCGCCGAACAATCCTACAAGTTGCAGTCAAAGGCTGCCCGACTGATGCAGAGACAGTGAGGCACGCGATAAACAGCATGTATTGACCGATTTTCAGAAGTGACTCTGCCCGGAGGCAGAAGTTGGACTAGTCAAGAGTGCTGATTGACGAGAAGCTCAACATGAGCCACATGCACTCGCAGCCCAGAAAGCCAGCAGTATCCTGGGCTGCATCAAAAGAAGTTGGCCAACAGGGCGAGTGAGGTGATTCTACCCCTCTAGGTCTCACAAGAGACGAATAATCTGGAGTATTGAGTCCAATTCTGGATCCTCAACTAAGAAGGATATGGAACTGTTGGAATGGGTCCAGAGGAGGGCTACAAAGATTTAGAGCCTGGAGGGGAGAATGCTCCAAGGAGACCTTATAGCAACCTTTCAGTACCTGAAGGTGGGGAGAGACTGTTTATGAAGGCTTGTAGTAATAGGATGAGAGGCAATGGCTATAAATCAGAGACAGAGAGATTTAGGCTAGACATAAGGGAGAACTTCTTCACGATGAGAGTTGTGAGGTCCAGATTGCCCAGGGAAGTTGTGGCTGTCCTATCCCTGGAAGTGTTCAAGGACAGGTTAGATGGGGCCTTGGGCAGACTTATCTAGTGGGAGTTGCTGCTGCCCATGGCAGGGGAATTGGAACTGGATTAACTTTAAAGTCCCTTCCAAGACAAACTGTTCCATGATTCTAGATTACCTGAATTGTATAACACTAAAACCAAGGGAAGAACCAAGTCAGTGAAAAAAAAGCTGTCCCTTGAAGTGAAATTTATTTTGTTCTGTATTGCCTTTCAGCAGGTTTCCAGGTACCTCATTATGCACAATTTACCTGGGCTTCTAATGTTCAGATTCTGAGGTGTACGCTGCACTACTCTGATCTCAATCATAGATTTGTTTTAGTCCCTGAAGTCTACCTTCCCTGTTTTGCTGTGCTGTCAGTAGGGGACCTAGCCCCAGATAGTTATGTGTCCTCTTGCAACAAATTGCACTTTATATTGGCTTTTGAGGAACCGACACCCTTTTATTCAAGGCAATTACACTTTCCCCCATTTTAGTCTTATATAACTAAGTAGCTTATTATTGATATTGAAATGAGTAGTGCTTATTCAGATCAGTTTATGATAAATTATTCAAACAGCTCATTAATTATTCTTATGTCTCAATGTGAAATAGTATTCATTTTAGGGTTTTTTTTGTTTTCATTACCAGAAAAAAAGGAATAGTTTCACTGATTCTGTAATTGTAACAACTTTTCCCCTCTGCCTCCCTGGTCTTCTAAGCTTTTGTTTTCTTGACCTTGAGGGAGGACATTACATGGCACTGAGCTTTCCTCTAACAACTTCCTTCTAATTACTTGTTTGGTAAACGTTCATCTTCTAACCATTTGGTAGTCACTCATTGTGTGCAAATGCTATTACGCTGCTAAACACCATTTTTTACTGTTCAGCAAGATCTTTTAACCTTGTCTCTACTTTTCTACAGAACAACTGCCTTAAAGAAAGATAGTACTCTAAATGAAGACCTATACCCTTGCTTTACATGTAGTCCTTAAAATTCTTCGTGTTATTTTCTTCACATATTATTATTTGCTTTTCAGCACTAGTGGGTCAACTTTTTTTCTTGTACTGTTAGTTACATGAACAGACTCAAATACCATCTTGGTTTGTGGGTGAAGAACGTGTTAAAGATCTAAAATACAGACTGATGCAGGCTCTCCATCTGGCCCAGTAAAAATGACTCTTTGGACCTGAGTAGAGATATTGATTCCTCAAACTATTTCTTATTTCTTAGTGTATTTTATGTATTTTTTTATATTTACATGATTTATATTTATATATTTGAGTGTCCAAAGGAGGGCAGCAAAACTGGTGAAGGGTCTAGAACACAAGTCTTATGAGGAGTGGCTGAGTGAACTGGAGTTTTTTAGCCTCAAGAGAAGGAGACCGAGGAGAGGTCTTATCACTCTCTACAGCTACTTGAAGAGAGGTTGTGTTGAGGTGGGTGTTGGTCTCGTCCTATCACTTGTTACTTTGGAAAAGAGGAAATGGCCTCAAGTTCCTCCAGAGGAAGTTTAGATTGGATATTAGGAAAATTTTTTTCACTGAAAGGGTTGTGAAACGTTGGAACAGGCTGCACAGGGAAGTGGTTGAGTCTCCTTCCCTGGAGGTATTTAAAAGATATGTAGATGTGTTGCCTAGGGATATGGTTTAGTGGTAGATTTGGCAGTGTTCATTAAGGGTTAGACTTGATGATCTTAAAGGTGTTTTCCAACCTAAACAATTCTATGATTCTGTTTGGTTTGACTGTTTACTATGGGAGGAGAAAAAACTTATTGCTCACTTTTTTGGGTTCCTGTCATTTTTTCATCCAATTCAGTAGTGCATTTAAATGAGCCTACTGTGTCTGTGATATGATATGATATTACATCTTGGGTTTTTTTGGTGTTCTTTTTTTCACATTTCTGGGCAGCCCAATATCATCAGAATTTTTCATCCAGTCTTTACCCATAAATTATTCTACAACATCTTGGAACACCAGAGCCCCTAAAATCTTTTCTAACTAACTTTTTCCTGTTTAGGTTCCCTTATTTATTTATCTATATTTCACTAATTTGTATCAGAGGAAATTGTTTTTTACTGAAAGATTGGTATATAAATCTGCATCTGTATTGTAAAATATGGAATTCTCAAAATCTAAAATTTGTCTTAGAATAGTTAGATATTTTCTTCTTGGGTACAAGATAAGTGAAGCTTTCTTAAGAGGCTTAATTTTTCTTCTTAATAGAGAAGAAAAAATATCTGTGAGTATTAAAGAAAGTCAACAGTGCTTCCCTGCTGCCAGAAACCAATCTCTGTGTTTACACTCCACTCAAACTCTAATTGCAAATTTCCTAGAGAGATCAATCCTTGCTAGTTGTCTTTGATGTCTTTTTAACTAGTGATTCTCAACAGATGTCATTGATTCATTTGAACTATTTAGAGGTGATGCAAAGGCAAGAGACATTTTTTGATTAGCGCATCTTTTCCTTGTAGAAGCTCATTGTTTAATATTCTAGCTAAGTGGAAATGTATTGTTTTTAAGAAAGCCTAAAAATAAAGTCCAAAGCTTTAAACTTTGGGATCTATCACATGATAACTAAATCCATATTTTAGTGCCTGTATATGTCGGTTAATTTCATTTACTTCAGCTCCTTATTCATATCAGTGGCAGTAGAGGGCCCTTGGGGCCATTCCTTTGTTTAAGTATAATTGTCTTTTATACAAGTAGAATTGGAAACCCTTTATGTTTTTTATGAACTGAAACTAACTTTATTTACTGCATATGCTGCGTGCTGCTAATAAGACTTTAGAGACCTTTATGTATCTATAGCTGGATGAGCTTTTTAGTAAATCAACCACATACACGCAGATGGGTCTTCTGACACTTTCTTTAGAGTCCTCCTGCGTGTTGTCTTTCCTACTCCCACCCGCATTCAATGCAGGCTATTGTTGCCTTTCACAATTCTTTATATTCCCCTGATGTGATTGTAGAATCATTCATCCTGCTTCAGTTCTGCAGTGTAAGGATTGATCTTGAAATGCTTAGGAACTTTGTGTTTGATTGTGGATTGGCCCTGACAAAAAACTTGCACATAAATGAAACTGTTGAGGAATCTTTTGTAAAGCTAGGAAAATAAGTGAGTGGTACCACTTACTGAACAACAGCTGGTATTGCAAATGTCCCAAATATTTTTGTATCTTTGCTGATTGATGTGTGGTCCCGTGCTCTCACAAGAGAATAATTCAACATGAGAGTACGTTGTTTGCTTATTCCTACACAGATAAGCTGCACTTCTCCCTGTTTTGTTTTGATTGCAGCTTGTTGCTGTTCTTCCTGAAATCACTGAGGGAGAAAGTGCTGTCAGAGTTGGAGGACATTGCCCCTGGGCAATCATATTATTTGTTTTTTGTCTGCATTTCTCTAACTAGAACATAATAGTTATTTGCTTTAGCAAAAACTTCTGTGCATGTAAGTTAAAATATGCACCTATATACAGTAACATTCCCAGCTAGAAAATTGTGTACTGCAAAGCAGGAGATTAGTTAAAAAGCTTATATTGCATTTTCCCAGGCCTGCAGAATAAGTCATTACACTCTTATAATATAGTAACTACTCTTGTTGTTTAATAGGCATGTGTGACACTAAAAAAGCAGGTTTTTTTCCTCTGAAGTGATGAACTGTGCTTACCCTTGTTTCCATGAAAAATCTACTAAAAAATATTTCAGTGACCTTTCTTGACTTAAGCTTAGGGCTTTGCATCAATGTGACCCTGGTGCATACAGTTAGATATACTTAGCTTTTTCTCTTCTGCTCAGACTTTGAGCAGATTAAGAAAGGAGCGTGCAAAAGTGGAGAATAGGCAAACTCTTCAAAAGCAGTATCTGTAATTTAGTCCTACGAGCCCCAAAGAGTTGCTGCTTGGCACTTAGCATAGTGCAGTGTTAAATAACTGCTGGAATACGTAGTGTGCCTGAATGTCTTTCTGCCACTGAGTGCCAGTGAACTGGAAGGTGAATTGCTGCCTGGTGTGTAAATGCTGAACAGTGCAAACATGTAAGTCTGAGCCAGTTGAAATCTACAAGTTGATATTTACCTCTGGAGGTGTTGGCAAAGCAGAGCAGGACTGAGAATCCCACACAATGGATGGGGATTTCTTCTAAGTGTGTCGTGGCATCTGATGATGTCAGGGGGTCAAGTAAAAGGAAGGATTTGCTAAGTGTTTCTGTGGCTATTGGCACAGTTCAGTCATTTGACCTATGAGTCAAAATTTATCCTTATTACCATACAGGATAAAAAACACACCAAAACCAAGTGAGTCATTTGCCTCAGTCTTTAATTGTAAAGAAAGTTGTTCCCTCCGTGCACAAACCCAGGAGTTAGAGGACCAGAACGAGGCTCCCATGATCCAAGAGGAGGCAGTTAGAGACTTGCTTGCCTAGCTAGACACCCACAGGTCTATGGGGCTGGATGGCCATCCATTAATGTTGAATGAGCTGGTGGATGTGCTTGCCAAACCCCTTTCCATCATCTTCCAGCAGTCCTGGCTGAGTGGGGAAAGTTCCACTGGACTGGAGGCTGGCTGATATTGTGCCCATCTACAAGAAGGGTCACAAGGAGGATCCAGGGAACTACAAACCTGTTAGTCTGAACACAGTGCTGAGGAAGGTCATGGAACAGGTGGTCTGGAGTGCTATCATGAAGCACATGCAAGACAGTCAGGTGATCAGGCCCAGTCAACACAGGTTCATGAAAGACAGATCTTGCCAAACAAACCTGATTGCCTTCTATGACAAAGTGACTTGACTGCTGGATGAGGGAAAGGCTGCGGATGTAGCCTTGGACTTCAGTAAAGCCTTTGACACAGTTTCTCACAGCATTCTGCTATGGAAACTGTCAACCTCTGGCCTGGACAGGCACACACTCTCCTGGGTGGAAAACTGTTTGGATGGCCGGGCCCAGAGAGTGGTAGTAAATGGTGTTATATCCAGCTGGAGACCAGTTACAAGTGGTGTCCCCCAAGGCTCATTGCTGGGTCCAGCCCTGTTCAATGTCTTTATCAAGGACCTAGACAAAGGCATTGAGTGCACCCGTAGCAAGTTTGCAGATGATACTAGGCTACATGGAAGCGTGGACCTCATGGAGGGTAGGGAGGGATCTGAACAGGCTGGACCACTGGGCAGAGTCCAATGGCATGAGGTTTAACATGGCCAAATGCCGGGTCCTGCACTTGGGGCACAACAGCCCTACGCAGTGCTACAGACTAGGAAAAGTCTATCTAGAAAGCTGCCTGGAGAAGAAGGACCTGGGGGTGTTGGTTGACAGCCAACTGAACATGAGCCAGCAGTGTACCCACGTGGCCAAGAAGGCTAATAGCATCTTGGCTTATATCAGCAATGTTGTCACCAACAGGTCCAGGTGAGACTGTTCCTTGAATCCTGTGTTCAGTTGTGGGTCCCTCACCACAAGAAGGCTGTTGAGGCTTTGGAGTGAGTCCAGAGGAGAGCAATGAAACTGGTGAAGGGGCTGGAGAACAGGCCTTGTGAGGAATCGTAGAATCATAGAATAACCAGGTTGGGAGAGAACCACCAGGTCATTGAGTCCAGCCATCATCAAGGAATGGCTGAGAGAGATGAGGTTGTTTAGGCTTGAGAAGAGGAGGCTGAGGGGAGACCTCATTGCTCTCTACAACTACGTAAAAGGAAGTTGTGGAGAGGAGAGTGCTGGCCTCTTCTCCCAGGTGACAGTGGGCAGGATGAGACGGAATGGCCTAGGGGAGATTGAAGCTGAACACTAGGAAAAAAAAAATCATGAAAAGGGTTATTGGGCACTGGAACAGCCTGCCCAGGGATGGGGTGGAGTCACACTCCCTGGAGATATTTAAGGGACAAATGGATGAGGTGCTGAGAGGCATGGTTTAGTGTTTGATAGGAATGGTTGGACTCAATGATCCCATGAATCTTTTCCAACCTGGTGATTCTATGATTCTATGATTCTTTTCTAAAATAAACCATTACACTCTCCAAATATGAATTTGCTTCATAATCCATACATTGTGCTATGCTGGCTGTATGAAGGCCAATTCCATTGAATTAAATGCCACAGCATCAATTTGAAATGTTATTTTAATTCATGGCAAGTACTCACTTGCAGTGGTTTCATGCTGAGTGGAAAGCTATTAGAAAGTACACTGTTTTGAAGCTCCTACTTAAAGTACAGCTTGAACTACAACTGACTGCCAGCTAGTTACTGGTACTCTGTGTTTTTTTGTGAATACGCAGGTATGTTGCAAAACGTTCTCTATTTTGTCTGTGGTTGTTGTGCAGTTAATAACCCAGGTATCCTCTTTGAAATGTGGGTTTCCTGCAGCCATAGGGCAATGCTTTCAGTCCCCTAAAAGTTCTTTTCCAGTCCTGTGCCCCCATATGAATATTTAATGAGATATTAATCTTGTGAAAAACAATACTGCCTGAAAAACCTATCTGTGTAGAGCACGAAGTATGCGTGAGCTTGAATGTTTAATTCCACTTGAATCCTTGATAAAGACACTGCTGTCACGACTGAGACATGCCTGCATGGTAATACTAAGAAACTTGTTCCATCTGGACCACTCCTTTTTTGTGCAAGCAGTGTGATTTGTGCAGGCAGGATTTGTTAGATGAGAGTGGAGCAAAGAAACTATTAAAAAAATTGACGAAGGTAGCTGGAGGTTAATTTTAAGATTTCTCTCTTATCTGCTCGAGGGTTTTCCTAGTCAGTCACTGTCACAGTTTCTTCTTTTAATAATTGCTTTGAAATCAAATACTGGGGTTTGGTATTATCTGAGTCCAAAATATGAAAAACCACGCTCAGCCTATTTTTCAATATTCATAATTATCATAGACAGAAAAGGCAGTGGGCTTCATACCTGGGATCAGTCTGGCAGGGCCTCTGTTCTGATCTGTTCCACAAAATGACTGTAAGTGTGCTTATACCTACCCCTCTGCTTTGTGGCAGCATTGCCATAGAGGCAAAGTTTTTGTCTTGCTTTTCACTTAACGTTTCACATATTATTTCACATGGTAGTGGAATATAGAGAGTTTTACATGAATTGTAGCTAAAACACATGTTTAGGAAGTCTCAGAGGAACATGCATGGTAAACCTGACAGATTTTGCACATGCAAAATATAGCTTTCAACAGTTTCACTAATGTGCTTTTGTAGTATAGCTTTGCATGAACACAAAACAATTTAGGACTTATATAGCATTTTAGTATGTTTAAAGGCATATATCTTCCAGCCCGTTTTTGCTCAAGATTTATGATATCAAAAAGATTTTTTCTGTTTCCACCACTTATACACAGACACTTTCATTCTAATCCATGTTTCTTCTGATTCTGTATACAAAAGGGAGATCTAAATTATTGTTAATATTTTAGATGTATTTCAAACATCGATTAGTTATTTCAGTAAGTAATTAGAGATGCCAGGCTGAAAATAGGTGTACAATAGAAAAATGTCTTAAGCTATAAATTACTAATGCTAGGCTTTTTTTTTTGGTGAAAAAAGGTTATTTTCCTGACAAAAAAATAATTACTTCTAAAGTATGGAAAGAAGAATGTCAGCTGTCTCACTATAGTGGCATGGTGTGGGAAATGAACTCAAAAGTCCTCTTTGTTGTAGGGGGAGCAGCTCCTCCTGACCTCTGTAATGCTTCTTGATCTGGGCTTTTGTGCCCAGACTAGGTGGGGACTGGAACAGTTTGTTGGAAAGGATCGAGTGAAATGCAGGGAACCACAACCACCCTCTACATTCCCTTATGGTGAATGCCTCATCCCTGACACTGATGGGTTTTTTTGGAGCTGGTTGCCATCAAGCTGTCATGTCTTGACAGCTGTGTAGGTGGAACAAAAGGCCCATCAGACCGAAGATGATTTGTAAACAACAAAGAAGGGGCATTTGCCACCCTGCCATGGCCATATCTGACAGTGTTACCTGTGGCTGACACACCCAGAGAATTAGCTACTTCCTTATGCAAAGGTGCAAGAAAATCTTTAATGAATGATTTTGGCTTCTCATTAACTCTTGGGATTTTGCTGTTTCCTTAGGAAAATCAGTAGGAAAACTTTTTGTCAGGATGCTGCCTTCTCAAATGGGATGATAAAAATCACAGCATCTCTTGCAAATTCAAAATGCTTATTTAAAATTCCACCTTATTCTAATTTATATTCTTTATGTTTTTAGTTTTTGACATCTTCAGCATTAAATCAGAGGCTGAATACTGTAATTTTTCCTGTTCTCCCAGTAAGAACTTGGTTGCTTATTAAAGTTTTTGGCAGGTAGTGGGCAAAAATTATTGCATTAACAACCTAACAATGAAATCAAAGTGAATTAGAGTAGCATTATCTAAAATAAATTATAGTTTGTTAGCTCTGTGTAATGTTCTTTTAGCTGATGACAATGATTTATTTCTACTTTGATGAATGATGGAACTAATCAGTGAATTGCTGGATAGATGCTTTGTTAAATTAGTCCCCTATTCAATTTGGAATCTTTAGTCTATTACTTTGTGTGCTTATTTGCCATTGAATTCACAGGGGGATGTGCAGTTTCTTCTTACATTTACATTAATATGAACCACAACATCTTCATTGATTATCAGTGGAGTTTCATTGTATTAAATCAGGGAAAATGAGACATTGGGATCTTAAAGTCTTTTGTTTTGTTTGGAGATGCCTTTTAAAAAACACCTTACAAAATGGCTTTATAAATTATTTGAAACTTCTTTTAAAAGGAAGTCATCTTGCTTACTTCTTTTATGCAATGTTTTCAGTTAACAGTATCTGCAAATCCTATAATAATGATTGTTCAAATATGGGAATGAATTGGTCATTTATTTGTACATTTTCTCTATTATAGTAGATGAACTGATGCTGAGCTATTTTTTCTAGTCCACCCACTAGACTTTGGCTGTTCATTAAAATTTTATGAATGAAGAAAATAACAATTGTGTTGACAATGAAAATAACAGAGTTTCAGGAAGCTAATATTAGTGGAAATTCTTTTGTGACAACTTTATATTCCAAACCCAGCTTTTTTTGGACTAACTTACAATTCTAAGGAGGGAAACAACTGAGCTTTTTGTGTGAGTATCTAGCATAAATGAAAGCTGGGTCTCCACATTGTGGGACCTTAAATACTCTTAACTATGAACTCACAATTTACCTAGCAAAGCATTACACTAGGGAAGGTAAAGAAGAAAAGCATTAGAAGGTTTTTATAAGTCCTTCGAAACACATTTTGCCAGTAATAGAAACGTAGAAGCAAACTTGTGTTTGCTATAAAGTATTATCTCCAAATAGCAAGATGACCTTAAGATAGTACTTCTGATTTGAAAATCACCTCTTACTGAAATTACAAATAATCCCCAAGTCTATTGTACAAAAAGTAAAACCAGTATAATTCTGGAGTAAGGTGTAGCATTCTTCTAACCCTTCAACCCCAACATAATATTTGAAATATCTGAAGGCAGATCACCCACACTGCGTAGACGGTATAAGATCACTTGGCATGAGCAATCAAATAAGTATGGTAGCCCATCTTCAATTTTTTTTACCCTGAGAGAAAAAAAATACCCCAGGTTTTGAGAAGTAATAGAATACTAAATTCAACCTTAAATCTACAGTGCCTACTACCCTGAGAAGCTAGCAGTAGGAACAACTAGAGAATGCCAGGAGACATCTTGAAAGTGGAATAGTGATCTGGAAAGCTAGTAACAAGTTGAGTAATTCTACCATGTGTTAGGGCTGGAACTACCTTTTGGTTAATTGTGTTGCAATTTTGCTCAAGTTGTTTGCGCTTCCTGTTTTGGGAAAGAATAACCCGAATACTCATGAGAATTCACAGAATGAAGTCCACAGCCTTTTAGCTTTGAAGAGCCCTTAAGTGCCTTTGTCTCTGGTATCTGTCCCATGAAGATCCTTTGGATGTGGAGGGAAGAGTGCCATCACATTAACTTGCTGCAGGGGCTACTGCTAACTAGATTACAGGATAGTGATTTCCTGATAATTTCAAAGGCCAGGGGACTAATTCCTTTGAAAGAAGGAGCCAATAAATGCCTTTTGTAGAGAGAAAAAGGAGCTACAAGTTTCATAGTCACTTCTGTGCAGCACTTGAGTTTAACACTTGTATGATTTGTGTATGACCAGGCAGTTTGTTTGGACAAAGAGGATCAGGGCAGAGTTCCTGAAATGGCCCTGCAGTCTCAGCACTAATACAGATCTGCTATATAAATATTTGAAGAAAAGTTGTGTACAAGAGAACAAATGCAGGTTTCTCCCAGGTCTTCCTAAGCCATCGCTCTTCATTAAGCTCAAAGCAGCTGAAACGCCACCAAACAACAGGGCCACTTAATCCATAGACCTTTACAACCTTCTCTTGCCCTTCCTTGTTATGGTACTGGAACTAGGTTTTTTGCATCATGTCTGTTGAAAGTTTGTAAGTATAGTCTTCTGAAAAATGCATCCATTGAACACTTCAAATAGTGGCTCTAAGACTCTCTTGAAGGGTAGCAGGTCATCTCAGGCAATATCAAAGGCTGCTGGCAAATCACAGACTTCTGAAGCATTTAACAACTCCTAAGTGTTTATTTTTAGGGTCTAAAGATACTCAACCTGTACTAAAGCCAAAGAATTTATGTAACAGTGCATCCATAACTGTTAAAAGCAAGAGTTAATGGCTGCTGCCTTTGTCTGTAATTTGTCACAGCCTTGCCTTTGTATAAACTACTGTCTTGGAATGAGCTTTGATACATCTTGAATAGGAAAGGCACTGTTATTTATTAAATGCATCTTTTCTATGTTTCCTCTGATTCCCTTCCCCTCCTTTACTGAGTGTGTGAGCTCGCATTTGATCAGGTCACCTTAGACATGTGATATTCTTTCAATTTCAAGATACACTCTGAGTTCAAGAACTGTGTAAATTAAAAAATGTTCATAAGAAACCAAATGCAGAACAAGAATGCAGATGCATACTTAGTATTGTTCTGCCATGCTCTCGCTGGGTTTCTAATGGTGGCTGGACCTCAAGAAAATAAATTTAATTTTTCTGCTTTAGAATATCTTAATCCAGAGTTAGCATGAACAAAAATATTTTGGATTTTCATTAGAAAGCTGGTTGCGGCTTTATACTAGCTGAATGAAATCTAGGTTGCTGAGAAAAGAAGATAAAGCAAATATGTTCAAGGAAGAAAAGAAGTAAGATGGTAGAAGCAAGTCCTAGAAAATACATAGTTTGTGCTATAGAGCTGGATCTCTTTTCTGGACCATGTACACTGTTGCAATGCCTGGTGAATACATGATGCTGTGTTAGATATTGCTCTATACATGTAAGAGAGGACAAGTCCTGCCACCATTCTACCTTGTCCTTCCAGAGAGGAGAATTGTTCTATGATCCAGCATTCTGTCGCTATGGCATTTGCATTCTTGGAGGCCCATGCAGCAATTTCTGTCACTGCTGCAAAGTCTGGTTTTGTCAGGTTTAATAAATAAAAAATCCTGGCACTTTTTTTTTTTTTGCATGAAGTGAATATTAGCTCTAGTAGTGTGGAGAAATTCCATTCTGTAGCTAAATCATACTGCTATAAAATCACATATTTCACCACCATTTTTTTTTAATGTATGCTGGGCTGCATGATGCACTGTGTGCTGGTTATTGACTGTCCCAACCTTACTAAAGGCGAACAGATTGGGGCTGACAGGAACTCAATCTGTAGTTTTAAGGTCCTCTGAAATGAAGGAGGCAATATAGATGTAATTTGTTACTCTGATGCATAAGATAGCATGACAATTTGACCTTGCACTTTAATGCCCTGCTAAGCTGCTACAAGAGGTCCTTGGTTGAAACGTTCACTTTCTAATTTTAATTTATGCTGTGCCTGGGCAGCTGAGTGTTTAAGGAGCTGCTGTCAAACTCTAAATATCTTTGCCTAAGGCTTTGGAGTAACCTGTCCCAGCAACACAACCACAGAGGGAGCCAGGGTGACACCAGATTCCCAGTACACTTCTGTCATCACCTCATTCCCTGTTCCTTCCGTCCTTCTCCCCAGAACTGTCTTTTGTATGGATTTTTGTTTGTTTGTTTTTCCTCCTGGTTGTCCTGTTTCCCCGTGTCCTTGCAGCTTGGCCAGAAGGCTTATTCTGACCTGACTGCCTCTACCTGGCTTTGTCAGTGTCTGCATTAGGACTTCAGGCAGTTTTGGTTTTTCAGGGAAGTTATGTTCTGTATCATGTTTGTTACATCCTCATTTGGGGAGTGGGGATAAGAACTGTCCTATGCCTCCTTACCACCTAATTTCTGTACTTTTCTTTTTTTTTTCTTCCTTTTTTTCCCCTAGCTCCTAATCCTCCCTTTTCTTTCATCACTTTGAGCCCTGCCAGCTCCCTGGGTTCTACAGGAGAGGCTGCTACAAAGATGTGTGTGTTCTCCTCTGTAAAACCAGTCCTTGTTTTGTGTTGCTAGGCTACTCCCTTCCAGCTGCCACTGAAGAAATGCTCCGTGGTGGGAAATGGTGGGATCCTGAAAAAGAGCGGCTGCGGCAAACAAATAGATCAAGCAGATTTTGTCATGCGGTAAGACAGAAATCTCAATGACACATTGTCCCCTTTCCCCCCTGCTAAGTCTCATACTTTTCAAAGTTATTCACTTGTGATTAATCAATTATAATTTGCCATGTTTCCCCCTACTCACCCCATTGCAGGATGCTTTACACAAGTGAACTGTTTAAAATTGTGAGGAGAGGCAATAAAGAGAGATTGACTGGCTTATGCAAATGGGTGTGTAGAGTGGGGGTAATCTGCAGATGGATGCATTAAGGCTGTGCCAGATTGTGCAGCATCACAGAGAAGGACCAAAGAGCTGATTTTCTTTTTAATTATATAGTCCTAGGCATAATCTCATCCTAGAATGTGCTCTGTCCTCTACAACTCTAAATGCTGTCATATACAACCCATTGAACTCAAGATGAATAGGTACTGACTTATGGGACAAGACTGAAGAAGTTGGAACAAGCTGAAATGTTCTTGTGTTTTTCTTCCTTCAACACTGATTTCTGGTTGACTGAGGAAAGACCAAACCTCTTTTCTTGATGCAGATGGGTTTTTTTTTTGATTCCTCACATTTTCTTTCACTCCAGCCTTCCTGAAGCTATAAGAACCTGTCAGGAGGGATGTTGAACCGGCTTCTGCTTTTGTGATTGAATTTGGCACTTTCTAGGTCTGCATTCCTTAAGGAAGAAAGACAGAAATGAGTTTCTCCTTGTTAAATATGAACAAGAAAAGCATTGTTGGAGAGAAAATGGAGGAATGCTCCCAAAGAGATGAGAAATGGATTTTTTTGGGTTCTACGATGGATGCATAATAAACACCCACTTCAGTGAGGCTCCTTATTAGATCCTGGTGGTTTGGTATAAAGCCACACAAATTTTCTGCAAACTAAATAGTGTTATTGTAATTTCTGGTTTGCATCTCAAAGACCAAAAATGCTTTCAATGTTAAAGCAAAGAAATACAATGAACTAAAAAGGAAAGGATATATATATTTAGGACATTCACAGAACAGAAGGTGTAAGGCTGAGGGGAAGAGAGACAATGTGCTGATTGCCATTACTGCAGAACTCCTTAGGTGTTCTACAGACTAAATATAAGAAACTGGAGGCTATATACCATGGTAATATTATCTAGATGCAATGGGAAACTGAAATACTGCTGGAGCAATCAGTTACAAAAACAATAGAAACTTTTTTTTTTTTTTTAAAAAAAAAGCAGTTGTAGCTTGATCAGAAAAATCCATTTCTCTCCAGGGAGGGTAAAGCAGCCATTTTCTGTATGGAATTATTTTGAATTGGAAATAAGCGATAAAGTAAATCATGCAAAAATCCTAGTACCTGCCTATAGGCTCTATTGTATTTGTGATGTGTAGCCATATTTTTTGAAAATATTTAAGTTCTTTTGGGTTACAATCCAATATGCCACTGGGAGAAAATATTTTTATAGCAGAGTTTAGTTGATCTTTTCTGAATCTTAATTTCTATAATCTGATTGCTGAGAAAGAGCACAATAGTGACTTGCATAATATCTTTCATTTCTGTAAAGGAATTGGTGTGATATCTTTAAAGATTTTCTATAGTGTGAAATGTCATGCTAGGTTTTGCCCTTGTTCTTTTCTTCCATTCACATGGGATTTGTTTTCACTTGAATAGATTTCCATAACCTCTGTCATATGACTACAGCTATCTTCCCTGATATATTGTAATCGGTAAGGTTAATTAATGAGTTTAAACTCATCTCATTGCTGAGCATCTTCTACAAACACAATTGTACCAACACGGAGATTAAAAAAGCAGCAATTTTCAGCCCCTAAGGCACACTGGATCTGCAATGAAAAAGGTTCATGACATATGGTCTAAATGTCTAGATAGTATGATTATAGTAAGCGGTTCTTCTGATACCTGGCTGGTTTTCAAGATTCTAATCCTTATTTCTAAGAAAAAAAAGTTATTTACTCTCTCCCTTCCTGCTAACGTTTATTTTGAGAGAGAGCTATTGGGTACTAAAGCCTCAGCAATGTGGGTTTTTCTGTGTTTTGACAGAAGAGGCACAAGTTCTTGGCATTAGATTTTGAAGAAATATTTCTACATCTCACCCCCTTTCCTGCAACTACTTTCCATGGCTCTACTGTGTTTTGTACATTTCCCAGGAAGACAGCTTCCCTCTGTAAATTAGCAGAGAATTACAGGGAGTTCTCCAAGCTGCTTGCTGGTGAATTTAATCCAAAACTAGAAGCAACTTGTCACTGTTTCAAGTTGACTAGTGGTTATCCTGGTTTGGGGAGGCCAAGCTGTTATGTTTTAATCATGCTGTTCCATGCCATCTAGCCACGGCAGCCCAGGTGGAGCTGGGGAGGTTAAATATGGTGGTAGTTAGGGATCTGTAGCCAAATCCAGAGAAATATGGCTTTCAGCTGCCTTATGCAGTTATTGTCAGGACATTGGCCAAAATGTCACAAAGGAAAAAAAATGAACATTTGCAATTACATATTAAATTCGTTTTGGTGCCTAATGTTTAGTATATGTGCATATATAACATTCTAAAATAGGTAGATAGCAACATAGCATCTAACAAAATGCACATACACCAGTCAAGTTGACTGTAATCTCTGTATCTGCAGGACATGGACTTCTGTCTGAGCCAAACACAGAAGAGCCATTTCTGCCTGGTGAGGGTGAAGGATCCCTCTTGTTCTGCCCTTGCAGCTGTTTCTACCTATTTAATTGGAAGATCTCAGATGTGAAAAAGGCACATGTGAACTGCTGTGCCTGTTGATGACTTTTTTCTTTTTCCCACATAAAAGCTGGGTCTAAGTCATACTGGTTTTCTACACAGAAGACTGATGTTTCACTCTTCCAGCTAAACACTTGTCGAAAACGCTGTCCTGAAACACTGTTTTGGTTCTTCTTGCACATTCACGTACATACTCTTCAGTACCAGGATGAAGACAATTGAGAAGACATTTCTTAGGGTTAATCTTTTGTTTCTTGGTGTGTTCCTCACCTGCACAACACTCAGCAGTCTGCTGACCTGTTCAAGAAAATAACCTGAAAGGCCAAGAAGGTTCTGTCAACCAAATTCTTACTGAGTTTTTGCTGAGTACTCAGACCATTTCTTAATATTTCATGCAGAACAAGCTGGGAATGAGACTTACTGATGAAAGGAATTAGATTTATTTAAATAATACATCTCGGACTGGTTTGTGAAAGAAATTTTATTATTGAGATGTTGAGATAAGAACTAGAGAGAGATCTCTGTCCTTCATAGATTTTAATAAATTTCAACCAAAAAAGGCTTTGTAAAAGCTTGCCCTTTGAGCTTGTGTTTATTCAAATCAGAGAATATTAAACTGTAATCTGCCAGAGACCACTTATGCCATCTCTCTGCTCTGGGTCAAATCACATATATATGTATGGCTTCACAAATATTTGTTTGAGCTGCCATTTGACTGCCACCAAGAGGCTTTCTATAACCTTTCCAAATAGTATTAATCTGTTTTATTTGTATCCTATCCTATCCGGTGCAAGTGCAGAAAGCAACCTATTACCAGGTGATTTATTTTAAAATTTTAATTTTATGTAAACCTCTCATAAGCTTTTATCATTCCTTATGTCTGGGAATTAAACTTCCCCTGTGCTTCTAGTCTGTTTTTTTTCTTTTGGGTTTTTTCCCCCCCCCTGCCCTTTTTTTCTGAAACCTTTTATTTTGATTCCTCTTTTCTGGCTTCTTTTTAGGTTATCTAGCTTTTCTTAAGTTGTAGTAGACCACACAAAAACTGTTTCTTATCTGAGATCTCAATATATTGTGTATATCTTAACAAATGTATTTATGAAAAGAAAACATTCCTGGTAAATTTGTTTTTCTTGGTGAACATAGTTGAATCTGTCAATGTTCCATATAGGTGGGACTTCATTGTCCTTCCCCTTGGCATTTTTTTTTATGATGTGAATTTAAGAATATGGTTTTGAGGGCTGGTATTTGTATGCAAATACATGCAGATATAGCACTGCTAAGTTTTTTTCCATAGAGAATGTGGAATGTTTTGTGTTAACAGAAGTTGTGGATAGTAAACGGTGTGCAGACTAGTGCCCTCTCTAGGCACTGATGTCACACAAAAACATAACATGTGGGGCTGCAGCTGGTAAATTGTGCGGCATTGTTTTCTGCACTCTGCTGTTGCAAGCACCTGGATCCCTTTTCCAAATGTTGCAGAGGTCAGTGAAAATGCTAATGCAGGCCATGACTGCTGTGGAAGAAAGGGCTTTCCTTGTGATGAGACTGATTTTTTTCAGCATGGTGGCAGTGTATGGCAACCTGTAATGCAGTAGCACAACAGTTTCTGCAGTAGCCCCTGGAAACTGCTGTGGAAACTGCTGTAAAAACTGAACCATAGCTTACTTCTCCAGCCCCTACCTTTCACTAGGGTAGGAGCTAGCGAAGTAATTGTTGTTGTACTCAGGGTTTCATGACTGATGTGGTCTGCCTGGAGGATAAATGCAGAAGTAGACTGTTGAAGAGAGTTTAGCAGAGAAGACTGAGAAAAATGATGTGCAGTCAAGGAACCTGTCTCCCTAGTACTGAAAGGAGAAGTCATCAACATGAAACAATGTCTGTTTGCACTGCTGCCTGCCCTCTTTCAGTGCTGGGACCTTATCGTCCCAGTGGGTGGTTGTCTCCAAGAGTTTAAAGCAACCAGAGGCTATTTGACCCTCTTAAGGGTCAGCATTTGCTTAGCATGTGCTTTTACTGGGAGCAGGAAGATATAGGAGCTGGTACCTGAGCATGCTCCTTGCCTTTCCTTACCTTGTGCGCTCTGGTCTCTGTGCTGTGCTTTTCCAGCATGCTGCCCAAGACCAGTGAAATCAGCACATGCTGATGGGGATGTCTTGATTTGATGGTTGAACTTGAAAACTAGAGTGCAGATTTGGTTATGGGAGAGCCCAAATCATTTTTAAAAAGCAACAGCTCCCTCAAACCAAACAACATAAAAACCTGAAACTATTTTCTGACAAAAATACCAATTCTACTTTTCTCTGAGAAACTTGCTTTCATTTTTTCCTTTCAAGCATTACATATATTGTTTGTATCTTTGATTTAAAAAGTTAGACAAATTCAAAATGAAAAATATATATTGACACCAATTTTTGGTGTGATTTCTGTGTGTTGAGTTGATTTATATTGAATGTAATTTTTGAAGCAGTGCATAGGCTTGGATACGGTTTGAATGCATTTTCATCTTTTACCTATTGCACTTGGCTCCTTCTCTTGGGTCTTTAATATGGAGCACTTAGGCCTATTCATTGTTTGGAAGTTTCTCTTTACTTCTGTTTTTTGGAGTCTTTTGGAGTCCTTACTTCTGTTTTTTGGAGTCTTTTGGAGTCCTTACTTCTGTTTTTTGGAGTCTTCACTCTCTGCTTTCCAAAGTAAACTTGTGCATTTACTTTCTCTATTACCTTTTCACTTTGCCCACCAGAACAAGGCTGTGAATGGAACATAAAAGCACATATTTAAATAGACACTTAACATTTTTATCTATGTTTTCTTGGTAGATTTTTTGTGCTGAGGATTCCTTCCACTGTAATATTAAAATTACTATTTCTCATTATTGGGAAGACATGTAATAATTCCAGTGTCACAGAGTGATAACTGGAGCCTGACACTGGTAAACAAGATGGAACAGTGAAACCCAGAATTTTAGAAGTGTTTGGAAAAGAAAGTCTTTGCTTTAGATAATGGCCTCTTCCACAGCCTTTCAGACTGTCAGAAATGCCAAGTCTGTTTCTTTGTGCATAGTGGTTACATAAGCTCATCTCTGCAAAAGATTTTATTTCTACTTTCCCCACAATCTGGTACAAAAACATTCTATTGTGCTTATAGGTGTAGCATAATAGAGAACATTTGTAGCTTGGTCTAGGATTACCACAAAGCTCTTACATTTTCTGACAGCTTGTCTTTTTGTGGAAAAAAAAAAATCAACAAAAAATGAAAAACAAACCCAAAGCCACCACCTGTGAACTTGCAGACTGAAAAGACTGACTTTGAAGCCTGTCAATTCTGAATTTAATTTAACATCTTGACTGTCTTTCTGTGCACAGGTGCAACCTTCCTCCTCTATCCAGTGAATACAGCAAGGACGTTGGATTGAAAACCCAGCTGGTGACAGCAAATCCCAGTATAATACAGAAAAGGTAGAGAGCATATTGTTCCTTTTCTGGCTGGGGGAAGCAAAAAGAAAAATGCTCCATCTGTGTTATAGATATTGGAGCATAAGTGTTATGTTCTTAATGGTGTTCTGGTCCAGAAAAAAGATCTGGAAAAGATGAAATGGGCAGTGGCTTGGCATTAGGTGAAATAATTCAAGACTAAACCCCTGATCCTTTCACTGCAAACAGAGAAACTAAAGGAGGCTGCCTTTTACAGAATTTTGTTCTACCATACTCCCCTCAGAACTTCCAACTCCCTCAGTTTACCATGTGCTGATCACATGTCAGAGGTGCTTTGTCTGTTCCCAAGCCAGGCATGTACTGGTAGGTAGCCTGAACTACCCTGCTGGTCAGATTAGCTGGCTGCTGCTTCCCACAGTTAATGAAGATACTAATTTGAGTTTCTCTTTGCTTCACTACTGATAAACATGTCCTTCCTGTCTTTGCATTATTTGTTTGATATTGACTTACAAGTACAAAAGTAATTAGGATGGAACTGATTGACTGGCTGTGATCATACAAGCCTTGCTTTCTTAGGAAACTGGGACAAGTTTTTGTCATTTATTAGAGGTTGTGGAAATTTTCCAAATGTCAATGGATGATGAGAAAGGGTAAGTAGGGGGTGGGGGAGTCTATGCTGTCTCTCAGATTTTGCCTTCCTGAATTTTAATCGCTATGTTATTTGTTTATCACCCAGAACGAGGAAGGTTGTTCTCAGGGAGAATAAGATCTGGTAGTAACATGCCATGTTCACTGAAATGCAGAGAGAAAAGGCATAAACCAAGGGGATGAACAGGAAATGATTAGGCATAAAGAAATATATAATGTGGGTACTAGGAGGTGAAGTATTGTGAAAGAAAGAAGCAAGCAAGGAAATAAAATGAATAATAGAAAGCCAGGTGTTTTAGAAAGCAGAAAGGCACAGACTTGGAAATGGATATTTGATGATTTTTAAATATAGTATTTTTCCTCTCTATCAGGAAAAGGAGGGTTCTTTAGTTCCATGTGTGGAAAAAATGACAGTCTTTTGCAAGAGTAGAAAAGAAAGGTAGAGCAAGAGGGAAATGGAGTAGTCATCAACTTCAAGAGCTGATTTGAGGCAGAGAGTGTCTGAATAGGAAGAGGCACAGAAATGTTTGTGGGATAAGATCAAAACAAACCAAGCAAAATCAGCAGAGGATGGCACCAGGTGCCAGGCTGTAAAGGGAGCTTCTCAGGGCCATGGACCTGAAGCTGGGGAATCTGAAAATCCTGTGGGACATAGATGACGAATGAGGTTGATATGGGGAGTGAGATGAAATGGCCAGAACATCCCATCAAGGAAAGAAGATCAGTTTGGCCATGGCATTTTGGATAAAATGAAGAGAAGCACTGTGACAAATGAATCTTACAAAGGATTTTACAGTTGTCAAGGCAGAGGATTATTAAACTTATGGATATTTATTTTGCGCCCTTCCCTCCGTGAGGGCCTAGAGTGGAGAGCTCACCGTACTTAACATTTTTGAACAGAAGAGGAAAAGGAATAAGAGTTCTAGACATGCTACAGGGAAGCTGTGGACCTAAGCTAGAAAGACTGTGGGGTTATGCAGTAAGGAGGAAGGGAAGGAGTGAGCAGGTGGTTGAAGAAGCAGATAACAGAGTGAGATGCTACTTTGTGAGACAGGTATTTCACAAGGAATGGAGGGTGAGGAAAATGGGAAAAGACAAAGGGAGGAAGGAATAGACAGAAAACAGAAAACAAGATTGTGTTGAACATAAGTTTTCAAAGTAAGCAGACAATAACAGTAATGCAAGTCCTTTGATGAGAAAGTAATGTGGAGTGTATGTGCATGTGTACTGGTTAGGAGGAAATATACAACCAGTAACTGAGAATAACACAATAAAAATTCATAGCACTGACAATTGACAGAAACATCCTCTAAGGCTTGGAGCTCTTGAGGAATCTGACAGTTTGCTTCCTCTGCTCAGTCAGGAAGAGTGTTATTTTGCTTTTTCGGAAAAAAGTAATATTTTACTGATTTCTGTATGCTATCCAAACCCATTATTTTACCTACTGTGTGTTAAGTTAGAGTTGGAAACAAAGAGGAAAGCCTGGAAATGAAAATAAGACTACTATTCTGACAGCAAAGAATCCGTTTATTTGGAAAGAAGCTTTTTAAGGAATTAAGACTGATTATAAATCCAGACTTTCTTGAAATTCAAGGACATCCAGATTGGTGACTGATATGTATCTGTTTCTAAGCTGCAAGTTAGCTAGCTTCACATAATGGTATTATACATTATCATTCTTACCCTCTCCTCATGTCCTTATTTTAAGTAGGGTGATATTGATGAGGCTTGACTTCTCAATTATCTCTCAAGTACGTTATGGCAGATTCAGTGAATTAGTTCTGCAACACCATCATGGCTTGTAAAAGATTGATCCTTACCTGACAGTATATGACAAGACACATTGTATAGTGCAAAGTTTTCATACCATGGTTGTGGATGCAGTTTTCTGTGTTGTTTTAAGATCAGAATAATTACCTTTAGAAAAGTAAATTTTTGGCAGTAATTATTGCAGAGTGTTATCTACTATTTCCCTTTAGACATAGAGCCTTAAGATGGTAGAGTCAAGATTTTAGTCTGGGAATACATTAACTTTAGTGATACCTTCTAAACAATGCCTTCTGCAAAACTTTGAATTAGCAAATAATAATGAAAGAATTAAAGATCAAGTTCCTACTTAGTTTTCAGCAGGAACTATGACTGTACAGGCAGAACAGTTTTCATTTGTAAAATGGTGTGCTCAGTTCTCATTTGGGTTTTTAAAATTTTTAGGGATTTCCTACCCTAACTTTGTTTCCCATAACATGGGAGTGCTGATAATGGAGGTATTATAATAGGAATTTGCCCAGCTGACTAAGAAGGCTCACAATGACTGCTCTAGTTTCTTTTTTTTGTCTAAAACATTTCACAGGCATATTCCTTTCATTAATATTGGAACTCACAGTCCTTCAAGTGTGTGTAAAGTTTCTTTTCCCACTTTGCTCTCAGACTTTACCTCTCTGTCAGAGTCTGGTTTGCGGTTGCAATTGTAGTTGAAATGTTTTGTAAAGCTACTCCAATGGCTACTGGAGTGAGTTCTCCCACTCTCTACCCCATAGTAATATTGAGAGACTGCAAAAAGTCTGATGTCTTTGATGTTTCCAATTTATTTCCCTACCACCATAATCAGCTTGGCTTTATCTGTAGGGAAGCACTTTGTTGGCAGAAGAGTATTCTGTATTTGTCCCAGGTTTTATTTTCTTTCCATGAGTAGCTGCTATAAATCCCTGCTAGGAAAAAGGCAGAGCAGCAGCAAGACTTGTGATGCGCCTACAGCTATTCTTAGACTCTGGGAAAAATCAACAAGGTAATGTTATTTACAGTGATTGATTCTATATTCTGAGCACAGGTCTCAGCTGTGGAAAGGGACTGGTCAGTTGACTGCATTTGAACCTCAAAGTGCTTCAACAGGTATTGATGATTTTTTGATCAATGATATAAGATTTTTAACTAAGAAATGCAAAGAGTTGCTATTTAGGATGTGAGTATTATGTGGTTTTGAAGTCACTGTCTCTGGGCTATTTAAGAGAAGCAAATTCTAGCAATTTCTTACCATCTTCAACAACTCTTGCAAATGTCATATAATAATACTCTTGCCTTTTGTCTAAACTTATAATTAAATCTACAAACAAATGCTGTTTGCAGCAATCTTCCTTTCTAGTCATGATGTCTGCTTACACTGTCTAACCCATGCTCACATGTATCACTATTAATGTGGATATAATAGTCTAAATAGATGGTTTCCCAGCATTCAGTAAATTTCAGGTTTACTGATGTTTGTTGGTGATCCATGAATGGTGTGAATGTTTCTGACCTGTATAGAAATAATGTCATTATAAAATGACATGACAACTGTGGTGGCATTCTTTACTTGTCAGAATTCAGCACTAGTATCACAGATGGAAGCCCTCGAGTTATGTAACACACAAATTCTAACACTGCCTTTGAGGCATAATCCATTAGTTGATTGAATTCTGTGAAGATTTTCCCCCTTCTCCTTAAAGGGTGCTGTATTTTCTGAGTGCTGGTGGTGCTGGAAGGAAGACATAGTCTTATGGTGCTGGAAGGATAGCAGGCAGCTGTGCAGCTGCTCTGGGGGCTGCTGCTGCTATTGGCTCGAGGATCAGACGGTGAAGGTGGACTTAGGGTCACTACACTTGCAACCCCTGCTGTGTGATGAGTAATTAGATCTGCTCCTTTCCCTGGAGAAACCCCTCCCTGCCTCCTTCTGGCCTCTGAAAGGAGAGCTTAAGCTTTTCTGCTGCCTTAAGCCTTCCATGCTGGAAAGCACTCAGTCCATGGTTGGGGCAGAAAGTGGACTGATGTTGCTCATCTAGCAGGAGAGGAGAGCCCTTCTGCTGAAGGGAAGAGCTACGGTGCTCTTCCCCAACTCCATCTCTCCTCTGTGGCTGCTTTGGTGCTGTGCAGGTCCCTGAGAGCAGGAGCTTTGTGTGTGCAGAGGCTGTAGAGCTGGGCTTTGTGGCAGAACAGTGGCCACCCATCTGATTGCCTCTCCTCTTACCACATAAATCCACTTGGATGAGGAACAGGTCATTCCTCAAAGTGTTTAGGCATTTGGAGGTTATGGTAGTTGGATTCTTCACAAAAATGTCTGTGAAATACCTGTGCTGTGAGAGTGCAGGCGATCCAATATTTCCGCTACTGCTGCATTTCTACTAGAGTGTAACTTGTTGCTTTGAATACAGAAATAAGTGTAAAGGTTAGTTTGGTTGATATCAATCTGCATTCTTTGAAATGTGGATATTTTTATTCAAATCTTTATAATGGAGTCCTTCAACATTTGTATGACATTGCCAATGAAATAGTCTCACTGGAACTTGGAAACCAGATTTAGCATTAGCCATTAAACTCTGCAGCTAGGTATAAACTCCCATCACTGAATGTGAAAACTTTTTTCATAAATTAATTCACTCTTTTTGATCCCTGTGATGTTTGACAAGTTTTTGCTGCATCCAGTTTCCTGCACTAAAGCAAGATGAAGGAATGAGACTAAAGGCTAACAAATGCAATAATTCTGCCTCTGAGCTTTGAAATGTCAGTTAAATATCACTGTCGTTTATTAGGTTCCCATGAAATTTGAGTGGGATTAAATTTACTTTCCAGTTCTCCCTGCATCTTAAAGCCAACCAATAATCTTTCCTGGATTCAGTCCTGAAGATGTCTTTGAATCAAATTGACTTAAGCCGTTAAGAGTAGAAAAGATGGAACTGAGAAATGTATTTAATTTGCTAAAAGTTTTTTTCACCTTTGGTTAAACAAATGTACAATATTAGGCCTGTTGCTGACATTCATGAAAATGGTACGTGAAAATTACTCTTGACTGTTTCCACTAAAAACTATGTATTCCATTTCTCAATAATTTTAATATAGTAATTGCAGAAGATCAGAAAAAGACCCTTCCCACTCATAAAATAAGTTATTGAAGGAAACCCCTTTTTGTTCATCTTTTCTTTAGGAGTGAGGTGATGAGAATATCGTCCCTTGTAAAGTAATTTAATCACCATATTTAACATATTTTGATAGAGGTTCTTTAATTCCTGGTATCTTAATATATCTCAGATTATTTCATTGAGAAGTAATCCAAAGTGGTAAGAATCACTTTTTTAATTCACTTGGTGAAACTGCCCTTTGATATTCTTCTGCAAGAGTCTGTGAACATCTATGCCAGCAGCAAGGGGATACAACTTCTGGAAAGCATTTCTTTAGAGGCAAGATTATAATAAGCCCTTTTCCATATGGAGGTTGCTTGGAGCCTCATTTGTGGGTAATCAAGGAAGTGAAAATGCAGTGATGGAGAGGACTTACCAGTGTTACCAACAGGCCAAAGGCAGAGCAAGGTAAAAAGAGTCCAGAATTTCTGATTGGCTATTTTGATTTATTAGCTGACGAATGGAAATGTGTGGAGTTGTAACAAAGCCATGTTGTGATTTAGGCAGTTTGATGTTATTATATCCATGCTTATACCCATTTAAATCAATGTCTTTATTATCTTATCCGACCCCTTTCTCCTTAATTTCCAGTGTGGACAGGATTATAATCTATTTTAAAGTAAAATATGTATACAGAATACTTTTGAAAAATGCTTATCCATTTTGTATCTTCCTGTGCTTTTTTACAGATCAGATTTAGATGATTTTTCCTTTAAAAAATTTCTGAGTTTGGCTGCAAACCCATACTTTACAGTGATCTAGAAATCCTGATATATATGTAGGGAGACTTACAACAGTCTTTTGATGAAGAATTTCATAAATAATGTAATTCATTTGAATTAAACCCAGCTCCAATTTTAAAGACAGCTTTTGAAGTTATAGCAATGTATCAGTCACACTGAAAAGCATTTGTCTTCCTATTACAGATGTAGAGCAAATACCAACTAAAGCAGCACTGCAAGCCTCAGAAAAGAACAAATGTAGACTCCTCCATATTGGGAGGGAAATGTGAAAAATCGGAGGAGTTACTGGCCAAGTGGTATTTATGCCAAAAAGAAGGATATGTTGTTAGGTTAGTGACTGGCATGAATAGGCAATGTTCTACTGTTTAGATAATGCCAAATGCTGTGTTAGTTTATCTAAATAAGTATGACATGTGAAGAGATATTTAAGTTTAACCATAGCTTCACCTGTGTTTCTGTACTTGGTTTTGGCACCATGTGTTCAACAAAGTTGCAGATCACAAACATGGAATGTCAACTGCATAATGCAGCACAGAGCAGGAAGAAAGAGATTTGTGAACCCTAAGCCCCAAGGAAAGGACTGTTGGATCCACAGGTGTCTCAAATGTACTGGTGGCTTCAAAGTAAAATGCCAGATGCTGTTGATGAGAAACCATGGGTTGAAATTTTGTGTTAGGAAAATTAGAACTGAGAGGAAAAGATATTTAATCTGATAGGAGAGAAGAAGGGAGTAAGAAAGACTAAGGAGAGATGTAAGAGTTTCCTGGGTATATGTTTAGCTGAGGTGGTGGAGGTGAGGATGATGTCTCATCAGCAAAACCAATTACTAGATATTAGGAAGAACTTTACAGAGAACTGGTATAAAAATCTCCACATTAAAATAATTTAAAGGGCTAATTGATAAGAGGATGAAATGGGAAATTATTAATGAGAAGTCAGGAAGACAGTTTGATACTTTCTCTCAAACAAAAATAGATATTTTATTAGTAATTATCGTAGAGAGAGAATATACTAGGATTAAAATAATCCTTCTGCGTTTCTGATGGAAATGTCCTCAATTTCAATTCTAATATGTGGTTATTGTAGAATTGAAGAGGAGCAGGGTGCATTCCCTTATGCATTCATTTGTATGTCGCCTACCTTAAATTGGGATTTTGATGATGATAATAGTTATCACTATTGTGATTGGCATTTTAATTGCAAACCCTTGCCTTACTAAAATCACCAGTGCTTGCCCATAAGCACTGATATTCATTAACACATTGTCTCTCACATTTTCTTTTTCTTGCCAAGACACTGCAGAAATACTGTGCTTTTCCCGTTGTTTAATTGCCCCCTGCCTCCTCCTGGTGTCTTCTTAACACCACCCTAAGAGTCTGCCAACAGTACCAAAAAGGAAGACAACCATCTGTATAGTTTTCCATTATTATGTTTTTTAATTGGGAAAGCTATATATGTCCTTGAGCAAATAATGCTTTTAATTAAGGAGATTTTTTTTTTTGGGATGAATATTATTTTACTGCTGTACAACCTGATATAAGACCTTCTAAATCCTACTGCCAGTATGTGGAATAGCATACCCAAGTATCTTATGTTTAAGTATGTGAGTAATATTTTCAAAGCAAGTGGAATAACTTACATCCTTCTATATTCATGGGAAATATAAAGATTTGTTCAAATAAATTTAGGCTTCCCTTAAATCTAGGTGTGTGGTTTAAAAATCTAGGAAAGTGACGTTATGATTCATAAAATCTTTTATTAAAAGCCGATTAAAAGGACAGTTGGCTTGACTCAGAGTATTAAAAAACTGCTGTATCTTTCCTATGAGAGGATGCTGCTAAATTGCTAGAAATGAATCATTGTGAGCATTAGAGAACATTTTTCATGATCAGCCTTTTATGTATGGTAACAGAAATAGAATAATTTTCAGTGCAAATACAGCTTCAAGCAGAGGTGGGTTTATTTTATAGTGAGACTGCTATTTTTCTGAACAGAACAAATTCAGTTGCAAAAATTGTCATTTCCATTTATTGCTTTTATTTTAATTCTGCAGAAAATTTGGGAAGTTGACAGCTGTCAAATTACTGTTTTCCTTGTATTTATTTAGATAAATATTTAGCTATAAAGCTCCTTGGAGGGTAAGTGATACACTTGCTTCAAATGTGACTGAATTACCAGGTCATTTTGTGCACAGTGTTGGTTGATACACTGTGAGAAGGCATAGGGTTATCTCTGAAGGTCTGTCTCTTCCTTCCTAAGTGTCCACTTCCCCACTCAGTTCAGTATCATCAAGAAACTTCATCAGGGTACATTTGATCCTATCATGTGGATCATGTATGAAGATTTTAATCAGTGTTGGGCCCAGTGTTGATCCTTGGGGGACCCCATTGGTGACTGCTTGCTGTTTTGAAAAGGATCTTTGAAGAGGAACTGTGGTAAAAAAAGTTGACTTTAAAGGGATGAAGAGAGGGTTAGACAAAGGAGGCAATGGGAAAAGGTATCATCCTCTTTATTTCTTCAAGCTTTTCCTCCTTCAGAAGAGACCAGTTTTGGATTTTATGGTACCATGTTTAATTGCTGTCCATTTGCTCTGCACAGAGCAAATCGTGAAAGGAGGCTGTGAATTAAGGTAATGGGCTGAGGGAAGTGCAGTGGGGTGACTGCATTCCTTTCTTGTGCTGGTGTTGATCATTCTGACCAGCTTCTTTGCTGGCAAAGAACAACTAGAAGAAAGATTATAGCAAATAAACCTGTGTGGATTGGGCAGTAAACTACTGAAGAGCATACACCTTCCCAATGCTGGTTGCTGACAGAGGCTTATGGAGGACGAAGGGGACAAACTCAACTCCTAATGCATATCTGTTCTCCAGGAATGTGCCTCATACTGTATGTATCAAAATTATCATGTGGGAGTATTGAACAGAAGAAAGGTAAACGTGGTCTCTCCCTTTTCCTTTATCAGTAGTGTCTCACTGCAAAAAAGTACCAGACCTTGGAGTCAGCCTCCAAGACAGCAGTTCCTGAACTGACAACGGATGTTGTTGTATCTCTAGCTCAAAGCAGTCACCATGGTTCAATACTCCCACATGATAGTGTGGCAATTTGAGCTCTCCCTCTTCTCAGTTTTGTCATATCTGTAAAACTGAAAGTTTTTACTTTATTGAGGATCCTTACCTCCACAGAGCTAGATGTTATTTGAACAAAAGACAGAAAGATAGAGCAGGACAGCTCCGAAGAACTTATGGTGGAAGTGAAGGACAAAGAATAACAGTGAAGCAGATGAGTTCAACGATACCATGCAGTTTGGCATGATTAGCAGCATGCTCTGCATTGCCAAGTGGTTTTGTCTCGTAAAGACACTTGGCCAACACATAGGTTCAATTCAGTTTCTTACTGTTCATTATGCTGTTCTTTTGAACAAAACCTGCTTCTGTTTGGACGTAAGGCAAGAAATAAGAAGGCCTCTTTGAATTGCACGCCATTTCTAAAGCAAAAACCTTAACATTTATATTAACAGAGGCCTTATCATGAGTACTTCAGGGCAACTTCCACCACAACCCATAAATACTGTGGTTACTTGCAATCTGGCTGGTCTACACACAGCATTCACCTTTTCTTGTTTGCGATTGAACTTAAACAGCAAGCATTCAGTTACATGGACAGTTCCATAGAAAATTCTGTGACATCATAATAAAAAATTGGGGCTTGAATATCTGGGGAATAATAATAAAATAAGCTCAGGCTTGTGTGAGTTTAATTTGATCAATTAGAATAGTAAGCTAGATCACAGTATGTAGACAGCTTGTGGTGTTAAACTGTGTTAGTAACAGCTAATAAAAGACGGAGTTGTAAATTAGGGGTATAAAAGAACTCCAGAAGAGTTTTAACACTCTCTCTTGAGTATGTGAATATACAATTGTAAGATTTGGCATTGCTGATTCTGGCATCCTGGTTGTGCATTTGGATAACTTGTATAGTTCTCACTGAAGCAGGCAGGCTGCTAAATTCATATGCGTAAGATTCTGACTCTTTCAGTCAAATTGCACACTAAAATTGAGCACTTACTTCACATGTTTTGAAAAAATGCACAAGAGATTTCTCAAGTGTCTTAGAATAGGAACTTTTTGTACATGAAATCTTATAATTCTTTTAACCTCCATCTATGCCAGCTTATTTATCTATGGGGCAGTGATTCATTATGTTTTAAAATGAGAAGGAAATGCATTTTTCAGACTAGAATGTTTCACTGTGCCTTCCCTATAATTTTGCTTTACTCTGTCTAGAAGGATGGTAAATGATTTGCTAAATTCCTATATTCTTGAATTTATAATTCATTTATTTCATTACATGCTGTGAGAGAGTTGATTCTTGTATGGTAATTATTAGTTCTCCTACCATTGGCAGGATTTACTTACAAATATGACAGTGTTTCTGCCTGGGTTTATGCCCAGAGAAATTCTTCAAATCAGTAGCAGTGGTGAGTATGAACTGTTCTCAGAAAAACTCTTGGCTCAGTTTTTCAGTGCCATGCCTATTTGCTACAGCAGGTTGGTGTTAGTGAATAAAGCTGATATGAAACACAGTGTAGAACAAAGAACTAAGTCTGTCACTGTTTCTGTGGCAAGAATTCATCATGTGGCTCATTTATAACTGTAATCAAAATGTCCTTCCTGATTCTTATCAAAGTCTAATTGGCTTCATTCTCTGCTCTCTTGCACTATCTCGTGACAAAGTACTGTAGTATTGTAATACAGTAATGTAGACTTATACCAGATGGTTGTATTTTACTTAGAGAGATGCTAATCTAATATTAATTATTTTTTCCAGGCATACTTCAGGCAGAAATTTGGCTAAATCCTGTGGGTAGAATTTTATATTCCCAAGTCTAAGCATGTAATTTGCACAATCCTCTGTTACTCTCTGGAGAGACTGAATGGATATGCAGATTTTCTTAGCCAAGTTTACTTGCCCAAGTCTTTGCAATGATGCAAATATACAATCAAAACAGCCACTATCTTGAGAGGATTGAGTTGAAATAATCTTACAGCAAACCCTGATTAGGATTCAGAGTCATGAAATGGTTGAGTTAGCAAGGGACCCTAGAGGTCATCTGCTTCTAAACTCTTCTCAAGCAATATCTCTTAGAGCTGTTGGCCCAGGACCACATTCAGTTGGTTTTGATTACCTCAAAGAAGACACCACCACCTCTCCAGGCCACCTGTTCCAGTGTTTGACCACTGTGACAGAACAGAAAGCTTTTCCCTGTGTTTCAACAGAATTTCCTGGTTTCATACACCAGCTACCCATGGTGCCTCATTTGTCATTTGAGGTGTCTAGTTTGATAAGTCTGCTTAGATGTGCATAGCTGAGAGTGCTATCAGTTGCTAGAACTTGTGCCAGAAGCTCTGTGATGTAACAGCACCTTCTGTATAATGAGATTTTAATCTCCTAGTTTTTCTCTCCCTCTGTTCCTATCTAGTAGATCACTCTTTATATGTGCAGTTCCATATTGCATGCCAACACATATTAAGGTGGCATTCTTCCTGTCACTGATACCTGAGGTAATGTATTCTTTTAGGCATTTCTTTTTAAAATTGAAACCTAGTCTAATGCATGTACAAATACTTAAAGTGCTTTTCCCACTCACTCCCATTGACCATATTAAAGACTGAGCTGAGCTCATGGCCCATGGAGCAGCAAGCTGGGTGACACTGCTTTGCTATGTCCTAACTGATGGTAATTCAAAATGAAATAGAATAGATAATTGCCAAAATCTAATAAGCAGGATAAAATAATGAAATGTGATTTAAAGAATACAACTGACCTTTAAGATCTGTTCAGTAACTGAAAGCTCTGCTTACTCAGTACAATGTAAAAGAGGGTTTTTCTTAGATTCATTAGACTAATTAAAGTATTTAGCTTACTCTTGATATGGTGAAGGGTTTTCAGATATTTCTGACCAATCTGCATCCTACCTCCCAATATTTTTAAGCCAGACTAACCTTTGCAGGGAAACAACATACCAAGAAGTAGCCATATTTGTATCCTGACAGCAGACTGCTTGAGCAACAGTCAAGATAGGAAAACAGTAAGAAAGTGAGTTATAAAACAAGAGGGAAAAAAACCAACCAAACCAAACCCATTATTCTTTTAACAGCAACTGCACTGTTCAGTTTTGTGAGACCTGTGCTTAAAACAAAGATACAAATTTAGTTAGATATACCTCAGAGGCCAACTAAAATACAGTGAAAACCCTGCACCAATGACGGGTTTGTTGTAGACTCCCATTGTCTGTGGAAGAGAGGAAGGATGAATAGGCAGGGCATTAGCCTTGTAAATCTGGATCAGGTTAGGGGTTAAGGTGGACTAATACCAATCTTGTTTACCAGTAAGGAAATGTTCCTGCTGCATATACAGATTCAGGCCTATTAATGGATGTAAAGCACAGCTGTTTGAGCCAGTACGACTCGTTACTCTCTAAATTATTCATTGCAAGAGATGGGAGCTCATCATCTCCTCATGTTCTTCCCATGAGCCTTAAAATGGTCAGGTAAATTCAGTTTAGTCTGGGATGACCAACCTGGGGCTTTAACAGGGATGTGCCAAATGGCTAGATATCCAAGGAGTCCTAGTCATGCTATCCTCAGGTCATGCTCCATGCTCTGTCCAGCTGTACATCACTTGGTAGCTCTGATTTTCACTGTGCTCTGGTCTAGGCCAGTAAAAAGTAATATTAAGTATAGAACAGGCTTAGATCACTGAGCATGAACTACTTGAAGGTAGAACAAAAATAAAAACAAGTGTTCATATTGGCTTGAAGGTGTCTTGATATGTTATCAAGTAAAACAGAAGGCAGTTCAGACCTGCAATTCCTTCAGAGGTTGTTTGTTGACTGGAGTCCACTCGTGTGTTGTCCCAGTCAGTCTCCTAGTGAATGATGATTTCAACTATTCTTATCGTTCTGTATCAGGCTGGAAGGAGCCTTTGGAAAAGCTGCAGAGAGTGGGTGGAACTAAAGCATGTTTGACAGTGAGCTGAAAGGTGTGCATTTGGCCTTTAGGAAGGTTTTCTGACTGTTAATTATGAACTAAAATGGAGAGCAGGAACTAAAAGCAGTGTTTGTGGGGCATAATATAAGAGATCTAATTTTCATCCTGCTTTAGAAGGTGGGTATTTTTAAATGAAATAAGTTTAAGTCAAGCTGCTGTTTCCAGACTGTTGTGAAGCTGAAGCATTTAGCAAGGCAGATGAAATATCATTGTCCCTCATTTTCAAATAAGATAGCAGAAACATGAGGGAGCCATCACAGCCCAACACTGAGTTAGACTGAAGTCCAGGGTAGCGTATTCCTGGCTCTCTGCCCAGTTTTCAATCATAGGTGCTTGTTGAGGCACCTGATGTGAGGGACAGACTGACATTCTTGGCTATTCACACAATCTCTTTCCTGAGTATTAAATCTGCATAAAGAGATTAATGGGATCTGCCAGAGAACTTGTTTCCATCTGCAGACTTGCTAATTGCTGTTCACACACTGTCTGAATATTGCAGGGTTCGGATCTTATGTTTCTTCTTCATACACAGAAATGTTCATCAACTGGCAAATTCACTGTCCAAAGAATTTTCCTCTAGCACAGACTGAGTATCCCACTTCCCTACAGAGCGGATGATATCCATCTGTTGTTCAGGGATGTGTCCCTTTCTGTTAAGTTTTCCACGATCACTCAGCAGCCACAGCATGGAAAGATTTTCAACGTGCTCCCTTTATGTTTTCCAGCATTTTTGGATGTTGCTGTGTCAGCTCAGCTCTGGAGTAATATTTACCCTTGCTCTCATTTTGCCCTCTGCATCTTTGCCTGAAAACGTGTCTCTGTGAAATGAAGCCTTAAATAACTGCCATCAGCAACTGGAAACGGAACTGAAAAAATACATAAATTCATCAGTGGTAGTGGGAATGTTGTTTACTGACTTGAAATAAAGTGGGTGTGAGATGTTAATGCTTTTTTTTGCCCTTTCCCCCGCTTTCTGTGCCCTCTAGTTGCAAAGGATAATTCTGAACTATAGAATAAGCTGTCTTTTGAAAGACCAATTCCATTTTATAATGGAGAAAGGCAAGTATACATGACAGGCAGGTATACATGAAAGGCAGGTATACATTGTCTTCCATTGTCTCCAGGTGGCTCTACTAAGGATGTTCTGGCTCTGTTAAGGCAATGGATATATGGCAGCTAAATCCTGGACACAGAGATTCCAGTTTGAATTTTGCATATTTTACAGTATTCAGAAGGATCTCTCATTCCCTGAAGGACACTTCTCGTTTGTAGTGGCAGGGACATGGTAGTGGTTAGGATAGGAACTGGAAATCAAGATTTGTGTTGTGTGCTAGCTTTCTGATGTCAAGAAAGTTAAATTTTTCTTCAGATCACTTGTTTGAAAAATTTGGTGTAATTATACTTTTTGATAAAGGAAGGATTCATTTTTAAGAACAGATGTTTGTGGAGTTCACGGTGACCTTGGTTAGAACTTGAAGAACATCCTTTGCTTGAAAGTGGAGTAAGACTGCTTTTGCCTTTGTAGTAGGATGCAGTTCTTAAGTTAGTTGAACTGAGATATTAGGTAATCTCATTCCCGTTTTCTATTTCATGCTTTATTCTACTCTTTAATCTTGTTCTATCTGTAAAACAATGCTGTCTAACTGGGGATGTGGCAAGGGGCTGATGCTAGCCTTTGGAAAGCCTCTGTCCAGTCTGTCTCCTTCTCTGTGGAGGATATGGGAATAGCTAGTCTAGCAGAAAATTCAGTTTGACTAGCCAAGTGACTCAGAACCTCCTCAGAGCCTGATAAAGTGAAAATTGCTCTTCAAATCAGGGAGGTACGGGAGGACTGGCAGACAGACAAAGTGGAGGAAGACAGTGGTATGCAGGTGGTTGGCAAATACAAACCTAGTTCCATTTCTCCTCTTTCTTAAATTATATTTTTCCCTTTCCTTAATGAACGTGTAACACACTAAATATGTAACATCAACTCTGTGTTGTTAAAAACCACAAAACCATGTCACTGCCATAGGGGAGTTGGCAATGATGATGTATCTGACTGATGTTGGGGCAACACGTGTCCCTAACAAGGCACATGTTCCCTCTGTATTACATACCGACTAGTCATGAACAACCTTTGGCGGTGGACTGGCAAGGACTCCTCTGGGAATTGCAACTTGCTTTTACACAATTTGCCAAAAGTTTTGAGTCATGCAAAGTGACTGGTTGCGTGCATAGATTGAAATCATGAAGTGCAAACTGTTCAGGCAGCTCTGACAGCAGCATCCTGAAGAAAGAGGACATCCTAGTACATGATGAATTGACTGCTTTTGGGATGGTGGCTTTCTAGAAGAACTGGACATGTGCTGTCACCATTTTTCTGTGCACACCTTTTAACTTCCTGAGAATATTGGTTTAGGGTTAATTTTTTTCTTCTCTTTTTATATTTCCTCACAACAGATAGGCACATTTCTTCTTAAAATGTTTGCTGAATCTGTGAATCTACCCTGAATACTAAAAGGGGAGGGGGAAAAAAATGATGATTAAATAAAGAATTTTAAGAGCAAACTGTTTATAAGGCAGGAACCCTTTGGCTACCTCCTATCTTGCAGTAGCTTCAGACTTTATGTCAAATGAAAATGACTTGAATATGGAGTGTTCAGTCTTCATAGAAACCTGCTCATGAATAGCACAACACAAGTCATCTCAACAACTAAATACTTTTCAATAACTTTTGTGTTTGTACATGGGCCACTAGGTGGACTGTTTAGTAGACCTCATAAAAACTGTGAGGTTGGTTTATTTGCCTTTTTCACTTACCTACAACTCCTTGAGAGTGGAGGAAGATATTATCTATGAGTCTGTACTTAGTATTTAAATTATATTAAGCAATTTCTTTCATGCCATCTAAGTGGTGACTCAAAGATCTGTCTAGATTAGCAGCTCTGACACAGCTGGAGTTAAAGATAATGGATAACAACCTCAGCTGGTGTATTATATCTGTATAATTCTAGTGAAGCCAATGAAGCTACACTAATACCCACCATCTGAACAGCTACAGTTCCTGCAATTGCTCTCTTTCAGCTGCCAAAGCTTATGTTTTATCCTTTGTGCTCCTCCAAGAAAACTTAATGATATCCCCCGTGTTTGAATAGGGCAGAGTGCCCTATAAACAGTAGGTTTTCTTGTAAAGGACAGAGCAGTTATTGCTGGGAGGTGCTTTTGCCTTTCCTCAAGATTGAGGTATTCTGGACCAGATCTGGGTTACTGGTGAGGCATTTGTGATTTTTACTTTACTTTTCATTTGTAATGAAGTTATTGGTGAACTATGTCTCATTATTTAAATTAGTAATGCATAAGACTGTTTCATACTGTAAGCTCTACTTAATCTGAGGCAGATTCCCATTTGCTTTACCATTTTAATTATTTACGATAATGTGTCTGCTTTCCAGATGTCCACAATGCAACACAAATAGAAAATGTTACAGAAATCTGTAACAAACAAGCCTATAATTCTTAAAGATACCGGCTGATAACTTCTGAATATTTTTCAAATGGTGTTTTTCCCAAGTCCTTGGGAGAACTTCCAGTATAGAAAACAACATCGTTATTTTGGGTCAAATGTATTAAAAAAAAGTAAAATTGGCGTAACAGACAAATGAAGCACCAGTTTGGATGAAATTGAATACCCTTTCATTTCCATGAGACGGGATACAAAACTTGCTATTGTAAGTGCAGTTGCTCACTTAGGACCGTTACAGAGCTTCTGATCCAACCACACTGAAAATCATCTTGCCTAACTGTGGGTATCACAAAGTCCAGGGTTTCCTTCAGACTTCTGTAGTTAATGGAGAGTGCAAGAGGACTACTTTGTGAAGATAAACTATCCTTTGAAGGTACTTATTGCTTTGTGCTGGTGATAGGGGTGATTAAAATGATCTGCTTTGATTGAAATGTGTCTCAACCCTCCTCCAAAGCCAGTCTGCTCTGGTCTTTCGAAGAGAGATGAAGCTGCTTTGCCTGGTGAACAATGTTTGTAGCTGCTGGGTCACAGTTTACAAGTTTTTTTGATACCTAGCAGGAGCTTTTGATTTAGAAAGTTGTTCATTTTAACAAATTTTGATTTGTTACCATAGTGCAGTAGATTTGACATGACTCCTGTTTGCTACAACCACACAAACCAAACACTGTATGCTTATGAGTGTTACTGCTAAATGAACAAAACAGGCTGCCTGTACTGTTCAAGGAAATGGTAAAATATACCCAAATCCCTCTTCCTTTTGTATATGTACATATACATGTGTGTGTGTAAACTTAAAATATCAAGATTTACTTCTGACAGTCTAATCTTAGAGCTGTGTAAATAGCTAGTTTTTCTGTTAGCTAGAATGTCCAAAGAAAGCAAAATAATTGAGTTGTAGGAAACATTTTTTAAGAATCAGATTATTTAATTCTGGTTTGAAGGACTAAAAATGCTTCTAGTACTTTTATTATTTTCATTGAAAAAATGAAATCTGAAATACAATTTAAAGCAAGATTTGACTCTCTTTTGTTTAAAATATGTTGGAATGTCTCTCTACTTCTCCTCTCCAGCTTTTATTGTGAGATGATTTGCATCTAAGCATTTTGGATAGAAGGCTCCATCAAAAACATCTGCTTCCCATTATTAAGGTCAGGAAGCAGAAAAAATTTGAATTAAACTCTTAGTAGCCTTTTATTGTCATTGAAGCACTTTGTCTTCCAAATCAGTTACTCTAGATTTGAAATTGCATAATTAAAAGCAAAATTTGGGTTTGGTTTCTGGGAAACCTAAAGTTATTCAGTACCAGGAGCTACTAATTAGTAGCTGAAATTGTAATTTCATATTGTTTTTATTCAGTGATGAACTACAAAATGACTAAGAGGGCCCTTCTATCCATGATTGATGTTAATAGAAGTCTTAGTGTTTCCAAAAGGCTGTCACTCTGAGTTCCTGTATAATTTCTGGTTCCTATATCTTTAAAATCATGTGATTTCTTTAGAAGGTGTAATTGCAGATTTTTATTGTGTATAGCAGGGGAGGCTGTCTAATAATGTGAAACGTGACATTTTGATGACTACCTTTAAAACAACAGACTGTTTTTGGCTACCAGAACACTAACATTAATTTTTCTAGGAATCACCCAGCCTGTAGTACACTTGGCAGGAGCAATGTATTTTTTATTAAAAAAGGCTTGCACCTCGAATACTGTGTTCAGTTCTGGGCTCCTCACCACAAGAAGGATGTTGAGGCTCTGGGGAGTGTCCAAAGCAGAACGACAAAGCTGGTGAAGGACCTAGAGAACAAGTCTTACGAGAAGTGGCTGAGAGAACTGGGGTTATTTAGCCTGGAGAAGGGGAGGCTGAGGAGAGACCTTATTGCTTTCTACAACTGCCTGAAAGGAGGTTGTGGAGAGGAGGGTGCTGGCCTCTTCTCCCATGTAACAGGGGACAGGACAAGAAGGAATGGCTTCAAGCTCCATCAGGGGAGGTTCAGGCTTGACATCAAGAAGAAAGATTTCACAGAGAGGGTCATTGGGCACTGGGACAGGCTGCCCAGGGAGGTGGTTGAGTCACCTTCCCTGGAGGTGTTTAAGGCACGGATGCTCAGGGAAATGGTTTAGTGATTGTTGGGAATGGTGGGACTCAATGATCAAGTGCATCTTTTCCAGCCTAGTGATTCTATGATCCCAGTTTTAGTTTACTGTAATGCATGTACAAACTCCCATAAAGTCACAGTGTATGTTCTTCCAATACATTAATGTTATGATTAAGGAGATAGACTCTAGTAAAGTATTCTTTGGGTTTAGGTATGACTTTACAGTCTTCCAAAAAGAGCAGTGCCTCCTGTTTTGGGCTAATATTTTTAAGTGTTGTACATACGGCAGTTAGACTATTGGATCAATAAAACAGAGAAGCAGCCCTGTCACTCTAGTGACAATGTAATTGGCATTGCCTTATTATAGTTTACAAATTTCTCCCGCATCTGAAGTTAATTGCTGACATATTTGTCATCTTCAAAGCCAGTCTCTGGCGCGTATATACAGATATGATATATTCTGCACCTCACTGCAGCTCAGCTCCATGACCATTTTCTTTGTATTTTTGCACAATGCTGTTGCTTGGTATTGCTTTTACCAGGGAACACTTTGTGCAGCTTGAAATGTAAGCTTTCCTTGTAGTTCAATGGCCAAAGTGGGTGCAGTTTTCATAGCAGCGGTTTCACAGCTTCAGTGGATTAACTGATTACAAAGTGAAGAGTAAAGATGCAAATCTTTTAGGTAAGCATCAAAAGGCACCTGGCAATTGTAGGTTTAGACTATGCACACATGTGAAGTCCTAGAGCTGATAAGGACAGACGGTTCACATGTGGCAGCAGTGCCTGCTGCTTTATCCAGGTTTAGCAGAATGAAACATGAATTTATATCCTCCCTGTAAGAGCTTAGATGATCCTAATCTCCACCAGCTGGTTATTGAGTTCTGCTGTGAACTAAGAAAATCAGTTATCCCCCATTTATGTACCATTCCAATGAATTAAAAATAAGCTAATGAATATAAAGTGTTACATCTTTAACTTCCGATGTTTCAAAAAAATGCTGAATAGAAGATAATAGACAAATTTATGGGTGATGAATTACCTTAAGTAAAAGCATCTTTACACAAGTTGGTGAAACCCCTCAGAGTGGTTACACGTCAGGTAATTTCTGGACCCTTTCTATAGAATCATGGGCTTAGATAAAGGGCCTTTCACCTTAAGTGTGTCTTTACTTAGCCAAGACCAGAGGAGCATTTAAATGCTACCTGTGTCCCATCTTGAGCTGCTTGCTACTAATATGAGGTAGAATTTGTTGAATTCAGTGCTTGTTCTGTGGCTGTAGCTTAATGCATCTCTGAGTGTGATGTTAACAAATTTGCATGGCTTTGTATTGAGACAGCCTTCGCAAGTTTTGTTTTATTGTCTTTTCTTGGAGATAGTAACCCCTAGCAGGAGGCAGGAACAAACAGTTGAAAGAATGGGTCATTACATTTTAAATCATCACAATGAATGTGAGTTAAAGCCTGAAGCCATTCTGCAGATTCATTGAACTGTTTCAGTTTAGCTTTTGACTGTGTATTGTAACCCCCTTTAAATAGACATCCTTTTTTTCTTGTTCTTGCTATAAGACACCAAACCTAGGAGTCCTGTGAGTCCTGCTTTTGTGTGACCAACTGTCATTTCTATCTACCAACATTGGTGTCTCTTAATGTCGTTACTTAACTGACTTAAAAAAAAAATCATCCCTCAATTGCATTTAAAAGTGAAAAATTAGGAGTGAATTGTGATGGGTACATTGCTTAGGAAAACAAAGAGAAGTACTGGAAAATTATAGTTGTTCAGTGTATGATGGAAGGGCAGTTAGAGTAAAACAATGCTGTGATACCTGGAGGGAACATCATAGTCCACAATTCTGAAAGCTCCACAGAAAGCCTCTCTGTTTTTCAATAAGTGGCATCAGCCTGTTTGCCTCAGCACTGCGAAAGCTTAGATGCTCTTGCCTAAAGATCTCTGTTGTAGAATGAGAGGGAGAGCTTATGGTAAAGCTTTTTTTTAAATCAGCAAGAGTGGAAAGTTGATCCTTGAATTACACGAGAGCTATGCTAGCTAAAAATGGGTAGGAAACAGCTGTTGCAATATCAAGGATTTTCTACCCAGATAACCAAAAAAGTTATCTTAATAAAAATTAAACCACATATTTAGTTTTCATTACACTGATAAACTCAGGCAAATGCATGATTCAGGATTGCTTGAGGGATGAAAGAGGAGTTGCAGTCCTTGATTATTTCCTTTTCTGTTACAAGCAGTCCTTTCTTCCTCCAGCCCTAGGCCAGCATAATATGTCTGCTTATGAGCGTCTAGGCACGTTTAACGGCCTCACAAAGAAAAGAACTGTATGTCTGCCTTGCTTCTGGTGGTAGATCTACCCCTGGGAATGAAATATTTTGAGCAATGGTTCAACAGTGATGCTGATAAAACTACTTGGCCTCTGCATTTTGTTCTGCACTCACTTTTCCTTTATCTCAGCGCAAATTAAATGAAATAAGTTCTATAAATGTGCACTAAAGCCATCTGAGAGTGAAAGCTGTTGTTTGAAATCCCAAATATGATTAAAGCCTATTTCCTCACTCATCCTTGACTCTGTTACAACATTAGAGATTGGTTCCTGTTGGACATCACTTCCAGCGAAGCAAAGGCAGAAATACTCCTGTGACCACATGTAATAAGGCAGTTCCTTGCTCTTGGAGCCCTTGTTTCAAGGTAGTCAACATAATTGGTTTATGCAATCACTATGTATGTTGCTGTCTATTATTTTTGTGGCAGGAGCCACCTGTATATTACTGTACTGTGGAGGATGTCAAAAGATAAAAGATAAAATAGGGATAGCAAGAGGAACAGCTGGGAAGCATGCCGAGGGTGACATCTGAGAAATCATGAGATGCTGGGATGCGAGGAGTAAAGGCAGATAGAGGAGAGAAAGAGGGAAGCAGAGAGAAATGCTGTGCAGTGTATGTGATTGCTACAAAATAATTTATCAGGAAACATTACAAGATTTTACTTTGTGCTATAAGTCAATTGATGAAGGTCCTCCAGAGAGGTTTGTGGGTAGGGAACCTATTACTAAACTGTCTTAGTTTAATTATTACTTTGCTAGCATTTTCATAAGCAAAATAAATGCTTGTGCTGTCACAATTTTAACTCCCATTTTCAACAAATGAAATCTGTGAAATAAAATGATAGCATTTATTTATGTATTTATAGATCCAAATCCTGCAGAATTAGACATCTAAGGTAATGGTTACATTGACTTTTTCCTCCCCCGAGCTCTCTGCTGCAGCATTTGAAAATAGCTGTTCCAGAATCTTAAATCTCCATGAATGTGTCACTTGTTTGAAAACAGATGCAAGTGTGAGTTTCAGTACTATGTGTGGTATGAGCCTGCTGCTTAATGAGGCACTAGAGAAAGTTGTTCATTGGTTTGAGATGGGAAGTGGGAGCAGCCCTAGCAGGTCCGCTGGCATTTGTCCATCAAAACCTGAGACTCTAACAAACTACCAAAAATCAGTTTGACCTAATCAGCCTAGCCTTTAACTAATTCTCATGAACCTAATGATAGAGGAAGCCCATGGCCTGCTTGGCCTTTGACGAGGAAAAGCCCTTATGGTCAATCATGATGAAAGTATTGAGGAGTTTTGTGATGTAAAGAAATAGTGACTAATTCAAAGGGGTGATTAATTGTTACTGTGCAGTTGAAACTGCTTTCATCAATTCTCTGCAGTACTGACCAGGAGACATATTCTCTCTCTGTTTTCTCTTAATTCACTTGTTTTTTTCTCCTGGAACAGCAGAGGCAGGTCAGAAGCTGCACTTGTGGCTGTGCCTCCTGTCACCAACAGAATCACAGAATCACTAAGTTGAAAAAGACCCATTGGATCACTGAGTCCAACCATTCCTATCAAACACTAAACCATGCCTCTCAGCACCTTATCCACCTGTTTTTTAAACACCTCTGGGGAAGGCAACTCAACCACCTCCCTAGGCTGCCTGTTCCACTGCCCAATGACCTTTTCTGTGAAATATTTTTTCTTGATGTCAAGCCTGAACCTTCCCTGATGGAGCTTGAGGCCATTTGCTCTTGTCCTGTCCCCTGTCACTTGGGAGAAGAGGCCATCACCCTCCTCTCCACAACCTCCTTTCAGGTGGTTGTAAAGAGAAATAAGGTCTCCCCTCAGCCTCCTCTTCTCCAGGCTAAATAACCCCAGTTCTCTCAGCCACTCCTCGTTAGACTTGTTCTCCAGGCCCTTCACCAGCAATATGGCAAAGGGACTTACATGATAATTAAGTGTGGCTCCGATGGACTCCTAAACCCTTGTTAAACTCTGCCATTAACAGGAACCACCTAGTTCCACTGAACAGCAGTTCCTGAGTGCCAAAACTGAATTGAAAATTACAGGTTTGTCCCATTTATTTCACATCAGAAGCAGTTGGAGCAGTCTGGCTTTTTTTCCCCTCTTCCTTGTTTCTGCCCTTTAAATCAGTACTTAAAAACAATGCAATGAGCTCATCAACTCTGCCTCTCTCTTTTTTTACCATTCCGCTTGCCTCATCCCTGTCTTTGGTGACGACCTGTCAGTCATTCATTACCTCCTATTTTCAAGTAGCGTCCTGGAGTAATTTGCCTGGTTACCCTTTTCTTTTTCCACATATTGTTCCCTGTATGCATTTTTCTTGGCTTTTCTTTCTTGTAGCTGCATAGGGGCCTCCTCTGAGGAGATAAGCATATCCTATAATGTGCTGTATGTTTCCTTTCTTCTTGTCTGTCTTTTCTCTTCCCTGCTGTCCCCCCAACAATTTCAAAGAGATTAATGGAGTGTGTAACAACAGGGACTGGGCCAGGTCTCCATTTGTAATAGTTAAGAGACAAACAATGGATCCACACCTGGGGTAAAATTGTCATGCTTCATACCTGAGCTACTGGAGAAATTCTAGTATGAAGAACCCTGTGAAATCTCCTAAAAATATTTTTTTAACCTGTCTTTCCAGATTTGGTCTTTTAGAGGGTTTAATTCATTTGTATAGTCACTGTTTTGGCTTTTGTTTCTGCTGGGTCAGTAAAAGAACATAAAAATACTAGGTATGCCTCATATTCTGTGAGGCTTTAGTTACAGCTGTATGAGATATGTTTTGATGTCTCGACAGTGTCTCTAAACCTGCTTTCTTTTCCTCCCTAACTGTAACCTTATGATTGCAGAGCCCACGTTGGGAATAAACTATACTAACCATTTCAGGCTCTGCTTATTGGGCGTGGTAATAGCGATAGAACTAGAAAAAAAGGGGTGGAAATGTTGTAGTTCAACATGGACAATGTTTATGGAATTAGAGGCACCAGCACATCTTTTTCTTAATTAACCTATCACTTGATGGGCCCTATGATTCTGCTTAATGGAATAAAAGGCAGCTGAATGATGGAGCTAACTGTTCAGTGTTGTGCCAGCACATAGTTTGTAGGGACATTAGTGGCCTCTAGGGTCTAGATTAATGTTCCTTAGCACTAGGAGAGAAAGAAAAGATTTTTCTAGCAGATGTTAGCAAAGCATGAGAAGATTCATAGAAACTGCTATGTTTGTAGCCTTTGGGCGTGAACCATTGCCTACAAAAGACAGTGGAGAAAATTTTGAAAGGTGTTATATACTTACATAGAAACCTGTGTCATTTCAGGACACCTTTGTCTTTCTCACCCTCTCAAACTGAACTTACCCTGTGACTCCCTTGTAGTTTGCACATTGCTAGTATTGAACATTTATTTCCACATCATTGCTTTGTGACGTTTTATTGGGAATTTGTTCACTCAAAGCATCTTCACTCTGGCTCTGACCTCAGCCTCCTCCTAGGAGGTCTATGTAACCTTTGCATCTTTTTTGCTTGTCTCATTATTATATTACAACCCCAGCTTTGCAACAAAGGATGATTAGCTATTTAAATGGTCTGCATCTGCTAGCTGGTCTTAGTCCATGCAGCTACCTCATTTCATAACATGCTCAAAATGCTCCAAGGCAGAGATAATTTTGCACAGTTCAGCTTTTTGTTATTATTATTATTTTGGCAGAGAGAGACAGTGTATTAAAAAAAAAAAAGTGATGTGGGCAAGACCTTGCCTTGGGGAGTTAAAAACCGATATGATGCTGTTATACCTGATCTTTGACCACCTGCATTTCTGTTGTGCAATCAGGCTTTCAGACTGTGCTGATGGAGCTTTGTTTTTATTCATCATTGCAGCTGCAGTGTTTTCACTGTGTCTGTAGGGAAATTGCTTTCATCATTCCTATTGCTTTTTGTGTGATGGGCATCACCACATATCCTTTCAGTATTTATTTAGTTGCCTAAGTGGTTAAAGGTGAAGGAGTTTTTTTAAGTTGACATCCACTAGGGGTTGTGGCTCATTTCTTGCACAGGGTCTAGTGAGGCTGATGGACTATTGTTGACTCCAAAAGGTCCCAGAGATTCCTCTTCTCTTTCTTTATTCCTTCCCCTGACAAGTGTACATACTTGAAAATGCTGCTGCTGGACTAATTTTGCCCCAGTTGAGAAAAGTACCGGAGTGACTCCATCGGTCAGACATGATATCAGCAGCATTGCTCATGCAGCAACTGTTTAGTCTATTGTTCCTGTCCCATAGCACACTTCCCTGGTCCTGAATTGAAGCAGTGTAACCATGTCAAATGCATAACATCTTTCAATAGGAGATGCAGCCTCAGCACTGTAGGCACAGCACAGGGATTTGGATGTCAGTGTTTGCACTGGCAGATTTTTTGTCATTTACAGTAATTCTGTTGTCTAACCAGTGAGTTCGATGTAAGATCCCAGCATTAGATAAGGCATTATTCTTTGCTGGCAAGCAGATTACTTGTCATAACTTCCTCAGAGTGCGCTGCTGGTGCATAATATACCGATCCATCATTGCTTAAATTTATAAGGATAAATGCAATCTATCAAGCTAAGCTGATATATAGCATCTCGAAAGTACATTCACCTGGGTAATACATCAGCGTTATATTGAATTAATCTTCGTTAGGTTTAGATAACTTCATCCTGGTGAATTTCTTGGTGTGACAATGATATAGCTGGATACTAAGTCCACTTTCATCAAGTGATGACAGCTTCACTTTCCAGACAATTCTTACCACACTTGATTTATGCAGTATATTCCTTTATGCTGGAGGCAATGGGAATTTCTTTTTGGCCTCTCTGGGAGTGGAATCAGACATTTTTGTTTGAAAGAAGTTATTTTCTTTTTTTCTTCAATGGCATCTGTTTCTAGAGCATGACTGGATTGTTTCTTCCTTTCGTCTTCTCTGAGCTGCATATCTTAATATCTGCTTCTGGCCATTTACATTCGGTCTCATTATTGCTTTCTACATATCTCATTGACCTGAAGAAGCATGGTTTTCATGTAGTGCTTTTTTGCTCATTCACATTAAAGATAAAATGTGCCTGGGAAGAACACTCCCCACTATACATCCAGGGTGAGCTTGCATCTGGGTTCAGCAATTTAAACTTTACAAGGACTGCCTGCTCACAGATGTTCCCTGTTTTTATCCTGCTCATCAGAAATGTGTGTATGATTTGTACTGGTGATAATCCAGTAAAATCCACTTTTAAAAGTCTTTTAAGTTTGCACACAATGTCTACCTCTGGTTTGCAGAGAACTGCAAGAGTCTGAAAGGAAGCCTATTACCTCTCGAGCATCTGAGCATGTCTTGCTGGCCTTCCTCCTCATTACCCTTCTTCATCAACAGCCATCATGTGCATGCTGGGCAGTTTGTCCCTGGCCATCACAGTATTTGTTATTTAGGTCAGCAGTGTTTGCTCTGGAGTGTGCTTTCCTCCTTGTGTATCTGTGCATGGAGTAGGACAGCCGTGTCCTGATCACTTATCAGTCTTGGCTCCTTCTTGCTTTGTTTTCTTTAGTCCTTTCTAAAGTCCAGTTTCTTTAGTTCTTGCTTTAGTTTTCTTTAGTTTCTTCTTCTGGAGCTGTCACTGCCCAGTGTCTTTGGAATTTAAGACTTTTTTTTTTATACTTTGTGTTTTCTTTTAATATAATATTTGAGATTTGGGGAGGGTGTGTGGTTAAGTACAAAGTGTGAAGGTCTGATTTTTTGATTTGAGTTGTGATGCTGTGTTGATCATTGATCGGGGAATATATTTCTTTCTGATGCTTGTGGTTATAAAGCATTGTTATATCATGATCATAACTCTGAATGTAGCTGTGTTGAAAGGATTTATAGAACCTGGTTTACTATTTCCCTTTCACAGTATAGGAAATAGGTTCAATATCTGTAACTTATTTCTTTAATTTTAAACAGCTTTCATGGTGGTGGGACTGCAATTTCTGAACACCCTTAGGGTAAATTTTCCATAATAATAATTTATTCATTGAGAAACATGATCTACTACATTTTGCAAGGCACGGAAATGCTTTACAAGTTCTTCTTAAGACAGTAATAGCTTATTCAATTAAAAAATCAGTTCATTTTGACATTTTCTAAGTGATGTCCTATGAAGATAACCAAAAGTTGAGAAGTAAACATAAAAAATAAAAGTTCCAAGTATAAGCACAAAAAATGAAGGCAGTCAGGAGATCTCAGGTCAGGCAATGGTTTTGTATTGCAGAAGGTGATAAGATCCCTCTCTGGGATGTACGGAAGATACATCTGTAGATGAGCACAACATTCATGATAACAAATCCAGTTTTCTATTGGCTTGACTGAAAATGGAAAGCATAAAATGAAACATTTTATTCTTTTCTTTCCAAAGCAAAAAAAATATTTAACCTGTTAAGGGGCATTAGGAGCAGCTGTGTCCTCCAGCAGCCCTGGCCAGGACCCTTCTGCTCAGCCACTGGAGCCTAGCCCGAGGACAAGAGGTCACAGGGTCTCTGCCTGTGATGAGGGACATGACTGCTGCTTTCCCAGGTGCACATTCACCAGAGCCACATACCACCAGCTTGCCTAGGTTGTGCCCCAACAGATGTGGGGAAGGTACAGACAGTCTTCCTGTTAGGTGACAGCATCAGGCACAGGAGCTATCATCCACAGTCCCAGTCCAGCCACTGATGTCCCTCTCATCCCAGTTCCTCCGGGTAGCTGTTTTTTTGCTACCTACTTCACTACTACCCCAAGTGCCTGGAGGCAAAGAACTCCCCTCACTTCAGTAGGTGGCACCATGGACCCAAATGTGTCTCGCCCCTAGGCCAATTCCAGTGGCTCGCCCCCAGTGCACTCATGGGTTCCTCCGAAAGCGGGCACCTATTCCTTGCAGCATGCACAGATAACAGATAGAGAGGGAGATTACACAGAGAGTTTGGAAGAGATTTAATAAGAAAGTAGAACAGATGGCAGTGGTAAGGCACAGAGCTCAGTGAAATAACCATAACGACCAACCCAGGTTTACACGTGACCAGCCTCTTTTATGCCCTTTCTGTCTGCCCTTGCTTTGTTCCTCCTTACTCCCCTTCCTCTGCACATCCTTTCATCTGTTCCTGTGGTTGTACTGTAGAGGAACTGTCTAGTTTCTTTTTGTGTATCCTTGCATTTTGCATTTTTCTTTTAGGAACTAAAAAGCAATTTTAAAAAGAAACAAAGCCCCAAGGAATCTTCATATGAGCTTCACAGAAAAAAGAAATTATCAAATTGGTTGTTGAAGTATTTATTTTAGCAATAGGTAAGAACACGTATGCATGTTAAGGGAGAGGGGAGAACAGGAAGGGTAGAAAGATTTGTGCAACTGTTCCAGCAACACTGGAAAAAGAGATGTAGCAGCTATAAAAAATGGATTGGGGTAGAAAGAGGAAATAATATTTTAGCTGACTAAGATAATCACAAGTCTAGGCTGGAACTTTCTAAAGATTAACACAAGGGAAAAGGATATTAGCAAAAGTATGTGCCAGACCTAAGTGGTTCTGTGAAGAATGAAAATCCCTTTTGTATCTCAAAACGCAAAGTTCATGATGAATTGTTTCTTTTGGATTTGTCACTAAAACAAACCTCCAGAATCCTATTTTTTCCTCTGTCTTGATGAATTAATTCAGATTTAGTACCAAGTGCATGCGGTATTCATGTATGCTTAATCCTGTCTTTCAGATATTGTCTGTTATCTTCACCCATTAGATTATTTCACTGTTTCATCACAGTAGGAAATGGAGAAATCCTTTTAGGAAAGCATTCTGCAATCACTAGCACATGGAGATTGATTAAAAAATGTTGGCAATCTTGTTTTTATTCTCTTCTCATACTCTCCAAGAAATATAACAGATTTCAGCTGAGCTCAGATCCATTGCCCAGAAATGGCCAAATGTGAGGTTGGTGCAGTTCTTACTAAGATGATATGCAAGACATAAGAAGAGTCAGCTTACTCCTCATCTTTCTTGGCTTCTTAAAACTAACAGGAAGAAGCAGCAGTAAAAAAAATTACTTAATTTTTTTTCTTTCTTAAAGGAAGTAGTTATACTAATAAAAATAATAATTTGTGATTTCTTTACATTCTTTTTGGGCAACACAGTCCACTGTGGATATTTGTCCTTAATTTTATATCAGCAAATGCGCTTGTTCGTAAAAATAAAGGAATAGTATTCTCACCCACATGAATCTTCCCCAGGTAAGTTAGATGCATTCAAGCTTAAAAGATGGAGTTTCTGTATCATGTAGCTTTTGGTGAATAGCTGAAAGATGAAAATAAATTCTGACTGTTTTATCTGGATAACATAGCAAACAGCACAAACTGTTTTCGTATTAAATTTGGTCACTTTTTTGAGGAAGCGTGTTTTAATGAGTTTTTTATGGCAGTTTTCTGCCATTTGATCAGGAATGTATTAAAGCAAGAACAACTACAGAATTAGTTAAATGAGAGATGTGCCACTCTAATATTTAATTTCTACACCCTGCCTCCTCCCTTTTTTTTACAGTGATTTTTTTTTTTTTAAGTTTCTCATTTGAAAGAGTAAATATCAAAAGCATAGTGATATTCTAGACACGTGGAGTGCTTTGGTAGTTAAAGCTGATCTGCTGGAATTTTTCATCCATTTAATCTATTTTCCACAATAGCTAGTTTGTTGGAAGAGGAAACGGAAACCAGACAAAAGCTGTCACTGCACTGAGAGAGAACCAAATGGTACTTCTGAAAGATAAAGCAAGATGGAGAAAATCAGGCTGTCAATATGTATAGTGCAGTTTAACAAGGCAGAGAAAAATTAGGTTCTCATGGAGGAAAAATTACCCCAGAATGAATTAAAAGTAGAATTCAAATCTATGCATTTTATTTTAGTAGCAATTAAAACATAATAGCAGTTTCAAGTGGCTCTTAGAATAGAGGGATGTGAAAAAATAGAACATACTTTATTTACCTCTGTAGCCAATTCCTGGCATGTAGGTCACAGGGAGAAATTTCCTAGTATACTAGCTGAAAACCCCTTAGCTCTCTTCAGCTTTAATTGATTTCTCATCTAATGTGTACTTCACTAACGACCATCACTAATCTTCTATCAAACACACAAATAGCAGTGCAGATGCTTAAAAGTTTTATACCAGTAAAATATGAGGATTTGTGGAAGGAAAATGAGAAAGTCACTTCTTCCATTATGGCTGTAATAATCTATTCTTATGTACTAGATTTCTTGATAAGCTATGATTTAGCTGTCAATGCTCAAGGCTAACATTAGAGAAATGTAAATAGGGAGCTTTCTAATACAAATTGGGTTTTAACTTATTTGAGAGCTTTATTTGAAATATTGTTGCATGTTTAGAAGTATAAAACTGGTAACTTTAAATTGTGAGTTTGTGAATTTGAGTATTTTCCTAGAATTCTATTCTTGATCATAATTGTTTTGCAAACATGACAAAGATATGTATTTATTTTTAAATTACATTTTTGTGTGAAGGATATGAGCGGCTAATCTATCACATTTATATCAGAAAATATATCACGCTGTGAAGTTTCAGAATGTTGTCATGGAAGAAAGTTGAGGGATTTTTTCATGATTCAGGGCAGTAGATCAGATGGTGACTGTTAGAATCTTGCAGGAACTTTCCCAAAAGAAATGAAATTTGGGAAGATGACAAGCAGTGTATTTTAAGGGGAGATTTTATACATGTGGAAGTTGAAAGCGTGTGAAAGCATATAGGAACATACTCAGAATATTTGTAACAATAAAGTAAAGCACTGTTGACAGGAGAGAGATTGCTGTAAAGGTTAATTATGCAATGCTCTGCCCTTTTCTGCCAGAGTGGGGAATATATTACTGTAAACCTTCCAAGGGAGGCACTTAATTACTGTCCTGCCCAGCATCTGTCCTTTTTGAGGTAACAGCTTGGTACAGCCCAAGCAAGACCAGTGCCCTTCCCCAGCTTTTAGTGGCCTTGCCCTGAGTTTGGTTTTATTTGTTTGGTTCCGTTTTGTTTTTCCTGCAGGCAGTATCTTAAGCATGAAGTTTACTCCGGTTTTCAGATGTGAACCTTCAGGAAAGCAAAACCTTGCTGGTCTTAGCCCAGTAGGCCCATGCGTGAGCTGTATCCATGCATGATCTTGAACCTTTTACCAGCATAGAGACTCCCAGCAGCAAAGTATCAAGGGTGTTGGTTTTAATTTCCTTGTAAGAACCCAGACTGACTTGTGCAGGCATCACTAAGACCTACACTGGTTGTTCCGCTACACAGCCTAAAGACAGGTTGGCTGACTGCTTCCCTGTGCTGCCCTAGACAACCAGCTGTAGTCTTAGAGACAGCTTGTGACAAAGGCAAAACATGCCTTATTCCTCATCTGTTTTGCATGGCACTGGTGATCTTCCCTTACATGATGTGCAGTGGAGACATAGAGACATAACTATACTGGTAAACAGAGAGGGTATGGGACCAATCCATGGCTATGTTGGGTGGAGTTTCAATGCTGGAGCTTGGGCATCTTGAACTGGAAAGGAGAAATATTTTAAAGAATGTGTTGGGATAAAACTGGTCTCTGCATTTGGGCTGAGGAAGTTTTTTCTCCATGTCACTAACATGAATAGTGTGTGTACTCATAGATTTTGCAGTATTAGCCACAGATGGCTTTTTAAGCTCATCTTTGAGCTTTTCCTTATAGCAAATTTAGAGGAAGAGGGCACTGGTGATGGAGGCTGATGTCTCCTGCTCTCCTGTCACAGCTTTTATGTCAGTTACAGGACATAGGATATTATGAAGAATTTCAGGGCTGCTGCTGCTGGAAGCTCCTACAGAGTCTTCTGAAGTTGGCATCTCTTATAGTGTTGACACTGCAGTATTTCTAACAAGCTCTTTGCTCTGCATCTTCTTCATTCCTCCTTGCGTTCCCTTCTGGCATCTCAGCTCTGGCAGAATGTCTGCAGTGTATCCCTGACCCCAGCCATGGCAGAAACTGTAAACGCAGGTGATCCCTCTGGTCCTTTGTTCCTGCGCTTTTGTTCCCCTGTCTGTTGGGGAAATTTGTACGTGTTGCTACATACAAATGAGTTGTTCACGAACAATTGAAGTTAGATTGTGCTGAAAAAAGATACTACTGCTGGGCTATCCCAAGAGACCTTGTGGCTGGTACACTGCAACTGAACTAGGTCATGCATCTGCCCTGTGTGTAGCTAGTAGTACCTCAGCACTTGGCACATATTGGCTGAAATATTTTTGCCGACTGACTTTCTGAAAGGACGTTCATTAGGCACACTAATATGTCCTCCTGCAAATTGTTTATGATTTTGACTCTATGTTCCTAGGTCACTTAAGGTGTAAATGGAACTGAATACAGCTGCTGGAACATAACATGTGGGACTTTTCTGCCAGAGTACTGGTGCAGTTTGCTGTCTTAGACTTCATGCTCCAGCAGAGTTGCTGCCATCTCTCATTTTTCCCAGTACATTAAACATCCTGGTTTCAGGAATGCAAATGATTATACGGCATAAATCATCTCCATAGCCTTTTGCATCCAAATAATATAATTGTCCTTAGTTACATGCTTCTTCAATAATGTAGCGTACTGGTGGTTTCTGAAACTTTAAATATCTGGCATATGATATAAAGACTGACCTGTATTCTCCTTTAATGAAAGTTAATGTAAATTTGTTGATATCAGGGGAATTGTGTTAATATAAAGCACAAAGACAGGACCTTAAAGGTCATATTTCTACTCCATTTCAAGGTATATTCAAAATAGAGGAATCTTTTAAAATGCAACGTTCCCCATCTTCTGCATTTTAACATAAAAAGGGGGGTGGGTATAGAAGAAATGGTCTAATTTTTATAACAAGCAGGGCCAGTCTGAAAAGGACTCGGTATTAAAAGTTAAGTGCTAGATTTGTTGGAGAATGTCAGGTTCCTCACTTCAGCTTGGTAAAGCAAAGGACCACTGTTGAGAGTTGCATGTCACTGCACAAACTATTCTGACCCCTTCCTTGTTCTTATAAAATGAATGCTCTTAGAGTATTCTGTTTTCTTGTTTCTGAGTTGTGCTATAGACCCCAGACGATATCTTCCTACTCATTCCAAAATTCACTTTGGCCTGGTTGTGAGGTCCAAATGTAGTTTTTCTGGTGATGTATTAATGCTGCTTCAGGGAGTCAAGACACCAATGGTAGCTTTTGCTCCTGCTTGAGTATTCTCAAACAATGGCTTAATCTGTGTCTGCATCTTTGATGTTGATTGTAATCACATAAAGCATGCAGAAATTATTTAGTATTAATATGATTGTCAGAAGTCCTTTGGTAGGATTTCAACTGTAATTCAGTGTTAATTAAGCATTAAAGTGTCTTATTTTTTGTGCTGTTTGAATCTGATAAATATCTTCTTTCAGAAGAAGATTGTGTAGGGAATGGTAACTTGCTTTCCTTAATCATTTGAATATGAACAACTGTAAAAGTTGATGTTCTTTGGGTTTCATAGAGAAAAGGTAGCTCTAAGGAGTACAAACCCAGGATTTTATAGTTTGACCATAGTTTCACATATAGCGCTTGTTGGGAACATGCTTACCATCTCCTCTACAACCCATGTGCAATGAGTGTGTCCCCTCAGTCTACCTCCTGTTGCAGTAATGTTTTCGTACCCTCATGAAGGTAGTTGGTGCTAAGACCTGAGTCAAATAATTAAGAAATTAAGGTAGGGCTGAATACTTTTTTTGCCATCACAACTTCTTGATAATCTAGTTTGGCTCCAATCAATTACAAACCCAGACAGAGTAGTTTCAGCTGAACAACATGGTTCAGAAAACAAGCCAAAGCAGATGCCATATATTACAAGAGGTGAGTAGTCATTGTTATTGACTGTCCACTGAGATAAAGGGCAAAAGAAAGAAAGGTTTTCTTGCCTGGTGTTTCAGAATGTGAGAAGGTGGGACCACATTTGATTTGTTAGATAAAACAAGAGTACGGTTACAAAGCTGATCCTATATGTTTTACTATTGATGCCATTGACCCCTGGCATTTGGAAACTAGGAGAAACAGGGAACTGAATGTTTTGCTCCACTTTTCTCAGCCAGTGCCTTAAGGGCTGTAAAATACTCAGTAATGTCCACTGCCTTCAAATAGATACAAGTGCATGAGGGTAGTCTATATCGAGTAGATAAAGTCTATTTGAATTTTCAAAAGACTTTTGACAAAGTGATCAAGGCAGACATGACATAAGAGGGAAGGTATTGGTAAAATAATTGGTTAGAAGGGTGTGGAGAATAGGTGATTTGGCAAATATTTAGAAGCAAGGCTCACTGGGGTTACTGCATTGACAAACTACACAAGTATCTGGAAATCTTCTGAGCTAAAAATACTTGGATGTGCAAACGGTTTAAAATACACTTGTCATGTTCTTGATCTCTATATGTCTGTATATGAGTTGCAGAGTGAAGGGTGAACTTTTTCAGTGATCTAATGTTTGTCAAGTCAACACATCTATAATAGTGTTGGAAGCCTTGATAACCATCTGCCAGTGCTTCTAGGCATAACTGAACAGCACCAGAATCGCTGAGAAATATTCTTGTAAACTGATGCTAGATGACAGTAAAGTCTTTTTCATCAAATGGGACATTTTGAAAGCTTACCAGAGGTAGTGACTTCACAGTCTACAGCTTCAGTCCTTTGACTGGCCTGTCTTCTCCTGGATTATATCCAGTCTTTAAAACTACTATTTCTCTCTCTTCTTCTATCTTTTTAAATTTATGTTTGGCTTCTGCTAATCTAACTGTTCCAGAGCAATTTATCATGTTTTCTGCTTATACTCGAGTGTTTACAAGTTCACTACTCAATTGCAATGCTCATTGTCCCAGGGATGCTATTACAGGGGAGATTGCCCAGAGGGAGCAGCTAACAGAGGAAATACAAGGATCTTCTTTGTGTATTTTAGAGTTGTATAAATTGATTTCATCAAGCTTTTACTTCACAATGCTGTTTACTAGGGATCCACGCTCCAGCTGCAGGCCACGTGACATGACCTCGGAGATTCCCAGTGATACACATTTAAAAAAGGTGCTCACATACTTATAAAGAGCTTATCCTTATTACAGTTGTTGCCATAAAGCCTGTTGAAGCACTGGCTCTTTTAAATAATTTCTCTTCAGACTATGATTTTAGCACAGCACATCTTCAAAGAGAAAACACATTCAATTCAAACGTTGCTATTTTCTCTCTGTAGCCAGTTGTTATTGGAAAGAGCTCTGAGTGGCTGAAGAGAGGATAAAGTTGAATGCCACCTTCACTGACATTTGCAAATTATTAGTATGCTAAGGAGGTCATGATGTCATAGAGAAAACTCAAAAGACTTTTCAAGCAGTCAAGTATACCAGCCAGAAAGTGTTCTCAGCTATGAATAGGTCTTTCATGGCTGTGAACATCTAATGTGTTTTATAATTGGGTTACAAAGCATATAAGGCCAGGATGAACAGGCAGGAAAGCATTTACTATTATGTTACTATTATAGCTTTGTGTTTGCTGTAGTGCTATTGCAAACAACGTTCCACAGAGACTTGTGTCTGGACAGGAGTTGGTTAAAAGACCTAGAAGTGCAGGAGATTCTGATCTATTCTGTTCCTGTTTGGTTGCTGTCCCAAGGACTCATCAGACTTTTGTTAATCAAAAGTAAGTCTCCTGAAGACTGTATCTGGGCTTTGTTGCAGTTCTTTTTCACGTTAAAACCTGAGAAAATGTTTGATAAGTTGTGATCCTTCTCACAGGCTCACTCTGGCATGCAGTCCAGTGAAATTAAATGCTAAGAATTTCAGGCTTAGTTCTGTAATTTTTTTTTCTAGCTAATTTAATTGATTCTCTGTTTTCTCATCCTTCAGAATTCCAGCTGTAAGAGCTGCAAAATATTGGGTAGATTTAGAAATATTAGGCAGCAGTTTCATTTGACAATACAAGTAGTTTACAGTCATGCTGTTCTGGCTACCTGTTTATAGTATTTCCACTTGTGTGTGACTTTAGTAGCCACAATCTTCAAAGAGTCGAACTCAGATGAGCAGCTCATCCTTTGAAAGCTAGGATTCAAGCTGTCAGGTAACATAAAGAATTGATGCTTAGCTCTACTGGTTTTGGGAAAAGTAGCTATTAAAAGCACATTCTAATTTGCGTTGGCAGAATAAGGATCACACGCAGTCCCAAAATACCAGTGAACAGTGATTTTAATGTTTCATCGCTTTGGTGTATAGGATAACTCCATGTTCCATTGAAAAACAGAGAGTCAGCTTTCCCTTGGCACTATATATAGTATTCCCAGGGTGACAGCATAAGAGAAGTAATGGGTGGAGGTTTAAAAAAAACCCACTAATAAATACTGAATTCAGCCAGAAAGGGAGCCTGCCTCTTAATGGGGGTTATAGCCTACCTCTGCAATGTCTAACTGGACTTGGAGTGCATAGAATTATTCTGAAGGTCATGTGTAAGGACAGTGTGTCATTAAGGAACAGGCTGGTAGAGGAAGATGTAGTCTGCAGTTACTGTGAAAATAGTATGTTTCCTTGCTTTGGGGGTCTTAGGAGTTGGTGATGGGAGTAACCAGAATTCCTGGGCTGGAAAACACCATTGAAAAGATATATATAAAGGAGAATCAGGCTAATTTCTTTGGGACCAGAAATGAGAGGAACACACAGGTTCTTAAACTGGAAGTCTCCATCCATAAGAAAGAGAAGGCAATGTGGAGCCTCAGTAGGCTTTAGGCTTTGCATAAAGGATGAGCTAAAGTGACTTTTAGAGACAGTTGTACCCTGAGTGAGCACCTCCAGTGAGAGTCCAAGTGGAAGATTTGCTGTCTTTGGTTTCATAAAGGGCAGTCTGGTAGTAAGGGAGGAGGCAGAAGGGAAATGAAAAGTTGGGAATAGCATCACCCCACAAGGTCTTGATGGGGTGACCATGGTGCCTGTGGAAGGGCCTGCAGTGAAAACAGAGGAAAATCCCTTGTGCTGAAGCTGCTTGAAATGAGATTAGACAGAGTACTGGAGATCTACTACAGGAATAAAAGTATTGAAGGTCACTGTTTGACATCTATCATTTTATTGGTTTAATGATCAGCCTTTATGATTTATCATGTTACTTCATACCTTTTCTAAGTTTTTTTTTTTTTTTTTGCCTGAGACTACAAGTATACTTCCAGTGAGATCACAGTTGGTTTTGCCATTGACTTTAATAGGATCGTAATTGAATCTTAAGTCAGGTAGCTATCCTTAGGCTCAGTAAACAGTGGCCTATGTAGTTGGGGAAGATTGGATAAAACAAGAAAGGGGGTCAATTTACAGTACTCCAAGTGCTCATTTCTGGCCCCTTGTGCAGACAAGTAGAATAGTCTACCTTGTACTTAATGCATGTTAAGAGTGCTTTTGTTGAGAAAGAGCACATGGTAAGTACTGTGCTGGTAATTCAGACACAGTCTGTGTTTTAGTGAGATTAACTGACCAAGCCCCAGCAGATAATCAAGAAACGCATGATATGAATGAGAGCACGGGTCATTAAGAAGAGCATCGTTATTTAAAAGCATATAAGCACTCTGCAAAATGAGTGTAGTAAAATTCCTTTGTCACTGCAGCGGATGTTCAGATGTGTAGTTGCAAGCTGACTGGTTGTGAACCTAGGTGTAAGCATATTCCAACAGCTGCAGCAAATTGCTAAATCATTCTTGGCTAATGCTGACATCAAATTATCTAAATATTTTTTGTAAGGTTACCCTTTGCCACAGGGGACTAGTGCAAAAGTCTTCATATGCCTTCTACACTATTCCCTTGAGCTCTATTTGTCTTAGTTTTAAAATAATACACTACTCCTTTGGCATCTGAACTGTTCCATTCATTACTCAATCTTTTCCTTTTCTTAAATTAGTCAACTTGCAATTAATCCAGAATGCTGAACTTGTGACTGCAGATGCCAACACAGTAAATAACTGGGATTTCATCACAAGCATGAGATGTTTTCTTTTTTATCTCCCTGGAGAGTCACTGAGATGCGAGAAAATGCTGTCATTATCTGCAAATGGGTTAGCTCAATGTCACTGCAGCAAATTGTTTGTGGTTACTGGAAGTCATCTCTTAGTACCAGAGAGCAGTCCTGCAAAAAAGCATCAATAAGAATCTTAAAAATGTATTAAAAATAAAAGCAAAACACTTAATGTCTTTGATTGTACTGTCATGACAATGTACTGCAGCGGTTTTGGATGCATTGTGCTCTGGTAAAGTGAAATAGAGGAGAGCATTTGAGGGAACTCTGCAGCTATTATCAAGGAAATTACTTCTCTTGTATCTGTACAGCTGTGCCTACACAACTGTTGAAAATTGTGCTTTTTAAGTTGATCTGTCATATGGACCTGACAGGAAAAATGCGTTGCTGATGATTTTATTGGCTTACTATCCATTAATGACACTAGTGGCAGTAAAGCACCTGGGCTGAACATACCAGTGTTCACAGTGATCAGTGCCTCTCAGGGTTGCCGTCAAGCTGCCAGGATGCATTACTGAAAATTACTGAGCAACTCGCATAGTCTTCAGGTGCTGTTTGTGGCTTGGGAGATTCCATATCCCATTTTATGTAAATGGTGGCAACCCACCATACATTTTTGTGAGTTTGACAGCTGCTATTTGTGCAGAGATCAGCTGAAGAGTTAGTGTTGCCCCAGATGCACTTTCGCACAAGGGACTCGATCATTTGATGTGTTTCTTTTGAAACCCAGTAAGTGGGGAGGAACAGGATGGCTTCTAGGCTGTGCCATTGAGAATACTGAAAGTTCAAAGCATGTCAGGTAGAGGTGAGCACTAACTAGGAACCAGTAGCTCCTCATTCAGAGAAGTCTGGCTAAGGATCAGCACAAGGGAAGGTGTTTGTGGCCATCTGTGTGTGAGGACTACATGAGGCTTGTGTTGTCCATGACAGGACAAGCAAGGAGGAAGCATATTGTCATAATCACATGTGCACCACAGAGCTGATCAGTTGCGGAGGAAAAGACCTACTGATCTCAAAACCACCTCTTGAAGGAGATTGCCTGCAGGATTCCATATCTGGATTGGGAGTTAAAGGAAAATACACTTGAGCTTCCAGTTCAATTTCTAGAAACTTGTTGATGGGGACAGCATTTGTCTCTGGATTTCCCAGCCTCTAACCAGTGTGTGAAATGTCAGAAAGCTGGACAGGGCTTCTATTTTTACAAATGGGGAACAGAAAACTTTGTGTGCTTCTAATATATCCTCTCATGAGGAGCGCAAGATGGGCAGCAGCTTTTTTGGCTGTGTTAGGCCATCAGACCAGCCATCATCAGCATGTTTTTTGTTTTGACACGGGCTCCTGGCCACCTGTATAGTGTCCATCTGCTGAACGAGGCGTAATGCCTCCCAACACCATGATCGAGATAATTTGAATGAGGAATAGGTTTCCAAGGAGCTGATGATGTTGCTGAAGGATAGTTTGCAGTAACATGATACTGTCCCTTGTGCATGAGGTCCCTCCCATGCACTACTCTCACAGTACTGCTGTTCACTTGTCGTTACTTTAAGACATTTGGGGAGATTAATCTAGAATAAATGTAAGCATGTCATGGCAATGATAGCAAATGAATATTCAGAGACAGTCCCTGGCCTTCTGTGACTGCATCTGAACAAGCTCCTCTTAGAGCTGCACAGTGATTTTCTATGAATGGCAAATTTCCTGAAAAGTGCAGTTTTAGGATAACCACATGTATTTGCCATCTGAAGTGAAATTAAACTAGCTGTGAGTGGGAAAGGACAAAGTGAAACTGGCGTCCGTGAATGACAGAGAACATGTCTCTGCCATCACCTCAGCCAAGGTGCAAGAACTGCACTGCATCCAGCTGTGTGTCCAAGTTCCCTTTACTGTGAAAGGAAGCCTGAACATGCATCTCCGGACTTACAGTAGATGTCCCAAGTTATGGGGAGGGCAATAGTACAAAGGCCTGCTGCTGGTCTTATTCTGCCTTTCATAAGCATTTAGGCTGTTAGAAAAGGGTTTGGATACTGAAACTCTGAGCCCTAGGTGAATACTGAAAGTATTAAGCTAGGGATTTATTTTCTCTCTTCCTTCCCTCTCCCCCGTCCCCCAAAACCCCTATCCTCCCATCAGTGACTGTGTCCTAAAATGGAACAAGTTTGATAGGATAAACCCAACTCCTGTACCTAGTAATCCAACAGATTTTCTTGGTGCTCCTTAGGGAGAAAAGATAATAAAACCTATTTTGAGGAACACTTAAGTAAATGTCTGATAGCAATGGAGTGAGGGAGCCCATATGAGAAGGTACAGTCAGACTATGAATTTCTGCCATGGCATCTTGGTCTTGCCTGGACTTCTATATTCAACTGTCTTAGCTATATCTAAAGAAAAAAAATCCAAATATAACAAGTTATTAAATAGTTTTTACTGTATTGTTTTGTGTGTTTAGGTTGAATTGATTTCTTGCTTGAAAGAGTGATTTCATCTACCTTAGCAAATAGCATTGTGTAGTAGGAGCAGATTTGCAGAGCAAAACTGTAATGAAGACCTAGGCAGGGGTTTTACTTCAAAACAACTTTATTCTAATTCCACTTGAAGGAAATTTTGAAACTTGTAGCAAATCAGGAGACTAACTATTGTGTGTTGAAAAAGTCAGCAAACCCTCTCAACTTATTAGGAATATTTCAAGTTTCCTGCTGAAGTAGAATCTAGTACATGTTTATGAGACATATCAATGCTGTTTAAGCTGTATCTTTTACTGGCAATTGTTTCAGATGAAATTTTGTCTGTGGTTTCTAAGGTCATCTGGCGTCCTACTTAAATCTGTGTATCTTACTTTGTATGTGTAGTTCTTGATGGTGTTTCACTGAGATCTATACATATAATTGGTCTCTACATAACCCTTTAAAAAGGGTATTCCTATACCTATCTGTCTGCCTGCACCCCTGAAAGAAAAAAAAAAAATCCAGTGCTACTGTCTCAATGCTCTTATTCAGACTCCTCTACTGTGTGACTATGAAGTTAGTCATGACGCATTTGTCTTAGCTGCAGGAAGCTGAGAGTGAGGATGCAACAACAAGGGCAAGACAGGTGTCTGGGAACTGCAAAAAAAAAAAAAATTAGGGATCACATGCAGGAGAGTAGCCCACCTGCAATGAAAGGAGCACATGTGAGATTTATGCAGAATTGGTTTTTAATGCAGCAAACTTTACCTGCGTGCTGAAGGCTGTAGATGCTGTCATGTGGTAAAAGTGGGGAGGGCTTACTAGTGCTCTGAAGATTGTGTGGTCTCTGGCAAGAAAGCAGAACATTGAGGTAAGTGCTAGTGACTCTTTTATGCAAAGGCATCTGCTCCCTAGGACAGCAAGTGCTCCTGTTACTTTGCAAGTTTGTAGTTTAAGTAATGAATTATACCCATGGCTCTGACTGACCTCAGTTGCATCCAATTATACATATTTGAGATACTTTAGTGTTTTATTGCGATGTTATTTGTTTAGTGGCAGACATTGGGACAGGTCAAACATGATTGCAAGTTTTGGAGTGAGTGAATGGCCTAGGATTTCCTGCCAGAGGTCTCATTCATCTTGGCATATCCAGAAGCATATGGTAAAGAGAATTTATAATCTTTACAGATTTTTATAATCTTTACTGGGTTTGGAGTAGTATATAAGTCTAATATCAGGGATAAACCAGACATCAGCAAATAACTGTTGATAATTTAATATACTGTAACCTGATGTAGTTTTTATGTCAAGAGATGAGGAGGCTATCAAATTAGAGAAATGATCTGTCCATATGTATTACTGTCCTCATGGTTGCCATCTAATCTCTCCTTTAACTTGCATGCTACAAATACCAGATGCTTTTAAGCGTACAAAGTGTATAAACTGTGCCTTCTTAAACCCCAGCCCTGAATACTGCTTTATGCACATTGCTAAGTTTTGGTGGTGCCACTTATGCTGAACGGATCATTGATCTCTGATTTAACAGTATATTCTTTGAATTTTTCTTGGTTCCAGGATAAGAATTTACTACTACAATAGGCAACCTAAGTCACTATACAGTATAGGCATAACAAAACTAATTCTCACAAGTTATGTAAGTCCAAAGTTTCTATTTAAATATTTCTTGATATTGCTTGTTCAGCATGTAACATGAATTCATTTTTATACGCCTTTACGAAACAATAACAACACAGACTTTAAAATTTATTTTAAAGATTCCTGTATCTGAAAGAAAGATGTCATCAAAAATGACTGATTCTCAGGAAAGCTGTCAGTGTTCATTCAGGGTTTTTTGAAAAGATGAAATGAGAAACTTTTTTTGTTTTGGAGTTCACAGGTTACCATGTAGTTTTCAACTGTCTCTTTAGGTTTATGTTTTTAGAAGAGAGGCAGTGTCAGACAGTCAGAAGTTTGCCTGGACTATCTCTGAGCTCGAGAGAGGTGTGCAGGTAATTGTAAATATGTACATGAAGAGAGCTCTTACCTGGATTTTGAAATGACTGGCAAAACCTATGTGTGACCAATTTGTTTTTCTCTGTTGTTTTACAGGTTCCAGAATCTGCTGTGGTCACGGAAAGCGTTTGTGGACAGTGTGAAGGTATATAACCAGAGCTACATCTACATGCCAGCTTTCTCAATGAAGACAGGGACCGGACCCTCCCTACGTGTCTATTATACCCTGGAGGACTTTGGGGCCAAGCAAGTGGTCCTTTTTGCCAACCCCAATTTCCTGCGTGACATTGGCAAGTTCTGGAAGAACAAAGGTATCCATGCCAAACGACTTTCCACAGGACTTTTCCTAGTCAGTGCTGCCCTTGGTCTGTGTGAAGAAGTAACAATTTATGGCTTCTGGCCATTCTCCGTGGACCTGCATGGGAAATTTATTAGCCATCATTACTATGACAATGTCTTGCCTGATTCTGGATTCCACGCCATGCCGGAGGAATTTCTACAGCTCTGGTTTCTTCATAAAAGTGGTGTACTGAGAATGCAGTTAGAACCATGTGAGGACCCTTTAATCCAGTCTTCTGCCTGAGGATCATAGAGTTGGTTTGGGAGATTGTAACAGTTAGGTAAGGGTTCATGTGGGATATGTCAAAAGAGCTGCAAACACACAAGCTACTATAAACAGATAATTTATTAGTAAAAATTAGTAAATTACTTCAAAACAGCAAGACAGCTCAGTAATCGTAACATCAGGGATAACAGAGCGGTCTTCATGTCCCTGTGTTGTAGCACAGTTAGGCACAAAGCTTAGCAGGGGTGTCCCTGCAATGACAACGTAGGTTGTGGTTTATTGCCACACCTTGCCACAATTTTCAGGGTTATTTATACAGGTTTGCATCCCATCACGTAGGGCCAGTATGTGCCAGGAGATGGTCTCAACTCTGCCCTTCAGTTATATAATCACTGCTCATTATTGCTCATGTGCAGACCCCAGTCAAGGGTCTTTCCTCCTCCTAAGGGTGGTTACTTCATCTTCCTTTGTCTTCCTCTCTTGCTCTTCACCCATCTTTGGCTGTCTTCCCTTTGTTGAAGGTCATTTGCAGCTTCAAGTTTCATAACTTGAATGGGAAACACAGTTGAGTAAGCACTTCTTACAATTCCTTTTTGTTCTCAACACAGTCTTTCTCTTGTGATTTATCAAGTGCTGGTCAAGTGCTTGCTTAAACTTACAACAATACAATACACCGCTTTACCTCTACAAATCAAGTAATTTTCCATCTCCAGTACAGAGATCTAATAGTTTTTAATTTCTATGCTCTCCAACAGAGTTCAGTTTTCTGTTGATTGTTTTTAAAGGTAAAATAATTATGGATCTGCATGGACTACAAAAATGTTACTTGAAGGCCAAATGGAATACATCCTTAATGTACAGTGCTTTATGGAACTGGAGTGGGGAAAAGCAAATCTCTCCATTGAGTCCATACAGCAGCGTTGTGAAAATAATGTCAGAAGCAGCTCAGCTGAACTTTCTGGGGGACATTTTTAAATGACTGATGCTAAAAGGGCATTAAGGCTCGGAGTGACACAGGGCCGACCACAAGCTTTTGCTGACAGTGCCAAATATGACTGTCTATTCAAAAATCCATTTCATTCCAAACTGGCATCTTGTACAACTTTCCTTTTTCTGTTTTTTTTTCTCTTGTGTGTGTGTGTGTGTGTGTGTGTAGGAGTATGAGTGTTGTTGACTTTCTTTGTTTCTTTCTCCTTTCTCATTTCCCCTTCTTTTTTTTCCTTTAGCTTTTTTTATTTGGGAGGGGGTTGGGTTTTTTTATTCCTCAATGGAAGGAAAAGGAAAGGCTTATAAGCCCCAGGAGCCAAGTACCATCAACTTCTCTGAAGACTCGAGAGAGTGAAGGGTGCTAAGAATCTGGTTAAAAGAATGTCCTAGGAATGTCCTGCTACTGCTGAGTATGGGTGGACACGATGTAGATTTTATTAGGTTAGTTTAGGTCATTGCACTTGTAGCTATGATAATGGTCTACTGTGGGCAAGAGCTAGTTAAGGGAAATTGGTCTGCAAAAAAAGAATTGTGTTACAAAACCAGTAGTGAAGTGCAGCCTGGTTTTCAGTTGACCTGCTACAAGTTTTCCACATTGACTTTTGTAGCAGGAATGGTTCCTGACCTGTTTTACTGTCCAGCCTTGAGGATTAATTCTGTATTCACATTTGGACTCGAAATGTTCAGTGACTGTAAAGGGGATTTGAGGTGTTCATTGAAATGCAGAATGAGGTTGTTCATTTTCTTATAGCAGAAAATGTGCAGAAATGAATGTAAGTGACACTTAAGATGAGTTGAAGCTTTGAAAATCCTTTCTCTGTGTGTGACTAGCTCTTCTGCTTGTATTGTAACGTTAGCCTTAAAGACTTGTACTTTTCTTGCAAGATTGTCTCTGGTTAAAGAGAGTCTGAAAAACAAAACAGCCTTTGGGAACATTAAAAAACTGCATAGCCAGCATGAAGAAAAGAAAAAAAAAGGAAAACTGCAGGCCCTTACGTAAGGCAGCCTCTTCTCACAGTGGGTAAATTATGTCAGTGTGCGCATTGCACACGTGCTGCTCTGGCCAGCACAGTGCCTGAAGGATTGTTTTATTTTGGGTTATTACTGGAGCAGCAGATGGTCCTATCGCCATGAAAATGAGAAATCTTTTTGTTTGTTTGCTTCGGTTTACCATTGTAGGACAAGAATGGAATACCAGCTCAGTCCACGGTGTAATTTCAGCTGCAAGATGTTATCATCATTAACTTTAAAACCTAGATTAGTGTTCTCTTTTCTTATCCTGTAGTAGCTGAAATTCTAGTAAAAATGTTGAAACAACAAAACTATTGTTGGGTTTCCACAACAATTTCCTGTGCTACCTGTTTTATTTCCAAAGTGCTAGTATACTGGGGGGATGTGTCCTATCTTATGTTGACAATGTCTCTCTGTAGACTGCCAGCTGCAAGTTATATAGATATAATTAAAACCCCCCCCAAACAAGTAAAATACATGGCTCTTCTTTAATTATGAATAATTCAATTATTGATGTAGGACACTGGAAAAAATAATAATGTTTTGCTTTTTAAAGCTATGTTTCATAATAAAATCTTCTTTCTGAATATCAATATTCCGAACACAAAGTAGGGACTGTTCCACAGCATTATACGGCAATGCTAAATTTTAATGTGGAGATTTGGATTAAATAGAGTTCCAGAGATTGTTCTGATAAAATCTGAATGTGCTTCTGTAACCCATTCTATCTGTTAAAAATACAGTGATCACACTGATGGAATGTCACTTGCTAATTCATTCCCTTTTATTCTATTTGTTTTGTCTGTGTTGTGGGTACTTGGTGAGGAGAGATTTCAAAGTAAAATATTTTCTTTACTGCATGTTACGGTAGAATTTTACTGAGCTGCCTTTCTTGGAGGAACAAATGAGTGCCTGTATGGTTTATATTGTGTGCGTTAAGTTTTGCAATTTCTAGTGCTTTAAAGATGACATTATTTGTGATAACAACAGTCAAAATGTGGTGTGCTGAAATGGCTTTTCCATGGGGGTGGTAGGGAATGAGAACAGTAGGGGGAATTGCCTTTTTGCTGGTCATTTGGGGTTTTTTTTTGTATTTTTACTAATACTTGGGAATTTAGTCTTGAACCTTCCTGACAGCTCTTCAACCCTTTGGTAATCCTTTTTTTCCCCATGTTTTGTGAAAATAATTGTATTAGAAGAATGAGAAAAAAAATACCTATTTTTGTAGGACAACTTAGTGCAGTGTTCAGTACTATCTGGCTTGTTCATGTTCAATCAGTGCAATGGGTATTTTGAGATACTCTATTCTTCACCTCTGTAAGACTAAAGCAGACTGAACCTGTAGCCTGTGGTCTTTGCGAGTGCCTTCTGGTGTCTGCAATCCTGATGTCTGCAAAGAGATAGCTTCCAAAAACTTACGAGTGTAGGAGAAACCTAGGCTGTGTGCAGTGTGACTGGTGTTAGAGGAACTGATAATCCTGGCTCTATTCACATTTATGCATAGCGTATATAACTGTATCTTACAAAGACAGACACATCTGATGAAGAAGTAAAGGCTTCAAGGAGAAATAATTTTCTATAACTTCCAGAAAACAGGCAACTGAGCAAAGAATTGAAATGAAAATAAATGCTGCTTTTGAGAGAACAAAATCTATTTTAGCTGACTGACTTCTCAGTCCCTGTGAACACACTGGCCAGTGATCTGCCTTTTGCCAAGCCAGTATTAAGGGACACAGGAGGGTACTGCAGGAGTTCTGTGGTGAAAGGAGCCATGAACAATGAAAAGAAAAGCAACTAGGAACTGTAGGTGTTAACTAGGAGAAATCAGCATCTTGCAGATGCTCAATCAGAACGATTATGTCCATCCAGCATTTATCTATTGTTTGATTCCAGCCCATTGATGGTAGTGCCCTTAATAAAATCTCATTGCTTGTATTGCTATATTTTCCTTGAAGGGAGTTGAAATCTTAATGTTTATTTTTTAATGAAATTCCCTACTCTATCTCCTCTGCCAGTCTCTGAATTTCTCTGATAATGTAGCTGAAGCTGCACAAGTCTTTGTCAGGTTGAAAGCTATCAAAATTAATCTTCAATAAAAACTAGTTCACACTGGCCAAATGATTTGTTAATGTTCCTAATTTTATCATGGTTACTAATTTTATTATAGATCTGACAAGGTATGGAAACACTGGAATAATTTCTTTTCATAGAAGCATTGCCCCATGTTTGTAAGTAGAATGAATTAAATTCATTTACAAGAGCTGTGAATGGAAGGTATTCAGCAATGAAATTACTCTAGATATCATCTTTCCGGGGTTGTATATGCTTTTGAGTAAATCTAGACCAGTTGTTGAACTTGTGCCAAAACTATTCCTGTTAATCACACAGCCTTTGCAGCTACTTCTAAAACAGGCAAATGAAAGAGAAGCCAGCGAATCTTAAAATCATAGAGAAGGGTGCGTGTGTTCATGAGAATAAAAACATTTATAATTTTGCTCCAGACCTTGCTGTATAATACTAAGGACTCCTAGTAGTGAATGTTGTATTTTTATATTTTTTTTACTGAAATGAAGATATCGGGTTTGGGATAAAACAGCTACAAAATTCAAAGGTCTAAGCCTCTGTTAAAGCTTAATTTTTGTAGTATATAGAAATATTGACCATTTTGTCAACTTGGCTAATTTAATCTTTTTTTAGCTTCATCAAAATGGTGTCATAACATACACTGCTGAGTTTGCACCTCTGTGAGAACTGAAATTCAGCAAGCATATGCTTGTTTTAAGGTGGATGTCTGAAGTGTGGTAGTTACGTAAATCCCTTCCTCTACACATCTTCATGGAAACTGGTTTAGTGTCTGGCTCACCCTTGCCTGTAATTAATAACAAGAACAGTAGTGAGGAAACTACTTGATCCAGAAGTGAGAGTGATGGAGGAGGTGAATGTTATCTCACCATTTGCTGCCTGATTTGTTTCTTTTCTTCAGCTCAGTAGCAAATATTGGAAGAAGTCCAGGTTCTATGAAGGACAGGCAGTTCTTGAAGGGCTGGATGATACTGGAAAAGGGGAAGATCGAATCAGTGGTGTAACAAATTGGACTGTAGTGTAGCAATTCTTGATAAAGAATCCACGGTTCTCAGCAACTGTAGGACATGTAGTGACTGTGAAAAATGGACTACCTATGACCTACTGATGGTTTTCTGTGGGATGGCAGCAAAGCAAAATGCTATGAGGAGGGGTAACTGATGAAATGGGAAGGGAAGTACAATGGAAAAAAAATGATGATGAAAAAATCTGTCTTTCCTTTCTCTCTTACTACTCCTCTGCAATGTATATATAAAATGGACTAACCAGCTATTAGGAGTCAGTGTTTCCTTCATGAAAGAATGCTGTGGGATTTCTACTAGCTGATACTTTCTGGTAAAGGAAATTAATCAGTCTTTGTCCTGAAATGCCTATTCTCCTGTTCTGTGGCCGTTTGAAAGAGGCTTTGCTGGCTGTGTCCTGGTCAGTCCTGGTGTGCTATGACCTCCCTAATGTCATGTAGTTCTAACAAATCTCCCTCTGGGATCATCTTGACTTGTATTTGTGCCCCTAGAAGTCATGCTAAAGGATCTCTCTGCTCTGTCCTTCCTAATGACCATCCTCCTTGGGGTTAGAACTGTGATTTAAAAAATCAGCTGTCTTCTCTTCTAAAATGATGATAAATCCAAACAAACCTAGCTCCAAATTAAAAATGTGACTTCAGCTAGGTTTTGAAAATTACATCAATAGATATGGGAAAGGATGGAAGAAGGCTGTGTTTTTCAAAGTGATTGTTGTAAAATAACTTCTGCTTCCTTGAATTCCCAGGTTTTGTCACTTGGAATCTACCAGATGTTTGAGTTTAAACAGAAGAATTCATAAAAGGCTCACTGACCTTTTTGTTAAATATTAGCAAACGTGTTTCCCTAAGTGTAACAGAGATATCCAGCAGTAGGCTTAACCTATCATCTTTAGCTGATATTTTTTGGCAGCCGTGAAGACTTAAACAGCTACTTATTTCTCCCTGATTATTCATTTTCTTTGGCTTTTATTACAGCAGGTTGAGCCATAGTGTATCCAACCTCTTCAGCTTAATGCATATACTTAAAAATGAACCTCACACTGTCATTTCAACTGGAAAAACAAAAATAAAAAAAAAAGAGGTGTCGTTAATTGAAAATGGTTGAGTACGTTCTCTCTGTAATCAGGAGAGACAGGCACCCCCAGATGGTGATTCATGCTTTTTATGAATATGAGCTGCATTCAGAAGTTTCTGTGGGACTGAAAACACCGCAGCTATGTCTATAATTTGAAGCTTTGCAGGGCAGAGCACAACCTTAAGCATTTTCCCTAGTGTTGTATAGCTTGTTTATGAGCATCTTGTGGCTCTGTCAGGTGCCCACCAATGCTGTCTGAACTCAGGCATTGCACAGAGTGGGGGGATGCAGCTCCTGACAGTCTGCATGGATAGTACCAGACTGCTCTGAGGAGTTCAGCTGTGCAGTGAGTTCAACCAGCCCTGGCATGCTGCTTGCGCTCAAGGACAGCAAGTAGACCTCATCTGTGTGATGGTGATGGGGTATGTTCAAGGCAGTAGCATGTAAGTATAAGTCTGTTTGCTGCTAAGACTTGGCAGTCGCTGGAACGGCTCCATTTAGATCTGCCATGAGTACAATTCAGCAAGTGCTGTTTCAGAGCAGGTCCTACTTAATTACCCATGGCAAAGTTCGTTCTCTCCTGCTTCACAGTAAGAAGTGCTAGGCTTGCTGGAATTGGTGGCAGCTTATCCCTTCGGAGACCAGCTTGCTTCTTGCCCTGAAACACTTTTTATTCCTGACAAGTCTCCGAAGGACCTATTAAAACTGCATCTTAAAATATTCTCTGTGTAGTTCCCTGCTGCTATTGAGTTGGTCAGCTTTCTGCTGAGCTGAATATTTATCCTGTTTGGGTTCCTCTAAGGCAAGCGAACCTTTAGCATTCAGACCACCTGGAATTTACTATGTTATTTGGTGTTCTCACCTTCCAAGTTAAACTCTTCTTTTCTTTAACTACGCTTAGCTATTGTGTGCACTTAAATCTTGAAGATCGTATGTTGAATGATTTTAAAGGACTGGGCTTTGAACGTACTGAAAACTGAAAGGAGCATTGAAATAACTTGAAATAAGTACTTAAGTTTATCCTTTGGTCATGCTGGATTATTTGGCCTGTTACAAAACAGACCTGTCTGCATGTAAAAGGCATTTTATCTGAATATGAGACTTGTATCTATGAGGAGGTCACTGGAGGGTAATTGCCTGATGCTGTGTAGGACAAGGACTTCAAAAAACCAATATTGCGTTGTTATTTTTGCTAGTAATGAAATTCCTGTTGAGCCAATATTGGATTAGATCAGCATGATGTGCTCTTGAAACTCCCACCCCATAGCATAATTTCCAAGAATTCTCCCATGCATAGGCAGAATCAGTAGATTTTAATTTTCTTCGTGTGGTTTACCTTGCATTAATAGTGGAATGAAGTGTCAATCGGAACTCTTATTAGACTGCCTAATAATATACAAGCACGCAATTTTATAAATATTAACAAAATAGCTGATAGCTTAAAGTTTACCACTCAAACACTGATTGGTATCTTGAAGAAATACTTTAAAATAATTTAGTGAAAAAGAATATCTCTTTTTTTTTTTCCTAAAATTCACCAACAGCCGAATAAATTCTATGCTAGGAGTTACATGAGTGTTTCCCCTGGTTTTCAAGTTATTCTGTATTTCTAGCTTTGCACTCAAGTCCGTACTTTTGCAATGCTTCCAATTTTAGACTACTTCATGTGGAGTAATCCATTAGATTATAATTAAATGTTATACTCCAAATGTAGTCAAAAAGGAAAGAAAAACTCAGGACAGAGGTTCTGATCTTCTGAAGTCTGTTACTGTTTATAAAGTGCCATTTAGTTGTAGTGTCCAAAGAACTAGTTAAAGGTCAGAAAGGGTATAAATAAGCAACATGACACAGTCTGTCTGGTAAAGATAAAGGAATGCAAGATTATATTTAAAAGCTTTACTGAGCTGTGACATAAAATTATCTACAGATATTAACTCTTTATTCTTTTACTTCTCTTTTCATTACTTCTTGAAGTACCAGGGTGAAAGCTTCTGCATTTACAAGTTGTTTAAAATCTCCTCTACTCTACAGTGAACATTCCTCGAGGCTCCAAATCTGAAAAATGTAGCAGAGAGGCATAAACCACTTAAAGTTTATTAATGCTAAGTGCAAGCAAGCTTGTAGGCAGTATTTCCCATCTTCCTAGTACTAGTTATTGTATTAAATTGTAATTAAAATGAAGGCTTTCTTATTTCCAACACCACTTACCTCAGAATATTTGATACCTTTCTTCTTGCAGTGGTTTCTTTGTCATGTGAATGGAGATTATATTTAGCTCACTGGGAAACGATTTGAGTATTAGTTTGCCATGCTTGGGAAGTAAAGTGAAAGTGAAAACCCAGAAATTTTATAAAATATAAAGGCTTATCTGATTTGAACAGTGAAAACAAGCAGACAGATAAACCTTTTCATTTGACTGAATTTGTACTTCTATGTTAAAGTCCACCTGTATTATTAGTAAGTACAATGAGGACGTTACTTTCAGATAACACATAGGTTGTAGGAAAGTGAAAAGTCCATCTTTGAATGAGAAAAGAAGGTTTGCTCCTCTCTGCCCTGCCCTTCAATTTCTAAGCAAAATTCTCTTCTCTTTTACTGTTCTGGCTCCTGTCAAATCAGCAGAATTCTCTACATTCTAACCAGCTGTCCTCAAAGATGAGGGAATTTGAAATTAAGGTAGTTTAAAGCAGTGCCAGTTTATGCTATCTAGTTAAAGGTTCCTATACAGTAGGCTACTGATTTTTTTCCACAAATGTAGAACATGATCATTTTATACTATTTGTTAGTGGTGGTTCTAAGCAGATATCTTACTGAATTTCAAATATCTGCTGCACTACACTGTCACAGTCTGAAATCAAATCATAATCTAAGTAATTTCCTTATTTCAGCAAGTCGCATAGAAGTGACCCCGGTACTGCCCTGTCAAGTACATTGCATGAGCCAAGTGAAAAAGAAAAAAAGATTTTACTACAGCATGAAGCCTCAGCATTGACTGGCTCTATCTGGGAATTACATATTCTCAAGTAATTTATTGTCTATGATGGAACAGAGACCTGCTAGTGTTTCCTCTCATTGCCAAATTATTTTGTTAGATTTCAAGGATGTAATGATATAATCTTTCCCCCATGCTATTTGACTGCAATTTTTCTTCTCTCATAGTCTTTGCTGGGAAGGAATCTTTCATTAGTCTTTCTATATTCTCTTATTTTTTTTTGTTTTTTCCCTTAATGTCCATTTCAATTTCAGGCTCAATTCTAATCCTAGGTTCTAATTATCTTAAAAATGTTGTTCTTAGGTTTTTTTCTATGTTATGCATCATCCTTTAACACTGAGTATGATGATCAACAATAAAGGCTCAACAAATTATCTTCTTAATCATCAAACATTTTTGAGAACTGAAATTCTTTTCACTTTTGTAAAAACCTCTCTGGCTGCAAGTGTCTTTGGGTTTTAACCTAAATTGCACAGTCACATCTTGAATCTTTGCAGTATCTTGTAGTTAATCAAGGATCAGTAAAATATAAATAAATTTCCAAAATTTCTTTGAACCTCATTACAAACCAAGGAGTCTTTAATAAACTTTCTTAATAATGGCCTGTAACTACCAAGGTGATAATTTTTTTTTTAATTTTAATTTTATGTCTTATGGACGTTAAAATCTCAGATGAGTATATAAACAAACCAAATCAGTATTAACCTAGCAGTCCTTTTGGTTTTGGCACATGTATTCTTTCCAGTGACCTTATTATTTTTCATTTTTTCTGCTTGTATCTCAGTGAATATTGTTCAGATTCTCATCCAATAACTAAACGATTACTATGTGTAATGTACAGGAATAGCACTTAGTGAGGTTTCTGGTCTGCTGGAGAGTTTAGTCATAGTCTGTGTTTTAAATGAAGGAGATTTTATCATCTTCCTGAGGGAGAATGGACTAAGTCAGAAAGGAAGGCACTAAAAAATAACCACCTGGGTCCTGTCTTGCTTGTGCTGAATACCTGTGCTGGAGGCAGAGAGCAACCTTTTGGGGCTATAGGAGATGCTATGGGGTGCTGCTGGGGCTGTATGTTGTATTAAGCAGTGGGACCAGACTGGCACAGGTGTTTGGAGTATTCCCAGGGTTTGCTGAGTGTTCACGGTCTAACCAGATGAGAGGAGAACCAGTGATATGAGGCGATATGAGCTCTGGAATGAAATGTGGAGTGTGGTCCCAGCCCTTGCTAGATGAGGGATGAGCAGGAGCCACTGCTGTCTGCTCGTGCTTCGTGCTTTCTCCCAAGAATGTGGCATGGGGGGCCGAGTGTTCACAGGCAACCTCACTGAATCTGCTGGTAAGGTAATTTTGAATCTAAGAAGCGTTTTCCCAGCTGGAAGTTCATGGAGCAGGGTTATGTCATCCCCAATCCTGCCTACTGAGGGGACTGGCGTTGTTCCTGAGGAATCTGGGATTATTTACTCTGGAGAAGAGGAGGCTGAGGGGAGATCTTTTCGCCCTCTACAACTATTGCAGCAAGGTGGAGGTTGGTCTCTTCTCCCAAGTAACAAGTGATAGGACAAGAGGAAATCATGCCAAGTTGTGCCAAAGGAGGTTTAGGTTGGATATTAGGAAAAATTTCGTTACTGAAAGAGTGGTGAAGCACTGGAAAAGTCTGCCTGGGGAAGTAGTGGAGTCGCCATACGTGGAGATGTTCATAAAATGTGTAGATATGTCACTTTGGGACATGATTTAATAGGCATGGTGGTGTTGAGCTGATGGTTGGACTTGATGATCTTTCTTTTCTTTGTTGTGGAACTGAAGTCAGCACAAAGTATTTTCATGCCGTACTTTAGCCACTTACAGGTCAAAACCAAGTCTGAATGTGCAAACAGTTTGCTGTAAATTCTGATTATTCCCCCTGAGCATGGGATAGAAATGCCTCCTATTTTTATTTTGAAACCTAGAATCTTTTTTTTTTTTCAAATTACAAATATGAGTATCTAAGATGGCAAATCAAATCTTGTCAGTCGTTTTAATCTCCTTCAACTCTGTCAGTTCAAGGTGACACAGCAATTCTGCCGTCATGGTGGAAGTTCTTTAAGGATTTGTAAACCTTTGTGTTTCTTAAGCATCTCGCTCACCTTGCTTTAACCTGTGTCAGTGCTGGTTCCACCTGTCTATTTTCTGAAGGATTAGGAGAAAAGCAAACAACAAGATGTGAAGGCAAGTAGAGGTGACTTGCTGTGAAATTTTTATGGAGTGGTACATTGCTTTGATAATGAACTGTGAAATGTAGCATGTGAATGATAATGAATGTAAAAGACTGCATGTGTTTTTATTTGGATGTCGTGCCCATGAACTGGGTTATTAGTATGAGCTCTGTAGTGTAAAAAAGAGAAGTTAAATGGAAAGCAGGTATCCCTAGCAGTTTTTGAAGTGAACCACATCCTCTTTTGTCTATCTCCCTTTTCATAACCAAAGTCAGGTTCCGGTAATGGAAGCTTTACTGTTATAAAGGTAATTAAACTGCTCTCTCCCTAAAGTTAAACACACTTTCCAGTATTGTAAGTGAAAACATATTTGCTCTTCCAGCCAATCAGAACTGTCCCAGGCATGGGCTCATTGGGCTGCATTTGGCTGGGAGATCAGTTAGGCTCACTGATGATGCCATACTATGTCTTTACAGCCCACAGAATTCAACAGTCTTCCTGTGCTAGGAAATAAGTGACCGTGGCTGTATATGGTTTGATGCTTGCTTATGGCTCGAAACTGAAGTGCAAACTAAAACGCCATGAGCTGGCTTCCAATTCTTGTAAGCACAGTTGCACACAACATGAGAAAGGTTTTTTTGGGCTTAACTAGAACAGAAATGGACCAGGAAAATATTTTGCAAAATTATTAATTCTGCATTTATCTGATAGAAGTATTCATGAGAAACCAGTGATTTCTGGAGAGAGTAACATTTGTTGCCTTATCACTGAATTACAGTGACCCTGAAATACCTGCCTAGCCACAGGGGCCCAAGGAATTCATAACTGGTTCATTGCTGAGGTTATACCAGCTTCCTGGTGTTTTGCTTTGGTAACAAAATAGGTTATTTAAAGATAAACATCCCAGGAAAAATTGCTTGAAGGATTGTGATGGGTTTCTGTTTTACTCAGGACTGCAAGTTCTCTTTTCACATCTTCCCTGTTGCACCATCTGCACATCTCAGACCTCTTGCTTTGTATCTGACCCTATTGGCAAGGCTGGCTATGAGAGAGGGCAAGCACAGTAGAATGCCCAAGCAGGTGATGATTAAACATATCATATCATACTATACCATAACATATTTCTATGTTTGGTAGGAACTCAGTGTTTGGGTAAAACAAGCTAACTTGAGATCAGTCTGTGGTTTGTGGTATAGGCTGGTGGACAATAGCCCAGGTAGGACAGATGCAAAGTGTCTCCTTTCTCTTTAGGGACTGGTCATAATTGTCATTTTTGCTCTCCAGTACAATATTTCCAAAGGAGTAAGGTGATGTGGGACGTCAGTGTTAGCTGTTGAATTTTTCCTTTGCGTAATACTAGTACTTTGATTTACAATCCTTTTTATCTTGCTTAGTTTATTGAAAAATGTGATGATAATGTGGTAGTTCAATGTCTTGAGATGGTTTTAAAGTAGATAAGCATACCATTATGCCTCTGAGGTTGCATAATTCTGTGGATTTATCTTACCTCCAGTGACTGGCGTGTAATATTTATTGTATCATTTATGATGTATGTCAGCACTACAGGCTGGATGTTGTGTCAAAATGACTTGAGCACTTGGGTAAACATCTCCGTGAACCACCATCATTTTGACACACGCAGGGGCAAAGGTACTTCAGTGGAGTGTGTTAAACATCACAAAACGTGTGTTGTTTAGAGTCTTGTGATTAGGGTTTTGATCTAATTCTCTCCAATGTAGCAAATGTTTGGTGTCAGCTAACACTGTTATGAGGACTAAGGATTTATCTTTCTTTGCCCGGCAATAATGTATTTTCTATTATGTCAGTAGACTTGTTCATTTTCAAGTAGTGTGCAGTACTCTTTTGAAGAATGTATCTTTTTCAGGTGGTTTAATGGTGACTGTACTCCAAAATGTCTAGATGTCTCTCAATAGCAAAAATTGCTTTGTTATTGAATGTATTATTTATTAACGGTATCTTGTCTTTTTCTAGCCACATTTTACAAAATACGCCACAAGCATCTCATGTGATTTTTATAAGGAAAGTCTTATTTATAAATTTCGTGCAAGTAGATGGAAACAAATCTTGACTTTATAGTAGTCCATGCCTTTTTTCATAGTTGAAGAGTCTTAATGAGCATGATCAGAAGGGACAGGCTCATTGTTTTATTTAATTTTGATGGAATTTTTCAAAGGTAACTATTATGTTATTTATACTTTGGATTAAATTATCTTAATAAATAAATATCTCCATTTTAAGAAATGAAAATAGTATTTGTGGGGCTTCTTTTTCTCCTCTTTTCCCTATTCTCTATCTCAATATATCTGAAAAATGAAAGCAATTTCCTCTTCTTCTTTATGTCCTCTGTAGTCTATTGTTATGTCAAGGTTTACATCCATTGTTCTCCTCTAATATTAGTGATTATTCTGCTTACTCTGTTCCTTTTATTTGTAGCTTAGTCACTATGGTGTTTCTTTCTACAGTGTTAGTCTGAAAATTAACCCAAGGCTGAGCCTGTACATTTTTACCTTCCCTGAACAAAACAGATACACAACTTTGAGTGCTTGTAGGAATCTCAAGGAGACACAGACATTTTACCAGAGATTCCCATTCTGCACTCAGATCAGTGTAACTGAATCCCACTTGCTTGGACTGGATGTTTCAGTGCTCCGTCTAATACCCACATAAGAGCCTGGAGTACATTTTCTAAAGCAAATGGTGATTCTAGTATCGGAACACTGGTATGGTTCCTCAGCCTAATAGATACAAGAAAGCAAGCACCTCTCTCTATTGTCATTTTATTGCAAGAGTTATGCATAGCAAAGATGGTCATTGCTAAAGGAAGATAGAAACTCCCTTTATTTTAGCTGTGATTGCTCTTTTTCAAAGAACTGCCAAATTAAGATAAGTGAGAGACTTTTTAACGTCCAGTTCACTCAGGTGTGGGCAAATATAAATTGCTGAGGCCAGTTGAGGACAGAGTTCCAGTGATTATGTTTGTGCTAGAAATCCTCAGATGATACCTTGGCTTTCCTTGGCTCTCTAGAACACTTTTTTTCTTTTCCTAAATGCATTTTCCTATCCAGTAAGTAAATAAGAACTCCTTGTTCTTCTCATTTAGTTTCTTAGTTTTCAGAATATACCATCTCCATCTAGGTTGCTCACTAGATTTCTACATGCTACAATAAGGGATAAACATCAACAGGGGCTTAAAACAGAACTTGCTCCCTCCAAGGACTTCTGCCAGGTGAGTTGACAGTGGATGGAAGCTTCATTGTAGGGTGTCTCTGTTGTATTCTACCTTGCATAATGAAAATTGTCAATACTGCCTTGGATGATGGGCAAACTAAGTCAAATTTTCAAGTCCTTGAAGCTGCATTTCACTTTCAGCTGGTGAAGTGCTACTTGAAAGCTGTATCTTGCAGTTACTGCTAGGTTTTTCCCTTCATAAGGGAGCTGTACCTTAGCTATACTATAGACCTCAGGTATTTTTTAAGCCCTGTACCTCTTCATCCTAGCCCTTTAACCTTGATAAGTTAATATTCATTCCTTGTATGAAAATATTCTGTGGAAAGGCAAAATGTCAACAGTATTAGTACTTCAGACTCCCTCCACCTGACTTTGACAGGAGATGCTTTAATGTCATAGAGAAGGCCATGGCTGAGACAAAAGAAACTCACCAAATACAGGAAATTCTTCTAGTATCTCACTTTAGATCCTCTTCTACCCAGATTTTCAGCTTGCCATCATATACTCAGCTTGGACAACCTGATGAGGAGGTTTACTTAAGCACTTTGGATTCCGAGTACCTGTTTCCTTTATGTATTTTCCCAGTTCACCTCTTCATGGTATTTTAGCAGCAATGTTATAATCCTTCTGCTTGGATATACACCTTGGATATCTGGTAGAAAATATGTTCTTAAATGAAAAGACTAGCTGTCAGAACTGCAGTGTAAGTATTGTGACATTAATCAGAATGGTTTAATGCATATGTTCTGATCTGCTGCCATTGTGCTTAACTGTTCAGAAGATTTATGAAGTTGTTGCATCAGACTTTTGCACAAGGATCTACCTGTTGGTTGTGCCATGTTTGCTTAAGCCTCTTAGGAAACGAAGAGATTTTATCCTCCATTATGTAGCAGCTGATGTACAGCATGTACTGTCTTCCTAATGAATATGAAAGCGGTTTATGTGTAACATGACTAACAACTTCAAGTAGAGGTTTCCAGAAGAAGACACATAGGACTTAGTGAAAGGCATTCACTTGTGGTTTCTGCTACAGATCGCCTGCTTAATGAAAGCTATTCAGTCACTGTGATTATTTCTGTTACTTTTCCCTGTGGTCTTTCTTTTTGAGATAGAACCTTTAGAATCCTATGGATATTAAATTACTAGGTTTCTTTTCACTATTTTCTGTGTCTGTCAGATCAGATCTTACTTCAAGTATAAACCACTGCCGTGACAACCTCAAGATCTGAAAGACAGGTCAGTTTAGCTACTGAAACTAGAATTTAGAATTAGAACATTTTTGTCTTTGTGTTTTCTTTAATGTGTTTAATTTCTACATACATCCTCAGTTGTCATGAGAAGGCTCAAGATACCTAAAGTAGACTTCTGACCAGAGAGATATAAATTAAAAGCCTGTGCCTTTGGATATCTTTTAGAAAGAATACTATGACACAATTACTTTTTGTGAAAAGGTCTGCTTGGGCTTCTTTTCTAAAGAAGAAAAAGAATTAATTTTGTTACCTTAAAATGTACTGTGAGATGAAGTGATTGCCTCTGGTGCGCTCTGCTACAGATTCCTTTTATTTTGTAGACATTTAACAGAAATTAGACTATAAAGCGGTTTAGTCCTTGTTGACCCACTTTGATTCAATTCTCAAAAAGTTCCATGCAGTATTTTCAATATTTTAATCTGTTGGTTCATATACCTTGTGCTTTTCCTTTATTATGTTCTTCTAAATGAGTGAAAACCTAGGGTTTTCTTAATCAGTACCAGCAATGTAGACAACTTGCAAAATAGTTAAAAAACAGGCAAGCACATGTACATACTGCCTAAGACTAGTTCAGTACTGCAAAAAAAAATTCCAGATAGTTTTCAAGATGGATATTTGCACAGATTTCTTGGAAATTTCTGTTCACTGTTTGTAATTAGAACCTGTGATACTTACAGATGTAGATGTTGACATTAATCTATACCCATGTTATTATGCAAAAATATTTCCTAAGACATAGTCTACTTTCCCAAGAAAGGGAATACTCTTTTACTGCATTATGCAGAAATACTAAAAGAAAAACATTGTAGATGATGAGGAATAGCTATTCAGAATTCCTGATTTGGAGATGATCCGTCACGGTATTTGAAGTATTATACAACTGTGTATGCCAAATCATCATCAGACTGTGTGGTGTTTAAATTTAAAAAGAAGTATTTTAAAATATAACAGAGTATTTGAAAATCAAGTGAATGTAACTTTTTCTAGCAAGGAGATGAAACTGAAAACATGTATGAGAGAGACAACACAAAGTTCAAAATAGTTCTATCACAATCTCTTTAACAATCCTATGCATTAACTGAGTACTTTTATCTTGGATTAATGTGTATTTCAATCTAAAACTCTCAAAAATGTTTTCATTTGAGTTATTAAAAAAAGATTTAATTTGAAGGCATCAACAGTTTGAACATGTATTGTTAGCAAAAGCAAAATCTGGTAATCTATCTCTTAGGCTGAGCACTTGCCATTCGGTGTTAACCACTTTCTTTTCTCACACTTATCTCTAAATGTACCATTCATTGCCTTTGTGAACACTTGCTGTATACTGACAAATGCTCAGTGAGATAAACCACATTTGGCGACATACCAGACACGTCTGGCGACAGGGAAAGAGTAAACAAAAACATGACTATCAAAGAAAATCATGAATGACACCAGCATGTCCCTAGGTTCATTTACCAACATGGCACTTTTGGCTTAGATTGCATGTGGCCTGTCAAGTATGGTTTAATTCTTGGAATTATTAACTGTCTGGATGAATAATTGTTAGAGATATCAGCTGTCAGCAATGTTCATGGCTGATAGAAAAAGACAAGTGCAAAGTTTTTCACATGGGACAAATGCCAGTAGACTAGGGTGCAGCCTTTGTAGTAAGAGGGCCTGGGCTCTCGTGAGCAGTATGTTGAACTATAAGTCAACAGTATGGATTTGCAATGATAACTGCCAACCACATAGTGTAGCTAGGGACATTAGTTGTGGAATTATTCCACATGATGTAATTGTGAGTCAATATCTGGAGTACATCTGGTGTTAAATGCCCTGGTACGACAAGGATACTGAAAACTTTGGAGTGACTACAGAGAAAGGTGGTATGACCCTGGAGTGAGAGATCAGGATACCCAAAGAAAACGGAGGCAGCTGTCCCCTTACTCAGCCTGAGAAACAAGTCTGGCAAGGGCAGATCATGGTGCTCTTCAACTTGTTGCTGGGAAGGTGAGATACAGCAGAGTCATGCTCCTCTCAAAGGTAACAGTGAAAGGATGAGAGGCAGCAGCCACAGGTTGCAAAAAGAGAATGTCTGATTAATTATGAGGGTCAGGCGGTAGACCAGGAACCCAGGTAGATGTAAGAACTCCAGCCTTGGAGGTCTGTACCCAGAATGAGACTGAACAAAGCTCGAGCTCCTTACCCCAATGCCAAAGTTGGGTCTGGGCCCCAGATATCTCTTCCAGCCTGAATTATGCTGTTTGTAGTGGGGATGTTAACAATACTGCTGTGTGGCAAAATGTGTCCCAGAGAGTGAATCCCAAAATTTATCTGGATGTAAGATGCTGCTACAAGATGTGAAGTTCTGTTCCTTTATGCCTGTGACATGGGTCTGTATTTTCTTCTCCATGATCTGCTTGCATTTCCTTTTCCATGAACTGTGGGAGACTAGAGCATTCGCATTTTACCAGTATCATTGGAAGGGAGGAAAGAATGTCTTCCTAAATCTCTTTTCCATTCCAGATGGCCTCATGTAAGAGGAGATCTATTGATAACATTGGCTCAAAACAAATTACACAATGACACTACAATTATTTCTTTAGTAGGGCTGTTCAACAGCCTAAAGGACCTCACTGTTTCCTTTTGCAAGTCCAAATTTTCTTTTGCTCAAGCATGACATGAAGAAGAATGACTCAACAGTGTACAGGTGAGTATCTCCTCTGCAGGCAGCAGATGGTACAGGCTGGCTAGACAGTGGCAGGGTGACTGGAACCTGTGTGATGGAGTGTCTCCTTTCAGGTTTCCATGGGATTGGGACCCCAGTGGGTGAAGGCTGATTTTCCCTTTGCCTTCCTGTTCCTATCTGCTGTGGCCAACTCTGCTCAGACATTTAATCTTCGCCCGTTTTTTGAGCATACCACACTTTGCCTTTTTTAACTCCATTTCATCTCCCATGTCTTGCTCCCTCCCACTGCTTTCTAGTCTCCAACCTTCTACCTCCCCTTTTGGATCCTGCCATTTGTGGTCCTCCCTGCCCACTCCCCTGGCTCTAGTCACAGGTTTCACATCCTCTCATCTCCCTGCTTGTTTCTACTCACATCTACAGGCATTGCTAAAACTGCTGCTCTTTATTAAAGATAATTTACAGACTGAGGCAGATCTGAAAGGAAAAATGCCACAAAAGTAGCCTGGAGGAAGTAAATACTTTTTCATCAGTGCAGACTTTGATGGTATGAACTTTGGAAAGCTTGGGGAAACTGTGCTGAATAAAAAAGAAATAGAAATAAGTATTTATTTATTCAGTGTACAAAGAAAAGATTCCTGTTTGGAAAAAAAAAGTAAGTAACTGACAGTACAGACACACAGGGGAAGTAGAAGGAGATGGAAGCAGAATGTTGCACAGACAAATTTTGTTTCTCGTGGTTTTGAATTCTGAAGTGCTTGACCTTATGATTTACTATGCTTTGAATGTAGATATTTCAGATATGATTTTGTGTGAATTTCCTCAGACATTTATATTAGTACTTTTGAATACTTGTTGGGGAGATAGGAAGAATAATTAAAAACCTGCAGTAAATGCATAGCCTTAGTTTGATGTAATCCACTGATTGTTTCTAGACAAAGATTCACAGGTGTCTGTGCAAGTACTCACCTGTCAGTGGGTCCTAAATCTAATTTAAGTGTTAATATCAAAGCCTGGCAACATTTTGGCAGGGTGCACTCTGCTCTGAAACAGTCTGTACTCAGGTCCTCAGACAGAAATAGAAAAGAGAGAGAGAGAGAGAGTGTGAGAGAGAGCAAAAGCTAGAGCAGGCAGCCACAAGCATATGAGGCTGCTGAGACAGCGATGGCAAATGACTATTTTTGATCCTCCTGCTGCATTGTGAGTTTGCTTATGTTTGGAGCAGCCTCATCAGTACACCAGATCCTACTGTAGTCATTGAGATGGCCCAGTTGGACTCTGTGAGGGCAAATAGGCATTTCTTAAATGCAGCAAATGTCCTAAACTAGATCAGATGAGCTGTGCCCTTGATGTGCTTATTCCTTTCTTTATTACCAGGGCACCTCTTTGGGCCCATTTTAAGTACAGAAAGATTTTTTTCAGCATTATACATTATAGGGCATCAAAATCAGCATTTAGAGTGCTCCCATTGCACACATTAGTGTCTTATATTCTAAAACCTGATTCATAGTCATACCATTGAAAATGAGTGCTCGTCCAATGAAAAGCAGTACTGGAACTGCCAGAAATTGCGGAAATGGAGGCTATGGAAAAGTTGCCTCCATTTTGGGAGGCAATCTGCTCTTTTCTCCCTCCAAATAAAATAAAACCTAGGCACCAAAAGAAACCAAACTCATATATTGTATATTCCAGAATGTATTGCTCTCAGTTTTATCCTATAGCAATGGCTGGCACTGCTTATCCTGAGCTTAGAAACACAATTTTAGTTCAACTTTTTCACAGGCATTTGACAGATTAGGTGTCTGTTAATACAACATAACTGAGACCAACAGCACTCCTACTGATCTTTGCAGTCCTGCTCTATCACTTCCAGTCCATTTCTGTCAGTATATATGAAATACATTGAAGTATTAGCCGTCATGAATTGTCATCACCGGCTATTGTGATGCCATCTCCAAAGTAATGTTAACAGAAAGCCAACCCTGGGTTGAACTAGCTATAATTCAACAGGTTGTGCTATTGATCACAGTCGTTATAGTAGACTGCTTTGAAGCTATCAACATGATGGTTGAGACAAAAAGCTGAACATGATGACTGAGGCAAAAAGCTGTGAAGTGGATAGTGACTGGAGGGTGCTGTCTCCATTGGTCTTACCAGCATCCTATTCTTGCAGGATGTGGACATTTCCTATAGAGTCCCTCAACAGTCCACGGCTGTCACTGTAATGGCACAGGAAAGCGAGTGCTTATGAGATCCTCTGGTGGCTGCACCTCAGCATCTGTTCAGTTTGTTCATTTGATTGAAGGCCATACCTCAACTTCATCTTCCTGATTTGATTTTTGGTGTCTTTCTAAGATAGTAACTTTTCTGACATAAGTCTACTGGCATTCTAGGCTCTGATTCACTTAGATAACAAACTCTATTGCTTTTCCCAGGACAAGGGCCATATATCACACAATGAAATACTTCAGGGTAGGGAAGCTCCTTAATGGCATGTTAGGATCTTTGCAACTGAAGACAAATGGATGCCTAAAAACATCCTCTTTGTCTGTTCTCTCTATTAGTTATGCACTTCTAAACACCTAAGACTTAGCATAATGAAATTGTTGTTCTGAGCTTTTGATGGATGTATCAGATGGACTTTGGTCTTTGTCTTTTGGAAATAGAATGCCATGTCTTTGGATGTCTATAGGGTTGCACTGAGTCCCGTACATGTCAAAAAGTTTGGGAAATCTGTACTCTCCTGCCCCACAACAGCCAGTCCACACTTGATCTTTTTCTGGGATAAGACTTCCTTAGGAAACTGATAGGTTACTCCCGCTTTTTCTGCAAGCACTAAACACAAAGAGGACAAAATCATGACAAAAGGGACAGATTTTATTTTCTCAGTGTCACCTTCCTTATTTTCAAAGGTGGCATCAGAAGTTCTGCCTCTGAACACAGTGGAAAAAAATTCAGTCAGTAATTTCCCCATGTGTTGCTCCAGCCTGCTTTGTGTTAAGCTGCTCTTTCTCTTTAATCCTCTCAGAAGTGCAAGGATGGAAAGGGAAAGTGACTGCTGCTGTTTGAGGGCTGATGTTCTGAAACCCTGGTCTCTTGCACTAAGATTCAGATGTCTCCTTTCTCACGCATGGGCAAACCAGACATTTAGACATAGAAGTACTGATTGTTGATGGCTTTGTAAAGCTCTTCTACATTTGTACGCCTCATTATAAAATCTCCAAAATAAATTCAAAATAATGCCTCTGTATCAGGCATGCAGAGAGAAAAGAGAAAAGCGATATAGTTTCTGGTTTACTGCTGCCCCATTGTCTATGCTATACTGTGCATTGCTTCACTTCACCTTAACCCTCTGTAATTTTGAATATCAACAGCTCTGAACAAGTCAGGAGTATAAGTAAGTCACATAAACCAGTGTACTATGCAGTGAGGAGAGAAAGAGGAGTACAGAAAACCAATACTGGTAAAAGGGTGCTTATGTAGATAATGCCAGTTTTGCACTTCTGACAAAAACAGGTATGCATCCTTAATCCAGATGGGAATTATCTGCTGCATAATCCTATTTTAAAACTTAATATTTATAAAAGCGTGTACAATTCTGATTTCACAGATCCCCTCAGGTTAATTCTGCAAACCCTGCTGGCACCAGACAGAGCTCAGAGCAGTTATATTTAGAAAGTGGGAACAAATATTATGCAACCTTTTCCACCAAAGCCTGGCACAGGCTGGCCAGCTCCAGAATTTACTGACAGCATTATAAGCCATTTGAACAGGGGTAAGACAGATGATCTAAACTATTCTGTGCAAACTAGCAGAAGAAAACTTTATAAATAAAAACTGTTTGGTATCACAGGTGATATCTGTGAACTGGTGTGTGTTCTCAGCTAGGACACCCCTAAACCTCCTGTCTGACAGAGATTTCCCAGGTGCCCCTGCTGGCACATCTGCAGTATTCCCCAAGGCGCACCTGCTCTAGGAACTACACCAAAAGCCAGAGAGTGATTTACTGGTCCCTTTGGCATACCCCTTTATGCTGCAGTACAAGGCACATCAGTAACCTAATAGAGAAAGTGGATTAAAATTCCCTTTTCTGAGTAGGGAATTTTTCTTCTCTGGACTTAAAACAGAAGAGGGAAGAGTGCTGTAAACCATCCTGGACATGGAACTGTCCTGTGTGTGTACACAGGGATCATATATGTGGCCACAAATACTTTGGTAGGTAGGGATACAGGCTGTGCACCTGAAATAGAGCAGATCTCTTCCTTTTCTCTCTTGTGCACCTCAAGAATGGCCTTATAATATTGACCACCATCCAGCTGAGTAATCTGCAAAGCTCTCAGGTAGAAGGACATCATCCAATCATACTGTAGACTCCAAGAAGAAGAAATAATTAATAGTCTCTGTAGCCAGCAGGGTAATTACCTGGAGGCTAATTAAAAAGAAGTTTTATGGAGGGTGTTAAATAAACAATTATCTCCAGCATAAAATTGATAGTAGAATAGAACTGATTAATAGGCAAAATTTAGGAAATCGTCTGAAGTGTGGAGAGTTGAGGCAGAGGGGATGTAAATAAAAATGAGATCTGCAAGTCGAGTAGCTAAAGGTGGTTCACTTTTGTATCCATTTTTTCTTCTCAGTTAGCTGATTTTCTGGCCTAAAATACTCTTTGTTTGGTTTAATTTCAAACCAGATAATAATTTCCCTTTCAACTATATTGAGTAACCAGCAATTGATGGCAATTGATGGGCAGTTTCCGGTCACTAGCCAAGAGCCTTGTGTTCAACCCTGCATCGGCAATGCTCTGGCAGTACAGAAACAATTCAGAAAAGATCTTTAGTTAAGTTTCTCTTTTCTTCTTCTTTTTGTTTTTCTTTCTATACTTTTTTTGATATTGTCATATTGCCCTCTTACCTATATGTGGATCTGCACACGCATTTAGCCTTACTAATGAACTAATACAGGACCAACTACATTCTACCTTAGTCTTAATCCTGTGCTGAAAGGACAGAGTTTTCAAGGCTCTCACTTGGCTCCTGTCCCCAGGATGCCTTTTGTGTAGATTCCCAGATGTGTTTCTGTCTTGAAAATGCTGACTTTTAGTCCAGTTAAAGCTGAAATTTTCAGCAAGGAAAGCTTCTGGAGGAAAATATGGAAATATTCCTTACAAGGAGGAATAGGTGGACCTCTTTCTGCCGCTTGTTTAGAGAGCAGGGTGTTTGCTATTTCATAACCCACCAGAGCAATATTTTTGTCTTACCTTCTGTTTCTCATTAAGAAATATGATTGTTGAAGTCTGTCTCATTATATAAAGCAATTAGAAGGAATGTGTTCATATTTTAATCCATATCCTGTAGTTCATAAGCCTTTTGCCATGTGATTAATGAAACAGATGCGAACCAGACTTTTCTGATTTCAGACTGGTTGTGAACCATTTAAATTTGACATGTAATGTGAAATGTTCACTTCTGTGTTAAAGAAAGTTGTGGAGAGATTGTTTGGTTTTAAAGAGAAGAGTAGCCAGATTTCTAAAAAATTTACACAGAATTAATAAAAATGAAAGCTGAGTTCAAGCTCAGTTCACCAAAAATCTGTAATAGAATTGGAAACCCTACTTCAGTTGCATTTGAAAAGAGCAGAAATAAATCTGTCCAGAAATTTTTATTGAAAATTATTGCTTGTAGTTTACATTCGTGTTAAAATTGTTTGGAACGATCAACATTCCTGCAAGCTTTTTATATTGCTTGCAGGCTCTTATTATTGTTTACAAAGGGTTAATATATGTTTACCCAGTCAAAGACAGATTTCTAGAGTAAGACTAAGCTATACTGAAGTGCTACCTGAGCAGTGTTGGAGAAACCTGTATGAAATAGGATTCATTAGCAGAGTTTAGTGTTGACAGTTATTTGATATGCTCTTGCTGTGTCCTTTTTCAGGATCTGAAACTGAATGCTGAATTACCTAATCTTAACTTTTTGTTTTGATAACAAAAATTAAGGTCTGAATTTTTAAAAGGTCCCAGTGGTAGGTAAGCTAAATTCTGGACAGATCCCAAATTCAGCCTGAGGCATTGCTGGGACCTGGTTTTCAGCAGCTGTTTCTTTACTCTGTCTAAGAATGGTGATGCACTTGGGCAGGCTCTTCCTTTTATGCTGCAAAAAAATGATTCTTTCAAAATCAGTAAAAATAAAGCTGGCTGTGCAGATGGCTTTATTGTTTTGTTCTCCAGGAAGATGTAAATACCTCTTACAGAGCTTTCCTATCATTCTGCAAGAGGTATATTAGCAAATGCAGGGGTCCAAGAGGATGAATCCCTTTAATGCAATGACTACTCACAGCTATTGACACTGGATGATGTATGAATACCAGAGGTGATGTTTGTATAACACTTAGAGGGTCAAGCAAAAAGCTTTTTGTCTAAATACATACAAGGCTATTTGGTGGCTGAATAATAGCCTAAATATAGCAGTAAATACCAAAATAAGGGACATTCATTTCACGAGAGGGAGATGGGTTTAAATGTAGTGTAACAGAGTGGTTCCTGGTGTTTTGCGTTGCCCTCAGTGGATTCCTATGCTAGAGAAATAAAGATGAGTTATGGTCTGCTATTTGTCATTGACGGAGACTTTATGGCTGCATCTGTGCTAGTAAACTCCATGGTGCTTGGGCTGGCTCCAAGACACAGGAACACAATTGTTTATACTGGTAAACTCTCAGCATGATTCCATGCCTTTGCCAGCTGGGAGCATCCGAAATGTTTGTCAGGCACAGTTTAGGAATTAGGACAATCCAGGGATCATTCCCAAAAGCACTTTGTATGCTAGTCTCTAGGTTTGGAGAGGAGGTTATTAATTACAAATGTGAGTAAGACTGGCACAGGTCCCATGGAAATCACTAAGCGTAATTTATTGGTATAGGTGTACTTTCTGGGTCCATCTGTTGAAAGAAGGTTTTGGAACATATAATGCCTTTAGTTTCTACTTTGTGAATGTGAAGAAAATTGTTGCCAGTAGGCAAATTGAACCAAAAGTATCTACAGAACTCTCATACTTTTTGGAATCTGAATTTGCAAACTCGGTCAGTTATAAAATGAGTTGAAGTCATTTGTGACCTGTGTGGGAGGCAAGAACAGTACATTTGTTGGAGTTTTCTTATTTTCAGTTTTCATGTCTGACTTTTGGTATCCCCATGGTATGACACGAAGCATCACATCAGTCATGAAGGCTGACTAGGTATTTATTCAAGTCTGAAAGCACAGGCTCCAGATGTGGGGTTCTTGCAGCTCAGGGATTTTCTATGGACCTAAGACACAGTAAGGTAGTGCTAGGGGTCTGAGGGCAGACTACATTGGGCAGTCATTCATACTGTGTCTAACTAGTTGATTATATCCTCCACCTCAATCTAAAAACTACTGCAGCTACAGTATATTGTCAGGTATCTTGATAGTGATATTAGAGCTGAAAAATGCAGAAAGGTGCCTTCCTAAACCCTGGGTGCATTGCAGCAAGCACAGTCCTCTTGTCTGCCTGTGCACATCAGCTGGGTGATAGAACTAGAGCAGTTTGAGATGAGGTAGTGACATCCACCAGTGTGGGATAGGAGCTCATCCTGCACTTCTCCCTTGGACTGACATGTGGACTACAAAGCAGGGCATGAAGTAAGCGCCCTGTTTGCCTAGTTTGAACTGGGTCACTGCAGATCTTATCCACATCCCCCTGCCTTACTGGTATCAGCAAAACAGGAGATTTAAGCAGCTTTTAAATTTCCTGCTCTACCCTGCCAAACGGGTTTAAGGGCAGAGCATAGGACATAAAGCTTTTTGCAAAATGCACATTAGTCACTGACTCCAGTGTTATAAACAAGTCGTCAAAAAAGGAGCTGCCATAAGAGAAAATATTTTTTTGCAAGTAATTAAGATGACCTCTGCAGAGCAAATGGGTATATAAGGATTGCATAGGCATTTATCTAATGTGTCCTAATAGATGAAGGTAATCTCTTGCAGTGCGTAGTTGTTACTACAAGTGGTAGTCTGTTTTGATGTAGTGGGGGTATTGTGGATTTCTGAGAACAGTCATGCTGTTCACACCCACAGTAGCAGCCAAGGAGCAGCTCCTACAATCCATGTATTTGCTAACATGGAAATTACAATTTGAGATGTACTGAGAAAGGATATTGGTAAAAGTGTAAGAGGAAAACCACCATCAGTAAATCCTGCTCTGTCTGGGGAAGATACATACAAGACTAAAGGGGAGAAGAGCATTAGTGAAATATATGAAGTAAGAACAGTGGATGAGTATGCTATCTTGATTTGGAGTAAGGCATGGGCTTTTTGCTAACTAGTGGAATTATTTTTTTCATGAAAAACAGGTCAGAAATTCCAGGAGGGCAAAAGTTCAGAGGAATCTTAGCTAGAGCAAGGCAATAATGCAGGCATCTGTCCTTAGTGTTTTCCTACTTCCATCTCTATGGCTGGCTGGGACCTCAGACCAGGGCTCTGAATTTGGATCAGTGTGTAAAACTTGGGGCTGGTTCGAAGAAAAAGATCCTGTTGTGATAGAGGAGTTTTCCAAGTGAGTGGCTTGGAATTGTTGAACTGTTGAAAACAACACATAAATTTCAGTGGCTCTGAAATATTTTTTTCAAAATGCTGTAAAATGTGTAGCAGAGCATTCTATTCAAATGAGAGGCTTAGGAAAAAAAAAATAGTGGAAGCGGATTTTTGGTTTCTCATTTGGTTGTTGGTTTTGTTGTTGTTGTTTTTTTTTTTTTTACTTGAATTTAACTCATTTTGAAAGAAGTGAAAGAAGAACTGAAAACTCCCTGCACTCATTTTTTCTCTTAAAGTCATGCTCCTATGGAGCCAAGATCATAGATGATCCATCTTGAACTAGTTTTGATTTAGTCTGACAATTCACAGTTTATTTTTTGTGTAGGCACTGTCTCTTTAATTCTGGTTTTCTATTTTCTTCCTCCCTTTTTGGTGTTCTTCTTTGTCTGTATCCACTTCAGGTGTGTCTGATATTTTTAAATATTTTTCCCTCTCTTTTGTAAAAGTGCCAGAACAGCAGCCCTGGAATTCTCGTCTGAAAGCGGCAGGAAAGCCAAGTACACTGCTCTGACAACCTGATTGTCTTGGCAGGCCCATAGCCAGTCCTTGGCTTTGCTGGTAAGCATGCAAACTTGTGCTTTTGGCAGCCTCTCCCATTACATTTAACAGAGTGGACAGCTGCTTGCTGGGAACTGTGCTAAAGCCTCCAGTTCAGTTATAACAGCTCTCCAGAAACCCCATCTGGTAGCAATAGCTTTTGATTAGAAGTGTCTTGCAGGCTTCTGCTGCAGTCACCGTATGTGTGTGTGCTCCTGGAGCTGTGAAAGGTCCACAGCTGTACAAACACAAAAGCGGCCACTGATGCATCAGCATAATGCAAGTTTGTGCTAGATACAGTAGATCCTATGTGTTCTGATGCCAATACTTTGCCTTCTGCAACTCTTCTATCACATCCGCTTCTCAGATTCGTGGGTATTTCTGATACTATACCCATCCCAAAGCATCAGGTACAGTTGTTTTTCTCACTTCACTTTTAGAATGTTTTCTTTTTAATACTGCTGATTTTTTTTTCATTTTCTCATATTTAAGGTTTTTCAACATGAATTATTTTTTCAGGGGTTTTTTTCCACCTAATTTTTTCAGGGGTCATTCACATTAATGTTTTATGTCTCCAATCTATATTAAGCCTCTTTCGCTGTTCATAACATCCATTTGCAGTATAATATGACTATTCAGCTGTAGGTAGTAGTGGAATGATTTATTTTGTGACCAGATCTGCAATTTACCTGCTTCCAGTTCCTAAATTAGCTGCCAGGTTTAATAGAGTCAAATGTTTCTTAGCATAAAAATAAAATATCTCCATGTCTACCCACGTATGGATTACCTGTGGTGCTCCCAAGGTGCTGCCCTCCAATGTTGCAATTGGGCTGAGCTTTGCTGGTCTGAATCCAAAGTCAACAGTTGTGCTCAGACAGGCCATTTTTTGGTTTTTTTGAAGCTGTTCAGAGCATAGCTGTTGACTTGGTGAGAATGGCTTGACCATTGTTTAAGGCTGATGAGTCCTGTTGTGGTTCTCTTCCGTGTCAGTTTTTGGTGCTCTTGCCAGAGCCCTCTTCCCATGCAGACCTGCAGAGATCTTTGTCAAGAACACTGCTTTCTGGGGAGTCAACATCTGACAATATCAGCATCTTCTGTCAGCAAGAAACACCTTGCCTAGGACTTTGGAAAGAGGTGTGAATTGGAGTAACTTGCATCTGCTCTGAAAGAATCCTTAAACGCAGACATGTCAGTGGTGGAGTTTCATTCTTTAAAAGGGCAATTAAGGCTTTGTGTTTTCTCCCTGGTTATGTCGGGCTGGCAATAGCAGAGAAAACACCAGCAAAAAGGTTAATTTGGTGTAACCTCAATACAACCTAGTGAAATCAAAGCTAGCCTCACATCCAAATTGGTTTTGCTTATTGTAGGCTATTGCAGTGCTACTCTGCTGAGATTGAAACCTTTTATCTCTAATAGGAGCAATGCAACAGAATCCATACAACAATGACTTTCTGCAGCATTTATTCTACTTTCTACTCTAAAGGGCGGTTCTGAAAATGTGAAAATAGCTATAGAACAGCCCCATGAAGAAAGTGGTGATTAGTGATCACAGGGTTGTTCTGTTGGCTTTCTGCAAATATGAGATGTTCGGTGCCGTCCCCATGTTACACACATGTGGTAAGCACAGCATCCAGGCAAAATGGAGTTGTTCTTATTGAGAGTGGAGGCACAGGAGTAGTCTGGATCCTTCTCAAAATCTGGCGCAGTCCTTCCCCTCTATCCCAGTGCTGAGCCCTGGACTATTAGACTCAGTAAAGGCAATATAAGGATGACCACCACCACGTAAGACATGGTTTACGATGAGCTGGTCTGGATTAGGAAAAGTTGAGTATTGACCCAACAGTGGAGGGCAGACTGAAATCACCCTCAAAACTGCTGCTGCTTGCTGTGTCTGTCTGTGCATGAGCCCCTGACAGTTGAAGAAGCTACCTGACCCCAAATCACACGGATCTCTGAGTTTTAGTCCTGCAGGACTGCTCAGAAAAATCATACCTATGTACACTAGCACCTCTGTAGCAGAAAGTGCTTCTTCCAGAAAGGCTGGTGGCCCAGTGGGGCCCCATCTGTGCTGTATTTTGGGAGCTGCAGAGTACTTTCACAGAATAGCACAGAATCACAGAATCATCAGGTTGGTAAAAGACCCACAGGATCATTAAGTCCAATCATTCCTACTAAACCATGCCCCTCAACACCTCATCCACCCATCTTTTAAACACCTCTAGGGAAGGTGATTCAACCACCTCCCTGGGCAGCCTCTGCCAGTGCCCAATGACCCTTTCCATGAAATATTTTTCCTGATGCCCAGCCTGAACCTCCCCTGTTGGAGCTTGAGGCCATTCCCTCTTGTCCTGTCCCCTGTCACTTGGGAGAAGAGGCCAGCTCCCTCCTCTCCCCTACTTCCTTTCAGGTAGTTGTAGAGAGCAATGAGGTCTCCGCTCAGTAACTTTGAGGCTACAGAAACAACTTAGAAAGCAACATTATTCTTTTTTTCAAGACACTGCTGGTAGAATGAGAGAAGTGCCAGGTTCCTCATTTCTAACAATGACATGTAGTTCAGGCTACATGCTTTGCCTTCACACACTCTGTTCCATAGCTGAAAGTCAATCTTCAACAAAATAAATTTCTGCAGCTCCCTACAGTCTTGTCTTTTATGTCTTTTCTTTTTTCCCTCTCCTGTCATTCCTTTCTCTATTTTTTTTTTTTTTTGGGGGGGGGGGGGCAGTTCTTTGGGTTTTTTTTTTTTTTTTAGGTTTGGTTTGGTTTGTTTTTTTATGTCTCAAGACCTACCTAGGATGAAGAGGTTATGTTGGTTTCCTTATCAGAATAAGCTGACACATATATCTAATCTTGTATACCAAGACAGTCTACTACATAGGTTCTTGAATCATTCCTGGTTGTGTTTTGTTTGGAAACAGATCTGAAGTAAAATAAGATAGTGACCTTACTCTTGTCCTGAAATACAGATGTTGGCAGAGAAGATTTTCACCAGTCGACTGAGATCACATTTACTGGTAATGTTTTCCTGGAATATATGGAGTCCAGATTCCTTTCTTGCTCCTTGTGGCAATTCACAATGAAATAGTTACCGTAACCATGCCAAGTAACTTTTCAGGCCTCAGAATTTTTTTCTGCAGAGAGGTGAGATCTTCCCTTCCCCCATTACTCGTGCTGAAAACCTTTGTTCTCAGCATGCTCCTGTATGGCTACACCAGAATGTCCCTTTGTGGGCAAGGAGAACCAGCCACCCCAAGTCTTCCTGCCTGCTTCTGCACTCCCTGCTCAGAGGTTTTTGGGTTTTTTTTTTTTGGTTTGCTACAGTATTTTTCTGTCTCAGAAATCAGCAAGGAAATTGAACTGTCAGCAAGTAATTTTATAGCTCTTGGGTTTCTTTGCTGCAGCTCTAAGTAGCATAAAAGGTACATTTCTGTCCTCTTCTAGGATTTCTGAATGCTCAAATGATAGAAGTTGAGGTTGTAAATCCTGCCTGTATGTATTATCAGGTAATATTGAAAAACATATTAAACTAATACATTAAAATTAAACCGGATATCTGATAAGCAGAGGTCTATATACAAAATATGGGGCTGTAGATTAACTAGGGAAGCTTGCAGAAGTGTTTACTTTTTATGACTGTAGTGATAGGATTACTTGGGATTGAAGTGTACACAAAAAAAATAATCAAACCAACCAAACAAAATTTTGAGATGCTCTACCTCCAGAACTATAAGCCAATCAGTGTATCAATCTAACCCATTATTTAAAGTCAACTGACAAGTTAAGAACTTGGTCACCTTACTCCCCCTATAATAGAGAAAAAAAGTATATTAAGATGTCTTGAAAAGTGAGGACTGATTTTAATGTATTGAGCCAATTGCTTTTTAGAGGTCACCTCCTCCACATGTGAAAGTAATGAGACTCTGGCTCTGTGTTCATTTGATACATTATCTGTATTGGTTTCCTTTGGTGCCTGCTAGCAGAAAGGTACCAAAAGTTCTGACCTGCTTGCTGGTAATATTTGATGTGATCAAAGAACAAGACATTGGCAGGTACACGCAACCCTTTGGAGGAGGCGAGGCAGCTAAAGGTAAAGAACCCACATCAGGAGGATCCCAAGAAGACCTAGGAAAGTGGTGGGCACATCAGTCTTTGGCATTATTCTCATTGACCACTCACCTATGATAGGAACGATCAAGACAGTCATAATTCTTCCCTCGCCTACCCTTGCACCATAACCCAATGAACTACGTTAGAGCGGACAGTGTATTTAGGCAACCCACAAGGAATGGACTGTGCTCAGCCTCTGCTTATTGTGCCCCTATTCAACTTCTGCATACCATACTCTGGGCAAGGATGAGTGTCATATGGGTGTTGGAAGAAGAGCTTCATATGGGTGCTGGTATCTCCAGTCATGGCCATTTCTTAACTAGGAAGTGTCCTCTTCTGTCCGGGGCAGCTCTAAACACAGCATGGAGAACTACAACAATGCATTAGCTATGCTACCTCACCGAGAATTTTCCCAAGGAGAAAACTGAATTCTTCTGACTAAATCCTACAAACGTTATTAGGATGACTTTTACAACTTTTTACGAATAAGACAATTACCCATAGGTGGGAAATTACGTGCTCAGTTTTCATGAGCCATACTAAGAACAGAAGTCAGTGCTGGAATAAAAATTCATGCCACTTCCATCAGTGTAAAACAGCCTGTGCAACCTCAACAATAAAAACAAGCTGATCATCTGATGATGGAATGTAGTCTTCTTCTTTCATGTGCAGAATTGCTAGCCTATAAAGCAGATGCAGGGAAGATTCAGTAAGTAATTTCACTAATTACGCCAGGGTCATGGAAATGAGTTTAAGGACTTTTTCTAATACCTGCATGTTAATCTCTTGAATGTTCTCAGCTGGGGTGGTTCCCTGCCTCTCCAGGACTTCTGCCTAAGCTACTAAGAATATCTGAGAACTCTACAAGCGAAAGTCTTGTAATGAATACCAAATAGTCCTACTTCTGATTCATTGCCTAAACATCATTTCTAATGAACTTCAGCACATGGACCTCTTTACCTGCCTCCCCAGGGAACATTCAGAGTAAGATAATCTCCCAGCAGAACTGTAACACCTTCCCTAGCAGTCTAGCTGGTGATGAGCCAAGGCCCAGTTTGATTCAGCAGAATTGTGTGGTTGTGATCACATTCACCGAGAAAATAGGTTTTGTATGATGAGAAAACACATGGGCTAAAGCCAAGCAAGATGAGAAAAGTGAGATGATAAAGTTGATGAGTTGGTGATACTGGCAACTATTCAAAAATGCACTACTGACATGAAATGGTACAAAACCCTAAGGAAAAAACATCAAACAAACAAGCAAACAAACAGAAAGAAAAGCAACTCAATGATCAGACTTTCCCAAGAAACCACAGAGGTCTACACTTTGTTCAGCTGTTTGGTACCTGGCCAGCGGATGAGTCACGCTTGCTTTAGCAGCATGACTCTTTGCTGTCTACTGGGAGTGTTGGCCAAGAAGTGATTTATCTGGGTCCTCAAAAATTGTGTATATCCAGCTTGCAGTGTTCCTTTTCACCTGTCTGGACAAGTGACCCAACGAGGAAGGGTTACAGACAGAGACTTTCATAAGCTGAAAGGAAACCAAAGCAGGCAGGTGGTTCTGATGGCACAGATGTATATTTTTTGAGAGAGTCTGTCAGTGAGAGCCACTGTAGACCTTGGAAACAATTTCAGTGATGAGATAACTTCACTGATAACTGTGCACCACATTTCTACTCTGAAATCATCTAACTTCATGGTAAGATTACTGAATCTTCTTGTGCCTGCCTGCTCAGTTGAAGAAAGCTGTATTTGCACATATTTACCTTCACAGACATACCCTCAGACCTATGATCATCATGAACCTGCTACTTCAATAAACTTAAATGTGAGCTCCTCAAGATTGGCTGCAGAGTGTGTTTCAACACTTCAAGAATTTCCAGACTAGATTGCAGTGTTACTCCACAGACTGAGTTTAGACTTCAAAACCTGATCAAGACCCTGACTAAAAATATAGACAGTCTCTCTGAGCATTTTTCTTTTTCATTGTAAGATGGTTTTGGTTTGTGCAGCCACAGCAGAAGATGGAAAGCAGCCTGGGATTCAGGACAGGTGATTTCTTACTCTTTTAATATGTATGGGACATTCTGCCCAAGAAGTTATGTATTCACACACACTGTCATGGTGTACTCATATAGAGTCAGCAATAAAGAAAAAAAGACACATTTTAATGTGACTCGTTTGATTATCCATGTGCCAGGCATTTGGCTACTACTTTTGGCTAATCAAGCTCTCTTGAATTGTTTCTCTTCCATGTAGTGTGAACCTTCATGTAAACCACACCATTAGTCAATTAGTCAATAGAGCAGCCAGCTGAGTAAGACTGACTACTGGAATAATAAAAAATAGGAAACATTTTCAACTGTCAAGCAGTTGACAGCAATTGTCTAACTCGGTAAATTACAATTCTTTTGGTAATCCATATTAGTTTGACCTAGAGCAATGTAGATGTTTTGCTGTTGTGAAAAGTAGACACTTGGAGATAGGAAAAATGGTTGCAAATTAATTGTCATTTCAAGTGAAAAACATGCTTGGGAAATATATATATAAAAAAATACCACCCAGCAAAGCATGAAAGCCTTCATGCTGGTATTATTCCTACTGTATACAACCTAGGTCTGATACAGTATTGTTGCTATATTTTCTTCATCCTTTCTGTTTTCTCCCAGAAAATAGCTTTTTAATTGTTTTATATTCTGATCAGCTGGTCATTAAACAGACCAGCAAGAGAATGCAAACTAATCAGATGGTGAAACATCCAGCTTCCACCCTGAGCCATAATAACGTGCTTTGATACCCCATGGATGACAGCAGACAGTGGGATGATAAGACTTCCAATAGCCTTTTCTTGTTAATCATGGTTGGAAGCTTGGGTTGTAATCTTTGCAGCAGTAATTCTAACTGAAGCAGGACATTTTCCACATTATAAAGTTTCTTATGAAATCTCTCCTTTAGTGAGAGTATAACATCAATATTTCATGAATCTACATGTCAGGGGAACATATACAGAACTGAAGGAAAACTGAATTGTTGTTTCAGATGATTACAGCAGTGTAGCAATTCTGCTGATTCAGGAGACAACCTCCAGCCAATTTTCTTTGTTTTCATGAGCAAGCTTACATAAGTTGTTGAAGAATTAACCACTAGTTATTTCACATTTAGAAACCAAACAAAAAGTCTGATAGTCAGTGGGAAATTACAGTTCACCCTCAGAAATCTTCAAATCTCTGGTAGCTGAAAATTTTAGGAAGATAAAATCTACATAGGGAAGCATCTTGGATTCTTTTCGATTTGTGCCAATCCACTCTGGTATACCTCTGTCTTGCTGCACTAAGGCATATGTATGAGCTTTCTGGTATGTTGCTTGGAGATGGCTGTGATAATAAAGAGTAAAACATAATCCTTGGTTAGTTAAAAAATGAGACTTGAGAGGATGATGTAGTGTGAAATTTTCACGACAGAGTTAATTGTGCTGTTTTTTCTAAACAGTTTTTGCCACCTTTTTTTTTTTCTCTTTTAGAATTATGGAATGGTTTGGAAGGGACCTTTAAAGGTCATCTAGTCCAAGCTCCCTACAGTGAGTAGGGGCATCTTCAACTAGATTTTCTCTCCATGATAAGATCTTCCATTGACTCCTTAATGCTTCACATTTTGAGAAGTCAACCCCATCTCCCTTCCCTCTTCCAAGACATATCTGATGCTCCTTGGTATCATTTCTGATTTTTTTTGCTGTGTTCCTGAAAGACAATTGGAGCACAATAATGTTTCTGTAAATTAATGTTCTTCAACACATGCTGAGATAATATCTACTTTCTCTTATGAGCTGGAAGGAATCCACTGTGATAGAAATACAAGAGCTCCAGGTTTGTTTTCTCCTCACCTTCTATTCCTATCTGCATGGACCTCATTCTTGGCAAGTATGTCTGATAGAATAGTTCCATATTGCCACTGTATCCCCATATTGCTTTCTTTTGGCATCACCATTATTTATTTGGCCACAGCTGAAACTGTGTTGTAGTATGACCGGCATGACAAATTAATTTCTAACAAGAGTATTTGTGCATTTTCAGTATTTATTGTGCGTCTTGCTTGTTCCTGGTGCCTAGGGTGCAAAAGAGAAGGAAAGATGAAACATGAAGTAGAGATGAAATAACTGTAGGTGGGATCCATGTGTTGCTAATGCATCTTTGGTGTAAAGCTAGAGCAGTACTATGATATCATATTAGTGGGTGAAAATTAAACTGTAGATACTGCACCACCCTTATGATCAGTGAACTCCTGTGCAAGAGCCAGTTTTTTCTAAAACAGAAGTAGTGATTCAATTAATCTGACTCTAAACTAGGAGTTGTCTACTAAACCAATTAAAACAAGGGAAGAGAGAGACATCTAATTATGCACATAAATCACACTTTCAGCAGGCTAGATTTGGAAGATCAATTGTAAGTGCAAATGGCTGTAAGCTGTAGGTCCAATTTAGTGATGGTACAAACTACTTAAAAGAAAAAATACAGAGCAGATGAATCTTCCTACTCAATATGTGAAAGTACATTTAATGTTTCAGTGAAATTATTGTATTATAATAATTTTAAATTATTTTGCTTTAACTAAAAAGATAATTCTTCCATACTATTTTGTGAAAACTGTTAAGTAACAGTGATTGGAAACCACAAACTGTGAGGAATTTTATTGTTAGATTTAAATTTTCTTAAGACTTTTAACAGGGATAACATCATGACTATGATAGATTATTTTAAAATTTGATCATGTTGTAAATGATTTCATAGCTCAAAAGTGAGAAGGAATGTTTCTGTAGGTCTTAAACACCTGAACAACTAGAGATGCATACGGTACATGTGGAAATTGTTATGGCATTGAGTTTTGTATGGATGTAACAGGGCATGAAGTCTTTCATATCACAAAAGATACCGAAGTGTTACCTTTTTTTTTGTAATCAAAAGTGCTTGATACATGGCTCAAAACCACTGTATTGTACAGTAGCAGAATGTTTCAATTATGATACAAACAGAAGGCTTTGATGTAGCTTCAGTCAGTATGAAAGCATAGACTTCACTATTTTAAAGCTATGATAATAGAATGAATGAAAAGATACATGGCAAACACTAAATCTTACAGTATGTTTCTGAAGGGAAGCAGGGAAGTTGATGCACATTTCACTGTGGATTGTTGATATTAGGTAGAAGGATCTCTGACTACACAGGTCCAAGACATTAACTGGTTAAAGTGCATCCCACTACTGTTTTGATTTATCAGTAGTTTATTATACATGGCTACTTATGTAACCCAGTCATAAAAGGTAAGGCAATGAGAATGAAAGCATATGAATTAGGAAATTCAGAATGAAATTCAGAAGATGTCCGTTCAGTTTTTCTTTTGATTTCATGCCTCCCTCCTCCCAGTTAATTTTGACATAAACATCCTTCTTTCAGTGGAAATTATGTAACAGTAAGTTTTCCTCATCTTAGATTTGTGTCCAGAAAAGGAAAGCATTCAGCGTTACCTGCTTTTTACAGCTTATTAGATCAGAGAATTAACCCTGTAGTAAGATTTTTTTTGTCCCATTTAAGTGAATAGTGATATCAATACTAAAATTGTATCCATGAAGCATGATTAATAGAGAACTAGCATAGTGTATCTTCTTGTTGAAATGTAGAAGACTGAGGATATTAATGCCCAAAGACAAGGAATAAGTACAGTCCTTTCTAACTGCATGGGAGAAGATAATCTACTAGCTGTAAAACACAGTGATCTAAAATTCCTATTGGTTCAATTACAGGAAACTTTGTGCTAATCCTATTACTACTTTTTCATGAACAAGTCTTCCAAAATCTGTGAAGAATCATATAAAAAAAAAAAAAAAAAGTACAGTTCCTGTGAACACTGGCATTTCCTGAACAGCTTGTTATATAGCATTTGAAGACCCCAGAAAAGACACTGTAACTGAATATCCGAGGGGAATGTTTTTTGACACGATGTTGCTGGAACTGTCTCAAGAGATAACAGTTGTAACAATAAACAGAAGATACATTTCATTTGGACATGACAGATGTTGTCAGAACTAGAGCAAAACAAAGCTGGAGAAAGAATAAAATAGCAGGGATAAGCAGCAAAAGCAAATGCATATGCAGGTATTTAAGAAGTGAGAAGTTCTTTTCAAACTAAGGAGCAGATAATATAAAACAGGAATTATATATGCCTGACTTATGCCTGCACCCCACCATATACCCCAATGCAGCCTCAAGATCTAGCTTCTGATTGTTGAGTTTTCCTTTTTCCTAAATGAAAAAAGCTGTGATCTACAAATGGTAATAATAACATTCTCTGGCCTTACAATATTTTTCATCTAATCTGCTCTTTCTTTAGAAAAAGGTCTGAGACGAGCTAAATAACAAATATTTAGCTAACTTTCACCCTCCAGGAAGACTTTCAGAACTGTCTGGAAATTGCGCTTTAAGTATTTTTCTGCTTTCTCCAGTGATTTCTTTCTAATTGGTGGTCACTTTTACTGAAAAAATTTACAAAGTTTCTGCACTCTTTCTAATTTGAAGTTTCCTGCCATTTATTTCCCACTATCAGTTCTTATTTTGCCTTTTCCAAGCAGCATTACTGAGACTAAAAATATGGTAATGTTGAAGATGAAAGCAATATCAAGAAAACCACCTCCTTTTCAAGTATTCAGTTCTAAACAAGTTCACAGATTGCTTCGAGGTTTAATTCCAGTATAGATGGATGTAACACCAAACCCAAAATCCAGTTGGTTTCATATTACTGAACAGCCTCTCACTTACCAAGGATATTATGTATAAGAGTCTGTAGGCAGATCTGAAACTGAATCTCAAAATCTTCACTTTTCCTAAAAAAAAAAGAAGATATAAATGTTGAAGAATTATAAGTTTTATCAATTACTTTACCTCTGAAAGAAGAGTGATTTTGCAGAAGAAGACAGAGCCAGAAAAACGTAGTCCTGATTTCCTGCTACATAAGATGGGGTTTATATGTGTAGAATTGATGGAGAATCTCATATCAAAAGAAAATGAATGGTGTGTTTTGTCCATCTATATCATCACTATGATAAAAAAATCTTAACAGCTGAATGGCAAATGAATGTTTTGAGATAGAGAGAACTGATTTGTCCTAAGTATGCTTCGGGCTAGACCCAAAGAGATATTTTGTCATTGCAATGAACTTGTACTGGCCCCATCTACCCTCATATAATATACCTAGAGTGACTCACACACATATTAATCAGCTCTGAAGTACTTGGGTACCTTAGTTCTTTTTACTAATCAGTGAAAGCATCTTTGCATTTTTACTGTTATTACATACATTCATCATTCAGTGTTCTGCCTCTTTCCAAATCCTGAGGGAAATTCATTGCACATCTAGCCAAGGTACCACACTTTCCCAAGAGCAGTAGAAGCCCCAGGGAAAGCACTACTGCATACACCTAGAGGAGAGATCTTTGCTTGGCTAAGTACAGGGAAGAATAACTATCCCCCAGGGCCATACCAGCAATAACTCTCTGCTTGGTGTTGCTTTCAATCCTTACCCATTCCCATTTTCACCATTTTTCCAGGAGATCACAGATGTAGCATCAAATTAAAGAAACAAAACTCCAAAACATCTTCCTCCAATTGCTCACAGTCCCATCTTACTTCCAACACCCTAGCTAGTCAAGTTTCATCTTCAGTTATCATGCTTAGTCCTAAAGTCCTTATGATTGGCTTTTATCCTGCTGGCTTTTTAGAGTGTTTCCCTAATGCTGATTGATAAGGATGTGTATGGAGCCTACTGAGGGTCATGAGCAAGAACAGCTGGATGAGGGCAAATAGCAGTGCTAATGGTAGCAGGGTGACACAAGGTCATGAGATTAGGGTTGCGATGGTTAGGGACTGACAAAACTAGGAATAGCGTTGTCTCTCCCTCCCCTTGAAAAGTTACAGTAATTTTAATATCACCTTGAAGAAGGTCATCCAACCTTGCTCGATCACTCTTCAAGGAAGATGGATGTAGCTAACAGGTTACTTGGTTAACTAGAGCAACACAGTTGTTTAGCATCTCTTTGCAGTATGAATCAAACTAATAAGTTTTAATGCCCTACCATCAGGCACTTCTGTAATGAAGATGAGCAAGGAAGGAGTGCAAGGTAGGAAACAAATCATTACAGTGCGCTAATGTGACTGTGAAGGACAGGGTCATGAATTCACTTATGATCACTCTAAAGGATAGCAGCCCAAGTTCACATATTACTGCTAGTTGCCTTGCCAATAATGTGCTTGCTTGAACACAACCTATATATACACAGCTTATACATATGTGTCTTAAATAACTCAAGGAGTACTGATCAGTGAAACAGTAGGTTTCCTCCAAGCACACTGCCAACATGAAATCTCATATATCCTCTCAGAGTTGTGATTTGCCAGTTTCTAGATATCTTGGAAGAGAGTAGACACTGTAGGAAAAGCCCCTTATGATTTTCAGGTTTAGCTATAACTGCCTCCAGTAACACTCAAAATTTTAAGATGATGATACATGTGGGAGGCAGCAGGACCCTAGTCTCTCTCCATTTCGGTAATAGGTCTCCTTACTTCTTGTTTTAAAGGTGTGTTCTCCTTTTTTTTTTTTTTTTTTGTGTGTGTGTGTGTGTTCACTCTTCTTGCTAAGTTCCTGGTCCATTCTGCTGCCACTGTTGGTACTGCTGACACTGGCCTAGAGATTCTTGCCTGCCTTGGGAGGATTAGCATGCTGGAAGCATCTGGAGGCAAACTGGGTTTCTGGATTCTGAAACCACTTTTGGTGCCACTAGCAGGCTCCTCTTTCTGGGACGTGCAATGCAAAGCCAATACTAATAAAATCTCCATTATTTCTGTTAAAACTGTCAGAGAACAAACAACTACAAGTAGAGTCCATGAATATGTATGCTTACTTTTACATAAGAAGGCCTCAGTTCACTTATAAATGAGGTTCAATCCTATTTTGCTGGTATACTTCAGGGCAGTAAAATCTGAGCAGAATAGCTGTAAGTTCTCTCTAATATATGTGTATTTATTTAGCTTTAAGTATCTTCATGGTTCCAGATTTCATAACCTTCCCTAGCTGCTCATTCTCATGGTTATAATTTTTTTCTCTTTTTTGTCCTAAATTTTCTCAATTGTAGTTTAAGGCCATCTGTGTCTTCAGTGTTAATGAGAAAAGTTTTTATCCTGATCATCTTTAAAACCACTTTTTGCCATTGGTAAAATGTAAATTTTTTCTCTCAGTCTTCCTCTCCTCTACTGAAAATCAGTCCTTGACATTGCTGGGCCTTTTCTGGGTAGTTTGTTTTTGTACTCAAAGTCTTTAATTTGTCCCTCTTTAAGCAAAGCACTGGCAAAGTGCAATACTGACTGAAAGCCAGTCAGTACCAAGGAGAAATATCTCCTCTCTTGGTTTATAAGCACTGTTTCTAGGCACCAAAGCAGAGCTCTTAGGACTCTTGTGACAGTGTTAACTTGCCTGTAGTTCTCCATGGGGATAATGAAATCCTACCCTGGTACAGTTTGCCATCTGCTGACCAGAAACTGCTTAATGTGTGACTGGTTTTGATTATGAATATTGTATACTCTTTTCACTAGTTTTTGATTTTTGAGATCAAAAGAGTAGAGACTTTTGCCCAGAGCTTGAGCCTGTAAATCAAGCTAGCTTTAATCCCTTGAACAGGGGTGAACTGGGCTCTAGAGCAGTAAAGTACCCAGGCTAAGAATATGACATTTGCACTTCTGCATGGTCCATAATGAACCTAGTGATGACCCACTGACTGGCCAGAGGAGTTTCCTGGGAACCTGGTACACGGTTTTTTGGGGAGGAGGCAGGAGGGCACAGGAGGTGAGCACCTGGGGCAGAGACAAGAAGCTACTGTAGAAGCAGGCTTGTGGTGGCTGGTACAGTGCATGTCATCAAAATGAATGAATAGGAACAAATGCCATATCTTATAAGACTGTCAAGATGGTATGAGTGACTGTTACTAGAGCAGCCTGCAACTGGGAGTGTTTTGCTTTATTTTGAAGGAGTAAGGAGGGATGAGAATGCAGCAGTTTTGCAAAGCTGCACCACTTTCCATCTGGTGTTACTCGGCTTTTATCTTCAGATATTTACAGACCTCAGGACTTCAGACAATGCGTACACCAGCTTGTGTATGTAAATATATATGGACCACATGTGATGTCTTAATTGTGATGCTTAAGGGTTTCCTTTTGTAATATCCACATTTAAACAGAATTTGTCATCTTGTCAGATTACTACCTCTACAGCAGTCACTATTAAAAGCTGATATGATACTAAACTGTTAAATAGCTTCCCTGATGCCCCTTTTATAACCTGGCCCAGCCCCAAACTCTTGGCATATTATCTCTGCTTATAATTTTCAGCCCATCATGCTTTGTCCTTTGGGAAAGAAATGCCATTAGGACCAGAAGAGCAGCAATGCAAGTTATTTATTTTTCATTCTTGGCAACAACTCACTTTTAGTTAATGAATTGGAAAAAGTACATGAAATTAATGGAGTGAGGTGTTGTCTAACTGTAAAGTAGAGAATGCTGTTCTCAGCCTTGTGATCCCTCCCCAGGTAAAGATCAGAGACTCACCAACTTTGGACATGTTCTGCTTTTTACTCTGAAAAATAGCAGCATTAATCCCATTGCTTGTGAGATCAGAAAAGATTTGCTAAAGCAAAGAGAACCACTGGGTATTTAGCATCTATTACAAACTCACAGGTGTATAATTCACATTTGTTCTGTAAAGAAACTCTCTCTAAATTACTATCATAGTGCTTAGTAATCCTGGGATAAAGCTTCTGTTTATTAAAGGATGAACCAGAATTACAAATCATAGCTCAATGAGCTGCTGGGCAGTCAAGTGTGTACAGTTTTTGTATAGGACACTTCAAATCTGCTTCTACTCACAGCTCTTTTAAAAACCTACTATAAGGCAACTGAGGAAATCTCATTCCCTTCCTAATGCCATCTGGTAATAGGCATCTGACAAAGTAACAGCTGATATCAATATTGTCATATTGACCTCTAAGAGATAACAAGTGCTATTTAAAATTTAGCAGGATTTTTTATCATCTGTTTTACTTAACACAGTGGAATTGCACTGCATTTTTGCAGTTTTTTGATGAACTCTTACTGTACTAAATCTTACCCTGTCCATTCAGGTCTTCAAAAAATGAGACACGTGTGTATTGCTTACTTTGGCAACAACCAAATAGAGGTAGAAAAATTGTGCTCTAATAAGTATTAGCTCATCCTATACAATTGTGCCTATCTGTTCTACTTAGTGATTAGTTTGGGAACATGTTTGTAGTTGTGACTTGCAGAGGTAAGAGAGATAACATTTGTAGGGAAAGAGATTACCCCTCTTGGCGCAGAACTGTATCCTATGAATCTGGGAAGAAATGCTGCCAGAAGAGTGGCTGGCTGAGCAAGAAGCAGAGTGCTGTGAAGTTCCCCTCAAATGACTGTTCAATAATGTGCTGCTTCCCTTGCTGCACAAGTCTTCTCAAGGATCAGTTCTTTTCAGTGAAAAAAGAAGAGAAGAAACTACTCTGGGAGGCTTAGCTAAGAAATAAGCCACTTAGCAGAAATAAAGCATCTTCTTCTAGAAATAGTCCTGTGAAGCTGGTTAGAAGTACGTAAGCAATGTTGCCAGTGGAAAATAATGGTGTACCTGAAATCAAATAACAAATTGTGGTGGGATTTGTTTTCCCCCCACATTTTGTCATTATCACTGCTGGATGTGTGGGAACAACAACAAAGGAGGCTTTCTGCAGTGGCTGAGAAATATGAATGCGTCTGTAACTCAGACACAAGTTGCAACAAAAGCCCTTTCAGATTTGAAATGATGGGGTGGAGACCCAGCTACAAATCTGATGTCAGGAAACATTTTTACCAGAACCTTTTTTGAGGTTTTGAGGTGCCCTTTTGACTGGTGATACTGGCTTCATTTTTGTGCTCTGTGTGCCATCTGTTACAACCTCTCAAAAGGCCATGTGTTCATACCCTGGAAGTGCATGGATCTGCCTTCCATGTTTGCTCTTTAATTTGTCTCTCTTTTAAAAGTTAAGTTTCTTGTTTTCATGTGAATAAAGTTTTGCTTGAATTTCAAAGCTTTTTCACTTTTTTTTTTTTTTTTTTTTTGAGAGCTCATTCCTGGTGAGTTCAGCCTATAGGTGATTCAGAGTACATCACATCTCAAAGAGCACATTTCTCAAATATGTCCTCCTCTTCTTAAATTCTCATTTTTCTCCTGTTTCTTTAGCTGGGACATGTAAGAGTGCCCTAATCCCTGTTACTGTTGATGGTATACTGCTTTGACATGCCAGAAAACAGGGCTAGCAAAAACTGGAAATTCAGCTTCTAGTTTCATTTAAACAGAACTGTGTGAAAGAAAAAGGAAAAGTAAAGTCTGTAATACCAAGCCCTCTCCCCTCCCCCAATTAATTCTGTGTGTATTCTGCATTGCTGTTTCAAGTGGCTGTTTTCTTAGATCTTTCAAAACATAAGACTAAAAGAACAGGGTACGTTTGATGTTGGATCATTTTGTACTAATGGTGATATAACTTGATGAGAGAAAGCACTGCTGAAACTCTGTTCATTGACCTTTAGCAATGTCTAAAAATAAGAATTAAAACAAATATGGTGTGAAAAACTACTTGTATTCAGCATGATAATTGCAAATGGAAATCTGATCTCAATTCCTTTAAGTCAATGAGAAAGCAATGGTTAACTTAACTCAGACCCAATTCTATTTTTATTTACTTAATTGGCATCTTCTAGATAGCTTTTCATGAAGTATTCCTGGGAAGGGCATTTAGAAAGCACTTCAGCTCTGTAGAAACCACTTTTCTGTTACCCAGTGACAATGATTTTGACAGAAGCCAGAAACAGATGTAGGAGCTGACACTTGGAACTTGCCGGAAAAGCTGAACAACATCCTCCCAAGGTTTTTTGGTAAGTTTTGCTTAAGGGTATGCCTTATCTAAAGAGTATCTAAAGAGTATTAGAATTTAAGGTCTGAGAATAACCATTCTTTGCCATCTGCATGGGGAAGAACTTTTTCTGTTTATCAGAAAAATATCTTTTGCATGGCAAGATTATTGCAGTACACAGAAGAAAAGCGATCACATCATACCTATGGTCCAGCCTTCCCTTTCTAAAGTACATTATGAGAGTGCCTGGGTGGCAGACAACATCTCAACTCTATTGTATTTTCAAATGTCATACTAGACTAGAAAGATACTTTATCATTGACTCTGCAATACATTTTTTCAGACTTCGTACTTGAGAAAGAAAGCATCCAGTGGTATCCAGGAATAAGTAAGCACTGCCTGAAAATGGGAAAACACAGCAACAGAAATGAATAATAATTGTTAGTTACTAATTAAATTATTAGGAAAATATTGATTATCTTAGCAGTGACTATGTAGAGATATATATTTTATAGAAACATCAATATATTTTGAAGTCTACATGAAAAACACATGCCTGTTGACCATGTGGAGCTCAGTGTTCACCTTCCACATTCAAAATTATCAAGCAACAGAGGTTCATTTCAGGCAATGTGAAGATGGTAGAGAAACCAGCAATAAATATGAGTACAAACCAGACACCAGCAGATATCTTTAATAGATTGTACCATCATGGTAAATTAGTGCAGCCATCAGCATAATTTACCAGTGGGATTTAATCACATTTTTAAAAAATACCACATGCTATTCCTTCCCAGATATTGTAACATCTCCTTCCTACAGGAAGGATGTTCCTTTTTTTACCTCCCAGAGTTTAAAATATATGAAACTTTCTGTTTCAGTTTTTTTCTGGACTTAAGTAACGTTGACTACTATGTCAACAATTTCAGGAAGGAATGGACCCATTGATTTAAAGAGATTCATATTGGTACAACCTGTGAGGGAAGGAAATTGGGGCAAAAATTGTAAATATTCATGCACCAGCATAAGTAGGTCTGGAAGAACGGTTTGAAAAACCTGAGGATGCTTCTTGAAGTGATTATGCAAAGGAAAAAAAATAGTTTCATAAAAAGTTAAGGTATAATAGATCAGAGCTGCCAGCAGCCAGTTGAGGGCTGTGTTTTATATTCAGACATGCACTAAGGGATTGAAGGTGCAAGTATTCAGACAGGAGAGAAGAGTGTAGGGGATTTCTTCTGATGAACTGCAGCACATCAGGACAAAAGTTGTGAGAGCCTCTTGTTAGATTTCTGGTGAGGAAGAGATAACCCCTATTTTGGAGTCCATGGCAGCTGGACCAGGGCTCTGCTCCCACCAACACAGGCTCAGCCAAGCTCCTTCCTCCTCTGTGGCAACAGCATCTCCCATTCATGGCCCCGAGGGTCTTTAGAGGAGGGCTGCCACATAGTTTTGGGTCTCACCATGGCATCAAAGTGGTACCTGTGTAGCTCACAGGAGATCTGGGCCCGGGAAGCATGGGCAGAATCCGACATCCAGGTACGAACCTGCAGTCTGGCCCCAGTTAGGTGGCTACTAAAAGAAGCAGTTGGGCAAGAGGGCAAACATGAAGTACTGTACTTTAATATTGGTTAAACAGAGTCTAGCAACTTGCTAGCCTTGTCTTTTCATATTTCTTTCAAAAAGCCCCTGAGTGGATCCACTGAATCATGCACAGGACATTTAGTAATGTATAACATTTCAGGGGGGATTGTACATTACTTGCAGAATTTTTTTTTTTCAGCATACCAATGTATTTTATGTTCTGTACTGGAAACAGAAAGCTGTTTTCCTATTACTGAGACCTCTTAATTATCTGAGATATGAAATACTCATTATCTAGCTTCCAGCCAACTGGTTTTTTCCATCACATTGCACCATTGAAATGGTTACATAATATTAATAGACACTTTACATAACACTTCTGAAATATTAAAAAATGAGCATATTATATAGTTGTCATCTGAAGTTTCAGTAGCTCTAATAAATAACGATGATTGTTACCTAGAAAAACATACTCTTCAGTTAAGTTTCTAATTCCTGATAAGTTTAGCAAATTGCAGTAGCATGGATTGTTTATTTGATACACACTTTGAGTAAATTATCACATGTAAAAAGCTGTCCATCATCACTAGTCCTATTGCTACTTGTAGATTTTATTTCCTTTTGGGATAAGCCATTTAAGTACTGATTTTATATTCATAGAGTTAACCAGAGTGTGTCATGAAGCTCAAGAATATCTTCTTAGATGACAAATATGCTAATCTTTGTAACTGATGACATGTGAAAGAAAAATTGAGATTTGACACCAAAGTCATATCACTTGTGGTTACCCTTTCCATTGTTGTCATTTACTTAGAAAAAGTGGAAAAAATATTGCACACATCACTGAAGGCAGGCTGCCTATCACAGGGATCCTCAAACCACCAGTTTCTGTAGGTTTCCTTCAAGATCTTAGTCTCCTATTAGCTACCTCTGCTTAGGATAAATTTGTGTCATTGTTTGCTATTTATTTATTTTCAGTAATTTGTGATTTGGGGTTTTATTCTGATTATATATTCACTTGGAGACAAATCCATATTTCTAATTAATTATTTTGTCCAGATTCCTGTTGTAATTGCATCTTCATGCATAAGCAATGAAAACCATCTTCTTGATCACATCAGTGTAAACTGATAGTTGCTGAATCCCTTTTCCTGGTACTGCATTTATTAGTATGAAATTCTATCATATTAGCAATATTGCAGCTATTTGTATGTGCTGCCAGTTATAGGTATGGTAAGTAAACTACCTTTAATAAAAGCTGAAGGGTCCCTATGATATCAAGACCGAGATGATTTTCTACATTTGTTTGTACAGTTCTGTATTTCTTAATAGACGGACTGTATTTTCTGAATTAATCAATTCCTGATATTCCCTGGGCTCCAAGTCAGTGCAGACATCTGCACATGTGGGTTACACATATCACACATAATCACAGAATGATAGGAGTTGAAAGGGACCTCTGGGATCCTCTAGTCCCACCTAGTGCTAAAACAAGTTCACTTACAGCATGTTGCACAGGAACCAATCCAGATGGGTCCTTCTCCAGAGAAGGAGACTCCACAACATCTCTAGGCAGCTTGTTCCAGTTCTCTGTCATCTTCATAGTTAAGTTTTTCCTCATGTTCAGATTAAACTCCTGTGCTTCAGTGTGTGCCCATTGCCCCTTGTCACTGGGCACCACTGAAGAGAGTTTGGCCCCATCCTCCTGAGTCTCACCCTTTAGACACTTATAAGAAATTATAAGATCCTCTCTCACTCTTCTCCAAGTTAAACAGACCCAGGTCTCTCAGCCTTTCCTCTTAAGAGAGATGCTCTAGCCCCCTAATCATCTTTGCAGCCCTCTGCTGGTCTCTCTCCTGTAGTTCCTTGTCTTTCTTGAACTGAGGAGCCCAGAACTGGGCACAACACTCCAGATAGGGCCTCACTAGGGCAGAGTACAGAGGGAGGACGACCTCCTTCAGTCAGCTAGCCAAACTCTTCATAAAGCCTCACAGTATGCCATTGACCCTTTTTGGCCACAAGGACACATTACTGACTCATGGTTAGCTTGCTGTTCACCAGGACTCAGAGGTCTTTCTCTGAAATTCTACTTTCTAGCAGGTCAGTCTCTAGTCTATACTGACATATGAGATTATTCCTCCCAAGGTGCAGAACCCCACATCTACCTTTTTTGAATTTCATTAAATTCCTGTCTGCCTAGTACTCTAGCCTGTCCTGGTCTCTCTGAATGGCAGCACAGGTTTCTGGTGTATCAGCCACTCCTCCCAGTTTTGTGTCATCAGCAAAGTTGCTAGGGTACACTCTGTTCACTCATCCTGACCATTGATGAACACATTGAACAAGACTGGGCCCAACACTGACCCTGGGGGAACACCACTAGCCACAGACCTCCAACTAGACTCTGCATTGCTGATCACAACCCTTTGAGCTCGACCATACAGCCAATTCTCAATCTACCACATAACCCACATTTCCTAAGCTTACCTATAAGGATCTTACGGAAGACAGTGTAAAAAATCTTGCTGAAGTCAAGGTAGATAACCACCCACTGCTCTCTGCTCATCTACCCAGCCAGTCATGCCATCATAGAAGGCTATCAGACTGGTCAGGCATGATTCCCCCATGTGAACCTATGTTGATCACTCCTGATAGTCTTCTTTTCCTCCAGATGCTTACCGATGACACCCAGGATGAGCTATTCTGGGGATGGAGGTAGCACTTAATGGCCTGTAGTCTCCTTGGTCCTCATTCTTGCCTTTTTTTGAAGACTGGAGTGACATTGGCTCTCCTCCAGTCCTCAGGCACCATTAGTGTTCTCCATGAACTTTCAAAGATGATGGAGAGTGGCTTAGCCACAACTGCCAGATCCATCAGCACTTGTGAGTGCATTCCATTGGGGACCATACATTTGTGGGTGTCTATTTTGCCTATGTGATGTCTAACCCAACCCTCCTTGACCAAGGGAGAAACTTCCTTTCTTTCTCTAGGATCCCAGGATCTGGGATTCCTGAAGGCTGGCCTTTGTAGTAAAGGCTGAAGTAAAGAAGGCGTTCAGTAACTTCACTATCCCTGTATTCTCTATCATGAGGGCACCCACCTCTTTCAGAGGTGGGCTCATCTTTTCCCTAGTCTTCCTGTTGTTACCGATACACTTGAAGAAACCCCTCTTCTTGTCCTTGACATCCCTTGCGTGATTGAATCCCAAGCGGGCCTTAGCCTTTCTCTTTTGGTCCCTGAATACTCTGACAAAGTTCCTGTATTCCTCACAAATGGCCAATCCCCTTTTCCAAGTTCTATAAACTTCCTTCTTCCATTTAAGCTTTTGCAGAAACTCCTTGCCTGTGCATGCAGGTGTCCTTCTTCCTTTGCTGGACTTCTTACTCCTCTTGTGTTTGGAGGAAGTTGTGCTTGAATATTTACCAGCTCTCTTGGATCTCCATACATTCTAGAGCCATAAAACATGAGATTCTTCCAAATAGGTCTTTGAAAAGGCTAACATTATCGCTCATGAAGTCCAAAGTTGTAATCCTGCTTATTGTCCTGTTCTACCACACCTTTTCCTGAACTGCACCTTTTCATGGTCACTGTAGCCAAGGTTGCCCCCAGTCTTCACATCTCCAACCCACACACCTCTCCTCATTGGCTTCTCCTTTACCTGTGTAATAATGTTACTAACAATGCTCTGGAGGAACCTTCTTGTGTGTGTGTCTCTAGCTGTGTTGTCTTTGCAGCAGATATCATGGTACCTGAAGACCTCTATGAAAACCAGGGTCTGTGATTATGAAGCTACTTCCTGCTGTCTGCAAAAGGCCTCATTGACTCTCCCTTCCTGATAATGTGGCCTGTAGTTAACACAACAGTGTCACTCACATTAGATTGCCCCTTAATTCTTACTTGTAAGCTCTCCACTAATTCTTCATTCACCCCTAGGCACGCCTTGATATATATCAGTTGCTCCTTCATGTAAAGGGCCTAGAGTAGGGTCTGCAGTGACAAGTCCCCTCCAGAGAGGTGAGATATGATAGGCAGTAAGAAAGGCTGGTAGGATAATGGACATAGAAATGCGCTACCCATTGCCACTGTCCCCTGGAAAAGATGGTTTTCTGGAGGTTTAATAGCACTATACCTAGCTATTGATGCTTCTTTGTATTGGTGTCTTGAAAAAACATATCTGCTATGGTAGCCCCAGAAAACAGCCTAGTACTGATGCTATTGGCACTACCAAAGTGCTTGAAGACCTGACTATTTCCCTATCTTTCACATTTTTCCCTGTCTTTCACACTTTTATTCTTACTTTGTAGGCAAGCTTCTGGCTAATTTTGTTTAGCACATGACTGGAATTCAGATTGTGGAACCACACATATGGAGGAATTTTAACATCTTTCTTTTCTCCATCCATTCAGAAAATACTTGACAGCTTGTGCCAATGAATTTTGTAGCATATTAAGGTGTTTGCCTGTTTATTTTTCCCAAATTCTGTATTTTCTTAAACAAGTTGATGCCAGAATGTATGTCTATTAGACAAATGCATGCTACAATGAATCTTATTTAGCATTTGCTGTTCCTCTATGTATTTGAGAGGCTATATAATTAGTAGTAAGGCTCTTTTAATTTACTTTATAACCATTTCTTTGTCAGGTATTGTCTGAGCCAGCTGCTAAATTCTTATTTTACATCTATATTGACTTAATCTTTTCTTCAGGGAAGAAATTTCCTTACATGATGATAGACAATTACGGTGACATGTCCCTTTGCATGAATATCTCAACTGCTTTCTTTTTCTTTGTATCACATATTTATCCTAGGCTTTTTATGCTGAATTTTCTCATCTCCTATCTGTTCTCTGCTTTGTATTATTTGGCTGTCCAAGTGTTCTTATTTGACTGCATTTTCTTCCCTGCTTGCAAATGAATGTGTTTCCTTCATTCATGTGCTCTCTTGTGTCTTGCTTCTGAAAAGTCGTCTATTGCCTTTATTGCTCTTAACTTACCTTCTAATTTTTATTTCCCTAACTCAACTATTAACTGACTTATCTGGGAAAATGTTTGAGTGAAGTAAGGTTAACGCTAATATTCATCTGAATGCTATTACAGCTTTGATGTGAATTAATTACTCTTATTTACTCTATTCACAATTTTGAATTTTGAAAAGGTTTTGGCTATTCATACGGTGACATCTATTGCTCATTCAGAAAAAGAGGTTTTTTCAGTTTTAAAGGCTAATATCTAATTTTAAACCAGTGTATATGGGAAATTATGACTTTGCTGACCTCTAATTTGCTCTGTGTAGAGACTTGCTGACCCAAATGACTCATCAGCTTGCTGGTTTTATTCATATCTACTGTCTTTGGGTAAAATTTTCAAGCTGATTCAGGGGCCCAGTTCCTGATCATTTTCATTTGGGGTGGGGAAAGAAGAATCTCAGAGGCTTTTGAGAAATAGCTGTTCCTCAAGTCCTTGGTACCTAGCTGGTACAAAGTAATTTTTCAATATCTGTTGAGGGGTTGCAAGTAAAAGGGTTTGAAAAAGAAAACTATTGCTGTGTGCTGTTGCATTCAGGTTTGTGTTCTATCACACCTGGGAGAAGCTGGGGTTAAGGGCTTCTCTGACTCCTTCCGCTACCCCCTCCTCTGTTTCTTATTTCCCTGGACTACTGCTTGGTTGGTTTACTGGACTACGAAAATGCAACCCTTTGAAACTGGTTTTCTGAGTCACATGGATGAAGTCTTCTATGTCACCCCTACTTTGTCTTCCAAACGCGTTTTCCAATACCTTTCAGCCTTAATGACAATGTTCTAGGACAAATATTACTAATATATTTAATACAGAATTTCTTGGGAGTATCATTGCCAATACCAGTTCATTGTGGGTTTTATTGGGAGAAGCATCATATAGGCAATGAACTGGTGTCAGGGACCTTTGCTCTCCTCTCTTGCTAGCCTGCAATGCAATCTTGACCTCTTCATCTTTGTTTCTTCTGTCTCCCTTTGCTTTGTCTTTTTAGATAGTAAACAATAAATAAGGTTCTTTTATGCTGCAGTTTTACAGTGCCTGCCTCAATTATAATCACAGAGGGAACCCCCAGGTGTAGCTGTAATACAAATCTTTAAGAAGAATAATCTGGTTATAGCTGATTTGAATGTCTATTGCTTCTGAAAGAGAGGATAATCCTCAGAAATAAGTAAGTATGCACTGCATGTAATGCTTCCATTCCCATGAGGTTTTTTTTTATTTAGTGGGTTTTTTCAATCCTTCCACACCATAAAAATAAGTGAACCTCTCTGAGACCCACAGGAGGTAAAATTTTCTGTTCATCCTTTCCATTTCACTGTCTATTCAACACAACACTCCAGCCAGATAATATCTAAGGAAGATATATTCAGTAGATCACCTCCTAGATTGTTCACATAGTCAACAGCAGATCAGAGCTGGGCTTTAATTGCTTTGAATTGCCCCCAGGGAGGATGTTGTTATGATGAGGGAAGCCTGGAGACTTTGCCTCCAAAGGCTAGGGGTAGCTTTGGGAAATAACTTCTTAAGATTAAAGAACTGTGTTTTCTTCAAAGTCTGTAAAGATTTTTTGCTGTCACTTTTATTAATGGGCAATCTCTAACCTAGAAACATGATTAAAGAAACAAGTTAAATTTGAAATTAGTGCTCACTCTCTTTCAGCTGCTAAGTCTTACAAGTCAGTTCTTCCTTTCTTACATGTACTGTGCACATTAGATCAGGATGACAGCCTTTCCTTGTGCTGACTTTACTACTGTATAGGCGAGGTTATTAACTACATCATTCACCTATGTTCTTCTAAATCCTCTGGAGAGACAGATACTCCAGACATGTTAACAAGTCTCCTGATTCCATCATCAAGCTTTTTGCTAAGGTTCACTTTAAAAAGATCCAGACTAAGGGATTCATAAACCTGCAGTAGCTCTTGCTTCAGTGTTAACTGTGTGATGCTCTGCCCACTGTTGTGCAGTTCTCTGCAAGTTGTTTCTGTACTTATCCTTTCTTGTCTTCAGGAAACATTTGTCCTTTGCAGCACAAAAGATCCCTTGCTAGTGGTCTAGTATAAGGGGCAGAGCAGTTTGAGGCTGGTGGCAGCAGGTTTCCTTGGCAGAGCTTATCCTGGACTGACAGTCCTGCTCTCATAAAGGGGAATTTGCTACAACAGCACATCCTCATCTCTCATATATGATACCCTTGGTCAAGTGCTATGACTTCCCAGAGAAGGTTGCAAGGAGACACGTGGCAGACACAACAGCCACAGCAGAAGTAGCATTGGTTTTCAACATGTGTCCTCCCCAGCTTATCATTAGGCTCAATTTATCTTTCCTTCTTATCATCTAGGTCTTGCTAATGCTCAGTGAACCTTGGCCTCAAATGAATCAGTAGTGTAGCTGGAGTCCTAAGGGAGGACAGTTACATAAATAAGTATTGTTAAATCTGTCTTGGAAGAGAAACACATAGTGTACTGGCTGAGTTTTGCAAATAACATGGCTAAAGGACCTTTCTAAGTGTACTGGGTTTTCTCTACCAGTGTCTCACAGGAGTTTTAATTTTTCTTGCCCCTCAACTCCATTTATGTTTCCTTTTGAGTATATAAGATGGGAAGAAAGCCCTGGCTATGAATCTTAGGATTAAGTCTGATGTTAAAACTCAGTTCTTTGTTACAAGAGAGCAGATCTGAAGTCTCTGTAGTCTCTCCCTTGCTGCATAGAAGAAGGGCAGGACGGCAGAATTTTGTATACCAAAATGCCAACACACAGAGAGTAAGGAAACAAGAATCAAGTTTTTGCTTTGTCTATAGAGCCTAAACAAAGTGAACACTCCCCTCCCTAAACTACCCTAGTCTCTTCCTCCAGTTGGGATTATATGATTTTCCTGATAAAAGAAAAACAATCCTTTTAAAAAGCCTTGGGTTTAGTTTATCACTATATTTTTGTTCTGTCTCCTGAGATTTTTTAAAATTATCATAACTGAGATCATTCAAAGATAAACTTAGGCAAACTGTGAAACAAAATATTTTGTCAAGAAGTCTGAAAAAGGAAACACTGAATTTCTCACTCCTTTTTCTCTTCCACCCATGCCCATTCCTCCAAATGAAAATCCTGCTTGGCTAAAAGTATTTGCTGAGTTCAGTCATAGCTGCAGTTGTAGCAATTCTGACAAGCATCACACAGCCTTTTCCCCAGGATTGCGGAGGAACAGAAATGGTCCCTCTCTTATCAGTAAGGAAAGAGTAAAAAATGGATTTTTTCCTTATCTACTGAGTTGTTACTTCCTCTTTGTGACATGTTCTCAATGTTCTAAAGCCACTCTTTTAAAGCACTGAACATGCAGCCACATGTTCAGATATGATTAAGATCCTCCCATCATTTGCTTTGAGGAATCTGCTTGAGAAGTTGCCTGCCCTATTTGGGAGCTTGGGCTTCATTCAACTCCTAGCAATGCCATTGTGCACAGCAACTTTTCCTCCAGCTGACTCATCTCCTCAAGACCTTTATCTGTCTTTCTGGTGTGGCACAGATGGCAATGGATCCACATTTTCATAAGCAGCCTTTATCTTAAAACAACATAAGTTTATCAGACCCACAAGCCCTGTTTACAGAGCACTGTCTTCAGCTCAGTCATCCAATTCCCTCTGCCTTTCTCCATGCTGGCTGAGCTTTCCAAAAAGCCTTTCTGCTCTTCCTGGGACAAATTTTTGGCAAGAGGCATGTGGGTTATGAAAAGTGGAACGTGCTTGATGTATGCCCAGTTTGCTGGACCTGCTTGTTCCCTGTGCTGGAACCTGTGTTTCTGTACACAAGCTCACCTACACACCACCAGAGAATCATAGACTGGTTTGTGTTGGAAAGGACCTTAAAGATCATCTAGTTCCAACCTGCCCCACCATGGGCAGGGACACCTCCTGCTAGATCAGGCTGCTCAAGACCCCATCCAACCTGGCCTTGAAATACCAAAAGTGAACTTCCTTGCAGATTTTGTATTTTCCTGTTTTCTTCCTTCACAGAAGGTGCAGTTGCTATAGCTTCTGAAAATCTGCCATGGGAGTTGTTTCTGGCATGCAGATCATCATTAGTGTGACCCCTACTTTAAAAATCACCTTAAAAGTCTAGGGGGGAGGTCTCTGCCTATCAATTTCTAAATTTCTTCATTCTTCTTAGGCTGGAGATGGGCCACCAGCGTCACAATGAGAATTTTAAACAGTTTTATACATGGGTAGCACTTTGATTAATGACAATTTTGCACTCTCCTTTGACTGCATTATTACCAGAAGACTGTATGAATATCACTTGAAGTTTGCTTAATTGTTCTACTAATTTTACAGCATGGTTTATGTGAACAATAAACATTACTCTGCAGCTCTTTAGTGGAAGTGTTGTTGAAAAGTTGACCATTTCTGTTGGGTCTGAATAGAACTTCCTTCCTCTTTTCTAATGTTCCATAGTAGCTTTCTTGAGTTCTTCTTGGCAGGTAGTTAGGTTGTAGTTCAAGGATCCAAGTAAAAGACATCTGTTTAATGATTCTCTACATTCATAGTCAGAGTCTGGATCTTAACTGTTTGTGATCCCTTGGTACATCAAGTAAATATGTTCTTATGAAATACTTTAGTGCACATTTATGGAAGACTCAACAGATCTGAATCCAGAAGAGTGCATGTGCTCTGGAGGAAAGATGGCAGTCTTGTCAGGTTTCAGACAGCCCTGTGACACATTGCAGACCCGTTCTGCATCGTGCCTTTCCACCAACCATGTTCACAGGCAACTGCGAAGTGCTAAAAGAAGAAGTGGCATCTAGCAGGCAAATGGAAAGACTGTGATGTGCATAGCATTACCCTTTCATCTGCTTGTAGAAACTCCCAAAACTTTTCATTTTTGAAAGACAGAGGGGACTTGCCAGTTTTAGAAGACCAGTGAAACACAGTCTGGGTTAGCTGATGGAAAGATGGTTATACAGTGATTGCCTTGGCTTTCTCCACTTTCTATATGAAATCAGATACAACAAAATGGCCTGCAATGGGGCTCAGGGTTTGGAGCATGCTTCCACGAGAATCTCAAAATGGATGTCTATACCCATCAAAGCTGAAAAACAAACACTCCTTATGTCACATGGGTAATGGTATTTGCTCTTTCCCTTTCATTTTGTGTTGAAGCATCCCTAGAGGCTCTGGGACAAATTCTGGCACTCTCTAGCATGCTAATGAAGGGCAGTAATCAAGAGGGATGACCTTGATTTCAAGTACAACTTCTGGTTTGAGATACATAACTGTTTACTAGTGTAGCAACATGTTTAATTTCTTTGTTTACAGTGAACTTCAGTTAACTGGAAGGAAAAATATCCATGATTTATTAGTGGAACAAATAAAGATTGCTTTCTTGACAGGGATTAAGAACTTAATATCCTCCAACTAAATTTCTACTCTGCATTATAACTCATGTGTTTATAGGGATTGAGTGTACTGGCAGGGCTATCTCGCACACCTATTTTCTCTAAAATGATTTAGTAATTTTGTTACACCAGATTTGCTTGTCACGTTAAGCTGCGCTGTATAATACATGTCAGAATCCTTTATTTTAAGAGATGATAAACAGGAAATGCAAACTACAATTAGGCATCAGAAAGAGCAAAAAGGTATTAATCTATCTAGTCTGATTTTCCTGGATGGTGCAACACAATTCCTTAAAAAAACCCCACTGTGAATGGGTACTTGTATGTATGTGTATATAGGTATATATCTACATTTGAAGATGAAATATATGTATTTCCTCTTTCCATGGAGAATATTTTGTCCTGCCTTTTTAAAAGGAATATTGACAAGAGACTGGTCCACAAAAGAGAATCTAGTGTTATTTATGTTGCTACTGGCTGTCACTGTGAGCAGTAGAATGAATACATTAAAAATTAATTATTTAGCAGCACCTCCTGGTGTCCTCAGAAACACTGCAGCACATTTCTGGTAAATTTTTGTTCATAGCCCTATTTTTTTTCCTACCTAATCTGTCAGTTGGTAGATTACAATATAAGGAAAGGAAAAAATATATTTTCTCTTAACAGACATCAATTTTTTTTTTTATTAGCCTTACATCCCTCTCTAATGGAGCTCTGCCTCTCCAGGGAGCAGCAAACCAACCACAGAGGATCTTGGTTCCATCTGTGCAGTAACAATTAGAAGCATTTTAACTCTGTGTGCAGAGGGATGAAATTACATTATTCATGAAGTGATCCCTTGCAGCTGCCTGGTGTTACCTCAGCTTGCCTCATGGATTTGTTGCTCAGTCATTTGCAATAAGTCACAGCTATTAGCAGCTTGATGGCCTCCCCCAGTTGTCTTAGTTCATGCCCTAGTGTCAAGGAAGCACTATCAGTTTTAAACAACAACTCAGACTTTCAAAAATCACTTGTGATCTGTAGGTTGGTAAGTTATCTAGCTTTGCTCTCTCTCAGTCAAAATTTCCATTGGCGCCACTCAGGATGAGAAACAATTAGGTGTTTTCTTGTATCATTAGGGAGTTTCTAATACAGGCAGCTAACCACAAAGGTTTCACATCTCGTTTGGATGTTGCATAGCTGTGAAATGAAACACCTCAGCACCTCAACAAAAATCAAGGTCTAAAGGACATGGTTTGGATCACACATCAGTACAAAGACATGAATTAAAGTAGGTATTTCTCTTAGCACTTTCTGTGGGTTGCCAAAATATGAGATCAGGCTGATGATGTCATAGCTGATGACAAGAATGACAGTGGAGGTTTGGCCCTGTGTACCTACTAAATGGATAGAAAAGTCATGGCAACAGATGCCTTGTTTTTCTCATTTAGTGTTAGTCATTCTTCCCTCTTCTGTGGAGAAAGCAGAGCAATGGAAGACCCTATTTTTGGTTCATATTTGTGATGCAAGTTGCTCCTTACCCCAACTGGGGTGTATGCTACCAGTGATGGAAAAAAAGTTGCTGTTTGTCAGATAAATTATGACTTGCAAGCTGCTCACTTGGCTCTCCCTCCATCTTCAGATTAAATAATCTCTGAAAAGGTCTACCCTGTCAGCATAACTTTCACATCAATTTATATGAGAGCAAGCCTGGATTATCCTCAACTAGAGGATGCGTATGATGCTATACATCATGCTATCACCATGTTCTGCAGATACAAAAAATGAGTGAATGCTTCTGCCAGTGCAACATATTTCTTTATTGCTGATGGCTGGAAAAAAAAAGAATAAGCCTGTATTATGCTGTACCTTTGAGAAAAGTAAAAGGATGGGTGCTACATCTAGCTTTCAGCCACTCTTACAGGAGTCTCATGTTGGCAAACAGCTTGTCTGTCTTCAACCTTGAAGAAGATGGAGGTCATAAAACAAGAAGAGAAGTCACTCAATTAGAGATAAGGAGTGGGAGATGATGGTGGATACTGTGGTATGCAGTTCTACTTATCTGAGTTGTTTACTTAAAGAATTCCAAATATCAAGCATGAAACAATTAAGATACTAGCTAAAGTCCTCTCCAAAGTAATTCAAGCTCGCCCCTAAACTGTTTTTCCCACTGAAACTCAGTCAGACAATGAGACTAGACTGATTTCTTCCCATACAGGCATCTAAAATGTTACAGCGTATTGTTTCCTGAAACAGTACTGTTTCCTGAAACAACTGAATGCACCACGACTGAATGCAGGGGCCACTAATTATTAGCCTTTCAGCCTGCTACAAAGCTCAGCTGTCTTTCTCTGTACCCTCTTGTTTCAGGTTGTCATTAAGAATGAATTGTGTTGACATCCTCATTATAATGAAGCCAAGTTTCTTCACAAGGAAATGCCATTCATTCCACAGAGACAGAAAGCAAGTCTTGCCCGATTACTAAATGCCTATGCTAGAAAAGTTGAAAAGGAAAGAAATTATTATGTAAGTAATAGAGCTGGAAAAAAAATCCACATTGTTAATATATAGCAAAATGTGTGAATATGAAGAAGAAATACTGATAACGATGCATAAATATTGTGTGGAAACATTCCTAAGTGTTTCCTATCCTGCCTTTTCTCTAACTGCCAGCCCTTTGCAGGATGATATCTAAGTACTCATTGAGCTTGTGCTCACTGAGGTAGGATTTCTGTAACATTCATTTCTCTCTCTTAATTGCATAATAAAATAAATATGTAAATGAAAGGTATATTGAGATTAGGGGAAAAAAGAAAATATTGTTAGTTAAGTTCTGCCAGTCCTTTAGGCTCAGCTTAAAATAACCTCCTTCAAACGTACTGTAGCTTTGCTCTTTTTCTCTTTACCTCTTCAACATATTTTGTGAAAATCCAAGTAAGGCATTAAGACTGAAGAATTAGGGAGAGTCTGGGAAGACAACGGTGACTTAAGTACCAACAGAATGGGCCAACTTTCCCCTCCAGCCATTGCATCGTTTCTGTCATACAGAGGGCAAACCTCCCCAGAGATTTATCATCCTGATAATTCAGCAGCAGCTGCAGTCCTCCATGTAATTAATTCCACTAGTGGCACATGCGCTGTCTGGAGCTGCAAATTCCCGAGTAATCAACTTTACCAGGGTGTGTATTTGCTCCCTCTGGTGCTAAGAGCAACATATATATATATATATATATATTTATATGTGTGTGTATATATATATATATATATATATATATATAAACCCCACTTGCCCAACCCAGATGCATTTACCTTAGCATTCTTGTGAAACTTAATTGTGTATGTGATTTGGTTTGTTTAGGGCAAGTAAGTATCATACATGGTTGAAATACAAGCTGTTGCAAAAAACCCCAGATCTTGTAGCTGTGAACAATTTTATAGATATTGATAGGCTTCCAGATTTAGTAACTTGGAAGTTTTGCTACAAAAAATGTATTCCAGGTAATATGATGACTGGTAATACTTGGACCAGTTGTTTTCTCTCACTGGACAGTTAAGGAACAGTCCAAACTGAAATATATCCTTCATATGGTTTGTTAAATGTCTGGTGTTTTGTTTTCCTATTATTGTCTTCCCTTTTTTCATCATTTAGCATGTTAAGCTAAATTCATTGCTGTCCTGCTCTTTGGTGACAGACAAATATCAGATATCAGATCTGCACTCATCTCTAATCTGTGCAATTGATGGCAATGCAGAGGTAGAAGTCACTTGCGAAAGAATGTAGTCACAGCAGTATGACAATTTTCCTGAACTATGTGGCCAAGCCACCTAACTAAGTTGCTTAGGTACAGCACTGCACTAAGTTATCTGTATGTCCCTAAGGTCATTGTTATTGTCTTTGTACTCAAATACACAACAAGGGATAAGGCTTGCAAAGTGCCATCACATATAGCTGTCTATCATCTCCCTAAATGCTGGAAAAATGGAGAAGGCTTCATATGATGATGATAGAGTCACTTCAGGGCTTGAAAATCTGCATTATACTGGGATATTTGCAAATTCCTTTTATTTATCTCATTGGAGAAAGCATGTGGATATAAGCTGATCATGTTCTGAAGCAAAGTGATAAAACTATACAAAAATTAGGGTCCAGGTAAGGGGAATTCTCCCTTCCAAATATAGATCTCTACAGCGACAAAATATACCTGAGGTTGTATATTTTGGAGTTCAAGTAAGGAAATTATCTATCTCTGGTAAATATGCCTCTAGTAAATATGCCTGAGCTAGACACTCTTTCAGCCAATGAGAGAAAAAGAAATGACTTGTCTAGGTCACTCTTCAGCTGATCTAAAACAGCTCAGCTGAACTGCACTCTGGCAATACCATTTTTTTTACCACTGTCTATAAAAACAGTTTAGTTCAGACATAGGTGTCTAGAATTGAGAGAGAAAAATTCTGTTCAAAACATACATTTTAAACCAATGTAGGTCACTGTGAACTGGAGCAACTTGCAAAGGGAAGGGGACAAGTTTTTATCCCATTTGCCATCTTTAAATCAGGATTTGGTACCTTTTTTACAAATGCGGTCTTGCTCAATGTAATAGGAATTACTAGGTGGGATTTTTTGGATGGTAACATATAGTTGTGACTACTACAGTACTATCTGGCCAAAAATAATGAGTGGCCTTAAAGGACAACACAAATGCAGAGCAATGAAGAATCCTTGCAAGTACTTTTACTGTAGCAATGGGTTTCTTCTGTGTCAAAACTTCACCCTGAAAGGTTTTGTTGCCCTTGACTTTGCTATTAAGAGGTGGTGTGAATAACCAGAAATTTTCACATCTGGCTATGATGTAAAACGAATTCAACCACATGAAAGTTGATTGAAAAATGGGGAGCCAAAACCCCATTTGTAATGCCTAGCAGATATGAACTGAAGTCAGTAATGATAACCATGCACCAAGAGGAAGAACCCACCAAACCTCTGCCATTGAAGGTAAATTTTTATTTAGAGTATCACAGTTGATTTTCTTACTGACCAGTTAGCCCCCTCACATAAATCTGGGGTTTCCTTTGGTATCCACTCCTTGCTGGAAAAAATTACACAATGAAACACTCTCACTGCCCTACAAAAGGAAGATTCAAACCTGGTCTTGGAGAAAACATTGTTCTTTATTTACCTAAAGACTACAACAATCCATGTTTCTATAAATAGGTGAACTGACGGGAAAAGGGCTATTGAAGTAATTTGAAATTATTTAATCATCAGTAACTTTAAAAAATTTCACTGATGATTATAAAACTATCAAAGGTTTTATGGATTCTTGAATTTCCATATGCAACATGCTAATTAGAAATTGTGCCAGTTTGTCACTATCCCAAATTGAAACTAGTCAGCTTTATTTTGGCATCCTCCTACACATGAAGAAGTCAGTGCAATAAGAAGTAAATAGTTTTTCAGGATTTTCTGCCTTTAAATCCTAAAGTATGCTAGCAAAGCAAGAAAAAACCCTGTAAGTTTTAAATACAATTTTTATCTTTACTAAGGGCAAATTATTCCCTGCATGCAGTTTAATCAAATAGCATAAAAATAAATCCTAAGTCAGTAGAGACATGCCAAGAACAGTCTCAGCTGCTAAATCCTAACTAACCGATGAACTTAGTGAGTTGCTAGAAGAGAAATAAAGAAACACAGCTTATATTTTCTGTTAAGCTTCTTTTTGCAGTTCACAGTCAATTTATATGTCTGTATGTAATACACAGGAATACAGAGGTAAAAACATTTCACTCTGGGAAAGCTGATACAGCTTTCTGATCAATAACAATTCACTGTTCACACCTGAAATAAGAGCGTAAACCCTGTGAGAAGTCCAAGTCCATATGCTGCTAACATCCACAAATGCACTTTTCTTCAAAGGTGCAGGGAAAAAAAAATCATGAAAGTATCCACACAGTTGCAAATGGTGTAGGATATGAACTTACAGGTCCTGTTCGGTGTCTTCATCAATGACCTGGATGAAGGCATTGAGGGTACCCTTAGCAAGTTTGCAGATGACACAAAGCTGTGTGGAAGTGTCGATCTGCTGGAGGGTAGGGAGGCTCTGCAAAGGGACCTAAACAGGCAGGACCGCTGGGCAGTGTCCAATGGCATGAGGTTTAACATGGCCAAATGCCGGGTCCTGCACTTGGGGCACAACAACTCTATGCAGAACTACAGACTGGGAGAAGCCTGGCTGGAAAACTGCCAGGAGAAGAGGGACCCAGGGGTGTTGGTCGACAGCTGACTGAACATGAGCCAGCAGTGTGCCCAGGTGGCCAAGAAGGTCAATGGCATCCTGGCTTGTATCAGAAATGGTGTGACCAGCAGGTCCAGGGAGGTGATTCTCCCTCTGTACTCAGTACTGGTGAGGCCGTTCCTTGAATCCTGTGTTCAGTTGTGGGCCCCTCCCCACAAGAAGCATGTTGAGGCTCTGGAGCAAGTCCAGAGAAGAGCGATGAGGCTGGTGAAGGGGTTGGAGAACAGACCCTACGAGGAGCGGCTGAGAGAGCTGGGGTTGTTTAGGCTGGAGAAGAGGAGGCTGAGAGGAGACCTCATTACTCTCTACAACTACCTGAAAGGAGGTTGTGTAGAGGAGGGAGCTGGGCTCTTCTCCCAAGTGACAGGGGACAGGACAAGAGGGAATGGCCTCAAGCTCCGCCAGGGTAGATTTAGGCTAGAGATTAGGAGGAAGTTTTTCACGGAAAGGGTCATTGGGCATTGGAATAGGCTGCCCAGGGAGGTGGTTGATTCACCTTCCCTGGAGGTGTTTAAGGCACAGGTGGATGAGGTCTTGAGGGACTTGGTTTAGTGTTTGATAGGAATGGTTGGGCTAGAAGATCTGATGGGTCCCTTCCAACCTGGTTATTCTGTGATTCTATGATTCTATGATTCTATGAGTTAACTTGCAACAGATTTAAACTCTTAGTGTGCCATAGAAATATTTCTCAAGCAAAACCCATTTGTTAAATAAAAAGTCCTTCTCAGCCCCCTTCTTACTCATGTCAGCCCTGTCCCACACACCCCATGCTGAACTTGTGCTGGCAATTGCTGCTGGAGGCAGGGGCTGGGGGCAGGGTGGAAGGGGGAAATGAACAGGTCTGCCGACTGGAATATTTTGTTAAGAGTAAGGGGAGTCTCAAGTTCTTTCAGCCTGTATTATTGTGGCTTTATGTATAATTACATCCATCATCAAAAGGGAGAGGGTAGTTGCTGCTTTGTAACGTACATGAGCTTCAGTAATTGCTGCAGCCTCTTAATTAGATGGCTCTTCAGTCTCTCAACTAGAGGTTACTAGAACTAACAATCCAGTCCAAAATGTTAATGAGTGTATTGCAGTAGCTAAATGCACGCTTTGTCAGCACAGTTATGTGTTAGCATGTAATGCCAGCATTGTTCTTCTGCATCGGCTGGGGGCTGACATTTCAGGAAGCGGAATGATTGCTTATTCTGACTTGGATACATTTGACAACTGCCTAGTTTATGTGGTTGAGCACCTGTGATTCCCTTAACCACACTCAGTGGAATTACTTTGGAATAGTGCATGCATGGTTAAAGCCAGACACCGGTTCCTGGTGAATGAAGGTGGGAGTAGAAGAAATGAGTACCTGGTAACAAAACAAAAAATTGAGCTTCTATGGAAACTCAAAGGGTTTAAAACAAAGGATGTTAATCAGTTGCATAATTACCAAGTCTTCAGAATTCATGAGGACCCACTAATTTATTTCTATGCCTCCTTCCCCCCAAGATCTTATATCTTGCAGGCATTACATTTTTTATAAAACTAAACAAGTCTGTCCTTGGCTTAAAGTACAAGGAGTCAGACTTCTATCACTGCCTCCTCTTCCAGGCTTGCCTATGAGGAGTCTTACCTGCCATTACAGGAAGATGTAGCCTTTGGTACACTTTCAGACACTTTGTCCTATTCTAATGCCACCATAAGGCTGCAGAGGGAAGAATATTCATGAGAAGATTAGAAGCAACATATACGTCAAAGCTGGGGCTTAAAAGAGAACCCTTCTGAGTTCTATAGCCTAGGATTTTTCCCATGATACATGGGGAAATTACTGCATGAGCATGGGGATAGAAACACAAGACTGGTGCCAAGGGAACTCTCAGCATCACAACTATACACAAATTGCAACTATTATTTTATTAAATGTAAAAGCAAAATTGAAGTGTCAATAAGTATGGGTGTTGGTCTTACCTGGCACCAGTTTCCTCTCTGATCCTTTCATGCACACTGAGAGGAAGATGAATTAGTACATTGGTTTAGCAGATTCCTTTTGGTGTTGCTCTGTAATAGTAAGACACATGTTGTAGCATCACAAGATATTTATTGGAAGTTAATGAGCAACTGTGCCTCAGACAATGAGTTCTTAGGTTGGAGTTATTAAGACATTATTTTACCTTATGGCTATCCATCCTCCAGCATTCCTCAGAATCTTGTTTAAACGCCATACAAAATAAATGCCCTCTGCTTAAATCATTTGATTAAAGTGCTGAGCAAAAGTATTAAGCATAATGATAAAAAAATTACAGTTCTGTACAAAAATGTTGAAGATAGTTGTAAGAGTAGCGAACTTTCAACTAAACCTTTTCTCAATTGCTTATCTGCTACTAGTGAATAAACACATTTTATAGTCTTAATTTCACTCAATGTGTCCAAGAACACAGATTATGGCATCATAAATACAAACAGCCTCTGGGGCATACTGACTCTGTGATGGGGTACATGAAAGCATTTGATAACAAAGCATGCTGGAGCAGTTTGGAGAAATCTGGGTTTTTCTTTTTCAACCAGCTCATCTATGCAGAATTTCACAGGTCTGTTTTTAATGGGCACCTATGACATCTGTCCACTGGTTTGCATTATGATTTAAACATTGCATTCAAGCTCAGGCAGTGGATTCTCCCAGTGGAGTAATCTAGAAGTTAAAAGATTATGACTAATTTATTGGAGTGAAAGGAATTTTATAATGGTTTTCCAAGCTATGAATCTAACGGCATCAAAATTTTGTTTCACTCACTTTTGAAGCAGTCTCAGACTTTATAGCCTGTGTCTTCCTCTCAGAAAGTGTTTTGAATATATGGCTGCTCTGTTGAATATATAAGGAAGAGAAGGTTGTCATGATTTTGCAAAATCTCAGCTGTACAGATCAATAGCATATATTTGGTCCTGTTCTCTAAGATTTTTTTTTCAGCTTGTAGACTGCTTTATTAGCGTGATGAATGCAGTGGAGACTTGTGGATGAGGAAACATAAGATAGTTGCCAACACTCTTTTCTGAAGAATTGTGTCCAGTCCTGGAATCCTCAGCATAAGAAGTTATATGGAGCTGTAGGAATGGGTCCAGAGGAGGGCTACGAGGATGATCAGAGGATTGGAGCACCTCTGATACGAGGACAGATTGAGAGAGTTGAGTTTGTTCAGCCTGGAGAAGAGAAGGTTCTGAGGAGACCCTATAGTGACCTTCCAGTACTTGAAGGGGCTATAAGAAAGCTGGGGAGGGGCATTTACAAAAGGTTGTAGTGATAGTACAAGGGGGAATGGCTATAAACTGAAGAGAGGCAGATATAGAGTACACATAAAGAGGAATTTCTTCACAATGAGGATAGTGAGTTACAGGTACAGTTTGCCAAGGGATGTTGTAGATGCCCCTTCCAAAATGTTCAAGGCCAGGTTGGATGGGGCCTTGAACAGTCTGGTCTGATGGGAGGTGTCCCTGCCCATGGCAGGGGGGTTGGAATTAGGTGATCTTTAAGGTCCCTTCGAACCCAAACCATTCTATGATTCTGTGTTTCTATGATTCTATGATTCTATGATAAGTTAGAGAATAGGAAAGTTAATGTACAGTATTCATATGTCTCAGCACAAGGCAGCTAATTCGGAGAGGGTGAGGGAGGAAAGCCAGAATTTGACCAACCTCCTCCCATTTTAAACAAACTGTGTGAGTTATACATTTGTCTGTACTATATTCATATATAACAATATCAAACCAGATCAGCATGGATTTAAGCAAAAAAACTGGTTACTTATTCTGCTACCACAGAAATGAGTAACAGTTACAAGGTCTTAAATTCACACATTTACATACCTAATAGACTTTCTCATATGAAAAGCTAGAATTAATACAAGCCTCATCTGCCTTTCCTTCAGAGCAGATGCTCCTTCAGATTTATCTACTGAATTATTCAAATCACAGTGAGTTGAGCCCTATCATTCTTTGCGTTAGAAAATTTCCATAGTGGACAACATACTACACATATAAAACTATAATATATCAGTTCATAACAGCTGAATATCTGGTCTGAAGTCTCCTAGGATTTCTACAACTGCTTTACCTTTATAGTAAGAGTACAAATTAATTATTTCTCACTCAGTTTGAAATTCAATATTAAATCCATATTGGTTATAAGCCCTCTTTAAATGTTAAGAGATCCATACAATTTTCAGGAGCTATTTGCTCTATATTTGAGATCCAATATTGAATTAATGGTAGTTCTAAATCTTTAGATATGAGGTATTCTGCCTTATAATGCAGGACTTCTCACTGATGTATGAGATAAAATTTTCTCAGGCACATACAGAATACTGTATACACAGGTAACCTGTAAAATAAAAATGCACTTTCATAAATCCAAACATGAAAAACTGTAACCGCACACCAATCCACTGTCTGATTTTATTTGGAATTGTGTCATCTATAATTGAGCTATTCTGTGATGTATGATTATTGCATGTTTCACTTATGCAGCTTATGAAATCATCATTAACCATTTATTTAGCAACATAAATTTGCCATCACAATACAAAGCACATACACTGTGTAATGCACTTTGTAATATAGCATTCTGGATGATTCTGAATACATCAACATCTAAATGCAAAGTTACCAATGACCTGAAAGACATTCAAACTGCAGAATTACTGCAGTTCCCTCTGTGTAATCAGGTATCAAAATTCACCTCTGAATTCAGTGTCATAAGAACTTTGTCATTCTCAATATGACCTTTCTTAAACAAATGATGAGGGAAACACAGAATTGTTACTGCAATGGTTTTAGATGATATAGTATTTACCGAACTATTGTTTGTGGGTTTTTTTGTAACAATTGGTATAATGTTAACTCAAAATACATAAGTAGAGTTGGGGGCCTCTTGAACACTCATGTTTTGTCAGTGTGAGGCTGTTCTACCTCTGCATTACTGGGTAAGCCAGATGTTGACATAAGGAGATCTCTGTGAATGTGAGCATGCATGCTAGAAGTACTACATGATTTACAGGAAAGCGATTTTTAGTACATTTGAAAATTATGGCATGTGGGCCATAATTAATAACTGATATTTTTCTACCTGAATGCTGCAGTAGTTTGAAACAATACCTGCTAAGGTCCAGCAGTGGCCAAATGTTATATATTTTCTGTCTGGAAAATTGTCATATGTTTAAAATCAGTTGTAGCAAGAATGTCCTAGGATTAGATGAAAGTGCTTAAATGGCTCGTATAAGTATTGCACTACTTGCTGCAATGGTAAGTTGATAAAAATCAGTAATTACAGTTTTGTGGACAAGAATTCTCAGCAACAACAGCACTGGAAAGCTTCCACTTCAATTTTGCTGCCTTACTCGAGATGATAAAGTTATAAAATTGGAAGTGTTTGTCCTGAAAATATTTTTCTCTGTCTTTCTTCTTTCTGTTGGCCCATATGTTTTTCTGATTTTTCTCTCTCTCAGCAACATGGCTGTATAATTTCAAAGTGTAAGCCCTATTTTGGAGTTGTGACAGGCTGATTTTTTCAAACCCTAGCTGTTAGCAAGCTTGAGAGGTTCAGGCATACCCTGCAAAGGATAAATGGCCAGAATAGGGGATGGGGAGACATGGTCAGCCCTGTACCTGTGCTACAGAACAACATAGCACTTCTGTTGCTAGCGCTGTCAACACACTGTCCTTCAGCTCAATTCAGTCTGGGTTTAAGCTGTTGTGGTGGTTTTGCTTAATACAATTTTATTCTTTGAGAAGAATATTGTTTCCTATTCCACAGTCCCTTGTGAAGACACCAGTGTCTTAATGTGCTTGTATTAGGCATGCAGTTTCTGTAACTTTCCAGTGGGAACAGCGTTTTATAATTTATGGATGTGCTTTTTGAAATAATAACTCAAAATTACATTGTGTTTTATTTAATCTTTTTTAATTGGCATCTCAGAGGCTTTGCAGGAGTCTGGCTACAGATTTTCCTCTTGCTATTGGATTATAAATTTCTTTTTTTTTTACTATTAACTACTGCATGCAGAGAAAAGCACACTCTTTGACAACAGTCCCTGTATGAAGACTCTTAATTAAATTGTACTCAGCATGTTGTAAAAATTGCAAGGTTTTGGAGGTATAAGGTACACACCTAATGTGGCATTTTACATGATAGCTTTACATTTCAGCAGGATACCATGGCACTTTCTTTGCTGCAACACAAAATGTTCCTAAAGGAAATTACCTAAAAATGGTTTATACATTGTCTACCTTTTTTAAAGGTAGACATATCTACTTGCTTATCTTTTTTAAAGGTTGTTAAATAGGCGCCTTATCATTGATGTTACGGTATTTAAATAACATTTATTCATGCATACAAAATAGATTTAAGATACAGATAAATTCCAAGCTCATACACACAAATAGCCATCGATGCATGACTCCAACTGCTTAATTAAAATGGTAAAACATACCCAACCTTTCAAATGGATAAGGGAAGCAAATAATTAAAAATAAGTCTCACTCAGCTGACACACTTCGGATTTTTGATCAGTTCTGTTCATGATGCTTTTTTACCCATAAGTACCGCTGTACCTCCTTGTGTGTGTGTTCATGCACAAATGCATGTGCTCATGACACAGAAAAACAGAGTGCTTACCAAAGAGAAAGGAGATTTTAGGATTATTCCTCACCCCAGAAGACAGTGCCTCCAGGTTCCTTCTATTTCCACTAGATTGTAGGAGAGCAGTTGACCACCACTCATAATTTTGTGTGAAAATACTGAATCCCCACAACAAAACCACAACCTTTTCCTTTTAGCTTCTTCCTGTCCTCATTGGTTTCACTACAAATGCACCAAGTGATGGTCAGACCCTGTCCATTGGCAGGGTTGCCAGGGGCCTGCTGAACACATCTAACTGCCGTTCAGTTTCTGTGGGACGCTTAATACACCCACATGTATCTGGAAACATTCTGATTTTATGATCAGTCTGCCGAGGTGCTGCAGTCATTTAGTCAAACTCATCATTAGAATAATACCATTTTCTCCATTAATTGAGTGCTCAGAGCTACCCTCCTATGGGGCATTCCCTAATCTTGCACTACTCTGGGATGCAGAGTGAGGGAAGAAACAAGGTTCTTTGACAATAAAGGTCAGTTTTGTCTATTACGAAGCTTTTGAAACAATTTTACCTTCTTTGGCCAAGCCTTTTGTTCTCTATTTTGGACTGCTACAGCAGTATGTATGGGTGTCTCTCTGTTATACTTCTGAAACAAAAGAGAAACCACAGCTTGTTAAGTACAGTGCAACATGCTTTAAGGACTAAAGCCTTAAAAAAAAAAGAAAAGAAAGAGACTGTAATGGGGAATAATGAAATAATGTGTGAAAGCAGATAACACCGTAACACCACTCTGATTAATGCTGGTGGTTTTGAAACCAATATAATCAGTTTTATTTGGAATGACTTACAGTGTTATCTGGATGAAAATGTAGACAGTAGCCTATGGGGTATCTCCTCTCCTGTCTTCTTCTGAGGAGAAGTGCCTTCATCTCTTGTACATTAATAACAGCTCTGTGGAGCTTGCAGCAATAATATAGGCCACCCACACCAGAATGACTAATTCACATCCTTGCCAGAAGATGTCCATACCTTCCTGCTGGACTGACTCAGGCACTGTCTGGACATAAAAGACAAATGCATAGAGTAGAGTTTCCCAAAATAGATGCTCATCCATTCTTTCTACATCAGGAAGGGCTATGTGATGAAATGCTACACACTTTTTTCTTGCAGAGATCAGTTAGAGTGGAGGATTCCAGTGGTGGACAAACTGCCAGAAGAGGTCCCTTCCTCCACCATTACCTACCCACATTTCTCTTGTCCAGGTGCTATCCCCATCCCAGCTTTTCTCTCTCCATGTCATCCAATCACTTCTCCTAAAGCAGAAATTCCCAGGGTGCACAACAAGGCCAGCTCTGAGATGATGAGAGCATCACTCATCTCTCCAGGGAGTTTATTTTCAGAACTTAGATCCCTGGTCTCTACGTTCACAGTGCATCCCTACCTCTAGAGGTAGAAGTGTGCCTTGAGGGGCAGGAGCAAGGCAACAACAGCTATTTGGGTGGTTTTACACCAAAAAATTGCCATATCCTTCTTGGTTTGTGGGAGTGGGAGAGGGATATTTACTGGACAGCAGAGGAGTGCAGTTTGCAGGCAAAAGATGAATAAGTGACTCTTCTCATACACTTCCCTTCTTTCTCCCTAAATTTCCTAGGTAAGCCCCTTTGAGGATAAAAACAAGTCACAGTTTTGAAAGCTTTTTCCACACTCTTGTGCCCACACCATCTCGGAGGACTGTGGCAGGGAAAATTAGCAGCAAATCCCTTAAAGGTCTCTGGGACATGTGCCAGAGTGGGAGATTGTTAGCTGTCCTTTCGCTTTCTCTCTTCAGAGTGATGCTACTGTAAGCCTTGCAGACAGGTGTGTGGATCTGGCACATCCTTCAGGGACTCTGGTGGATGGGGAATGGTCTCTGATAACACATGGCAGGTCTGCAGCTCTGTATTCAGGTAAGTCTGCTCACCTCCTCTCTCCTGAGAGGAAGGCTGACTCCTAGGCTTGCACAGATTACAAAGAGTATAGTGACGTGATCCAACATGATGATATGCAGTTCTCAGCAGAGTGCAGCCTACAATCAAGTCTTGCTTTTCAGGAACTGCCTGTGAATTTAACTCTTGCAAGGAACCCCTGACTGCGATGCTTGCAAGGTAAGGACTCTGCTTATCTGTAACACATATACTGTATGTGTAGCATCCTTGTATGCAGAAGTCTCCCCGTCAGTGTGACTTGTAGGACAGTCTGATAGATGTCCGAGTGAGGCCATGACGTGCAGTAGCAGTGAAAAAAATTATTAGTAACAAATGCCAAAGAAAGTCTTGTTCATAGTCAGCCCATGTGTCTTACTATATGTTGTAACATGTGCAGCCCAGGTAGGTTTCCTAAATGGCCTTGATAAGCAGGGCACAAGAAGCTCACTCAGGCTTTGAGTTAAGATTTTTGCTCATGTCTGTCCTACTAATCCAGCTATCCCTGAACTTCTTGTGGTCAACCAGACAGTGATAGACAGATTTTACCAATATGAGCTACTGTGATGCAATATGTATATATATGTCTACAGAACTAAACAGATGTCATGTGAAGGTCAAAACCTCTAAGAAATACAGATAATTGTAAACGTGAAAAATATCTTCATTGCCTACTCCTGTGATTGACAAACATTCATTTGTCTGTCTATCCTGTGTACTAGGTATAACAGAAATGCCCATCATTTATCTCTGAAGATTTCAGGCCTGACACTGTAACACATCTGGATGCAACTTGAAATGCTCACATAGCCTCAAAGGAATGTGAAATAAACACCAGTCAGCTACTGTTTACAAAAGGCTCAGCATAAATCAGAAACAAATTATATCTGTTTTATTTCCCTCCAAAGGGGATACACTCTCCAGCCTTCAATATTGATGTGTCTGATCAATCACTAAAACAATCTGGCATAGGTATTTGATAGAGAAAAATAAATCTGCAATGCTTTGGGAAGAAACATTCTCCTCCCTCCTTTATCCTCCCTCTCCCTCCCACCCCAATTATTCAAATTCAAATGAAGGCTCTCCCTTAACAAAAACAGAGATCCAGATATGGCATGTTACTACTTCCCTGAGGTAAGTTCTAAAAAAAAAAAAAAAAAGAACCATTAGGACTTTTATAAAATCAATTATTTTGTAAAAGTGGCTCTTTTCATTATTTCTGCAACAAAGTTTTCTCTGCAGTGTGTAAGGGTGTGTGGGAGGTAGTTTCTGCAAAGAGGTACAGAAAACCCCTGCAGTCTCAGGAATTGCTGGAAAAATCCAACCAGTGCTTTCAACACAAGACTTAATTGGCCATTTTCAATTATTGCAAAGAATAGAGCAGAAATACAACCTTTGTAACAAAAAGAGGAACCAAATAGCAGATTTTCTAGGTCTCGAGTTTCTTGATATGAAGAGCTTACTGGTTAAACTCTCTGTTGTCATTTGTAGTAGCTATGTATTGGTATAACTTTGTTCATCTTGGACAGTTTCCAATCTCAGCCCTTCCTGAAACCCAAGTAGCTAGCCTAGATATTTTACTTGCACAAATCTGTATTATCCCATGTAACTGTCAATAGGGCAAAGCCTGGATCTGGTCCTGATCCAACCATTGTTTGATTAGGGGTTTTTTGTCTAAGGCAATCGGTGTGTGAAAAGCATGGGAGTATTTCAGTTTTCAGGGCAGCATCACCTTTATAAAGCGGGTATACATATTCACAGCATGCATTTGGTCCTATTTGAGACTTGGGACTGGATTACCTTCTAACTTACTGTTTTCCTTGTATTTTAACAAGCTAACAAGTTTTTTTTTCTTATTTGAGTGGAGTCACTCTGGATGCTGTTCACAGAAAGACTGATTCACCTCATGCAAAAACAAGATCCAGGGGACTGGGTTTATACAAAGGGAAGGAGACTTATCTCTCCATCAGTCAAGAACTGGGAAATTTCCACTGATCAAGAACATTAAAGAACCACCAATCTCACTTGAGGCTTAACCTGACACTTGATGTTCATTGAAGCACCCATCCACATACACTTCAATTTAGATTTCAGATTAATTTTAAAGTTACTTGTTCATTAATATACCAGCTAATTAATTTTGCTGTTAGCTATTTTCATTTCTCAGCAGAACCATCAGATATCTCATCCCTACTAAATCAAACCTGCCTGCAGTATATCAGAATGAAGAAGACCATCTATTTAATTTCCCAGGCATTAAATAATTAAAGTTTCCTTGAAGGGGAGGACAGTGTGTTACTGCCACTGGTGAACAGATATGACAGAGATGTCCTTTCTTCAGGGAAACATACGGAAGATGAAATATACCTACCCATGTATGCCACAGTTTATCTCTGTGCTTTACATTTATTACTAATGAACACTACTAATTAACTGTGCTAAAAGAACTCTCAGGGGAGTGCTACAAATCTGAAGTGCAATTTTGTCAAGTAGATCATTTCAGGGTACTTGGCACTGCTGTCTGCCAGTACTCCACAGAAAGCCCATGGGAAAGCTCTGTGCTGGAAAGCAGCATGGAGAGCACTGTGGGAGGATATCTTCCAGCCAGGGACCATGCCATAGCAACAGTACTTTTGTAATATGCTGGCACGGAGAAAAGACACCCCAAAAATTATACACCTGTCATGCTAGAGTTGCCATGAGGAATGAAGATGAATCCCGGTCTCCTTTTTTCAAGACCAGCACCTCTACTCACATCTTCAAACCACCTTTCCTGGGAGAAGTTTGAAGGAGCCTGAAGTTCACTTAAGCTGTGGGAGAAAATAACAGTGAAAGAGAAACTCCTAGAAAACACTGCAAATAACATTAGACCTCTGTTGTGCAGGGCAGTGATGCTGCATGGAAGAAACTTAAGTGTCCTGACATTTGCTTTCAGGAGGCAAGAGAGATGCAATGAGATTTGCTCAGAAAAGAGAAGTTATTATATGGGAAATCATGACACACCATCCATTCAAATGGCAATTAGAGGTTGAAGACATGACATATTTTGATGACTACAGTCATGATGATAATGGATATGTGAAGCTGATCTGCAAAATATTCCCTGATGAAACTGTTTTCATTCTTGGAGAGATGTTATTAAACTCTCCTTCAGTACCTTTTAACTTTGACTGTTGCACCTTGGAGTAAAGAAAAGGGCTTCCCTAAGTTACAGAAAATGCTCTGTCGAGTTGTGCTGGTGTCAGATTTTGCTGGGCAGAGGCAGGATATCTGAGAAAGAGTCTTTCCCCAGTGAAGCCATGAGAAACTGCTAGGCAGAGGCAGGGATGGGATCATGTCCTTGTGCTGCCATTGGGTGACCATGACCTGATCTGTGCTCTGCCTAGACAGGTAAGTGTAGCCTGCATACGATTGGACAGAGGGAAAAGAGAAAAATGGTTCTGCTTCTTTTACTGAGTGTTGTGATGGCTCCTTAAGACCAGCCCGACTTTCCCTTCTGTGGAAGAGAGCTGATCACCACACTATAGGCCTCACAATATTTATCATACTTGTTCTTACAGTGCTGTTTTTAGGATGGAGATTTAGGGTTTTCCCTTGGAAAACAGATCATCCTCTGACACAAAGGTAACCAAAGGTGAGAGAGGGAGCTAATAAGGTGGTGGGGCAACCAGATGAGTGGCTCCACACGCCATCTAGGGTTTATACAGTAGTTCAGGCATTTAGCTTCAAATAATTAAGGAAGTCCTTTGCAAACAGAAAACCCACATTTTTTAACCAAAACCACATTTTCAGACAGATTATGTGGATAAATCTCAAACAGATCCAAGTGCTCCCCCTCTTTGTGCAACAGGAGCAGGTTTACCAGGGGCCCAAGGGGACACTAGGGGCTATATCATAAGTGCCCAGGACAGTGCAGCTGCGCAGCACTCCTGACCATCTGGAGATCTCAAAAATTGGTGAAGGTGCAAGGGAATGTTGGGTGATCCTGTAGTGCTGGTGCTGTGGTGCAGCAAAGACATCCTCAGCCCCCATCTGGGTGTGAGAGAGGACCTTGAAGGTCTGCTGCCCTCCCTCCTGCCCAGGTCTGATCCCTGACCATAACTCTAGCTGCTTGGTTTGACCCTGGTTTAGCACTCCTACTTAATAAAATATTTCAAGGTTTTTACAGATTTGAGGGCAAAAGCAGACCCTTGTTTTCCACTTGCTAAGGCCTTGACCTTCTCCCCCTTTCTCAGCTTGAAATTTTTGATAATGTTGCCCTATAGTCAACCTTATAGATAAATACCATATGAAATTTTATTGTGGAGTGAGACCACAAAGGCTTTGGCAAACACTGTTTCTAAATGCTCCTTTTAAAAGCTGCAGAGAACACAGACTGTTGAAGAAGCTAAGTGTTTCTTTTCAGTCTTTGATATTGAAGTAATGCCACATGTTATGCTAATTCCTCAGATTCAGTAACATTGCACAGTTGAAAGCGAGTACTATAGTTGCCTGGTATAGTGCCAAAAAAAGCAAAACAGCAGTTAGTGCAAGCTAATGAAAACAATTGCAATTTTATACAATCTAGAGGCTAATGAGCTGAGTTTTAGCCACATCAGCACATGCAGATGTCCAGCAATCTTGAAAAGCCAGAGCACAGGCTCATACATATTCATTGCTAGCTCATCTGTAAGGGTAGAATTCCATGTAGATGTATGTGCATACACATCTATACATTTATGGCACGAGTCAAAGGTCTTTTGAATATTTCTGCATTTAAGAGAATGCTCTGCAAGGACAATATGGGTTGCTCTCATATCTGAAGCTTATTCCCACTCATCCTCACTTTCAAGATAATTTGACTTGGCCATTAAAATGAGCTAAACTTTCAGACCTGAATTCCTAGTTATCTATGAGTGCTGGAAAATTTGCAATGAAACTGAACATAAATTCCGAATTGTAGCCTCCAGGCTTATATATGGAAGTTCAATGTAAAAGCTTTTTTTTGCTAGTTCTTTTTTTCTGGTTATAGATGTTTCAGACAGTCAGGAAAGGAAAAAAATATTAAGTGAGAGGAATTAATTTGCCACATATATAATGATAAATGAAAATGAAGCAATGTTTCCCACTAGTTAAAAAAATTGTTAGGTTGATTAACTGGCATAGAATTGCATGTAATGGATGCATTTCTGAATATCAAGCTGACTATTGAAAATATTCAACTATTGAAATTAAGCCAACCTGATAACTGGGAAGTACAAAAATCTCAGTAATGCTGTCCCTTGCTTTCCTAACCTTGATCTCACTTGACTCTCTTTAGTAATTTTTTATATTTACCTCTTTGTTCAGTATAACACACTGTGTGCATTTATGCTGATAGCATTTGTCTGAAGTATAGTCTCCCAAGTAATTGTCTCCCAAGTAATAAGTGATAGGATGAGTAGAAATGACCTCAAGTTGCCTCAGGGGGGATTTATATTGGGTATTAAATGAAATTTTTTACTGAAAGGGGGGTGAAGCTTTGGAACAGGCTGCCCAGGAAAGTGGTAGAGTCTTCATCCCTGGAGGCGGTCAAAAAGTGTGTAGCCATGGCACTTTAGGACGTGGTTTAGTGGGTATGGAGATGTTGAACTAATGGCCAGACTTAATCTTAGAGGACTTTTCCAACCTTAGTGATTCTGTGATTCTAAGTAGAAAAGTCAGCAGATAGAAGGTTCTGTCATTTGCTGGTGATGAGATGCTGGATACTCAGGGTATTTTCTTGCCACATCTGTCAAAATGTTTTTGCTAAGTTATAATCAAATATTCTTTCTGCTTCCTCTCATTTCCCATAAATGAGAATGCTGCTGCTTATAGGCCAGCTCTGGACCTTGCTGTGGGTTCAGAGCAGGGAGGCAAAGGCTGTAGAGCTCACCCCAGGAAGCCAATGAGCTATCTGCCCCCAGGATGTGGTTGGAAGCAGGAGGTGCTTCTTATGGAGGGAAAGGCACAGAACATCTTCAGTTTGGGACTGCTTATTTTTGGAAGCATTTACATCTGCCTGGTGCCAGCTTTTGTCCCTGCAGATTTCCCTGGTTATCCAAATGCCAGTACTCCCAGATGGGTTTCCACTGGTGGCTGGCTGCATGCAAGAGAGGCTACTGTGTCCAGAGGGCCTGAAGGAGAATAAATGAGAGATTTGTAGCTCAAGGAAAAGGAGATAGTGGTGAGAAAAAAAAAAAAAAAACAACAACCTAGGGAAGAAAGCTTGATTCCAAAGAAAATGGTAACAGGAATCACTGTGTTAGTCAAGTGCTGATTTTTCATGCCCCTACCCTTCTGGTCTGCTTCTGACACTGAAGTGCAATTAATGTCTACTTTTTTTCTCTGAAGAAAATTACTTTCAGAAATGTTCAGCCTCAGACTAGCACAATTAAGGTTCAGGGTAGCTGAGTGGGCAGGAATAAAAATAACCAACAGAAAGGACAGTATGACCCTGTTGATACGTGCTACCCAGCAAGCTTGACACATCAGGGGCTGGACTAGGGAAGATGTTCTTAGAATTTGCTACATAGAATATTATGTTCCAAAAAAATCTAGGGAAAATTTACTTCCCTAGCTGTGATGATGTTCAGGAATTTTATTACTCTTCTTTGTTGTAAAGATAGAGCTCTAGATGCAGGAGTATTACAAAGATACATCAAAGTTTTTCCTCTTGAGCTGTTGCAGCTTCAGAAATTCCTCAGGTTGTTAATTCACATCTGATTAACTGGGTTCTAAATCTCTTTAATTGATACTTAGACAATTTGGCCAGCACATCCAACCGCTTTCTATTCCTGTTAGCAGCAAGAAGCAGATACTCTTCTTGGTCCTTCCACACTTACATTTGCAACCAGGGCTGCAGGGCAGCTGTGCAACCCCTATGTAGTGAGTCCCAGTCCCGGTATGTTTCTGGGGATATAGGCCTCCACCACTTTGACAGGTAACTTCGGAATGACATGTTTCACTATGTCTAGTGGCAAGGGTGCACAAGAGCAAGGGTGGTCTTTAGTGATGAAAAAGATACCTTCCAGCAGTGCTGTGTGCCTTTAAACCACATCTTGCTATCTGGTTTGAATTCAAACCTGGTTTTGAAGGTAGTTTTGGAGCACACCTAAAAATGAAATTTGGAAATATCTGAGTATGAATTCAGACTGACATGATATTATAGCCTTGATCGTGCATGAGTGAAGGGTGGTCTCCGTAGTTGAACTAACACTTTATCCTTGTCATCATGGTTATTAATTGTACATGTACAATCCATGATATCCTTATGAATGTTTTGTTTTAATCTAGGTAAGCAGTCAGTAATATCACCATTTTAATCTACTGCATATATTTTAATCTATTAGCTGATGACTGTCTGATAGTGGGACAGAAAAAATAGGATTGGATCACCACAGTTAGTGAGGAAAATGTCTCAGTGACATTCATATAAATTATTTAGTTTACTTCATAATCCACCGATTATATGACAAAGTCATTAGATAATATGAAAAAGTTATATCTGAAACATGAAGCTTTATTAATATCACTGCTTTCTGTCAACGTTCTTTAAAATCCATACTGACTTATTAAGAGATCATAATACTTTATCTTTCCCCATCCTTTCCTCAGGAGAGTTACTTCAGTAGCAGATTGTTATACACTATAAAATAGGATTGCCCAATTCAGGTAGCAATTAGCTTTCCAGGTCAAGATTCAGCTTCCCTTGCATGTATATTTTTCATTCTTCTCTGAGGACCGACAGGCTTATGTATCATTGCACTGCATCGGAAGAACTATTTAGTCAATGGTTCATAGACTAGCAGGTATCAGAATGACCCAGAACTGCATTTACATGTCTATCATTGTGATAACACTGTGCAATATAGTGGATGTGGAATACAATTTGTCAGCATTTTTGTGTGCTTATAGGTCATTGTAATGGCAAAACCTATTGCTGTGATTTCTTTTTGATGTATAAAAGATTAATTTGGGAAGGCTTGTTTATAATGAGCACTAGGGTAAACTATAGCACTGTTGTATTCGCTACTCAGCCACAGGATCTGCATAAGGCTTGTATTCATCCTATTTCTTACTGGTAGGAAAAGAAATTAAAATTTTTTTACATTGTTGAACACTAATTTTTAAACATCCCATGGCTGAGGAAGTCCCCATCAACCATCTGAGGTTCCATAACTAGTGTTATATTTACTTTCAGTCTAATTAAAAAAACTAAATACATTAATTTAAACTATGTCTTTACACTTAAATCCATACACTGACTGTGGTTAACCATTTTGTTATTCGATTTTTTTATGAAGGCATATTTTTTTTCCACCCATGATACCTTAAAAATGTTGTTCCTGGTTTTGGTACAGGGGCTCAATTTCAGTTTCTAATACACCAATGTTTAACACGCATCTTTACTTAATGAATTTAAAGGCAAAAAGGGAAGAAACATCATCATCTACCAATGTGGGAGAAGCTCCATGTTGATGGGAGAAGGTCCATGTTGACAGGAGGTGTGTTATGTTCCTTCACCATCAGGAGACATTCAGTCATTGTGCATGTGTCATTGTAACCACTCAACCACTTTACCAGTCTGTTTTGTTCTCATATTGAAACACAACAAACAAGATGATGCTAGATATATAACCAGTTGTTAGTAGATGTATACACTAAGCATTTAAAGAATCACCATATTGCAAACTTAACTACTTTTTAGCTTAATAAAAATCCTTCTTGGGTTAAGATTTTATAACATCTTTATTTTTTTTTGTTGCTGTTTTCAATATTTTCCTACCTTTTACTTTTCTCTGGTTTTACCATTGCTTCCACTCCACCATCCATACAACTTACAAGGAAAGAGACAATGGAAAGCCTGTGATAAGGTGGGAATAATCAATAAAGAGAATGACTCTTTCTGAAGCTTAAGTACCTCAGCCATACCACTACATTCACAGCCTTAAATCTACTCACTTCTGGGCATAAACTCATCAGACCTCTTGTAAATATAAACAACTAAACCTAGAACTCTGGATAAGCAAATGGAAATCTGGAAAGCAGTTGCAGTGGCAGAGAGACTTCAGGTGGAAGAAGTCAAATATTTGAAGAATTTGCTGTTATAATTAAAACTACTGAGAAAAGGAAGCTGTTCAGTGACTTACAGTTCCTAAACTCACCAGAGGACATCTGATTCTTTGTGCAACCAATTCTACCCATGGAGCCATTGTGGTACATTTTCTCTTAGTTTATAGTGGTAGAACAATTTTCCCTAAAGCTCTGTATCCTGCAGTTTCCTGACAGAAAATGACTCTTTCTGTAGTCCATCGAGCAGCTAAAAAGGTTCGCAACAGTCCACATTGGTGGCAGCTAGTAAGACATTACTCATTTCTTTTCCCTTCAGTACATCATACAGTAAATGACACAGCTATTGACTTCATGCAGACAACAGTTTTAAGGAAATGGAGATACTCTGAGATGTTTTCCCTACAGTATTTTTTTTTTCCTGACCATAGGAGGTTAGTCTCATACTGCTGAAGCACCGTATCTTCATATGAAAGCTCCATACTTCAGATGTCAAGATAAGCACCTTCAATTCAAGTAAATGACTAGATGACATACCACAAATATATGTCTCAGTGAATTTCAGCTTTGATTTGTGTAAATATTTGACTCCTGAGCTTAAAATTTATCCCTGCATCTATACTCTCTGTAAATGGATTGTAAACACCGCTTTAGATTTCATAACTGAGATGGCCAGAAATTGAAAGAGCCTGGTAAAACATAGGAGGTAGGAAGACTGAGGTGTTTGGCAGCTGATGTGGGTAGAAGAAAAAGAGGCTCAGGTGATGTTGAAAATATGCTTAGACTTACAGGATGCCAAGGAGATCAAATGGGTCACAGGAGAATGAATATTTAATGGTTATTTAAGTGTTAAGGGCAAAACTCCCTGAATCCAGTATATAGTCCAGAAAAATGCAAGGAAATATCTACCTTGATGCTTTTGCAGTACAAATATGTAAATGTTTTACTGGCAATAGATTCTTGTCTTCTCCATTTTATTTCCAGCTTTCATCATGCTTACAGCTGCTGAGGATTATTGCAGACGTTGTTACAAAATAATAAACACCATGGATGAAGCCCCCCAGTGGGGAGGTTTAGGTTGCTCAGCTTATTAATTGAAGATATATCTGTTGCATGTAGCAGCTGCAACCTTACACAATAATTACATTCAGATTTTAATTGTACTGAGTCTCAATAGCTAGTCATATGTGGTAATCAGAAATGTGAAGGATCATATGGATATGCAGAATACATCTACAGTTTCTTAGAGTTAAGAACCTTATTCAGAAAAAAAAAAAATGAGTACAGTGATTTAAAGGCCATTTAAAAACATGAGCATTTTCCTTCTGAGAATTCACTGACTGTAGCAATAAGAAGCCATGCCAGGGTTTGTTTGGTAGGCATTTTCTTTGAATAAGAAGTCCTTTGGTTCTGATTTCAGCATCTCGAACAAGAGTAGTCATGCATAGAAACTCATTTGTGAATCTGAAGATGGTACAATGCTCTTTTCTTTACATTTCTCCCTTGCAGAAAATTAAAGCTTTCAAACAGTAAGGTCAAGCTGCACTTCAGAATATAAACAGGTCTTTATCACAAAGCAAGTCAGTGCCCCTCCAGCCAGCTGCTTGATTTCCTGTGGTAGCAAATGCCTGCCCAGACAGGTTTCTTCATGGTTGATTTTCAATTAGTCTTCTCTGGCAACCCAACTGTTCATGCAATGGAGAGAAAGAATCCTTTAGTCATTAATGAGGAAAATGACTCCATAAAAAAACCAGTCAAGGTTTAGCCTTCTGAAAAAAAGCAGAAAAGGTAGATGCTAACCAAAGTCAGGCATGGGAAGTACATTATTTATTGAAAAAAAATCACTGTAATTTCTTAGCCAAAAAGAGGACAGAGCAAAGTATCTGATCAACAGTGAACTGCAGTGTTGTGTGAAAATTTGCCACAGGAAGGCAAGGAGAATGAACTGAACTGAAACCTGTGTTTTATTAGCAAAGAGGGAACTAAGCCCTCTTTGTAACCTTGAATGTTGAGGGTTTTTTTCTGAAGAAAATACAATGATTTTAGGATTTTATTCAATGCTTGTTCTTTGTTGTTGGGTTTCTATACTATTCTGAAACACAAAATTTCTTTACAGGGGTAACTTTCTGTTCTTCAGAAGAAATAATAACAATTATTTAATTTCCAATCATCTGCTATGCTGCAACTATTTCTCATCCTGCTTCCAGGTACCCCCATTTCAGCTCCCTTTTCTGCAAATCACAGCAGAAAACATAGCCATGGCTTGCCATTGGCCATTGCAAGACAAGCCTGTCACATGACAGGCTTCAACGCTCTCTCCTGTATTTTCTATTGCTATTCAGATTTATTCATACCTGAATGAGGGCCACACAACTACAGAAATGAAGAAATAAAGATACAGAGAAATAACCGTGAGAGTCCCACAGGGATGCATTGGGTTAACTTTTACCATTAGTTCAGAAAATTATGCTGATGTTGCTTTTCCTAGGAGCACAGAAAGGAATTGCAGCTTTAAAATGGCAGTTCATTGGGTACATCGGCTAGACTTTTATGATTGAGTTATATATGTCAAATGACAATAGATAAAAATGTACTTTATTTCTCTGTTGATGCAAATTAATAGGGATTTGCAAGAACATTGTTTTCAAATCTACACAACCAATGCTCAGCACAGCCTTCTTTAATTTGTCGTCAACTGTTCTGTCCTTAATTAAAGCAGTTGCCTCTGCAGTCCATGCTTGTGTAAGACAGTCTTTTGACTTCACTCTATACATTCTGTACAACACAAAAAGTAAAGGACCTTCTGAACAAGAGGGATAGATTAGAAATATGTTGTATTTCCTATCAGAGTTGTGATGTGGCCGGTTCATGAAAAGTGGTCAAGGTCCCATTTGCTGATAGCAGTAAGCTGACCTTGCTTCTTCAGGGAAACTGCTCACAAAGATTTCTAAACACAGGAAAATTAGCACCTTCTAGTCTAAGGTGACTGTACCCTGGCTTGTCTGGAATTGTGGCAGACACTAGAGTTTCCAGTAATTTCATATGGGTGGAGATTTCTTCTCTGTCCCTTTCCCACAGTTCTGGGAAATTACACCCCCATTCCTGCAGTAGAAGAGGAGCATGCAGCAGGCTGGCATCCAATGTGGTGTTATATATTTGGGCACCATGTGTTTTTCTCATTATATGACATGATACAGGGAGTGTTTGAATTTTTAAAGCAAATAATGGGTTTCCCAAGGTTAACTGGCTCTCTTGCATGGCATAAAGTTGTTGTGGTTTGAGTTAAAGTACGATCAGTTTCTGACTCTAACTCAGTCTCTAACTCTAAGTATCTTCATTCTCTGAAAGCAAACTGCATGTTTTGAGATGGTTTTCCTCTACAGAAATGATAACATAGGGCATTGGTATGCAGAAAGGCTAATGCTTATGCTTATACCTATTCCTATAGAAACCAAGACCATCCTTGAGCTGCACCTGCAAGGAGGGTCAGATACGACAGTTGACCCTAACCAACAAAGTATTTCATCCCATATACATCATACTCAGTATAAAACTGAGACATCATAAGGGTCTGGTCCTCTTCGGCAACGGCCAACATCCAGTGAAGACTTCATCTGTCTGTTTGTCCCTCATCCCAGATCCATGTGTTCCTGAGTCCAGTTCCCTCCTAGCCATGGACCAGTTCCTTCTACATGTTCCTTCTGGTGATGTATAGTCATCAAGGGGTGGGGGTATGATCTCATATTTGTATATATTTTATTACTTTCTAATTTACTACTATTACTACTACCACGAATAATAATAATAATAACAACGATACAAGTCTTTTTCCTCTCATTCCTCTTTCCCTGGGCACAGGGAGGATGAAGTTGAGAGTCTAACTGTATGGTTTAGCCAGGTCAAGGCTAAACCATGACAAAACTGCAGACTTTCCCTCTGTTTTACCACCTATAGATGGAAATAATTGTATCTCCTAGGTAAGAGAACCCTGTTGTCTGTGAACAAATTTCAGTTAAATTGAAATGTGTCTTTCAGAATGCCATCAAATCACGATTTAAGAATTGAGTGAGTATGAATATTTCCTTTCAATTTGTGTCTGTACTACCTTGCTTAACAAGAGAGTTGCCACTTCTTATTCGTATTTTATCTTCTGGCCACTGGGAATTTTTACAACTGGTGCTCATCTACAGAACTTTTAAAATCAACTGTTCCCTGTATAGGTTTATACAGATGGCGATTGAGGACACTTGCTCTAAAGGAATTCTCTATTTGCTGGTGAGATGGTAGGTGAGTGTGTAGGAGGATAGAGAGACAAAGCTAGAAATGAACCAATACCAACCCACTCGTAGCCTTCATGCTCCTCCAGACAGGCTCAACTGCCTCCCACTAACTGTCTTCAGAAAGTCAAGTCACATACACAAACTTCCAGGGGTCAGAAGTACGTGCCTGTGGCTTTCCAATACACTTCTTAGCCTTTGATGCAAGATATTCTTGTATTTAGCAAAGAACTAGCTGTCACAGACCATTTAAGTTTTGTGAATTTTAAGCAAGGTGAATGAAAAGAAAAAGAAAGAAATGCCCACGGTGTGTTCCAGATTGAGCCTGTGGCTTTGTTCTGGGAAACTTCCATTGATGTAGTTCTGAAGATAGGTCTGGACCTCAGAAAAATTTGATCCAGAATTAAAGTACAACATTCTTCAAAATCAGATATGATTTGATTGGAAATTCTCTGGCTTAACGCTGATCCACCTTACCTGTCTTTGGAGTGTGATAAATTGCAGCAAGATTTCCTTGCCACCAGCTTTGAATCTAATATTTCAGATTGGTTGCACCACTAAATAATTTACTTGATTAATTTCATACTCTTTTTGAAAGCCTTGTCTCTGAAAGTTGTTTTTCACTTTCCACTTAGCTCTGCAAGATAAATTCTAGCGAAGTTTCTGACAAATTTCTTGGAAGTTAAAACTATCACTGTTAGCAAACAGCCTTCAAAAAAACATATGTTCATCCATTTTAGTCCTGTCTGTGTTGTGTATCTAAAATTATAATGTATTTTCAGTGGTGAAGAACCTACACCGTAAAATCACTCAGTGGACTGTAACAGAATGGTGCCAGCCAAGAAGATGTATTTTGTAAAAAGTGGACACTTCTTGTTTTCTGAAGATAATTGACTTGGCTGTTTGAGACAAGTCATGCAGCTCTCCTGAGATGAAACATGTATTAAATAAAATACCAGTTTGAATTGTTTAAGAATGATTCCTCCTTCCATGTATTCATCAATTTTCATATTATATTAATGACTTTAAATCCTACCTTAACAAAGCAGGTAGGTCAAAGAATTATTGTGTATTTCCCTCTGACTGCTGAAGCATAATGCATCCATGCAGGGAAACTTAGTTTCTCCATCTCTACAGAAACAGGTCAATGTTTCTATCCTCCTAGCAAGACAGATGGTTTCCACAGCAGAGGTTTATTTTTGGACACTGGTGAAGAATAGGAGTAGAAACATTTAAAGTTTTCAATAACACTGAGAAGATTCTCCACCCAGGAAAAACAGTGTGAGAAAAACAGAAAACAGTGTTGTATCTCCCACATGTTCTGATACTTTATTTATCCCAATTCCATAATAAAACAAGTAGTGGGATTTCCAAGGCAACTGTTACTGCTATTTATCCTACATACCCACTGTGTAGTGTGTAGAAATAATAAGTCACCTACTACTTTGATGTGTCTTCTGATTACCCCTCTCATAAATTGGTGTCATTCTCCTTGTCTGCTGACCTGTAATTACTTATCTGCTTACAGACAGCATGACTGACTCAACAGCAAGTGCCATTCCTCCTGGGAACACATAGAGAACATGTGCAACAAGTCTGATGTCCTAAAAGCTACAAATCTGCATACATAAATACATTGTCAAGTGGGGCATCAGACACTATAGAGCACAGGACTTGCTATATGCCCTAGTTTACTAACCATGCAGCGATGGAGTGGGGAATGCAAAAGCCTACTAAGGCAATGGTCAAGCATATCCAGAGGCAGGTATCTATGTCCCTGGGAAACACTGACAACAGAAACTTTTATGCCAAGATCTGGAAGCACTTTGGTACCTAAAATGGGACTTCTTCACCTAAATCTATGTAGACATTCTACTATAGATTCTTGGCCCAAATCCTGTAGCAATGTAATGGTAAACAACAACACAGAATTCAAATTTTCTAGGAAGTTTTTTACCACTGTCTGCAAAGAATTCATTTTCAACAGAAGGAAATGAGTGCAAATGCAGTAACACTGCTGGGCATACTACTTGCTGAATTTAATTCACTTTGACCCTACAGATGCCACTTCTTCACTTGATGGTGTGCAAATTAAAACAAACGTGCAAAAGAGCAACAGAGCCAATGAAAACTGTTTTCATATGGGTTTATGTGCTATATCCCTTCCTTCTCCACTGCCACAACCATCTCAGCTATTCATTCCTTTTTCTTCTGAATCCTCACTGTACTGCTTCAATAACATGCAGTGAAAATCTGTGCTTAATGCGCACAAGTTATTGCTTCCTGGTACATGGGAGGCACTCCTGCGTTGTCAGCAGATATTGTTCAGCAATAACCAAGGACAGCAGTTGCTGCAGAAGAAGCCAGACCCTTTTAAACAGCTTCACAGGCAAAAGGAGACAGATTGTATTTATTGAAGAGTTTTATCAAAGATGGTGGGGTAAGCATTGTGCAATTTCTCTGTCAATTGGCCACTTAAAAAAAATAGAAAGCAAATGCTAGTTATAAATGCTCATTAGCAGCCAGCTGGAACTACATGTGCTTAATGAGATAGTGACTTACCATTGTGAAATACCTTTTTGGGCCAGGACCTTGCACTAGTGTCTCTTTACAGAGCAATCCATTGTTTGCAGGATTTATAACTAGGCATACTCTTGCGGCATGAGGTATCATTCAGACTGCATGACAGAAGTTCCTGTCACAACACTTGTCAAAGGCATGGATGAGGACTTCATTTTGCCCTTAGTGAGCTGTTACTTCTGTGTCTTCCTACAGTAAAATCCCATTTGTAAGTAACTTCCTGTATGAGGTATGGCTGTATGTTCTTCTTGGGAGTGACTGAACTACAAACGCTGAAGTATAAATAGGCTTCATAGTGTTGTTCAAATGTTTCCTAGCCCGCTGGGAAGGCCTTGATGTAATTATCTGATCCAACAGAGTTTTCTGTGGCAGATGGGCCTTCCTGGACTCTTCCCTCTTCCCATTCTGGTCAGCAAAGACAAATTAGCGTTTCTATGGCACAATTTATCTTAATCTGTTGTTGACTTCTAAATTAAGTGAACTGTATCCTTAAATGCCTGTGTCTTTCCACAGACAAAGTCAGCTGAGAGTGGTGTTGTAATTCATCTGTACACACCTCGCAGATCAGATCTCTGTTACCACAGAATGAGATTAGGTAGCAAGTTCACAGGTCCCCTCAGGTGGACACTAAAGATGAACCCCAGTGTGTCTGACTATTTATGCCTATATTTATATCTGTGTTTGCAAACTGCTGTTGTCTGCTTTTCCTATATACTTTGGTTTCTTCTTACCTTGAGTTGGATTTAGTTAAAAATGATATTTTTGGCAAATGATTTGCATCAAATAAACACATCCTTTGCCAGGCATTGAAAAAGCTGTAAGAGAAAGGAGAACAGCATTGTCTTTTGGGTTGCTGAAGGCTGAACTCCACAAAGCATTATAAATATAACTAGCACTTATAATCAGCTTCAGGCTCCTTCTATCCCTCCCCCTTTTTTATTCTTTCTCCCCACCCTTTCCCCTCCTTTTTTCTTCTTTTTCTTCCCTGCCCTGCCCTTCTCTCCATTGATCATTTTGTTAGGGTTTTATTCTGCATTTTACTGGATCAATACCATAATACACCTAGTTAAATTACACATAGCGCTCAATAAGAAGTTGAAAAAAGGAAGGAAGGCAGGACTGCAAAGCTCTCACCTTGATGTTATCAACACTAAATGCCACTTCTCAATTTAACCTCCAAATTTGATTTTTTCTGTCTGTGAAAAGACATAGCATGTTGCTATCAATTACTGCTTTGAAGAGAATAACACCTGGTCCTTCTGTAATGGCTTTTGACTTTAGATTCCACAGGAGGTCTGTAGCAATACCCCTACTTCACCTCTGTGGTGCAAATAAAGGGAAGGCCATGGTCACACAGCAATTCTTGAGTCAAGTAATGAATTCAGGAGTCCTGAACATTAGTCCAATAAACAATCCATAGCCTGCAAAATACCAAAAACACTGAGTATGTGAAATTTGCTATTGTTTTTCTTAGGGATCACACAGAAGAAAATTTGAATGAGTTCTTTAGATGCACTCTTTTCATCAATTTTAGCAAATTTCCTGCTAAAATCTTTGTCTCTCCAAGCAGCATTTCTTTCTTTGCAGGAAACAGATAGACATGAAATAGAAATTTCCTCAACTTCTCTGACACTCGATAGATGCCTCACAGTACAAACAATGAGGTTCACTGTCTACACAGAAATCTGCTGCATGGCCAGCCAGGGAATATTTCTAAGGAGTTAAATAGATACCTCAGAAAAATCAATAAGCTTTAGTGTAGGGAGTAACCACAGCAAGGCAATATGTTTGCAAAAGCCCAGGCCCTTCAATTTCTGCCAGGGGGCTCAAGTGGGAGAATATTGATTGTCATTCATACCTGAAGTCTTAAGCTGAATTCCTGCTTTCTGAGAGGCATACTTCTCAGATGCAAGTAGCTTGAGAAGCAATGATGCTATGTAGAGTGCTGGGCAATCAGCAGCATATTATATGAATATTTATGGTTTTTGATGCCAGAAGGAATATTTTACAGGGAGAAATTCAACATGAATGCAAAAAATGAGCAGTCTGTAGCTCACTTCAGTTTACCTGAACCCTTTCGTTTCAAATGGCAGTTTGAGCAAAACGAAGGATCTGTTAGTAATACTGCCCAAATATGTGAAATCAAAAATCTTAACTGCAAACAAAAAAAATTCAGATTTATTTGTTCAAAACAGGCAATGGGATTTGTTCTAGGGAGCTGAAATTTGCGTTTTCCCACTGCAATCCACTTCGAAAATTTTCATTCTGCCTCAAATTAAAATATTGAGTTCTGGTCTGATTTTTGGAAGAATGTAATGTCTATGCCTCTGGGGGTCCTGAAGAAAAACTGCTTGGGTAGGCTTTACATTATTTTGCAGTAACTGGGGTTGATGTGATTACATTGACATAACAGAAGTCTAAGAAACATGACTCATCGCAAGTATACCATATATGCCTCTTGTTCTTGTGGGAGACTTCAATCTTCCTGATATATGCTGGAAGTACAATAGAGCAGAAAGGAAGCAGTCTAGGAGGCTCCTGGTGTGTGTGTAAGACAACTTCCTTGCACAGCTGGTGAATGAACCAACAAAGGAAGGTGCCTTGTAGGGGATGTAGCAGTAGGTGGACACCTAGGACAAAGCGATCATGAGATGACAGGGTTTTCAGTTCTAGGTGAAGTGAAGAGGGTGGTTAACAAGATAGTAGCGTTAAATTTCCAGAGGGTAGACTTCGAACTCTTCAGAAGGCTGGTTGGCAAAATCTCATGGGAGACAGTACTTAAGGGCAAGGGAGCCCACAAAGTCTGGGAGCTCTTCAAAAAGGAAATCCTAGTAGCTCAGGAGAAAGCCATCCCCATGTTCTGGAAAAAAAGCTGGCAGGGCTAAAAACAGCTTGGTTGAACAGAGAGATCTTGAGTGATATCAATAAGAGAAATGTTTATGGGCTCTGGAAGAGGAGACAGGTCTCTTGGGTGGAATACAGGAGGGAAGTGAGATTGTGTAGAGAAAAAAATAGAAGGGCTAAGGCTCAACTAGAAATCGGGTTGGCAAAGTCTGTGAAAGATAACAAAAAAAAAATCTTTCTATAAATATATAAATAATAAAAGGAGGACTAGGGAGACCATACAGTCCCTATTGGACGCAGAAGGAACAACAGTGACAGGGGATGAGGAGAAGGCTGAAGTACTTAATGCCTTCTTTGCCTCAGTCTTTAATTGTAAATAAAGCTGTTTTCTCTGTGTACAACCCCCAGAACTCGAGGAGCAAAACGAGGCTCCCATGGTCCAAGAGGAGGTAGTCAGAGCCTTGCTAGCCCGACTAGACATCCACAAGTCTATGGGGCCAGCTGGGATTCACCCAAGGGTATTGAAGGAGCTGGTGGACTAGGTTTAGGCTGGACATTAGGAAAAAATTTTCACAGAAAGGTCGAGTCATCTTCCCTGGAGATTTTTAAGGCATGGGTGGACGAGGTTCTGAGGGGCATTGTTTAGTGTTTGGTAGGAATGGTTGGACTCGATGATCTGGTGGGTCTCTTCCAACCTGGTTAGTCTCTTCCAACCTGGTTATTCTATGATTCTATGACTTTGAACTAACTTCTCCCGACCTTTTAATATGTTTTTTTTCCAATTTCCTACCTACCAAGTCTCTTGTTTTTTCACTGTAAATGCCTCTAAGCCTTTGAGTACATCTTCAGAGTCCACCCTGGAAACTAGCTCAGAATAAGCCAAGTTTATAAATAAATTCACAGCCCAGCTGAGACAATATTAATGTATATAAACCGGCAAGCCTGCAGGTGGAGCTCCATTACAGACACAGCAAGTGGCTGGTTTCGTTTCAAGGCTCCATGAGGCCACCAGCCTCAGGCTTCTAAATCTCCCAATAGATTCTGGGTGGCAGAACTTCATGGACTATCGCATCCACAGATGGTGAATTTATAAGAAAAATGAATCTCCCCAATGAACTGGCTCATAGCCTCTACGTAAGAGACCTCCTCTTCATTCACTTTCTTGCTAGTTTCTCACTTTTGCTACAGCCAAACCCTTGGTTACAAAAGCAAACACAAGCATCAGAGGTATAATTCCTTTCAGTGGTACTAAGATAATACTTACATGTACAGTACTGCAGGATGCCAGAGTAACTACTTCTGCATATCTGATTCTGAAGCATTGACACTTGCACAACCAGTTATCTTTATGCACTTTAAAAGGTGCCATTGTTCAAAATCATAGAATCATGGAATCACCAGGTTGGAAAAGACCCACCAGATCATAGAGTCCAAACATTCCTATCAAACACTAAACCATGTCTCTCAGCCCATGAGCACCACATACATCTATCTTTTAAATACCTCCAGGGAAGATGACTCAACCACCTTCCTGGGCAGCCTGTTCCAGTGCACAATGACCCTTTCTGTGAAAATTTTTTTCCTAATGTTCAGCCTGAACCTCCCTTGGCAGAGCTTGAGGCCATTCCCTCTTGTCCTCTCACCTCTTTACTTGGGAGAAGGGACCAGCACCCTCCTTTCTACAACCTCCTTTCAGGTAGGTGTAGAAAGCAATGAGATCTCCTCTCAGTCTCCTCCAGGCTAAACAACCTCAGTTCCCTCAGCCTCTCATCCTAAGACTTATTCTCCAGTCCCTTCACCAGCTCTTCTCTGAACTCACTCCAGAGCCTCAATATCCTTCTTGTTGTGAGGGACCCACAACTCAACACAGTATTCAAGGTGTGGTCTCACCAGTGCCGAGTACAGAGGGAGAATAACCTCCCTGGACCTGCTGGTCACATCATTTCTGATACAAGCCAGGATGCCACTGGCCTTCTTGGCCACTTGGGCACCCTGTTGGCTCATGTTCAGTCGGCTGTCAACCAACACCCCCAAGTCCCTCTCCTCCTGGCAGCTTTCTAGAGAGACTTCTCCTAGTCTGTAGCTCTGCATAGGGTTGTTATGCCCCAAGTGCAGGACCCAGCATTTGGCCTTGTTAAACCTCATGCCATTGGACTCAGCCCAGTATGTATGGGTGTGAGTCCAGCCTGTTCAGATCCTTTCCTGAGGAGAAAGGAGAGTCTCCTTTCCCTACATCAGGTGCACCCTTCCACCAAGTTTAGTGTCATCTGCAAACTTGCTAAGGGTACACTCAATGCTTTCAGCCAGGTCATTGATGAAGACATTGAACAGGGCTGGACCCAGCACTGAGCCCTGATAAACCCCACTTGTAACTGGCCTCCAGCTGGACTTAACACCATTTACCACCACTCTCTGGGCCCAGTCATCCAACCAGTTTTCCACTCAGGAGAGTGTGCGCCTGTCCAGGCCAGAGGCTGACAGTTTCCATAGCAGAATGCTGTGAGAAACTGTGTCAAAGGCTTAGCTGAAGTCCAGAAAGACCACATCCACAGCCTTTCCCTCATCCAGCAGCCAAGTCACCTTGTCATAGAAGGTGATCAGGTTTGCTTGGCAAGACCTGCCTTTCATGAACCCATGTTGACTGGGCCCGATCACTCAGTTCTCTTGCACATGCTTCATGATAGCACTCAAGATTACATGTTCCATGACTTTCCCTGGCATTGAAATCAGACTGACTGGCCTGTAGTTCCCTGGATCCTCCCTGAGACCCTTCTTGTAGATGGGTACAACATTAGTCAGCCTCCAGTCCAGTGGAACTTCCTCAGTCAGCCAGGACTGTTGGAAGATGATGGAAAGGGGTTTGGCAAGCACATCCACTAGCTCCTTTAATACCCTTAGGTGGATCCAGTCCAGCCCTATAGACCACAATGATCAGTTATGGGTATTTATAATATGGTTTTATATGTTTTAGTGCTAGGATGCATGTGGAATTCTTTACCATGAGGTTCCTGTCCTCTTTCTGGAGCCCTTGAGATATAATATCCTCATAGCATAGCTAATGGCTTCATTAACACAATCTAGCCATGCACACCTCTTTGTTACAGGGTTATTTATTTTGTTAGGCCCTAAAGCTGGTCTCCTTTCATGGCTGTATTCCTTTAGTGATGACTAATCAGCCACTCATAATGTCTATTTATAATCCTTAGGCTGCCGATTTCATCCTGTGCTTGCATTCTCAAAATCTCTCCTATTCTCTTGTGAGAGTTCACTCTATGCATTGTTATTTTAGAATCATTGATAGTTCAGCCTATGTGGTAATGGTCACTTAGAATAATTTATATAGTCCTTTGGTAGATGTTTGTTATTAATACCTGCGGCATAATCACTAGCACATTATCAAAATTACCTTACAATAATACATAATGTATAGTCACTCTTCTGAAGTGTCTAATAAAGCTAGAAAACTCTTATTAATCTGTCACCTGCTTTTCTTCACCTGCTAGCTGGCCTTCATGTTGCACTGCTTCTTCTGTGTCCATCCACCCGCTTACTTCTGAGAAATAAGCTCGCAGAACCGCTAGGTCAGGATTCAAAATTCTGCACTTCTCTTCTTTCATGCCAGTTTTTTTTGATGATCTCTTTTTGCGTACAATTTTTTGCATGTTATCCCACTTCCCATTTTCCACATTACACCTTCCCATTCCCCTCATTTTCTTTCTCTTTTGCACAACTACCCTGATTACAAGAATAGTAATTTGATTTGGAAACTGTAGTGACCTTGCTACTGACTGTGTGACTGGAGTATTTGTTTCTCAAAGCTGGCATCTTCAGTGTTCTCTCACATAGGATATATATTTATTTCCACACAAGGTAAATTAAAGGTTGCAATGAGCACTTGAAAGTGCAGCAGTGATCTACGGGCAAGCTGCCAATATTTTCTCCTCAGGAATCAATATTTTTTTTATTCCATTTAGTTCACTTTGTCTGAACAGTCAAATAAGTATTTCTCGTCTAGATCCATGGTCAACAAAATGAGATTATCTCCATGCAGTATTTGTACAGAAAAATTGTTACTGTAGGCTGACATTTTACATAATTCCAAAGGCTGTATGAATATTATACGCTGAAGATATTTTCCTGATTAATATAAAGCCCCTCACTAAAATATAAATTTTCATTTTCTTCTGACAAACCTTAATGATAATTTCATCTGTTTTTGCAAATCACTCAGAGCTTTGCTCCATATAGTCATAACCTTGGTCAGCCGGTATTATAGACTGATGGCATCCTGAAATGGGTCCCCAAACTCACTATCAGGGTAGGGTGCCTGGTTTCAGTTAGTGTCCATAACACAGGTAGGAGGTGTGAACATTACATCACAAATGGGATGGAGTTATGATGCCTGTTTCACTGCTCTGAGGGCAGCAGAAGGTATTTCCCTCCACAAAACTTCTCCAAGGTGTGAGCCTGGGGAGAGAAGAGGCTCTTTTCCAGCCATCAGAGTACCTCCAGGATGCTCTGACACTGTATTGTATTACTGTAGGAGAAGCGCATCTCTGGCTGCTTTCAACTCTCTTCACAAGGCTAAGCAATGCCCATTGTCATTGCAGGTAGTCTTCTCGTGATTTGCCTCAAAAAAAAAAAAAAAACAAAAACCATTCCAATTCAGAGAACAGACACTTACAGTAGCTCAAAAGGGAAAAAAAGGCATTCATCTTTTCATAACTATTAATCTTTGAGATGACTACTAAAACTACCAAATTTACAGCTGCACAAGGGGGCTGTGTGAGGGATTGTTTGACTCAAAGGCAATGTCTCAGATATTAACATTAGTTTTTCCTTGAGCAGTGAACAGATAAAAGTTTGGGGGAAAAGGACTTTATTTTCTCTTCATCTGAAAATAGTCCTTTTCACAACAGCAGATTACAGAGTCAATAGCCTTTCCCTCAAAATTATTACAGTGACATGAATTTCACCAAAAATGGAAAATCTTGACCTAGCTAAATTTTTGCCAGAAAAATTAATGTTCATATCTTCATAATGTCTGTATTGGTGTTGTTCCATCTACTGTAGTTGGTTTGACAACTGCAACAGGAATTGGTCCGCTGTATAATTTTGACTTTATTCTTTTTCAAAATTGAGGAAAATCCCACTGTACTTTGAGACTGAGTTGACTATGGGCATAGAAACAGTTAAATTGCTTGTATTATTCCTTTAATTCCTCCCTATAATGTCATCACCATCATCCTTTAGGAAATTTTACATAATGCACAACTACCTGAAGCAGCTGTATAAATACACATTTTAACTACCGTATGGGATAATTCCTCCATGCTGTAATTCATTTGCTTACAATGACTTAACCCCAGCAGTGATTTAGCATCAATAATAACAATACAGCTGACATTTGTGCCCACAAGTGCTCCGTCTATTCACAGAGATGATGTTTCAATTAGAAATTTCTAGCAGGTCAACCAAAGACAATGACATGAAAACAGACAGAGTAAATTATCCATGTTGTTAGATCCAGCTGTTGGAGCTCTTGGTGGGGGACTTGGCTGCATATATTTTGGTAATGTTAATGGGAATCACACAACTGGGCTTCCCTCATATCATTGACATCATACTCCCCTGGGGCTAGAGGTGAATATATCTCTGAATTTTTATTTTCATGGCATTTCACAAGTCCTCTGATCATGTTGCCTACCGCAAGCATTTCTCTTGGTCATCTCTGCCTGCTCTCACCTTTCCCTATACGCTCCCTAAACTCTCTGCCAGTTTTATACCTTCTGCCATCTGTATATCAGAGCTGCACATAGCACCTTCAAGTGTTACAAACTGCACACAGAATAAAGATACTAACTTCAAAACGTACCATGTAAGGAGATTAAAAGCTTACATGAGAGGTAGAGATTGATGACAAAACCAAGAGATTGATGTATCTTTGGATACATCCTCTGCCAATCACATTTTTAGTCAGTCTAATATATTTTTAGGGTTTTTTTCTATAACTTTTCCTAATGTCTCTATTATCATCATGATGCTTTTTTACATTTCTATAAGTCAAAATATCCACTACCAATTCCTGGTCTTAGTTATGGCTCAGTCGCAATACCTTTAAAAACCTAGTCCGATGGGTTTAGGAATATCTGATAAACTGCTCTTGTTGGAACTTGACACTAGCATATTTGGGGGAACTGGAGTTTGTGTGAATTTTCTTCCGGCCAGATAAACATTTGCTCTTTCAATAGGCTTTTCTTCTCTTTTGTCTAAATACAAAAGTGACAGTGATGGCAACTGGGAACAGCAAAATAAGACCAAGAAACAAGTTTTCAGTTGGGCATCAATAATTACATTGTATTTTAAGGAGCAATAGGGCAGTTTGAAAGCCCTTGGTTAGTCAAATCAATAATGCAGTTAAAAGAAAATAAAAGACTGAGACATGAAATGCTTACAGTAAGAGCCACAAAAACTGGTCAACATACATTAGTCTCATCCTCTTTCATGAAGGTGAGTCTTGGCAAAGTGTCCATCAAATAATTTTTTTAAACAATGCCGTTAATGCATTCTGATTGCTGCAGTGGTTGTTCTGTATTTGTCACATCGGCTTTACCTTGAGTATACTAGAGAAGGGAGTGGGAACATTATGACAGACAGAGAGTGAGGACTGAAATAGATGAAACTAAGCTGCTGAAAGGGCACCCAAGTCTTCCCTTCCCCATCCTCAGGGCAGCTTCTGTTTATGGTCTAGATTGAATGCTTTTATAAAGTGCATGTAACCGTCATTAATGCACATCCTGGCATCTTCAGTAGGTAACTACCTGGAGAATTGAGATTTTTACACCTAAATTTATTATGCGGTTTGGGGTTTTTTGCATTTTCTTGTAATACAGACCCTGCTAAAATGCCTGCCTCTTCAAAGATTGCATCTCTCTCCCTTTTCTCAGTGGAAACCCTTCTTCCAAACTTTGTTAAACAGGCTTCTGAAGGTTGGGAGAGATTTGTTTGAGAGACATCGGAAAAAACAAAGTACAGATGCTAAATTCTTGAGCATTAAAAGCTGACTAGAAAACAGACAAAAAATACACCCAGAAGGACTGAATAGTTTAAGGAATTAGACCATTACTCACCAAATACAGCATTTGCAAAGCACTGTGTGTACCGTTTGTGCTAAATACTGTGTGTACATGCCTGTCACAGGTGGGGATGTTGTTAGGTAAAGTAATCAGACAGAACTGCTGGAGATGTTAATAGATCTGGGTAGATAACTGAAGACATTCTTTTCTGCTAGAAAATACAACAAAACCCAAGCAGTCTAAAGAAACATGTCTTTTCCAGTATAAGTACCCTCAGAATGTACAAGAGTGACTGAACTACTTAACATGAATATTCGGACCCATTTTTATGGAGCTGAAGAAGGGAGTTGTCTTCATTCAGTAGTCATGTGAATCTAATCCCTGACTCAGCTGTTGTCAAGTGACTGATAGGAATTGGCATTTTTTTGCAGAGAAATAACTTCAGTGGTTCTTTTTTTGGGGGGAGAAGGATATTGAAAAAATACCAGGGTAAAAATTATTGCTGTTTTTCACTAAAGCTATAAGTTGCTAGATTCTTTTATGAAAGAAAAGTTAAATTCTTTTAAATATTTCTACGAGAAATAAGATTCCTCTCTGTTAGGGCTTGGTAATCAAACCATGCATACCTTCATTATTCTCCTCCATTTCAAACTTATTCTACAAGGAAAAGGATTGCAGGAAGAGGATTGCAGAAAGAGGTGTGTAAGGAAGATGTTTCATACTGGCTCAGTTGCATGTTCTGGGTGGTTTTGTACCCTTTCTAATGGTTTTCTATATAGTATAAGTTGTTCTGTGGGAAGAGAACCCATTTATACTGAGTACTCAAGAGACTGGACTGTCAGAGTCAGCTAATTATGTGGGATCATATCCAAATAAAGAAAAGTTCTATATTTACATTGGACCATATGAATACATGAGGGACATTCTTTTGATTTCAATAGGCATTGAAAGATGCCTCTGCTTTGGAAATCTGCCTAGTACAGATGATCAGTCAGCTTTTCAGAAACATTTTATTTATTTCAGAGAAGCAAGAATACAAACAAAGCTTTGACCTCAAGGTCCACCAGGGGAGATTTAGGTTGGACATTAGGAAAATATTTTTCATAGAAAGGGTCATTGGGCACTGGAACAGGCTACCCAGGAAGGTGGCTGATTTACCTTCCCTGGAGGTGCTTAAGGCACGGGTGGATGAGGTGCTAAGGGACGTGGTTTAGTGTTTGATAGGAATGGTTGGAATCGATGATCCAGTGGATCTCTTCCAACCTAGTTATTCTATGATTCTATGAAAACCAACCAAACACACAAAAATTAAAAGCAATATGAAATTCCAGAGCAAGGAATATGGATCTCTGAGTGCAATCCCACTGTGGTACCTTTTACTCTGTTATGCCTGATGTAGTAACTCAGATTTTTGTACTTTTGCTTTCCAAAATTTAACAAGTTTTTTTCTCTTTTTTTTCTTTTTGCAATCTACCCACCTAACCAAAATACGAAACATTTTTCTCTTATCCACCTCTAATGTTCACTAGGGCAATTATCCTAAGCTTGCATTGATGTCTTTTGTAAGGAGACAAAACTAATCCTCCTAACTGGAGGTTCAGAGAAACTCATCTATTCTGAGCATTTTTTGTTTCTCCAATCCTAAGTTGCAAATATTTCCCTGGCAGTGTTTTGGCTGTTTATCTCATGCACAACACATGCTGTAAACAGTTGTATTGTTAGCAGATTGTGGATTTAGTGCTCCTGCAATTCTTGAAGAGATCACCAGTAAAAACACCTTGTCATATGTTCTGCATGTGGCTGCTCTACATTTTGTTTTATTAATATCTTCAATATAGCAAATCATCTATCAGGCTGCAAACGCATTTCTGACTTTCCTGTCATTGTCTCTTGTGTATGCCAGAGTATGGGTGGTAAACTATAAATAACCAGCCTAGATGACTGGTCTTAGGATCTGTATGAGGCACAGGTCCTAGAAGTGTCTTGCTCTTTTCAGACACAAAACCATCCTCCAATCATTTGTATTGCCAATACATGAAAAGAAGGCATTTTAAAGATCAAATCTAAATGTCTTAAATCCTTCATTCTCTTGGAATTTTCTTGCATATTAATGGCTTGTAGAGTAAAGCTATTGACCCAAAACCAGGAGCATTTAAATTAGGGGTTCCTCCAATGTAATCGTTGTTTTGAAAAATGAATCGAAGTTTTTGTCAATGTCCCTTATTCTTCTCAATTTTTGTAATAGTCTCCAAACCTAACACATCCATAATTTTATTTGCTGCTTGTTTAACGGCACACCTTTGGGGCAGTACCAGCACAGTGACATTCAAAAAGAATGAAGCTGTCTGCATATCTCTATGCAAAATGCACACACATACACCCTGTCCTGTGTATGTGTAGGGAGACTTTGAAAGGTGGTTTAGAGACTGCTATTTTCCGTGTAATTTTAGGAGTCCAGATGGCTACTTTGTGTTATCATTTCTAAACTGCACTTGGACAACAATATCTGAGTGTGATATGTTCCATGTGAAAACAAAAAAGCCACCAGATTCTTTTGTCAATACTGTCTGAGAGAAGAAATGCTGGTAGATGCAGTTGCCTTCAAATATGCAAAACTTTAAGTATGTTTTAAAGAATAAAAATTACACCAGTGAACTTATATTGGCAAAGGGATTAGGAGAATAGTAGCCAGGGATAAAAAAAGACTTTATCTAACCAGAAACAGAGGGTAGAAGATAAGAGATATGGCTTTAATTAATGTGGGTATGAGAATGAGAGAAAAGGTACCGGTGTATTTGAAAGGTGTATCCTACATGAGTGGTGGAGAGAGTCTCAGGTGTGAGAAAGTGACTATAAGCATCTCTACAAGGTAGGGGCTTGGCTGAACCATTCTTCTCTTTCTCTGCTGATCAGAAACCTGGAGGCTTCCTGGCTAGAAAGTGGACAGACTGGTTGATCAGCATGCTTGTTGGTATCAAGAGAAACCCACAGGACTGTGCATGGCAAATTGCCCTGCACTGTGGCAGAGACCTTCACCTACTCTGAACCTGATCATATATAAACAGGCTGGGGAACTTAGCTTCATGGTCTGGACACCTCTCCAAGACCTCCAGACAAGTTATAATTGTCTTGTATGTCTTTGTGTCTTGCATCTCTCATTACCTCCTTCATATGAGAAAGACAACAAGGTCTTTTATCTTTCAGAGGTGTTAAGTGAAGGGAGAGAACTATAGTCAGCAGAAGGAGAGATAAAGCCACTTTTAATGGCCTGATTTGATGTCATCTAATAAAACGCTGGCTGTGATGTGCTTACACAGCAGCAGGAAGTGTCAGTCAGCTAAAATCAGCTTTATTTTTTTATATCTTTACTACTAGTACTGATATCTCAGTAGCAAATAATGTGCAAGGGAGTGGTGGAAGGAGTGCTGGAAGGGGGAGGCAGAGGAAAAATGTATGTCAAGGGGAAATTATTGTAAAACAAGACAGAAGTGCCAATTTCTCCCTGTTAGGTACCAGGTTCCCTGCTAATATACCTGTGAAGACCTGGGTATAATTAACAAAGACTGTAATTACGTGGATATATGCACTAGACTTGGGCTTAGCCTGTCATGGCTGTGACCTGCACCAACATAAATCAGGCATGATGCAGAAGTCATTCACAGCAGAGTTCACATCCCTTTGCATAGACTCATCCTCCAGTTTCCCAGAGAATAGACAAGGCTTAAGGGAAGAGGACCCTCGATTCTCCACTAGCATGTGCCAGACAGCCTGCTGTAGCAAGTCAGCGTGCTGCTCCTTGTGTTGCTCCACGTGCTGTTCCACTCCTAAGACTGAGACTGAATTCCAAAGCACGAGTCTTCCAATGCACCATAACAGAGCTACTAGCATCAGATATTTGTAATGAAACTTTTTATTGTCAGACAGATAAGAGAGCACTTTGAGACAAGAGGAAAATACTCAATTTGCTTGACTTCAGAAGGCAACAGAACATTTTGCCATCATTCTATGAATTTTAGACTGAATAGATTTGTTATTTATATTATTATTTACTTTAACCAGGATCTTCGCATTCTAGAACTCAAAACTGAGAGATTAGGAACTGTACTGAGAGATTAGAAACTGTGTTCAAGCAGTACTGCTTGCCACACCTTTATTTATATGTTTATAACAGAAGAAATATCTATCACACTGAGTCTGTTGCTGGTCAGGAGAAATATGTCTTAGTGGCAGAACTGACTTCTCTTCACAGAGAGAATAAATAAATACTAATAAATTAATTCTGTGGTTATTTAGAAATTAATTCAGATACATTAAAATATTATCTGCTCATTAAAACTAACCAGTAGCACAATACCCAGCACAAAATGTACACCTCTAGACTTAACATCTCAAAAATTAATAAGCATTAATTCTGCATTACGGTGCAAGATATTGGCTGGCTGCAATGTTTTTCTGCTGCACTTCTCTTTCACCTTTCATCAAAAGAGCAGCAGAAGGAATTGAAAAATAGTTTGAAGATTTTAATACGTCCTCATTAAATGAGACTGATGTAGTCATTTCTTATTGTGCTGCATGACAATGAGGGCAGACCCCGATGCTAAATCTTTCACTGTCAGCAGGATAAAAGCCTGTTTTTCAAGCTTAAAGAAAAGAAATATACAGAATAACTGTGTAAGATATATATGCACAAATCAGAAATATTAATTTGAAGATCTTTCTGATTTTAAGAATAACGGAAAAATCCAGATTGCATTTACATATATTCATTTAATATATTCATATATTCATTTTCACATTCTAAAGCAGTATCTCCCACATGTGTTTGACTTTTGCATATGTATTTAAAGAAGTTATGCACATAACTATTTCATTGTCTATTCAGCAATCAAGAATTGTTGTAAAGTGACATTCTTGCAGCAGGTAACATTTAATATTTTTATTTCTATCCTCAAAAAAAATTCTTTCCCTGTTAGTCAGACCTACTGATCAAAAATCGAGATTCTGCCACCCAGGCATAAACATACTACTCCCACTAAACTCAATTTTATTTCCTATTTTCTGAATACGAAACGCAATACTGAACCTAGACATACATTCTTTGAAAAAGGAAGAAACATTTTAATTGCGTATGAATTTGAGGCAAAATGCTGGGTAAACTTGAAGCGTTGAACAAATAAGAGTCTGTATTTTGATATTTATCTTTGCTATCTGTATTTTATTTTAAGGATCATTTTAGAAACTTGACTCCAATCCTGTGTGTAGAAATAAACCACACTTTATTTCTCTTCCATTAACTTTTCTTTTTACCCCTCAGCCAGCTACATATTCTTCTTTTCTATACAGTAATAACAGGATGGTACAAATATAAGAAATAATGATCTGAAAATGGAGGAAATGGAGGGCAATTTTGTGGAAAGCAGCTGGAATTCTAGATCTGTAATACTGGCACTAATTTGCTCAATTTTGCATTTAACCTGCCAGTTTCAGAAGCATTTGCTTTTCATCAGAGAAAAGTAAAATAGCTCATGAAGTTATTATTAAGCTGACAGTGTGAGAGAAAATTGAAAAACTTTGCAGATTAAGGTGCATCTGAAGAAGTTATTCACTCAGATAATAAAGACGATGCTGTTGAAAATAGAGGTTATGAACCTGGCTAGCCCTGATACAGTGTTGCATGTAGTGAGTCAACAGTAGAAGAAAAAAGAAGAACTAATAGATCACCCCACATTATGCATTGATCACAGACTTTACGATCTGAGAACAGAAAGCCAGGTAATGTGAAATATTATGCCTAGGGACTTGGTTGACGAGTTGGGAGATCTTAATGTGAATTAACAAATTTAAGAATTGATGTGGATATTGGCCTAGCAGTCTTAAAAATTCTCAGCCTCATTAGTGTGGGTTGGTTTCTAAGTTTTTAGTAGTCTAATAGTGTAAGACAAGGATAACTATTTCAGCTAAATTACATCATGATTTTTGCAACATGCTTATGTGTAATATATGATTCCTCAGTTATATTTTAAAGGATACAAAGATCTTGGAGAACTTACCCAACATTTTTAGGACAGAAAATATTAATTCATGGAAGGGATGGGGAATAAACCTCCACTCTGCATCAATTGACTTGTGGGATTTTCTGGTACTCTCATAAATTGCAGAAAAAAGTTAGTGAAGACAAAACCTGACCTAGGTGGAAGTGCTTCGATTTCAGGTTGCTGTTCTTTTATTGCTTATCAGGCGGAATTTTCACATTTAAGATCTGACTCAGAAAGACAGGATCTTGCACTGATAGTTTTCCCATCAATATCTTAATTCCATTCATTTTATTGAAGCTTTACATTTACATTATCTCACTCTCTATAGAACACTATATATATCCAGACAACATTCATCAGATGAAAATATCTGCCTCAAATTTATACAAATGATGCTTGTGCTTTCACAGTGGTCATGTCATTCAATGCTGAAATACAGAACGACACAGCAATCCAATTAGGAAGGGAAATCAGGAGAGAACCTTTTCCCACCCCTGCCTAGAGAAGCTGACATGCCAAGTTAGATTAGTTTGCTCAAGGTCTTGGTCACTCTGTGTTGAATCATTTCAAGGGGGGAGATTTCATAACCTCTTTGTGAAACCTATTCCAGTGTTTGACCACTCCCATGGTGAAAAGGTTTTCCTAGTATCCAACTGGAATCTCCCTTGTCACAGTTTGTGTTTGTGGTCACACATCCTGTTGCTGTGCTCTTCTTGAGAAGGATTTGGCTCTGCCCTCACTACAAGCACCCACTAGGTTGCTGCAAGTAGAATTGACTCTCGACCTTTTCCAGGTTGAGCAGACCTAGATATCTCAACCTTTCCTTGTACACTCCGTGCTTCCTGCTGCACAGGGAGGCAGAGGTAGGAGGGGCAGTTCCTACAGAGGGGATTGTGGGGCTCAACTCTCTGCTATGAGGAGACTTCTGAAAGTGTGGATGCGACTGAAGAGTGTGTTTGGAACTTGGGGTGGTGGGTGCTGCCAACTAAATCCCTCTTTGGCACAAGAGAAAAACCCCACCCCTCCATTACATCAACAGATAACAAGTCCTTGATAACCTGACCTAGAACCTTCATGTTCATCACAGACTCCTCTCACTGCTCTGGAAGTGCCTCTTCTTAAGATGTTTCCCCTGATCTTTCTGCTGCAAATAGGACCAATGCTGCAATGACAGATCCGTACTGCTGGCACTGGTCCTGCAGCTGAATCATTTTGAGGTCGAAGTCCTAAATGGTACTGCCTAATTCATAGCATGCAGACAAACCTAGAGCACCTAGGTCAGGCTCCTTAGGACAGGCAGAGGTAATGCAAAGGTTGGCACTGGTTGATCACTGCTTTACTCTCTGCTGGGGTGAGAGAGACGCTTGCAGAGTTGCTGTAGTGCGCTGGCTGGAGGGACAGAAAATCTGGCAGTGCACGTTCCTGGCCACCAGACTTCTGCTGTAACAGTTTATCTGGCCCTTGGCTGTCACAAGGACATCATCAAATGAGACATAGTGCATGGAGACATCAGCTATCCTCTATTAGAGTCTCTGCAAGCTCTTTGTGCTGCTTGGAGATCTGGAGGTCTCCGCTCCTTTGTGGTCAATGTTGGCTTTCCTCTAATGTTTGCATGAACCTAAAGTTTAGTTTACTTAAATGCAAACTGTATTGTCTCTTATCTCACAATCACCCCATTCATATGGGTTGGATCCACCAGACAGCTGGCATAGAGTACAATAGCCTGAATGCTGGGCACTGTTTCACTGTGCATATGGGACACAAGTGCTCATTTTCCCCTTGATACTCTTCCGCAGGCTGAGGCCCACAAGCCTTCCTAGGGTAGTTGTAGTTAACTGGACTAATGGTTTCCTTAGCAGTAAGTGAACTGACAGAATAACATTCACCACTTTAGCCTACTGCTGTATGTGTGCTTCAAAATATCAGGCAATTTCTATGCAGTTATTGTAACAAATCAAACAAGGTGGAACCATCTCAAGTCAGTAGTGAAGTTACTAGCATTGAAGTACTTGTGCACTAGCAATGACAGGGTGACTCACTAGCTTCTGTTATTTGATCCTACCTCAGTAAGCCTCCATGTTAGATATGACAATAAAGATAAGAGGAACATAAACCAGGCCTCCAAGGCCTCTCTTTTTATGCCAGGAACCTGAGAATGTCCCCAGGTAACACCACCCTGAGAAACAAGAACTTGCCAGGGAGAGCGCTTACCTGGCTGAGCCCTCCTGCATGTATGCATCATCATTTTACCAAAATGAAAGTTAAAATCCTCATTTGATTTCTTTGTTGCCAGTCCCCAGACCCTGCCATGTCTTCAGTACACAGGTTCACACCTTGAAGGAACCATCATGTGCAGTTGCAAGGCAGGAGCTGAGGTGGTAGTGTTAACTTCATAGCTGTGGCATTTGCCTACCAAAGGGCACAGCTCTGCTGGCAGCAATGTAATTGTTATGATTAGCTGTATCAGCTGTGGATTTGAAGCAAAATATCTCCAGACAAAGATTGCTTGTGAAATGGATAAAAGAAATTCAAGGATCTTTAAAATCTGATGTCATAAATGCAGCATGACTCTGCACATATTGTGACTTCCTTCAGGGTATACCTAAATATAGGCATAGCTGCTACATATAGTGATGTCTACGAAATCAGAGACTTCTGAAATCAGAGTTGTTAATCATAGTACTGCAACAGAGGGGTTTTGAGAACCACGCAGAATCCCATGGTTAAGTTTATAAACTGTTGACATCTAGGCACTAAGGTGCCCTAACTTCCCAATCAGTCTGAGCAGTCATGCTGCTTTTAATGTTTTGCAGGCTGTGGCTATTAAATAGTCACTGACTATAAAGTTAGAAGAGACACTTTGGTCACCTTGGTTGTAGTATCAAAATAGAGATGTCATGCTGCACTATGGGAAAGCAAAGGTTGGACAGAGTGATCCCTAAAGAAAAGACTGTGGGGTTTAGATCACTGTGGAGCTACAGAAAAGAAGCTGGAGCTGTGGAAGGGACTACACATCTTACCCACAACAGTCGGTTTCCTAGCTGAACTTCTGCTTTGGAGATGAGTCCTGCATACTTTGTAACAGTAGCTGTGTTTGATATTTTGCCCTGAAATAGTCTTGAAAGATGTCACTCCACCACTGCTGCAGAGTCTGGGTACAAATATTACACAAATGCACAGGGACAATCTTTATGGACTTAGCTTCTATTAATTTTAGGTGACTGGTGCATCTGATGGAAAAGTAGAGCAACAAAACCCTAGTTTTACCTCTCTGTTGTTTAGTCAATACAAAAAGACTGAAATATTTCACAGTTTAGGGTACTTCAAAAAATGAGAAAGATACTTTCTGACAGTGTTTGCTAAAAACATTCAGAACACTGTGGAGGTACCTCCAAATTCTGACTTGTGTAACCAAAATATGACTTCACCTGCATATTTTTCCACAATGTCACTGTTTCTATTAGAATGTGCTGCCGGAGATGTGTTTGGAGGGGAACGGTATTGTGGTGGGCCTCCATTGAGAAATTTTCAATTGAAGATGTACTGTCTTTTGTCAAGCAAAGAAGAGAATGGTGAGCCTAAAGTGGAGCTGGCAGAGTAGAGGCAGGAACAGATCAGTCAAATGTTTTGAGTAATATAAGGCAGCAGAAATAAGTCATTTGCCCAGATAAGGGAAGAAGGCAAGTCAGACATGGGGTCAGAAGGAGCTGGTCCGAAGCAGACCAGAAGTGCAGTGTCCAGCTATGAAGCTGTATTCTTCTCAAACCACAAAGAAATCTCAAATTCTATGTTTAACATTACTCTCTTGCTAGCAAGTATGTGCAAAACCTGCTGGTAAAATGTGCACTCCATCTGTACCAAAAGCAGGACCAGAAACCAGAACATGGACAACCTGATGCTGGGAGCATCAGAGACTGGCAGAGATCTTGACAACAGATATGGGATCCCTTTGGTATTAACTTGCTGTGCCTGTGTTCATCCAGTTCAAAATGCATAAGTTGTAGTCCGCATTTTGTCTTGCAGTATCAATAAGAGAAAATTATAGTTGTATGGATGATCTGGCATGGCATGCTTTGAACCCATGCTCTCTTTGTGTGATGTAGCTAAAATAATGTACTTTTCATGGCAATGTATTTTTACAATAATATTTTCCTGCAAGGTGCGTAATAGTCTCTTTTCCCTTGAGTCATTGCAACTCAAGATGCTGTAACCTTGCAGGAGTGGGCCCTATTTTTCAAGTACAGGCAGCGTATGAGGAGGACCACTCTCAGTCTGATTCCCTTGGATTAACATTATGCATGCTGGAAAAAGGAACTAGTATAAAAGGCAATTGAGATGAGTTAAGAGGACCAGAATAATCTTTGCTACTGGATTTGCCTCTGTTTTACACCTTGGCCATTTCATTTGTGAATTATTAATAAAGGTCCAAGTGATTAGATTAGGCAAATGTGCTGACTCAAAACTTAATAGGAATGCAGGAAGAAATGAAAGGGGAAAAGACAGTAAATATACAAAGCACTTAGCAATAAGATTATTTTTGCTAGGTCAAGGTAATAGAGTTTTATTAGCTTGCACTAAATGCACATGGCTGGAATGATGACTGCAAAATAAACATTAGAAATCACAGAACTCTAGAAACCCTAGGTTGGAAAAGACCTTTAAGACCATCAAGACCATCCATACCTGTCCACTACTAAATCATATACCTGAGTACTTCATCTACCCGTCTTCTAAATACCTCCCGGAATGATGACTCAGCCATTTTCCTGGGCAGCTTATTCCAGTGCTTGACAGCCCTTTTTGTGAAGAAATTTTTCCTAATGTCCAGTCTGAACATCCCCTGGCACAACTCGAGACCATTTCCTCTCATCCTATCACTTATCGCTTAGGATAAGAGACCAACACCCACTTCACCATAACCCTCTTTCAGGTAGTTAGTTATAGACAGTGATAAGGTCCCCCATCAGCCTCCTCTTCTCAAGGCTAAGCACCCCCAGTTGCCACAGTTGCTCCTCACAAGACTTGTTCTCCAATCCCTTTGCCAGCTTTGTTGTTCTTCTCTGGACACACTCCAGGACCTCAATGTCTTTCTTGTAATGAGGGGCCCAAAACTGCATACAGTGTTTGAGGTGCAGCCTCATTACTGCTGAGTACAGGGGCACAATCCTGGTCCTGCTGGTCATGCTGTTTCTGATACAAGCCAAGGTGCCATTGGCTCTCTTGGCTACCTGGGCACACTGCTGGCTTATACTCAGCTGTCTGTTAACCATGGCACCCAGGTCCTCCTCTGCCAGGCAGCTTTCCAGCCACTTTTCCCCAAGTCTGTAGTGCTGCATGGGGTTGTTGTGTCCCAAGCAGAGGACTCCACACTTGGCCTTAAGCCTCATCCCATTGATTTCAGGTCATGGATCCAGCCTGTTCAGATTCCCAGGATTCCCCAACTCCTACCTGAGCATCACTGTCTATATGTGCCTTGTACCCTCATTCATTCACTTCATTACCTCCTGGAAAGACTACCCTGTCTCGTCTCACCCTTCATGATAGAGAACATCTCTCCAGAACATGTTTTCCATTATTTCAATTCCCACTTGGTCTTGTGTAACTGGAAATCAGATTTTATTGATGGCACAGGGCACATTTTGCAGGCAGTAGGTCTTTAAGGGCAACTTCTTAAGCAACACAGGTGAGAAGATTTAGGCTCGTTGACTGTGCTTCTCTTCAACTTGTAGGCTGGCAATACTGAAAGAGACAAAGGAGTGGGACAGGAGTCAATCTTACAATAGTGGATTTTCTGGAGAAATGAGTAAGTACAGAAGCTGGTAATTGTCCTTGTGAGTAATCTTGATCATACAGGTGTTTCTTGAAAGGATGGTCTAATCATTAACCTCTTACATAAGAGGCACATTTGGTACTCAGTTCCATTGACTAAATCTGCAATAAAACATGAACTGGTACCTTGGTAAACTTGGGAAATTCTGGGAAAGGACTGCTTGATTTTTAAGAAAGATTTGTATGCAAATTCTCGAGTTGATTTGAAGGGGTTCGGCTGAATACATGGTAGGAAGTTTTCGATAGGAATAGTGACGTTACTGGATGTTTGAGGAAAAGAATGCAAAGCTGAGTAAATTAATTTGTGGCCTATGAAAGGAAAATTGAAAACATTAAGCATTCCAAAATGTTTCATTTCAAAACTGAGCTATTTATTTTACTGTGGCGTATTCACATTGCTTAAGGTCACTTTAAACAAACTAGGCTTTCAGTTTGATTAAAAAATTAACGATGATTTCCACAGATTCAATTTAAAAAAAAAAATTCAAAGCAGGTAATTGATAAATGCCTTTCTTGTAAGCAACTTTTATTTAAATGAATCCACATATTCTGTGGAATGTTTTAAAATCTTTAACCACTACCTGTCATGAAACATGCAGAATTTAAGCCACTGTGAATAACTATTTTAAATTTGCGATTCTTGTTGTCTGTACTGCTCTTATGAAGACATATGATAATATAAAGAATTATTGTGCCTGTAATATAACTGATAGAATAATCCTATTACAATTGTTCACGGCAATATATTTTAATTTTCCAGGATTAATGTATTTTGACTATGACCTCATTTCTTTATCTGGAGAGCTAATAAATGACGAAAGACACGTATTTTTCATGACTCTGCATTTCATTTATTTATCAGGTTTCCTCTAATATTTCAGTTACCTTCACAATTTACCTGGAAAAATCAATGTCTGATAGGACTGCGTGGCAGGTAGTGAAGTATATAAGCATGTGGTTTGTATTGCTTGGTCCCAGTTTGTCACTTCAAACCATCTGACTTAGAAGTGACTTATAAATCCCCTTGTCATTTCACTGTTATCTGATTTGCGGGAATCCAACGCTTAAGTAACCATGTCCAGCTCCAGTGAGGCAGAACTCATTCACATGTTTAAGGGGATTCCCTTTACCATCCGGTCTTCTCCAGAACTTTTAAAATGCTTGGATGCTTTTGATGCTAGAGAAGATGATGTTCTTTTGGTTTCTTATCCCAAATCTGGTAAGTTTAACTTTCAAATGTTAATTGCAAGAAGTCCCAATTGTTTATTTCATGTTCTCTGCTTAAACTAGTTGGGAAAAGTCTGTGTGCAAGAAACAAGGAAGGATGCTGGGGTATGTGAATATATTATTCTGTCAGTAAGCGTTAAAGTTACAAAAAATTATGGATAATTTATCTAAATTTTGACTCTATATTTGAAAATAATCTCAGGTGTTTTTATCTTGGAAAGCGAATAAGTATTTATTTCTTGTAAGCAAAAATCTATACCTGAAGGATTTTCCAGAGGATTTCTATGTTCAAGGATAAGCAGGTCAAGAGTTGTATTAAGTTATTTGTGTGGCTCTTGGCTGTAGATTTATTAATTTATTATTCCCTTTCCCCTTGCCTCACTCACATACAGGAGCACACACCAAAGGGGAAGTTCAATCAATGCTTTTCAAATACAGGCTTGAGTTTGTATAAGGAAAAAAACCCAGGTTGTTTTAATCTAAATGATAAAAATAATACAACCACCTCTCAGCCAACAAGTAGTTTGTCTAATGAGATTGCTTTGACACTATTATTAACAGTTCTTACAGAGTCACTTTGTACTTCAGCTATAGCCCTTCTTTTTCCAGTGTTTCTACATTTGGAGCCAAGGGGATTATTCAATAATGTAAAGTTTCTTGAATCTGGGGGATTAGCAAGCTGTTTTCACATGCAAAACATATTCCACATATTTCCTCAGTAACAAATCTTCCCTTTTTTCTTTTATTTTTTTTCCTCCTTAAAATTACTTTTCTACAGGCACTCACTGGCTTGCAGGAATTATAACCAAGCTTTATAACACTCAAGTTACATTAACATCTCCCATCGAATTTGGAGATATTTCAAAACTGGAGGAACTGAATAAACTCTCATCAAAGAGAATCATTCCAACACACTTAGACTACAACATGTTACCTCCAAATTTTAAGAAAAAAAAATGCAAGGTAAGGCAAAAAGATATAAAAGCAGCAGGATATGTTAAGTGTCTATTAGGATTCTATTTTTTCTTGATATTCCATAAAAATTTTTAAATTACTTGTAGTTTCCATAAGTGGTTTGCTGTGAATTTTGGAGACACAGCTGACCACCAATCTATGACAGTGTGAGCAGAGAATTGGGCTAGGGCTTGGGTTCTGCTTCTGCCCCACAGGTCTCCTGGGGTGATATGTATACCAGGCACCATGCAAAATACAATATCATCATCTTTCAATTAGAAATATATTGGGAGTGGGGGGGTTGTTCTTATCGTCCCATTTCCTAGTGGTTGGACCACTGGTTTAGAAACAGAAAATAGTTGTCTTGGGTACTTACAGGCTGTTCTGGGAGGTGAAAGCTCATATTGAAGCCTTGTGAAATAAATTTAACAAAATATTGAGCAGAGGAGAACTGAAATGTGGGAGGCAGATTCAGATCATGGGTTTGGGTTCCTCCCAGCTCTGAGTGTCAGGTTTTAGATTAGAAATTCAGAATTTCAGGATTACTCAGACCCAGGCTTTTGGGACAAGGCTAATGTAAATGAAAGACCAACATTTATGTTTTGCAGCTGTCCTGTGAATGCTGATTAGTTTGATTTCACATGTCAGATACAAGAGATCACACACTGACTCATGACTTAAAATGAACATAATCTCTTTCACAAATTGTGAACATCAATCAGCTGTAGCAAACGCATCTCTGTTTATGTGGAATTGTTTATTAGCCACTACTGGCTTCTGCTTAAGCAAGGACAAATATATTTCTGTTTTAAAAGCATGGTCTTCTATAGAGGAACTCTAAAGGAACGGATATTGACACAGTAAACCACCCATGAAATTACTGTATATATGCACATAGCTCCTATAAAATAAAGGAAGGATATTATCATTAATAACCACCTCATCTTAATTTACAGATGATCTACATCAGCAGAAATCCAAAAGATACCGCAGTTTCCATGTATCATTACTACAGAGATAACCCAAATCTTCCCACTATAGACACCTGGACTGCATTCTTTGATTTGTTCTTAAAAGGAGATGGTAAGGATAAATTTCATGTTTTCTCCTTGCAGTTTACATGCACTTATTATGCACAGAAATAATGAAGAGCTGTGAACTCTGTGAAAACTCCGTGTTGCACTCCTTGTTCATATAGCTTTAGTTGTTTGGTTTTTTTTCCCAGTACAAGTTCTAGTGCCAAGCTAAACAAGAGCAAATAATAAGATCAGCCCTACAAGGAGATATTTCGATAAATGGTTGCATTATTTCAGCACAACTGCTCTCTAAGTTTTTGCTGTTCTTTGACATGTCTGTTAAAAAACATATTCTCACAGGCAAGTTACTGATTTAATTCCTTCCCACAAACACTGTGAAACCCCTGATAATTTGTTGATTGTGATGTGGATTTGCCTCCATTAGTACACCTCCAACCTTGCCTTGCAAACCACAGTAGCAGGCTCCTTCCCACCAAAAATTCGTATTTGAACTTTGATAGAAGAGATACATGTATATAGCTCCTCCCAAGCAGATGCGAGGGGCAGCTGAGCTCACCACAGCCAGCTCCTGTCCTCAGTAGGCAGGCTAGTGCTGTGGGTGCTCTGTTTGATGGTGGCCAGCCAGCTCTACATTCCTCACTGACATGCCAAAGTGCAGACAATGCGGCACCTGGGGAAACTATCTCCAGGCTGAACTAATGGCTGCTTTCAGGAGTAGTGCCTTCTCCAGTTTGAAGACAGGCTGAGTGGCCCTTCAGTGGGATTCTAGATGCTTTCATAAAGCAGTCCCAGACACAGTCTGCCTGCTGTGTTGTTTTAGTAGTGGGGTCCAAAGAACAAGGACAAGAGTGAGATTTTTATGAGTGCCAGCAGTGGCCTGGAAGCTGACAACAGGACCATATTCCAGTTGTCCACTCCCATTTTTAGTGTTTTATTACTCCTTGGAGGACGTATGTTTCTGCAATAGAACCACAGTGATAACAGCAGCAACGACAGATCAGCTTGAAAACCTCAAAAGAGAAGTGCCATTGCAGTCGTCATGGGCTTACATCAGAGCTCTGGAAGTCAATTTGTCAACTGACTTGGGTGGCCTTTGGCTCAGATTGTGTTCCTAGTTCAGAGCAGCAGGCATATTCTTCAGTGATCTGCAGGATCTAGGCTTATTTAGAATCAACTCTGAACATATAGTAGCACAAAACTTAAAAGAAGATTACACTGAACTTTGAAAGCAACTCCTATTTAGCTGTAAACTAGTGGCCAATTATTTTCTCTGTGTTTAGACATGGCATAAAAAGATAACTATGTTGTTTACAACAGAAATTTATATAAGAGGTGATGTGGATAGAGAGGTTGTCATTTTTTTGCTAGTTACAGGAACATACAAAGGTTGTGCTGCTTGATTTAAATCTTTGCAGAGGATCTTGCAGGGTAGTCTTGCAGAGTTCATCTCTGTTCAGAACAAGGGTGAGGATGTGCAGAGACAATTGTGATGCTGTCCCTGGAGTCTTTGAGGCTGCACGCTGTACTTCTGAAGCCAACAAGCCTATTCTATGCTGTTTGTCACAGCTCCAGTGTTTGACCAGGGCAGCAGGGTTTAATTGAGCACCATGGAGCACATCAACATTGTAGTTATGTGCAGGAGACATATACAGAATGGAACATTCAGTAAAATACTGAAGTACAACTCGGAGATTGCAATTAACATGAAGCACGTTACAATATTGTACTTTCTGGTGGTTATTATAAAACAAAGTCATAGTTCTGGAGAACACTGGTTGTGTTTGCTCTGTCCAAGATCCTTCTCATTGCCCTACAGGAGTCTTTCAACTAATCTTTCAATGTAGTCTATCTTGTCTTTGAACCAAGAGGATCAGAATTTTTTTTTTTTAAAGAAAATCAAAATTTATTTCCCCTCACATGGTTCAGCAAAAGGAGCATTCGGACAAAAGAAGTACTAAGAGTCAACTATAAAATCATAACTAATCTATGTTGTTAGCCGAATGATGCATTTACATAATAACATCGTTACATATTTCTTCTTTGACTTTTAGAATACAGATTCCCCTCTGCTGGGACAATATAGCGTGCTAACAACAGTGTGCTCCATTTAACAGACTTCTTATTTGACTTCTTAATAAGCTGATCATTTCTAGCTGTGCCCACAGACATGCAGGCATTTGCTAAGATGCTCAGTTCTTGTTAGGCCAGTACATTTTCCTTCATTACTGGTCTTGACTTAGATTTGGAGCCTCTTTCCACTACAGAATTGTATCTCAGAACAGTATTTACATCTCTCACGCAAAATCAAATTTCATATGAATGGTAACCTCATTGGACTGTCAGTTTGAGTCTCTTTGCAAAACCAATTTAATCCATTTTAGAGGAATAGAGCTTACAAGCTAAGAAGAGATCAGTCCCCCTAAATGCATGAGATGCAGTTGAGTTTTTCTATGAATAAAGTTTTTATCAGTCTCTCTTACATGGTTACTCTCTTACAACTTTTCAGTTGTCTGTGGATCCTGGTTTGATCATTTCCTAAGTTGGGAAGAACATGAAAATGATAAAAACATCCTATTTTTGTTCTACGAAGACATGAAGAAGGTAAATATGCTCTCTTCTTTTATTTCAGAATGCATTACTTGTTAATTAACATCGTTAGAATATCAAAGAACAAGTTATAATGAAAACCAAGAAAGTAGGAAAATGTGACTATATGTCTTTAGGCATATTTTGTATTTGCATAGAACTTTATATTAGTGAGTTAATTCAGACTGCACAAGTTATATAAGTACCAAATCCCATGAGAGTTGCATTACATAGGAGAAGGAGTGGGATACATATTACATGATTTTCTCCAGGGTACAGGAAGAATTTCAAGTTCCTTCTTCTTGGTCTTAGGCAAAGATTAATCAAGGACAGCCATTTAAGGCCACACATTAAGCTCATTGCCTGACACTTCAGGTGAAATTTTCAAAAAGTAATATAAGGCATCAGAACTACTCATGGTTAGTGGGACTTAAACTCCCACTAAACAAGAAAATCAGAGCCTGGAGGGGCAGAAAAAAAAATATGATGAAAGGAAACGATTTGCATAAACTGCTTTGCTATTCTTAAAAAAACCCTCTCATAATGACTTAGCTTTCAGAGAATGAATTTTTGGGTGAACAGAAACATTTTCTAGTGTTTCCATTAAAACCACTTTTTGAAAAAAAAAAATAAAAATTCTCTATAAGTTATATAAACAAACCATTTTGAATTCTGGGTCATTTGTTGGATCTCTAGATACAGCCCCTCCAATGAAATAAGCTAGTTACACAGAAGCTGAGCTTTCAATGTTTCTCCGTTACCAGTGAAATAATTCTGAGAGAGAGGAGAACTCTGTACCTGAACTGAGAGTAAAATTGGCAGTGAAATTCTGTTTGATATCAAATTTTCAGCATTTACTTCATCTCTGTGAGTAGTCCCCTCTGTTAGAGGGGAATTGGGTTTACTGTAAACAGTCCAATGACATGTTTAGCTTTGCTTGAAAGACAATATGAAATAAAAAGGAGTATTTTAATGCCAGCTAGACCTCTAATAATCAGTTCAGAAATACAAAAGCTTTATTTTTCTTGGACCTCAGGATCTCCCTAAGATTGTAAAGGAAATTACTTCGTTCCTGGGTTTAAACATCAATGACAACGATATCCAAGACATTTGCAAAAAGTCGTCATTCTCAGAGATGAAAAGTGACACAGAAAAGGAGAACAGTGATCCCAATCACACTGTTTGTGCCCTAACGTCTAACAGGAAGCTGATTTTTCGAAAAGGTAAGTTCCCTGGGCTGGGTTTAACACAGCAAAAAGAGTGGGAATCCAGCCAGAGGCTGCAGTCCAGGTCTTACACAGACTGTAGTGATGCTTTGGGTCAGCCCTGAGAGAAGCAGTGACAGGATCCTTCCATTTCAGGCTGTTTTACAAATCACTTTCTAAGTTCTCTTGTTGCAAATGCAGACTTCTACTAAAGAAGCATGGAGGAGTCTGAACAATCCGACTAATTTTGCTCTGTGGGAGCTTTTGAGCTAAAAAGAAAGGTTCATGAAGCATTATGCTTTACCTGTCCTTTCTTATCTAAAATCTGTCCACTTCACTCTTTTACAACATGTCTCTGAAATCGCCTGCGAAGGTCACTTTGTTTACAAGAATCAGAAAGAGTGAGACACATTCCTTCCAAATGAGACTGCTCATAGCCTTTATCCTCCATATCACCTCTTATCTTATTGAAATGTTTCCTGAAAAGGAAATATGCTGACAATGAAAACAAGAAAAGAACGGAGAATCAATCACCAGGATGGCCTCATAGGTAGCCTTCAGACCTTGGCCAAACTGGAATCCATGGTAAAATCTTCCAACAGTGCTTAGCTCAGATGTGACTTCAAAATACCTACAGAAGTTGTTCACTTGCTTCTGACATTTCAGAAGCTTCCTCAGATTTGGTTAATGAGCAAAGCAAAACCATCATGCTTAGATGGATTTTGATTATTTTTACTTCGTTAATTTTTGAACAGTAATTGATAGTTTAAAACTAAGAGTTGTTTCAATTAAAAATCAGGGAAATGGTACATTTTGCAGAATGTGCATACCGATGAGCAGAAACAAATGCCAAATACAATCTCTTAGTAAATGCCAACCAATCAAAAAACTCAGATATACTTTTGTAAGTCAGAGAACTTTGACAAAGGTATATTGAAAAATATGAAAAATCCCAACAGTTTTGTTTCACAGTAGTTCCTATGCAAATCCCAGCTTTATAGCTAGTTTCAGACAGTTTACGGAAGGTTTATATTTGTATGTTATTCTTCAGGCTCTCTTTCCTTGTCTCTGCTGTCTGCAATGCTATTGTAGTCAGCAGGGATGCAGGGTATTTAGATGATGCATGTGAGAGGGGAAACTGTAAGCGCTGTCTCGTTAAAATTTGTCAGAAAATAATTTTGTATTTGCTCAAACTGCGTAGCAACTGAAACGCTTCACCAAATATGAGTGTGCATGATCACCTAGAAGTAGTTAACCATCCAAGTAAGCAGTGAGACATCTCATCTATATAAGGGTCCAGAGATTAGGTGTGGGTTTTAGGATGGGATTCATCTATCAGGTCCCTCTAAACTTCTGTTTTTAGAAGACTTCTTTAGTCTTCTAAAGCTGATTTTGGGGCATCATTCATTTGTTAAGGTTTAGAGGTTGACTAGAATGAGATGGTTACTTCCTGGCTGAAACCCATTTTCTCTAATGGCTGTGAAAAAGTCCAGGCAGAGACCTTTAACAGCATAAATCTAAGGTGTGGCAAGATGCCCCTTTGCCGAGATGACCAAGAGCTCTAATTCCATCTAGGAATGAGTCTGAAGGCTAGGGGGTTTAACAGCCATTAGGGATGATAAAGTAGCTGCTTCCCTTAGAGTTTTCTAGACCAATAAAACAATTACTCATGATCATGACTACCACAGTGACTAATTTCCAACTGCAATATTAACAAACCTGGGCTGCCTTTAAATAACTTTCTGTATTATATATATTGCTAGCCTCACTGTTCTTGTTCTGATCCTGCTCTCCTAGGTGCTGTTGGTGACTGGAAGAACCATTTCACTCCAAAACAGAATCGAAGGTTTGAGGAGATATTTAATGAGAAAATGAAGCTCAGCAAAATGGCAAAAAGTCTCACCTACGAATTTTGACTCCTTGTGAAGAACAATATCCAGTTATCAACAAACAGAAAGAGCATCTGGGGGGAAATTCTGAATGGGGGCTCCCATTCAGTTTATAACCCTCCCAAAAGAAAAGACTGTAAATATGAGATTTCGAGAACAGAAATATTCTGACACAATGTCAGAGCTGACTTCAGTGGGCAGATGTACGTCATTTTACAGTCAAGTGTCAGTCTCACTTTTCTACCACCCAATCTACTTTATCACTTATTTATTTTTTGCTTTCGAGGGATAAAAATGGACTTCCTGGATCTGATTTAGGAATTTTACCTAAACTCATAGGAATCTGAATATATAAAAAGTCTAAAAGCATATCATAAGAAAATGACTGAAGATTTGGCCCCAGCCTCCCTCCCTCCCTGATCTACCATGATTTAGAAAGTGTTTATCGTATCAGACTTTGTTATTGATACTGAAGTTGAAAACTATACATTCAAACATCTGAAGTGATGTTAAATGTTTGTGGGGTTTTTGTTTGGTTGGTTTTTTGTTTTTTGGGGTTTTTTTACAATATTTACTTCTTTGATGTAACTTATTTCTGGGTTAGGTACGGTGTAGTTTTTGTGTATTAAATACAACTGATATACATCCATGTAAATTACTGCACTGTATAATGGAAAACAATAAACATGGGTTTTTTTCATTTGACTTTCTTCCTGCAAAATGCTTGTTTCCAGTGTTTTGATGGTACTCATTTTACTTTACAGTTCTTGTGCAACAGAACTCCACCATTCCACCCTGGTCAACAAACCACTACTCAGAGATTGATTTATTTATTTACCCTGCCCTGATAAGACAGGGCAAGAATCAACTGTCTGTGCTCATATTCAAGTGCCTGATCTAGGAACCCAGCAAAGATTTTTCTTTGGATTCATTCCATGCTGTGTTTGCTGTCCTCACATTCAAGTCACTGTGTAGGCTGATTTTAAGTGCACACCTCTCCACAAACTAGTTTTCCCTAACCATGCACTTCCAAGGCAGCAGTAGGCAGGGAAAAGCACTAGCAAAAACGGATCAAAAAGAAACTCCTGCAGGCAAGCATCATTACTCTGCCTTCACTCCTACATGCTCTGAAAGAATGCGTCTGTAAGGCAAGCTTGTCCTCTTGGTGCATTGTTCCTGAAAAGCTGAGCAATGGCCTTATTTACAGCAAACACTAATGCTCTCTCTATCTGCATATTTCACACTTGCCACATAGCCCTTTCATTTCATACCTTGCTGGTACATGCTGACATCAATACTTACCAATTTTGCATCTGCACAAATGTGACAGAAGTTAGGTGCTGAAGAAATTAGTGAGAGAAAAGCCTATTCAACTACACTCCCTTGCCATTTACCAATCCAACAAAATTTAAGGGGGATGCTGCCCTAAACACTTTCATGCAAATGATCCATTTGCAAATGAGAAGTTCATTTGTGTTGCTTTGCTCTTCTGATACTAAAATCACTCTCTCCCTCTAAAATGCCACAAACCACAGCTGCCCTTCTTTCAGGCATCATTCTTCCATTATTAATAAATGGCAAGCAATCCTCCCATGAAAAATGCTTGGACATTTAACTCGGGAAGAAATTCTTCATGTTGAGGGTGGTAAGGCACTGGAACATATTGCCCAGGGAAGTTGTCAATGACATGTCCCTGGAAGCGTTCAAGGCCAGGCTGGATGGGACCTTGAGCAGCCTGGTCACGTAGAAGGTGTCCCTGTCCATGGCAGGTAGATAGGAACCGAATGGGCTTTAAGGTTGCTTCCATCCCAAGCCCTTTTATGATTCCATGATTTCTCTACCACTCAGAGTACAGAAAACAGTCAAAGGGTTATTGGGCAAATTAAGTTCAGAAGTGAGTTCATATTGTCAAGAAGACTGCTGTAAGCAGCATCTGTATGTGTATTCACAATATGAAACTGTGTGAAGGTACGGGGTGAGGACACGTCGTGTGGATCAATGAGGAGGTTGAAACATACAATCCTGAACTAGATAAAGGGATAGTATTAGAACAGAAGGTCTCGAGTGCAGCTGTCTGACCTCTGGCATGGCATTGCAGAGTTAAATGGACTTTTAGAATTAAGTTCCTCTCTTTAACACTTCATTCTTATGCAGCACTGTTGATCTCCAAGTGTTTTAAATATAGCTTTACTCAAACATCTGAGGCAGAGTGCAGCAACTGGCTGGCAGTAATACCCTGAGAAGGAAAGTAACTTCTAGTAAAATTACAGGGCAGCAGTTCCTTCTTTGGCACTGCACAGCACAGTCCAGCTGTGGACAGCATAGCAAAACTTACCTATGTCAGAGGTTCAGAACGCTAGGTTGGGCACTGTTACTAAAGGATAGGGGTATGAGATGGTAACTATTGGCAACCAGGGTCTCTTAACAGTTGCTAAACCTACCATTTCTTTCATGTTCTTTTCTTTTGCTCTCCCCCCTGTTCTGTTTCTCCCCCTCCCCTTCCTATGACTGTCACAGTTCCAACTGAATTTTTCAAAGAACTGTCAATCTGTCTCTACAAGTCAGTTTGGCAGGTCATGGAGATGTTACAAAAATTTCAGAACTTCCATAGTAAGCTGTTGCAAAAATATCTCTTCTCTCTACTTTCCTTTCTTTTGATCTGTGGCAGTTAAAACTTTTGGAGAGAGAAATTTCTGTCCTACAAAATCACAGGATCACAGTTTGGAAAACACCTTCAAGATCACTGAGTCCAACTGTACTGGTCCAAAATATACCTAAACAATAGCAATACCAGGTTTGGAAGAAACAAAGCCCTGTGCAATCTCTATTACATGTTAATGGCTACAATACTGCTTTCGTATTGATTCCATCCTCCTGACTAAGGGCTTATGTGATGATTTGATTTAATTAGAGCAGACAGCATTCATTACACCATGAGAGCTGAGCTGTGAGGCTTCTACTCACTCTTATCAAAGTTGGCCTGCTTTGCTTGCTACCCAGGCTTACCTGGCCTTTAGGTCATGAAAAAAGAGAGCAAGAACATTTGGAAGGCCAGAAATCTTGTAAGAGGAACACATGAATTCCAGGCTTTCCTTCAAGGACCTTCTCCCTGAAAACATCACAAAACTTCTAAAGTACTTCTAAAGTAGCTCTCAGAGATGACAAGGTTGTTAAACATTCAAGCAACCTGCCTTTAAGTCACATTAGTTCTGATACAATGAGCTTGATGCCTAAAGTAGTTTCTCGGAGGAAAGCAAGTATTGGTGAATAAAACCTCCCTGAGTACCTTCAGGAATGCCTTGGAGGAGATGAAAGTGATTCTGGAGAAGTATGGGGTGGGTGGGAGCGAGAGGAAGCAGGTGGGGGAAGGAATCTGAGAATCTCTGGTTATCTTTGAAGCCAAGAGTCATAGGAAAACAGAAGAGACTCAAGGCAGGTGATCGATTGGTAAGTTTCTGCACTGTGTCTAAGTAAAGCAGAGATGGTCAGGGGATCAAGACAAGGGTTTAACTGTTACTGTCTTTCAAATGGAAAAGTAAATGCGGGATTCGTTTCACGACTAGCTGATGAGAGAGGAAAGACAGTCACAGACCACAGACAAAGAGCCAAGAGCACTGCTGCTGCAAAGAACTAGTAGGGATGGAACAGGAGGGATCAAGCCTGACAGAAAGAGCTGAGTGTGGGGGTGAAGGCAATTGTTTGAAGATAATGTTTAGAAAGAGGGGAAAGGATTGAGTGGGTGTATCACTCTTTCACCAGTTCCAGACTCACAGGTAACCACAATACACCTTCTTTCAAGGGACCAGCAACCACAAGAGACAATGCAGTACAGCAACTTCTCTATTAACTTTGACAGGAGACAGTCCTCCGCCTTTCCTGAATCTGTTTACCTGTCTGGCAGACCATAGAGGATAAACTGTACAAAAGGACAGTGAAAGACAGTGCGTATAAATGGTGAGACATTGCCCTTCCTGAGCTCCTGTAGCAGAAGCTTCTTCTTGGCCAAGTAGAGAGGAGCACCGGTATCTCACAGTTCCAATGTGGAGCAAGCAGGAGTACCTGACAACTGCTCAAGTGAAAACTCAGGAACAGAAAAGCACAAAGTCACAAATTACGTTGCTGTGCCTCTTTTTGGCCTCCTTCCAAACAGGTCTTGCGAGTCAATGCTAAGTGGAGAAAGAGTCACCTGGAGAATGACCGCAAGCCCATGGCACCAGAGACATGTCTGCTCGGTCACGGGCTCTGCAGCCATCCAGACTTTCTGCCTTTCTGTTTGTTCTTCACTGACATCTATTGACCGCACTGTTTTAACTGCAAAGATTTGCACAAGAATTAGGCATTCATTTTTGCAGGATGCTGTGGAGCTCAAAAGCTGAAGCATTCTGAAAGGAGTCAGATTTGAGGGAAGCAGGTCAGTCTCTGGGTATCTAGGGATATTTCTGATGCACAGTCTGCTTATGAAGTCCTTCATTACTGACTGCCAGTGTCTGCAAGGAAGGACCTTGGAATGATCAGTCCTCAGCTTGAGAATCTACTAGCAGCCACTGTAAAAACAGAATGATGGGGCAGACAATGGCATTTGATCTGCAAATATTGATGCTTACGAGCAGTAAAAGCATATTTTTCTTTTCTGCCCGTCACTAAAGCAAAGGATAACTGTGGTTTGTTGTTCTGTCATTTGTGCTGGTAAACTACTTAGACCTAATCCAACAGCTAGGTAGTTATTGCTCTGCTGCTTGAACTGCAGTTAGTTGCCTAGCTACTTAAGAGACATGAGCAATTTATAGGTCTACAGCATTGCCTACTGGCTAAACTGAGGATTTACCTACACTACAATTGAGAAAAAAAAAAAAGGCAGGCAGGACCTCATTGGCAGTTGAACAAAATGCAATATAAAGCTAGCTAATATATCTCTGTGCTCTCTAAGCTCAGAGTCCAATGACAGCAGCTTAACTGGAGCAGCCCAGACTGGAGTTCCCTTGCTTCTCAGCAGGGACATCAGTACAGAAGCACTGCAAGGCACAACTGCAGTTAGCTCACTATTCTCTACGTTGCCATGCACTGCCTGGAACCTTACCCTGAAAACTCCTGGAATCTCTTGGCTTTCATTATAAATCAAATATGTGCTTTCTTTAAACAAACAAGTAGCTAACTTGGGGAACTCCAAGATGCTCAATGACTTGACGGTAAAAGCCTGGCAGTGTATGAAGCATATAAGAGCAAGAACTAAAAAGCAGCATGGCTTGTAGACAGTCCACTATTTTTTTCACAAGGAGAATGCACAAAGACACAAGGATGTCAATACACTGATGTGGTGAGCCAGGACTAGGGCTTGTTTGCAAGCCATTGGAATGACTGCTCACCAAACCCATTCATACTCTAGTCTGGTGCGAGTATAGCTCTGGCTCCTTTAAGAGAACACATGGCAGAATGCATAGAATTAAATGAATGCAAAACCAGACTATGACAAATGTTTTGAAGAAATCTAAGTTCATCAAGTCAAATGAACAGGGATGATTTGGTTTTGTCTGTATCAGATTCCTTCATCCCATTCTCAAGCTTTTCAGGCCAGGCTTCACCTAACTGATCACTTCAGTTGAGCATCACTGATCAGAAGGACTAGTGACACAACCTCTTCCAGCTTGAGGATGTGTTGCTGTGGACAAGATGTAACCACAAAATAAGTGGGAGAATAAAAATAGCTAAACTCTTACATGAACTGTACAGGTAATAAAAAGTAGTGCAACGACAGGTTTAGTTAAAAGTTACATCCCTGGAGAGACTATCTCCGTATTTAACTTTAAAACAAGAGTGGTCATACTAGCTGAGATATAGGTCAATTTAGCCCAGAAACTTGTTTGCAAAGTATGTAAAAAAGACATGCATATGATATTTTACTGAATAGTCTCCCAACTTCCAAGCACATTTTGTCCAAGAACTTCCTAAAGGATTTATCATTACTATTTATGACCAATGGATGCCAATTCAGCTGATGTCATCGTATTCTTACACAGGGCAAAAGTTCACACAGAACTATCTTCAATAGGTTTTTAAGATTAGATGATTCATTCCTACCGGTAAGAGTAACACCATGTTCTGCTCCTTAAATCGACATTTTAGAACAAACCCTGATATATACTGTGAAATTAGGATAAAAATACACTTGGGTATTTCCCGTACAAGAACTAGGAGAAAGAAACCCAAGGTTCAGAACCAGAGGAACTAAATCAGGTATCAGACTTGTGGAACACATGTCCAAAGGCTGTTTTAAGTCTGTTGAGGTTTGTTAAATGCCTGTAAGTCATGTCCAGCTTTGGAAATCCATGAACTGCAAATTTTTTAAGGCCACCAGAAAACTGGAAAGCACTGCCAAATATAACACAGTCTTTTTATATTTCTCAGGCATCCACTTTTAGTCACTGCTAGCTTTTTCAGTAGCCTTTCCCTAGCTCCCTGTTGCACTAAATTTTTCAGATATCTAACACAATTCCCTTCAGTGATCCTTCTTACAAAGTGAAGTATTCTTATTTGTCTATTGCTCACACTGAATGCAATTCCTTCCTTTCATCACCCATTTTATCCTCCCACAAACTTTGAGTGCTACAACCTTTTCAACATGTAAGAAGCAAAACACACAGTATTCAAGATACATACAAATCACTCATTCATACAGTAGAATAATTTTGTTCTATATCCTATTCATAATAATTCCTAAAATTCAAACACTTCAAACCAATAGAGATTTTTATGGACTGTAATGGATCAGTAGAACTGGAATTTTTTTATATTATATTAGGATATTTTTTCTATTAAGCTCATCTTATTAAATATATCTACTCAGTTTCATCATCAGTACTTTTTCTACTCATGTGAATAATTCAGTATCATTGCCCCCCGCATTGCTCACTGCTCATTCCCATTAACACATTTTTACAAACAATTTAGAAATCCTTCCATCTGCAAAAAGAAAATAATGGCAACTGCTTCAGGGGAAGCAGTCTGTAATGTTACAGAGGTGTGGAAGACAGTTGTAGAATAGGACTATGATCAGATATTTCTCTTTCCTCCAGTATCTTCAACAGTGGAAAAGTTCTATTAAACCAGAGTCACATACATAAATGTATCTAGAATTAGAAAAGCAGATAGACAAATCTGTCCAAGAATGAGAAACAAACCTACCATCCAGGGATTTTTCAGACAGTGCATTAGTGACAAGTTTTTCTAACTCATTTATGCAACAGGTTCATGAATAATAGAGTGGTTTTCTTCCACTGAACATATCTTATTATTGCTCTTACAACACTGACATTTAGGATAATTAGTCCTGCTGGGTGTAACCAGACTCATTTGGGAGTTATTTCTGGAAACAGGAAATAGTATTTTAAGGGAATACTAATAGAACATATAATTTAAAAAATTCTTCCCTTGTGGGCTCTGGAAAAGCCAGAAAAATCTAGTTAACATACGTGCTCAAGGTGTAAAAGTATTAAGAACATGAAATCACCAAGTACTATGAAATCTCTCTGATCTTAAATGGCTGAGTTTTATATGATTCATATTGACTTTAAATGAACTAAGGTCAGGAAATGTTAGACTTCCCTACAGGAAATAGCAAGAAGTGGAAAGAAACATAGACCGAATATGATGAAAATCAGATAAAAAAAAATCAATGGAGCCAGAAGTAGGTGAAGGGCTAACCCTTACCCCTTGCGTCAAAGTTAGTCAATGTAAAGGCAGTATGTTTCCTTCTACCTTTCTCCCCTCTCCTCAATTCTCCTGGTAAGATCCACCAAACAGCCAAAACCACTGCAGACCTCAAGGTCTAATCAAAATGAGAATTCTTTCTGAGAACATCCTGCCAAATAATTCTCAATGTTCTGTTCAGTTTACAAGATTATCTGCTTATAGAAATACTGGGCTTTGTCAGCTCAGAAAACGGAGATGAATCCTACTGTTCCATAAACGCGGGCACAAAACACACACTGGTGTGAAAGAGCTATCTGAAAACTCCGAACACAGGCAAGTCAAGTTTATTTAAGAGGGTGTAACCACACACAAAACGCTCAATTTTTGCCTCCATGAGCAGACCAAGATGAAGATTCTGAGGAACTAACTGTGTGCGCAAGGGATAAATTGGGGCACCAAGCTTGTTCACCTTCACCAAGTGTAATCCATTTCTGAAGCACATGAATTCCGATACATACAATTTACAGTACAGATATTTGTCATAAATCACCCCATAACCATTCTCTACTCAGAAACTAAAGAAAACTGTTTATTTCCAATTTCAGGTAGGCAGTTAGGACATGATCAGAAGAATTACTCTAAAATCAGTCCACTATAACAAAAATGACCACCGAAACCTAGTCTGAGTGAACTATACATTTCTTAAAAAACACAATCACTGTGCCAGGGTATGTACTAAACAACAGCTGCTGGCAAAAGGTATTACACTTGAAGCTCGCGCTGGACCCAAGATTTCCCTTTTAAGGTGACTGTTAGAATTAGCTTCACTATCTCTGCCACTCTGTGACTTCTAAATCCTTCATATGACTGAGGATTTCTGGAAGATCTAAATGAGTAATTAAGACACCTCTCGTGATGCAGTAGTTTATAGTTAGGCTTCACTTGCCATGTGAGCAATAGAAAACTTAACACTTACAACAGTGGATCAAGCATCTCCCGTATACTCAAACAGGCTTTAGTTTGTAAATAGTCTCTAGAGCTCTTTTTTCACTTCACATTATTCCTGTATGTCCAATGTAAGATTATACTGCATTTTTCCAAACAAGAATTTGTCAAAGTGAGAACACATATATTAGCCACCATTTCTTTCTGCCTATTACCAATACTCGTACTGAAGTGTTTCTGCATTTAGTTTTGATATTTGGGTAGAGGCACAGTGTATATGCAGCATATTCAGCAAGTAGCTGAAACACTAGAACAGATCTTGACTGAAACAATAATGGCAGCTCATATTCCTATTATAATTGCACTTACTCATATTTTTGCTTTATCTAATGTAAAAGGAACAGGGATCAAGTTCATCACAGTCAGCTTGTTTAAAGCCATGTATTTATAGGGAACTGTTCTGGACATCAAAGTCAGCAAGTTACTTTGACAATGACAACACGAAATAATTAAAAACTTGGCCAATTCTTTCTGAAATTATCAAACCCAAATTGTTCATCCAGTCTGGACTTCTGAAGCTTCATCACATAGTCCATACAACTCAAATAATTCATCTGCCTACAACAAAGTTCATTGTTCTGTCCAAAATGTGACTCTCCTAAGCTTCTCCTGGTTCTCTTAAAGTTCATGGAATTTATCCAATGCAGAACCCTAAAACCTCGATGAAAGGAAATACTTAAATGATAACTTAGAGCTGTTTAATAGAGTAAATTATTTACCCGTTAACTTCACTACTGTAGAGAGGCGGTAAAGTAATTCCAGTTTAAAAGTTTGCTTTGTAAAAGGAAGTAATCACAAAGATAACCAACAGAGTGCAATATATCAGGTGATATTATATTGGGAGTGTCTAGTTAGCAGAGAAACAAAATAAAATGACAAGCCATTATTATTTACGTCAGTAATAATTGCCTGTGTACAAAGGGTAGTTTTTATTTTTTAGCATCACCCAAGGCAGAACCCAACTCACCGATAAATACTAGGACTGATATGTATTTTTAGCGTCAGTTCCACAAATTTTTACAGATACTGAGTTCATTAAATCAAGATACAGTAAAAATTGTATTTTCCATAAATAAAAACATACCTACATACATACCAGCTTTAAATTAACATGCTAAAAATAGTCTGAATATATATTTTACATCAACCCACAATCAACAACTACGTTTTGATTTTTGCTGTGTTCTTTCTTAAACAGCAGTGACTTTTCCATTGAATAAACAAAGTGGGGGGTTATTTTTTTTTTTTTATTAGTAAAGCCTTCATTGAAAGAAACCAAGTTTCTGCAAAGGAATGATCTCAAAGTTAATGGGAAATTTAACTCAAAATCTGGCAAAGCATTTGAGCATGTTAATTCAAGTGCTTCAAAAAAATCCAACATAAATAGATTTGAAGATAGAGAGGCATAATTCCAAATGCCATTTAATTACTTATGAACTTAAAATCAAATACATGCTTAAATGCTTTTATTAACTGATACTACTATTAATCTGTTTTTTCTGGTGTCTTTTGAAAATTACAGAAAAGTTCAATAGTTATTTTACATCCCACTTTTCCAAGATATACTGAATCTCTTCTTTACTTGGAGTGAATCCTGTAAAGAGCAATCCCACAACTACATCATCACATTAACATTTGACAGACAAAATGTAAACAAAACAAAGAAAATTGCCGTAATTTTTTTTAAGTCTGAATTACAAATTCTCAGGTCATGCAAAGTCATTGATCTCTTAAAATATTCAGAATATGACATAAAATACACTATTCCTGTAAGACAGGTGTAATGATATAAGAGTAGATTTACAGGACATCATTTGCAGCATTGCTTACATTGCACTTAAATAGCTTTTAAAATAATCATGAATATTATTACAATAAAGTATATTTATTTCATGACACCGTCATGATATAATAAAGTAATCATGAATATGGTCATGATTATCAGTATATAATCACGAATATCATCATTTAATCAAAGGGGGACTTCAAACTAGAGGGAAGCATCTTTTTAACTCTACTGTCATGTAAACTTGAAAGATAAGCCATCCTTTGGAATACAGACTTATTGAGGGAGAAAGAGAAGAAGAAAAGTAAAATTGGCCAGCTGTGTTACTCTTTTTTCATTAGTTCCTTATTTCCTCTCCTGTTGTTCTCATTTCCCCCTCTTTCCTCTCCTGCTGAACTCACTTCTTCCATTTGCTTTCTTGCAGAGTTCACTTTTTCTAACAACAGAAATATATGTTCTGCAAACTCCCGGACAGCTCCGCAGCCACCGTTGCTTTTACAAATGTAGCCAGCAGCCTTCTGAGCAACTGCACAAGCATCAGCAGGCACACCACTCATGCCAGCTTTCTTCAGGCATTCTACATCAGACTCTTCATTTCCTGTCAAGAAAGATGACAGAGAAGGCAAAACATCACGGAGGGTAAAATCTCACTATTTTTATTGGTAAGTATTAATCTATTTTTTAAAAAACTGTATTCTTCCTACAATTTTCATCTCAAGCAGTTCAATGGTGCTTTGTACACGTAAGTTAGTTCTCAGAAAAATCTTAGTGATACATTTAAGTGCTGATCACACTTTACACAATCTTCAGATAAGAGAATGGTACTTTTAAGAGTAGCAAAATTATTTGAGAGACTGAATAGGCATCTGCAGGACTGTACACTACAGCTGTCACTAACACAGTTTTGTACAGAATCATGTGGCTTTCAGTTTCAATTCCATCTATTTCTTGTTTACATTTCAGAATTTAATCTATACAATATCACCTGAAATGAACTAGAATCAGTTCAAAATTATGAGCTGAAACCATACATTTGCGTAATACCAAAAGCTTTCATAAATCTCATTACAAAAACAGCTAAGACTTCCCTTACCGAATTAGACAGTGATTCATCAACGACTTTAATGTTTAGATTGTACCCTAACAAGCCTTAAAACCCATATCTGCTTTTTGTAAGTGTGTGCAATAATTTGCACATCAATCCCATTAAATGCAGTGTATTAAGAAAGTGAAGCCAAGCAGCTTGATGAAGTTTGTATTTCCATATCCTGTATGAAATTTCACTCCCCCAAAAAAAGAACTGACCTAAGTAAGCGACTTCTTTCCAGCTCAACCCCATATCTTTTTTCCAGTCTTCCAGGACCTGTAATTTATTTGTTGCACTAATTTTTGCTATACATCCAAGCTTCATGGCTGACAGTGTTTTTGAACAATCTCTTTCAGAGATTAGTCGAACCTATTAAAATGAAGTCAAGTTAGAATAAATTCTATGTACAGAGAAATAAGACATGTAATTTGATTTAAAAAAAAAAAAAGTAGACGTTTTGCTCATAAAAGCCCTCTCAGATATCAGAGAGTATTGAGTAACTGGTTTCTTCAAACAAAATTAAGAGTAGAAGTGATTAGTAGCCCAACCCATGCTACAGTCTCGAAGCTGCTTTGGGAAAGTGAAACTTCATTCTCTAGGCTTCCTTGGGGTTCTGAAAAAAGAAATATATATTTGTCTTTTTAAATGCAAAATGTACCAAATAAAATACCGGATGGGTATCACAATACAGTGACATGCTGACTATCCAGTGCAATATCATCTAATTAAGCCACAGTAGGGAATAAGAGAATTCACAAGGAAGATTTCTGTAATATTTGTAGAGGTAGTATATAATGAAGTTTCTTCCATGACTCCTCTACCTAATGAAATAATTTTTTTTACAGCGGGACTTCAGAGTATCAACAGAACACCAAACAGACTGCAGTAGCATAGCACATTAACCTCCAGAAGTGTATTCCAAATTTGAAATTTCAGAAACTAAGTACAGGGTAAGCTAAAATTGGGAGGTTATTTCACGAGAATTTTTTAAAATCTCCGATGCAGCACCTCCAAGCTTTCTGTCCAAGCAGCAAAGAAACTTATCTTCCCTAAATGCTTATACATACTAACAGATACTTGGCACTGATTTTAAATACAGAATTAACAGGAGTGGTGTACAATGCCAGAGTATAGCAGTAACATATACTAGAAAAATATAAAGTGCAGCACAAATACCAGGAGGTTTTTAATGAATGATTGAAAGTCATAGCAAGTATAGAAATGGGCTCCCACAGGCAGCAAAACGATAATTACAAGGTTCCTTCCTCTTCTGCCTCACAGAATGTGAAGCTGAAGCAGTTTTGAAAAAACATCTATTCCATTTCACTGCCTCAAGTCAGCCAGAGCTGCATCAAAGTATATCACAATTGTCTCATCTAACCTGTTACAAAGAAGTCTGACAATAGAGGCTACAAAAATGCAGAAGTCTGCTTGGGGTATAGATAACTTTGTCTTATCCATGCCCATCTCTATCAGGACTGAGTTAACAGGAGTCAGCTGAGGCTCTCTGAAGGCTGCCTAAATCTGTAGTTACGTTCTTACTCAAGAAATTCTTCCAGCTATATCAAAGGCAGCAGCACAGACCACAGACATAAAATAGCCAGGAGGCTAATTTTACATAAATGCAAGCAATATTTATATAAGCAGAATTCAGTACTGGTACTACCACTAAAAATAATAATAGTATTTCTGTTTCTTCTATTGCCAAGAGATAACACATCCCTGTTTGGTAAAGCTGACTTCTAATTAATGAGTGCCTAGACTACACAAAACACTATGGCTGGTGCTAGCAAAACACTATAAAACCATTTTACTGTATTTTCCAAGGACAAAAAAATAAAGATGCTGCAGCCACTATGAATGTGACTGAGAACTTTCTCAGAACCCTTACTCTCCTCTAAGGGATCAGAGAATGTTTGTCCAAACTCTGAACCAATGCATTATGCTGTTTGATCATAAGTAGAAAAAACTCCAACGAATGTGCTGCAGGGTTTTGGAATCTTTTAATGTTGATAACGATTCAGAACAACACTTACCTCAATTCCTCTCTTCTTTAATAGGTTAATACCAACAATATCTCTATAATCATAGGAGACCATTTCCTTCTGATCTTCTGTTACATAAATGCGACCGTTTGTCAGGCATCCATCAATACTGCAAACCAACAGCTTCACCTCTTTTAATGGTTCTTTGCCAAAATATCCAAAACTAGAGGAAGAAGTTTTCTTTTTAGGATGGAAGTTATTGCACACTCCAAAACAAATATTTCAAATACAATTGTGATCTTTAAATTGAAGAACTGGCTTTGGAATTCCTTTTTTCCTAATGACTTTTCTCACCACCTTCACTCTCCAAGTATATTCTACCTCTTCAAAGACAAATCCTGAATGATCCAAGTGACAGCTCAGTTATGCCCTCCATTTAAGAATTAGGATGAGATTTATGTCCTTAGCATTAAAGGTTACGTTCTGTAGCATTTATCTGGGGCAAAACCGGAGTAAAGAATGAAAAGGCACAGAAAACATTTCCATCCATTATTTCCTAGAGGTGCAGAGGAGGTGCAAAGAAAAGACAGCTGGTAAGATGTAATTAGCTCATGTCTTCTACACAAACACTCTCAGTCATGTGCATCAGTGGATGTGGACCAGACCATGGAAGCCTAGGACAACTCAGCTGGAAAAGCCAGAGATGATGCCAGCACAACACTGTGGTATACTGGGGTTTACACTTTTTCCCAAGATGAACATTTGTTTGGTTTTTTTAAAAAACACCAAAAGAACAACAGAACAAAACCCCCACAACATACTGCAAAGGTAATTCAGATGCTTTCAACAGAAGTCACCATCCCTGGCAGTATTTAAAAGATGTGTGGATGTCATGCTTAAGAACACGTTTTAGTGGTGGAGTTGGCAGTGTTAGGTTAAGGGTTGGACTTCATAATATTAAAGGTTTTTTCCACCCTAAATGGTTCTATGATTCTATAACAAACAGGAAGAAAGTGATGGGTGAAAATAAAGTTGTCCAATTCTCTTTCATCTTGACTACGTACATTACATACATTACAAATTCACATGACCATATTTTGAAACAATGAGTGATACCAAAGTACTGAAAGAATAAAAAGTGCTTTTACCTCAATACTCTCTGCTCTGCAATAGGCCAATCAATGTCTATATCAATATCCACACTGTGCTCTGCACGCATTTCATAGTAGGCCATTTTACCACCCTAAATAAGATAGAATCCATTAAAATTTTCTGCTTGAGTTGGTAGAAATACAAACTGTACAATTTAGTACCATGTAATGAAAGCTAAGTATCTGGATACACAATGGTCACGGTAGCTTAACTATAAGTGAACCATCAATAATTATTTTCGCCAGTGACACAGAACCAAGCATTTGAAAAAACTTTCTACAGGCAATGGTATATAAGTATTTTAACTTTACAACCAGAGAAAGTGTGCAAGAAAGATGTTATGCACACCCCAATATAACAAAAAAACCCTAAAAGTCCCAATTCTCTAAGGTCCAAACCCCTATCAAATGTAGAATTTGGCATAACTTTACTATATCTAGACCAGTGCTTGAAAGTTCACATAGCGTGAGCTAGCACTGTGTGGCTCTGTGCAAAATCCAGAGATGAAAAGCTAGTATTTCTGCCTTAGTCAGGCATCTGGAAAAGAGAGAAATAAGAACCTGGTATTCTTGACAGATCTAGTAACATATTCCTATTAGAAATATGGAAATGTCTACCTTGGGCATTTTTCAGTTCTACTGACAAATATTTGCAAATTATATTATTACAGGCTGGCGAAGTGGGCCTGTGAGAACCTCACGAGGTTCAACAAAGCCAAATGCAAGGTCCTACCACCTGGGTTGGGGCAATCCACAGTTTTAATACAGGGTGAGGGATGATGGGATTGAGAGCAGCCCTGCAGAGAGGGACTTGGGGGTGCTGGTTGATGAGAAGTTTAACATGAGCCAGCATGTTAAAGAAGGCCAACCACATCCTGGGTTGCATCAAAAGAAGCATGACCAGCAGATTGAGGAAAGTGATTATGCCCCTCTATTCCCCTCTTGTGATACCTCAATCTGAAGTTTTGCATCCAGTTCTGCAATCCTCAACATAATAAGTATATGGAACTGTTGGAACAGGTCCAGAGGAGGACTACAAAGGTGATCAGGAGGTGGGAGAACTTCCTATATGAGGACATGCTGAAAGAGTTGGGTTTGTCCAGCTTGGAGAAGAGAAAGCTTCGAGATCTTATAGTAACCTTCCTGAAAGGTGCTCGAAAAGAAAGCTGGGGAGGAACTTTTCACAAAGGCTTGTAGTGATAGGACTAGGGACAACGTCTATAAGCTGGAGAGGGGCAGATTTAGGCTAGACATAAGGAAGAATTTCTGCACCATGGGAGTGGTGATGCCCAGGGAGGCTGTGGATGCCCCATCCCTGGAGATGTTCAAGACCAGGGTGGATGGGTCTTTGGGCAGCCTGATCCAGTGGGATGTGTCCCTGCCCGTGGCAGGGGGAGTTGGTTGGAATTAGAAGATCTTTAAGGTCCTTTCCAAACCAAACTGTTCTGTGGTTTTATGAAGAACTTGGCTTGCATGAGAAAGCTAAAAGACTATATTTGCTGACAAACAATGAAAGCTGATGTAAAAATATTTGTTCTGCATTACTACACTGGGACATAAACATCAGGAAAGGGAAAAAAACCTGTTTAAATAACAGTACAAAACTGGCATAAGACTAAACTGGCCGAGAATATACATTTATACATTATATGAGAAGCTGCATGAAGGTCAGTTTCACGCTGTTAGCAGCACTAAAATTAATTATAAGATATGCACTTAGGTCTTGGTAAACTGATGTTAAACTCAGTATTGTGTTGTTTTAGGCTTATAGCTGTATACTGCTCAATACTACTACAAATTATTATAAATTTGTTTGCTGTGGAGGATGCTGTTACTAGAACTGTACTAGCTACAGCTAGCTGCGTTAAGTAACACATAATAATCAAACTATCCTGAGGTCAAAATGTTGTTGAATTCATACTGAATGCATGAGAAATAGAAACACATTACTGAATTCAGAACCCTCTATAACAAAAGTAAAAGATGCATTACTCTAAAGAGCATGAAAAACAGTAGTACTAACCTGCAAGTAGCCTTTCTCAATCAAATGTCTCTTGGCAAAATAAAATGAGCCATTTTCATACAGCTCCCCAGGCCAATCCTGCCTCCGGTACCGTTTTGCTGGATTCAGGTTTTGGGGCTCAGTCATTTTGTTTTCTGTTAACAGAGAAAAACAACAAAGTAAGTTTACTGGAATCCTTGTTCAGTCACTTAACTTTACTTAAATAGGTTTCTGTTGAAAATTTAAGGACACAATTCAGTCACCAATTTCTTTCATGAAAATCACCAAAATGCTTGCTCTTTCTTGGAACTGCAAATAACAAACAGGAGGACTGCCATGCATTTCTAGCAAAGGAAAATGGAATTTTTCATTATATTAAAAAATTCAAAAAGCCCACAACTCCCACCCCCTCCAAACCATACAGAAGAAAGAAACCTGAGAGGTCATCAGCTCCAAAACTGGTTACTAAAAGGAGAAGGGGGGGCATTCTAGACTGTCCTTGCCAATGCAAAAGAAATACTATATTCTTCCCATACCCTATCACCTAGTACACAATAGGAAGGTTTTTAACTTACAGTGAGGGTAAGCACAAAAAAAATGACACTGCTATCTATACCTAAAGCCAGGAATGCCCTGAATGAACTCCAAAAGCTGAGAGGACCAACCCAAAATCTGGAGGATGAGAAAAGAGCATATGAGTAGAAATTTCACCTGTGAATACATCTTTGCCCCTCTCCAAAATACCTCCTATTTAATGATAAACATTATACTAACTTTTCATAAGTGGTCTAATCAGTGTCTACAAATAAACAAACAAACAAGTGTTTTGAAACAACATGATACTGTAAGACCCCATATTGTTATTGATGCCAGCACACCATGCAGCATAAACTGAACCAGGGAGCAGAGGCTTCTGTTGTTAAGCCACCCAAATTCACATGCACAAAGCAGCTAAAATTCACCAAGTCGTATGATCCAGTCCACAAGGAAAAAGTTAAAGGGTAGTCTCAAACATCCAAAACATCCTAAGCCTTTAGCATATACACACACACCTTGTATTTCATAAATACACTAGAGCTTTGTGCTCAGCAAAGTTAACACTCCTAGTCAGAAAGAGACACCAATCTCTCTCACAGTGCATCAATATTAGATCTTAATGCAGAAGGACCAAAGATATACACAGAAAAAGATACAAAATTATTTTAACAAAATCAGTACATTAAAAGTTTCTGGAGAAATGAAAACAAAAAAGGGTACAGTGCTAAACTATAATAATGCTTCTGTAAATCACTGTCCCCTGAAATATTGCACTTCTGAAAGACCATTTGCTTTTACCCTTAAGCTGCTAATGTTGGCACAGTGTATTCCTTGTTCTCCTCGTATGTATTTCTTGTGACTGAATGGTTCTTTAGCTGCTGCCACATTAAAAGACTTTAGATGTCTAAATACTGAAGAATTGCTTGCTCTTTTAGGTAGGTCTTGAAGCTTTTTTATTTTAGTAGTCTACCTATAAAGACTAGGTGGCACATGATGACTTCAGAAAGTCACATTGTACATCTAAATGAGATTCCGCCTTTCACAGATTCCATTCTAGCATCTCAAGATGTGAAGTGGATTTTGACTTGGTTGCCTAAAGCACAATCCACAGTACCCTACATATAATCCACGGTACCCATCCATGATTTAAATACTCCCCTTACATTTCATGAACAAACTGTGCCAGGTTGTTCCTCATAAAAGAAATAATGAGAACGGTCAAGTCATCTGTTTAAACAAAGGCCTAAAGTTTATTCTAACTTATCTCTAATACGAAGCTTAATTTATTTTTAATGCTCTTTCATAACACAAAGCTTTGCAAACTCATAAAATGCTTCAGATGGAAATTTTTTTTCATCTCAACAGAATAATTATAATGTCTAACACATTCATTATTTAAAAATAGAAATAGCAATAGGGAAGTACGTGCACCAACCATTTTGAGAAAAAGCAGCATATATTTCTGCTTTAATCACAGAAACAAAACCAACACAGATAACATGTGGTGTAGTTCCTTGTACAAGCACAAATGGCACTTCTATAGCTATGGCAAGTTACAATCTTAATTTGTATGTAAAGAGTTCAGTCTTTAGTCATCTTAGCAACTGTAGCCGAGAGGCATGTTTTCCCTAGGGAAAAACAGTCATATTCTTCTGGATGAGCTCATTAACATGAGTCCAACCTTCATGACTCAAAGGCAGTTTCCAGTTTAACAGAGGTCACAAGCAAATTAGCACACTGAAACAAACCTTAAGACTCCAGGCTAAGAGGTTGCCATTCCATCTTCACCAAGACTTTACCTCACATTATTTGCCATTTGTTAGCTACTGTAGAGTAAGAGCCAACCCTTTCCTAGTTAGGACAGGTCCTCAGCGCCACGTCTACATACACATGAATACCTGCTAAGCAGAAGTTAATACACTAAGCTTTAGGGAGCTCTATTTTGAGCCTAAACAAGTTAATAACATTTTAATTTTCAATACCATATCACTTCGACAAAACAATTACGGAACAGTTGAGCAATGATCAGAAATATCAAAATGGCACGACTTAAAAGGAATTTCTAAACCAAATCATATCTCCAAGAACTCAGCCCCTGCCTCTGATATCACTTGCTCATGTATGCACCAAAGGTATGAAAATAAACCATTTGAAAAAAAAAAACAACCCCACTCTGATTAAACATAACCAGAAACAGTTAAATATTACCTCCTTTTTTTACCTCGCTCCATCTAAACTGATGCCGTCTCACAACAGAGAAGACTGAATCAAACCCCTCCTTCTGGATAAGATCTGCCACTTTTATAAGATCACTGGGATGTAAACAGGGAGACGTTGCTTGTATATTTCCTACAATATCAACCTCTAAGGATAAACAAAAACACATTTATGAAACAATTAATACTTGTAACACACAGAACTGCAAAGCATGGTATGAGTGGAAGCCACAGGAGAATTTTTCCAGTTTGTATTAACTAAATCTTCACTTATTTTTCTAAGTAATATGTGGCTTTATTTATTCCTCTAAGTAATAAAGGCATCATCCCTGTAGGGCCACAACATAAAAGCTCAGCATATTTCATTACTGCTTTACCATGATGATGATTAAGAAACTCTCTGATGGCTTCTAGAGAAGTTGAGGAGTCTTGAGATACTTCAGGGCTTCTCCGATGAACTTGAGCACCAAACTGCTTTGCAACCTTCTCAATTTCATCATGGTCTGTAGAAACCCATATACTGTTGGCAGACAGCAATAGAAATGAACACCAAGAATAAATTCCAGCACTGTCAACTTGTCTGCCATAATCTAACCTGAACAACACCCTGGCTTACCCATGTACTAAATCTTGCAATGAAAGGAACCAGTTCTTACATTTGCATTTGTAAAACTACTCCTGTCAGTCAAACAAGCAACTTTCAACAGTAGGGGTAAAACACACACATTAGATTGTAAAATCTCAAGCTTGGGCTGCATTTCAATTTAACGCTGCAGGGTGCTTGATGTACCACATACATAGGAAGCTTAAGCAACACAAAATTCAGAAGCATTACCAGAAAAATCCAGTGTCAGCACGCCACAATTTGTTAGGCATGCTAACAGATGACTGAATTTTCAATGGGTTGAACAAGGCATTCAAAATAATTTAACGGCTCAGAAACAAGGCTGACAACAAGCAAAACTGCCACACAGAAGATTAGCTTATTCTGCAAGTGTTTCAAAATGTATTAATTAAGCTCCATACAATCTCAGAGAAAGAGCTGTTAAAGTTACAATCACATATGTTTTGGCAAGAAAACCTTCAGTACTGGTAAAGCAAGATTGAAATTGTTCAGGGATAATAAACATTTACAAAAGGAAGGGCTGAGTCCGAATATTATGTGATGATAAGCACTGGCTGAGCATTGTCAGGCCGCTTTTGCCATCACTGTGACAAAAATATCATGTGGGATATAAAAACATAAACTAAGAAAAGTACTCCCTCTTCCTTTCAGCAACATTGATATTCTCAATGCACAGTACGTAGCAAATGGTGCATTAGTAAAACTTCTTCATCAAAAGACACAAAGGGACCATCAGAATAGAAATACGTATGACAGCAACATCAAGTCACACCCATGAGAACAAATGCAGAAGAGGTATTTTCCATAAACTGCTTCAGGCTGTTTAATATACATACCTGTTAAATATACACTCCCCATTCAACTAACATTGGATTGTTGTGTAACATTTATCCTGTCAGAACAGCTGTTTCAAAGCGGACTTCAAAATCTAGGCACTTCCTTCTAATGCACCTGTTATGCCTCAGTGTTAGGCTACGTAACACCAACTGGCTTTTTGTTGGGCAAATTCAGATGACAAATAGAAAACGAGAAACTATACATACTACAGGTCATTAAGTAATACGGATTCACGTATATTTAATAATTACAAGTAATCTACATCACAACTGTTTTGACTGCTTCCTTGTTAAAAATAAAACCAAGTCAGTGATGCTTTCCCTACCTTTCACATACAGTAAAAAAGACTTCCTGGAACAGACAATTGTACAGCAGCTTGGAGGTACTGAATGCTCGTGCTTACTTCCCGCTCTGAATCTAGCCATGCCACATTTCTACTTGAGTACATAAAGTCACTGCTCTGAACATAAATAAGTAGGTTTGCACTAGGAATTTGCACCTCAGTACATTCCATCTTAACTACATGTGGGTTTTAATTAAGTCTATTGGTAGGTGTGTAGAAAACTCAGGTTTGCTCTGGCAGAAGACAAATGTTTGCAATGCCCATATTCCTAACACTAATGATATACTTGTTGCTATCTAGCTTTAATTAATGCTGCCAAAGTTTAGTGCACTTTGCCGCAAATTGAGCTTCTAAGTCACATGGGCACATATGATTACTGCCTTCTACTTGACATGTACGAGACTGCCTCTGACATGCTGCCCCCAGCTGTGGGCCCCTCTGTGCAAGAAAGAGCAAGGCCATCATAGATCCAGCAAAACTGGGGTCTGGGGGCACACGTATGTTAAGAGAGGCTGAAAGAGCTGCCTTTTTTCAAACTTATGAACAGAAGACAACAGGGTGACTTTATTGCTGTCTTCAAGTACCTGGTGGGCAGACAGAGAGAAAATAGACACTTTTGCTGGACAAGTGCAGTAAAAGGACAGACACACAGCACAAGAATAGAAGCACAATTATGTATCACAAAACTATTATTTAGCATGAAGGGTATCAATCCCTGGAATTGGTGCATGGAAAGGTTATGGGTTCTCCAACCTTGGATATGCGCAAGCTCAATTGCATATGACCTTAAACAACCCTAACCAGCACAGCTTTGTTGCAGCAGGTGGGACTAGACAACAACCAACCATGTCATTCAATGATTCACAGGAGATCAGTGACAGACTGGCAACTAGTTCCATTTAATTGTAGCTATATTAATAAAGTAGAAATGTCAACACTTAGAATTATAGAATCAATAAGGCTGAAAAAGACCTCTAAGATCGTCAAGTCCAACCATCAGACCAATGCCACCATATCTACTAAACCATGTCTTGAAGTGCCAAGTCTACACGCTTTCTTAACGCCTCCAGGGAAGGAAACTCCACCACTTTCCTGGGTAGCCTCTTCCAATGCTTCACCACTCTTAGAGTAAAGATTTTTTTTTTCTAATATAAAGTCTAAACCTCCCCTGACATAACTTGAGCCTATTTCCTCTCATTCTATCTCTTCTTACCTGGGAGAAGAGACCAACACCCACCTTGCTACAACTGCCTGTCAGGTAGCTGTAGAGAGAGGTAAGATCTCCCCTTAGCATCCTCCTCTCCAGAGTAAACAATCCCAATTCACTCAGCTCCTTTTCCTAACACTTGTTCTCCAGACCCTTCACCAGCTTTGCTGCCCTTCTCTGCACATGCTACAGCACCTCAGTACCCAAAACTGAACCAAGTATTCAAGGTGCATCCTCACCAGTACCAAACAGAGGAAAACAACTTCCCTATTCTTGCTATCCACACCATTCCTAATACAAGCCAGAACACTGTTGGCCTTCCTAGCCACCTGGGCAGACTGTTGGCTCATACTCAGCCAGCGGCTGACCAGCACTCCCAGGTACTTTTCTGCAGGGCAACTTTCCAGCCACTCTTCCCCAGGCCTGCAGTGTTGCATGGGGTTGTTGTGACTGAAGTGTTAGACCCAGTGCGTGGCTTTGTTAAACCTCACGAAAATTACCTCTATCCATCAATCCAGCCTGCCTAGATCCCTCTGTATTGCCTTCCTGCCCTCAAGTAGATCGACACTGCTACCATTTTGGTGTCACCTGCAAACTCACTGAGGGAGCACTTGATCCCCTCGTCCAGGTTGTTGATAAAGACATTAAACAGAACCAGCCCCAACACTGTGCTCTGGAGAACACTGCTTGTGACCAGCCACCAACTGGATTTATTTAACTCCATTCACCAGAACTCCACGGGCTCAGCTCAGTCTTTTACCCACTGAAGAGTACACTGTCTAAGCCATGAGCTGCCAGCTCCTCTAGGAGAATGCAGGGGGAGACAGTGTCAAAGGCTTTACTAAAGTAAAGGTAAATAACAGTCACAGCCTTTCCACCACTCCCTAAGGGGGGATCACATAGTCAACAGAAGGAGATCAGGTTGATCAAGCAGAACCTGACTTTCACGTACCCACGTTGTCACTAGCAAACACTGTCAACTAGTGGTTCCCAACCACAAATCAGAACAACTTTAATTTCAAGCCAGTGCATTCTAAGACTTTGATTCCTTTACTCCCTCACAGCTTGCCCTCACCAAGAAGGGATGGTGGAGGTCCTGATGGAGTGCAGCCCGCTTGCCCTGCCTGGTGCTTAAGTGTGTGTCACATTAACTGCATGCCCCTGTGTTCAGTGAGGATCTCCTATTATACCCCCACTTCCCTCAGAAACCCAAAGGAGCTGTTTCAGAATTACCTGAATTGGAAGGGACCCACAAGGATCACCTAGCGCAGCTGCTGGCCCTGCACCGGACAAACCCAACATTCACACCATATGTCTGAGGGCGTTGTCCAAATGCTTCTTGAATACTGTCAGGCTTAGTCCCATGACTGCTCTCCTGTTCAGGTCTCCACCATGGTCTGGTTGAAGAACGTTTTCCTAATATGCAACCTAACCCTCCTCTGGCACATACTCCTGCCGTTCCCTCGGGTCCTATCCTTGGTCACCAGAGAGAAGAGATCAGTGCCTGCTCCTCCTCCCCCTGTGAGGAAGCAGTAAACTGCTAGGAGTTCCCCCTCCTCACAGTCTCCTCTTCTGCAGGCTGAACAGATCAAGTGACTTCAACCCTTCCTCATGCGGCTTTCCCTTCACCAACTCCGCGTCCCTCCTCGGGACACTCTCCAGTAGCTCGATATCTTGTCCCGCCTGCTATCGACCAGAACCCACAGATCCCTTTCCTCAGGGCTGTTCTCCAGCCCCTCGCTCCCCAGTCTCTAGGTACATCCAGGGCTGCCACGTCCCAGCTGATGCTCGGGGGAGACCAATAGGGGCACCCGTCCCAGCCTGGGACCCCGCTCCCATCCCGGGGCTCCGCGTCCCGCCTTGACTCGCCGAGGGGCGCAGCGGGAGCGGGATGGGACGGAGGGGGACTCAGGGATGCGCACCTGTGGAAGACGCCGGCGTCGGTGGCGGCGCGCAGCACCCAGCCGATGAGCGGCACCCCGGCCAGCAGCTTGATGTTCTTCAGCGGGATCCCCTTGCTGCCGCCCCGCGCCAGCACCAGCGCGGCCAGGTGGGCGCGCGGCCGCCCCTCGCCCTCCTCCATTGCTGCGCCGCGCTCCCCGCCGCTCCTCGCCCTGCCACGTGCCCTCCCCTGCGCCCGACGTGCCTGATGGGAAATGGAGTTCTCGTTGCGGCCCCCGCCGCGCCCTGCGACGGCCGCCGGCCCCGCGCCGAACGTGCATGATGGGAAATGTAGTTCTCATTGCTGTCACTGTCACCCCCGCGCCGAATTTGCATGATGGGAAATGTAGTCCTTCTTCTGGCCCCGCCGCGTCCTGCTGAAGGGATGGGGGTGAGGGTTGGGGGTGGAGGCAGCTGGATCGGGGCGAGGGTGAAGCGCCCAGCACACCTCATTTAGGGGAGGTGTGCGTAAGCCTTCACCCCCACGTATCCTCCTGCTTGGGAAGAGAGGGGGTGCTGACCCCTTTTTGGCAGGCAAACCCCTGTGCTGTGGGAGGCTCCCATGGTCTCCTCAGGCAGCACTTTCGAGGTGGGATGGAGGGACCCTGGCGCCTTGCTGTAGAAATGTGGCTGATTCTGTCTCTTTAATGCTTTACGCACGTAAAAACCTCTAGTCAAAGGAGTGACTGCCTTTCCTGTCGGTGCGTGGCATGTAGCCTCCAGGTGATCAGCTCCTGCACTGGGAAGCCCTCGAAGCTGGGAACTGAGCACGCATCTGGAGAGCAGCGTGTCAAAGACACTTACTCACTGGTAAAATATTGAAAAGGACAAAGTCTTCCAAGCAAAGGCAATAATGTTTTTATTTTACAATGCAGTGCTGTATTGGATGCCCTTCAAAAAAGAAGCATTACAAAAGCAGTAGGTATATATACTAGTTTTCAACAAAGAACCATGCAAGTCCTCAAAGAATGTTTTTAGGTTATCCAACCATGTCTGGGACACTTCCTTCAGGTTATCTCCTGACCCAAGACAACTACATCTCACAAGTCAATTAAGCATAACAAGAAATTCTTACAGCCCTGAGACAGGTTCTTTCTTGACATAAAATATGTACATCTTACAAGACAATTGAGCATATCAATAAATTTTTGCAACTCTAAGAGAGTGTTTATTCTCCCAGGTTATTCATACATGTCAGGAGATTCGCTGCATGTTATCTCTTGATACAAGACAGATTTACATTAGCAGATAATTAAACGTACAAACCAGATGCAGTAAAACTTATCAGTTAATTCTCAAATGCACAAGCAACAGGTGACCAGATTCGGCCATTTTCCCATGTCCACCAGCTTAAAAGTCCAGCCCTGTTCAATGTCTTTATCAATGACCTGGATGAAGGCATTGAGTGCACCGTTAGTAAGTTTGCAGACTAAGCTGGATGAAATTGTGGATCTGATCGAGGGTAGGAATGCTCTCCAAAGGGATCTGAACAGGCTGGACCACTGGCTGAGTCCAATGGCATGAGGTTTAATAAGGCCAAATGCCAAGTCCTACACTTGGGGCACAACAACCCTATGCAGAGCTACAGACTAGGTAAAGTCTGTCTAGAAAGCTGCCTGGAGGAGAAAGACCTGGGGGTGTTGTTTGACAGCTGACTGGACATGAGCCAGCAGTGTGCCCAGGTGGCCAAGAAGGCAAATGACATCTTGGCTTGTATCAGAAATGGCATGACCAGCAGGTCCCAGGGAGGTTATTCTCACAGAATCACAGAATCACAGAACAACCAGGTTGGAAGGGACCCATCGGATCTTCTAGTCCAAACATTCCTATCCACTAACACTAAACCAAGTCCCTCAATACCTCATCCACCCGTGCCTTAAACACCTCCAGGGAAGGTGACTCAACCACCTCCCTGGGCAGCCTATTCCAATGCCCAATGACCCTCTGTGTGAAAAACCTCCTCCTAATCTCCAGCCTAAATCTACCCTGGCGGAGCTTGAGGCCATTCCCTCTCGTCCTGTCCCCTGTCACTTGGGAGAAGAGGCCAGCTCCCTCCTCTCTACAACCTCCTTTCAGGTACTTGTAGAGAGTAATGAGGTCTCCTCTCAGTCTCCTCTTCTCCAGGCTAAACAACCCCAGCTCTCTCAACCGCTCCTCATAGGGTCTGTTCTCCAGCCCCTTCACCAGCCTCGTTGCTCTTCTCTGGACTTACTCCAGAGCCTCAACATCCTTCTTGTGGTAAGGGGCCCACAACTGAACACAGGATTCAAGGAATGGCCTCACCAGTGCTGAATACAGAGGGAGAATCACCTCCCTGGACCTGCTGGTCACACCATTTCTGATACAAGCCAGGATGCCATTGGCCTTCTTGGCCACCTGGGCACACTGCTGGCTCATGTTCAGTCGGCTGTCGACCAACACCCCCAGGTCCCTCTCCTCCTGGCAGTTTTCCAGCCAGGCTTCTCCCAGTCTGTAGCTCTGCATAGGGTTGTTGTGCCCCAAGTGCAGGACCCGGCATTTGGCCGTGTTAAACCTCATGCCGTTGGACACTGCCCAGCGGTCCAGCCTGTTTAGGTCTGTTCTCCCTCTGTAGTCGACACTTGTGAGACCGCTCCTTGAATCCTGTGTTCAATTCTGGGCCTCTCACCACAAGAAGGATGTTGAGGCTCTGGAGCAAGTCCAGAGAAGAGCAATGAAGCTGGTGAATGGCTGGAGAACAAATCTTATGAGGAATGGCTGAAGGAGCTGGGATTGTTTAGCCTGGAGAAGAGACTGAAGAGAGACCTTATTGCTCTCTACAGCTACCTGAAAGGAGGTTGTGGAGAGGAGGGAGCTGGCCTCTTCTCCCAAGTGATAGGGGATAGGACAAGGGGTAGTGGCCTCAAACTGTGCCAGGGAGGTTTAGACTGGGTACCAGGAAAAAAAATTTCACAGAAAGGTTCATCGGGCACTGGAACAGACTGCCCAGGGAGGTGGTTGAGTCACTCTCCCTGGAGGTGTTTAAGGGACAGGTGGACGAGGCACTGAGGGTCATGGTTTAGTGTTTGATAGGAATGGTTGGACTTGATGATCCTCTGCATCTTTTTCAACCTGGTGATTCTATGATTCATTGAAATCCTAGCCTGCCATGCCCTTCCCGTGGTGGGAGGCTGGCAGAGCAGTGACACTGCAACTTCCTTGTATGGGAAAGGGGGAACCTTTCCTCTGTCAATGCTTCTGTTTCCCACCTCCTGAAAAGTGTATTAACACATAAATATTGAGTCCAACTGGTAAGTTGGATGGTAATTCCAATTTACTTATAGAAACTGGACCAATAAAGTAATATACTATCAATATACGGCTGTAAAGGATTGTGTTTTTTAATATAATTATGAAAACAGAGATGTTGAATGACATCATAAAGTCAGTCCTGGCGACTAAGGGTCTCAGTCCATAATGGAAATGTGTCACAAGCATTTCACTGAAGTGGTCCTCAGATTATTTAAGATGTGTTTTGGAGCAGGACATTGTCTACCACTGCCAGAGGAAATAGTCCCAGCTACATTCAGCTGTAGCAGGTATTTAGGAAGAATAATCATTGTATTTTTTGATTTTTGCTTTCTGAGGTGGATATCTGTTCAAAGAAACCCAGCACAGATATGTAGCTTGCTCTTCTACCATGCAGATCAAGGCAGCACATTTCAGGCCCCTTCTCTTTGGATGAGATTAAAACTAGTAGCCATAAGCTGTGAGGTACTGTATTTCCTGCAAGGTGCTTTCTGTCCACTTCATTTTAAGGTTTCTTTTAACTCTAGAGTTTCACACCTCTGTCATATCTAAGTTTTTACCTATTTAGCACTATGCATCTGTCAGAGGTTGCTAACTCCACATCAAATCGAGTTCAACAAAACTCCTTGAATACTGTGTTCAGTTGTGGGCCCCTCAGCACAAGAATGATGTTGAGGCTCTGGAGTAAGTCCAGAGGAGAGCAATGAAGCTGGTGAAAGGGCGGGAGAACAGGCCTTATGAGGGACGGCTGAGAGAGCTGGAGTTGTTTAGCCTGGAGAAGAGGAGGCTGAGAGGAGACCTCATTGCTCTCTACAAGTACCTGAAAGGAGGTTGTAGAGAGGAGGGAGCTGGCCTCTTCTCCCAAGTGACAGGTGACAGGACAAGAGGGAATGGCCTCAAGCTCAGTCAGGGGAGATTTAGGCTAGAGGTTAGGAGGAAGTTTTTCACAGAAAGGATCATTGGGCATTGGAATAGGCTGCCCAGGGAGGTGGTTGATTCGCCTTCCCTGGAGGTGTTTAAGGCACGGGTAGACGAGGTCCTGAGGGACATAGTTTAGTGTTTGATAGGAATGGTTGGACTCAATGATCCAATAGGTCTCTTCCAACCTGATGATTCTATGATTCTATGATTCTAAAGCTGGTGAAGGGGCTGGAGAACAGGCCTTATGAGGAACGGCTGAGAGAACTGGGATTGTTTAGCCTGGAGAAGAGGAGGCTGAGAGGAGACCTCATTGCTCTCTACAAGTACCTGAAAGGAGGTTGTAGAGAGGAGGGAGCTGGCCTCTTCTCCCAAGTGACAGGTGACAGGACGAGAGGGAATGACCTCAAGCTCCGCCAGGGGAGATTTAGGCTAGACATTGCGAAAAAAATTTTCACAGAAAGGATCATTGTGCTTTGGAACAGGCTGCCCAGGGATGTGGTTGATTCACCTTCCCTGGAGTTGTTTAAGGGATGGGTGGATGAGGTACTGAGGGGCATGGTTTAGTGTTTGATAGGAATGGTTGGACTCAACCCGGTAGGTCTCTTCCAACCCGGTTGTTCTATGATTCTAAGTCCTTTTGAGGTCCTTTTGTGGACTGAGAAATCACATGCTATATTTCAGAGTTTCTTAGATAGTTGTTGCAATATTCAAAATACCTACCCGGTAAGTAGCAGTGGGTTAAAAATGTCTGTTCATCGCATTGTGAATATTGGATGATTTATCAATAATACTTCAGCTGCATAATTCAATTTAATACTTTCTGAATGTCCAAAAAAGGGAATTGAGTCTGGATTCAACTTTCATTTACAGAGAAAATAAATTACATTAGAAGATCTGTCATACATCATAGATCTAGATAGGGTTTATGTAATAAGAATATTTTTTACAAGTCTGTGCATAAAGAAAACCTGTTCAGTTTTTTTTCTAGTCACATCAAAAGCAAATCTTTCTTTCACTGGGCTGAAATGGTCCTCAAGCAAATACCTTAAATACCTTTGTCCTTCTTCATAGACATGTATCTAACACAGTGCTGAAGACTATCAGTAATATACTGTACAACCTGTCCAGGCAATCTAGAGATTCATTTGATAGCAAAGCTTTTCTGAATCTTACTGGGTCTTCTTTTCTGTAATATAAGTCCATTAATTCCTGTCTTATCCAAGAAAACAGGTCTAGTGAACAGATGACTTCCTTTCTTCAGCGGGAGTATATATATTTGAAAACAAGTACCATCTGAACTCTTAGACTTTTTCTTTACAGGATCATATTCATTAGTTCAGTCTTTTTCCTAGTTCACATCTTCCAGACTTCTGTTCATAATCTCTATTCTCATCTGCACTTCTTATAATATAGTACTTGTGATTAGACAGAATATTGCAAACAAGTGAAGCATAAGGATTACTACTCCACATACTTTGAAGATTGTACTCTCATTTATACATCTCTGCATAATTTATCTTTTCTTGCACAATATTGACATAAATCCAGCCAATGTTTCACTATGACCTAGGATTTGTTTCTGCAAGAGCTGATGCATATCTAGATGCTTTCAACCTCTGTCTTTGCATCTGGCTGTATTTACCCTAATGCAGTATCATGCAGTTATTCCTATGGCAACCAGGTATGTCCTCACCTTAAAATATTTTCATGTAAATCACATTCCCCTTTTTTATTTATGTGAAAACCATGTGAGGCATTGTCAAGGGTTTTACTAAGCTTAAGACATATGGTATCAACTCTGTCTTCCTCTAGCCAAAGCCCTCATTTTGTAGATTGATATTATACTGATTTGACTTTTCTAGGCAAGTTATTATTGACTGCTATTCATAGAGTCAGAATAGTTTGGGTTGGAAGGGGCCTTTAAAGGTCATACAGTCCACTCCCTTGCAGTGAGCAGAGATGGGACATCTTCAGTGAGATCAGGTTGCTCAGAGCCCTGTCCCACCTGACCTTGACTGTTCCCAGGGAAGGGGCACCTACAACCTCTCTGGGCAATTTGTTCCATTGTTTCACCATTGTAAAAAAAATTCTTTTTCATATCTAGTCTGAATCTACCTACTTTAAGTTTAAAACCATTACTATTTGTCCTATTGCTACAGGCCTTGCTGAAAAGTCTATCCTCATCTTTCTTGCCAGTTCTCTTTAAGTATTGAAATGCTGCAATAATGTCTCTCCAGAGTCTTCTCCAGGCTGAACAAAACAACTCTCTCAGCTTTTCCTCATAAGAGAAGTGTCCCATCCCTCTTATCATTTCTGTGGCCCTCCTCTGGACTCATTCCAACAGGTCCATGTCTTTCATGTGCTTGGATGCAGTGGTTGGCTCTCACCAGAGTGAAGTAGAGGGGGAATATCGCTTAAGTTTCTGGCTGTGCTTCTTTTGATGCAGCCCAGGATAAAATTGGCTTTCTGGGCTGTGAGTGCACATTGCTGGCTCTCATTCAGCTTTTCCTCTAGGTTTTCATTTTAGGACTCCTAAGTCCTTCTCCACAGCCCTGCTCTCAATCCCTTCATCCTCCAGCCAGTGCTGATACTGGCGATTGCCCAACACAGATGCAGGACTGCTATTGGTTGCTTTAATTTCTTTTGTGTGTGCACAAAAACTTGTTGATTAAATAATTCCAGCATTTTTTTCCCCCAGGACAAAATACTTAACTAATGGTCCAAATGCATCTGTATGTATTTGATTTATACTCAGATCAAAAGTGAACCTCTGAACTGAGACTCAAAGCAAGTAAACTGTTACTGTATCACACTACTTGCTAAAACAGACATAGCAGATAGTTTCCAAGCTCTTCCTTTCCCCCTATTTTTAACTTAGGAGACATTTTATACTTTATGGTCTTGATAAATCTACTCTATTATGAGATTTCATCAGCCAGCTGTTTTGGTATCCAAGGATGAAACTCGCTCTGAGCTAGTCTGAGTACATATTACTCACCTAAGTATATTTCTGACTTGTTTCTTTTGTGTTTGTACTGACATCTTGCTCCCAAAGGGACTGTGTGGATAATGGTACTCAGTGACATAAGAACATTTGCTATTCTAATAATGGAGTAGCAGTGAACAAAACAAAGAATATAATGCTTTCTGCTTCTTTGGAACACGTGCACTGCTTTATGTAATCATGAAGTGGCCTGAAGGCACAGGTTTCCCAGAGTGGAGGAAAGGGTTTCAGCTCTCTCACCACCCCTAGCTAGAGTGGCATGCATTCCTACATCACAAAATGTAGTCAAGATCTTGTGACTGTACAACCTACCTGTCCCTAGTGCTATTATTCCCGACTGTCCCTGAACAACTAGGGCCAAACTGGCTAATTTCAAGGAAATACCGGTATACTAGTAAAATCAGTGGTAATAAATCTGTTTTAATAACATGTTCCATGCCATATGATTCCACTGGGGATAATAAAATCTCTGCATTTCCTTTCTGGCCACCATTCAATTTCTGTAAAGTATCACATTGCAGTTTCTCTCAATAAAGAAATCCATTCATTCAAGTCTGTGTGTAAGAGCAAATGGGAAAAAAAAGGTCTGAAGGCATTTGGTAGGTCTGTGCTACAGTGTTATTGTGATTGCTGTTCAAGGGTTATAATCTACTAACAGGGAACACATTGTGGAACTTAGGCTATTAATTGGATAAGTCTTTTGTTATGCAGTGATTAACTGTTATTAATGTGTATCAGGCACAACTCAAGACGAAACCTTACTAGTAGTGACATCTGGGGGATGCTTTCAAACTAACACCCTCTGAATTGCCATTCAAGAGACCTATCCTCCCCTTTCACCTTCCCATTTGACAGTCTTGAGGTCTGCTCTGCCTTTTCTGACATTCACAGAGGTCACAAGAGTCTTTGTAGGCTTTAAGACAGAAAAGGTATGTAATAGTGATTCTCTGAAGCTTACATTGGAATACACGAGTAGAGCTTTGTGGTGTCTTGGTCAAAGGCAAATGTGCCTTTAAAACCAGTGATAAACCCACTGTTGAACTAACTGGGGGCAGGATTTGATTTTGTGTGCACAGAGTCTACTTTGGTTTATGTTAGTATGGCTTCGTAAATAATAACGCAGGTGGGTACAGTTGCAGGGTCCTATCTTTGACTAGGCAGACATAACGTAATGAATACTACCGAAACAGATAAGAAAGACTCAATGGAACTGTGAGGTGTAAACCTCAGGGATATGCTACAACTGGGTAAACTGGGAGTTACTCTTTCTAGGCCTCTCTGCAGCAACAGCAAAGTTCAGAGACCCAGATCTGCATTCCTGTCTTTGAACCATGAGTAATACTCCAGTGAAATCTGTGGAGTTATGCCAGAGTCAAACCAACATAAAAGAAATGAGGAATGGGCCTGGGAAAACCTAGCAAATTACCTGTTCCTGTTACTGGGAGCTTCATACACGTCTTGGGCTAATATAGTCTGTCTATACGTGAGAATTAAGTGAATAAAGTTTACCATATGTTTATTTAAAAGGCCAAGGGAGTGTTCAAGGGTCTGAGGTTTTTAAAAGCAGACAGCAAGAATTATGACTATTTAGAGCTTACACTTGACCCAATGTATTATTTGAACTTTCTGCAGAAATGAAATGAAGAAATCTACTTTGCTGCAGTGTACTTAAATGCACCCTGTTTAATTCAAAAATTCAGCCTGCTGCATGGATTGTGTTCCCTCTGGCAATCTCATGTACACACAAGAAATCAGAGAGAACTGAAATATGTATATTTAAGAGTAATTTCAAACTACTGAAGTAAGGTCTTTATTATTAGTCCCAGAATGATTACATTATTTGACAAATGGTGTTGACATTACCTGTCTAGCTATAAAATAATCATTAATTCCTGTAATGGTAACACTGATACATATTTTTTTTTTCCATAAAAGAATCCAAACAACTTTGTAAATCAATTTTGAAGATGTTTACACTTACACATAAGTTTTGATACCATAACTTAGAATCATGCCACCTAAATCCAGGTATCAAAACGAGACAATAAGCTGGAAACCTGATTACCTCAGTTTCTTTGTATAGTCAAAATATATAGCTCAAATGTGCTTCAGAAGATACTTTTAGAGAACAGTTGAACCAAAAATTTGGATCATCTTCAGAGGGTACATCAGCAGCTTTCCGTGGATGGAAAATGAGTTTTACTGGTGCTAGTTATTCTATGATACTCAGCTTTTTTCAAATGCCATTTTAGCATGCCCTGGTTACATAGATAGGAACAAGCTTTTAGCCAGATGTGCAAGCAGAAATAAATTTTTCCTAGTTCACACTTTCAAAAACTTTCTTTATCCTGATTGTCGTTGTTTAACTTTTCTTCTCTGGTGTGGTCTAGTTGTAGTCCTCCCTAAAACCTTCCACAAAAGTTCCCTCCTACGTAAAGGACTGAGTGTGCGAATGGTATTTTCTTCCTGTAGTTGGTTGCTTTTCACACTTTCTATTCCAACCTGTATGTCTTATTACAGTGCCAAGAGATTTATTGGTTCAGCATTTTGCAATATTTTGGGGACTAACCCTCTATCACACACATGACCGGGTGACGTTTTCTAGCTTACTGTTCTTGTATCTTACTTCTATCAATTAGCCTATTGGAGGCTACCTGAACCCTAAAAATATGAGAAAGTTTTTTCCAGATGGTAAGGAAAAGGAACAAAAATCCTACCTGATTTTCAATCTTAGGCTGAAACTGTGAGGAAAAGTGGGAAATGGAGCTCTTCAGTCAAAAAAGGGAGAAAGTGCGAGGGGATGTGTTAGTAAACATCATGCAAAAAAAAGAGTGCTGCAAGAAAAAAGAAAAAGTCTTTGTCATGTCATTGTGCTTAGGACAAGAAGTTACAACCTTGAGTTATATCACAGGGTATTCAGGCCAGGTATTAGAAATTGTAATTGGAGGAACCATTACCACTGTGTTGCTTAGGGAGGATGCAACATCTCCCTTATTGGCAGCTGACACTGACAGGGGTCTAAGATTTGTTCTGGGTACCACTGAGTGGTACTGATCTCTGTAAGTCCCTTCCATTTCCCTTTCCTTTTATTTTATTAAAATTGTGATTTGGAAGGAAGACAATCTAATGAAGAAAACAGAGAAAGAAGAACCTCAAACCCATTATCATACACAAGTCTCAGAGAAGGTTATGATAGAGCAAAGAGATGAAGTAGTCAAGGGGCATGCACATATGTTTAAAAAAGGAAATCTCATCATAATAAAACTTAGTGCTTGATCTTACATGAAGAGAACTTTTTATCTACTAACAAAATCTCTATGAAAGTTGATGTTATGCATGAATGTTCCCTCAAATCTTGTACTCACTAATAGTCCCATATAACAGTTACAAGCACCTACATGTGTCTCCCTCGCAAGCATCACTTTGTGCAACATAGACAGAAAATGACATGGGTTCATCGTTTCAACTTGTTTTGTGAAAGACCTTTGATTACCTTTAGGAACCAATGCTTGTTATAGGGGCCATCCTTTGTTTCAGTCTCTTGCTTACTTCGACCTTCATAAATCTTAGGCGAAGTTGCTGGGTTTGCCCTTTTTTTCTTGTTCGAATTGTAAGTCTGATTTTCCAATGGGCCAACAGGAAAAGAAATGCTGTATGTCAAATGCAGAAGCCCTGTTGCCATCCTCCTGTTGTGAAGATGCAACATCTTCTGCTGACAGGTCATCTTGTCCTGTCTTTTTAGAGTGTGGACCTTGAGGGCTTGAATTGCAGGCATTTTGGGCTTGACCTAAACATCACATTACTCAATTTTACCACTGAGAACAACATTGTGGGAACAGTGCCAAGGGGTTAGTGTTCTTCATTATCTTCATTTTCTTTTACCCCTTGTTCTGCTGTCTCATCTAGTGCTTTCACACACATATGTCTCCATTCATCTTGTGTTCATAACACTATTAATAGTTTTTTTATTACAAATCTCCACAACTTTAACTGCCAGCTCACTCATTTTGTCTGTGCACTGGGTCATTAAAACAGTTTATCTGACTGAGTCCATAAACATCTTCAGTCTTCTGCTGCTGTTTGCCCATAATATATGCCAAAACTATGAAATATGTGTTTATTTTACACATTAACAAATTATTTCACTTGAAGCACAGAAATGTGTATGTAGTGCCTCCTTCTTGTCTGACACTGAACATCCCTGACTGCTGCTAATGGTTTTGGTTTGCCAAGTGCAAGGCTTTACATATTGCTTCTCAGGAGAAGAGAAATCCAAAGTTTTAAAACGTGGTGTGATAGAACAGAACTTGCTCTATCTGTACCTAGTCAAAAGCAATTTATACCTTCCTCTATCTAAAGTAGTAGACTTAATTATAGCTCATAGTCTGCTCTGTCTTCTGAAATGGCTTCTTTAACATAGCCTCGTATAACCCTGCATAACTCAGAATTATTATAGCAACCCAAAGTCGTAGTCACATGCCATTTTCTCAGCTGGTGTGGACAGTGCCATCTAGTGGCATTATTAGGGCAGTGTTAACACCGTGAGGTATAGAAGCAAGTGATGATCAACTGTGAAAATCATCATCAGAGGTGCAATAAGAACTCTGCTTAAATTGCCCTTTTTATTCTAACAACGATATTGAAATATGTCCATAGAGAACTCTGTAAAATCATCAACTATTTTTACTGTAGACAGATTTCCAGACAATTATCTATGATTGTTGCACATGAAATAGCATCAACAGATGCAATTATGCTATTACTACTTGCAGTTTCTAATTCATGGATTTTTTTTCTGTCTTGTACAGTTATGCTGAATTAGAATTCCAATTCCTCACAGACCAAGACTTACAGGTATAGAGCAGATGGTAGTTTCTAGTTAAATAAAATGACTCCCTTATGCACAGATGTTGCTCCTCTTCCTTTCAATGTATACACACTCTCTCTGTCTAGGTCACAACTTCGATGGGAAACAAGTGCAATAAAGTGTTGTTGTTTGAATTGGTTCCTATTTCTAATCTCTTTGCTGGCTGATGACCTGTGGAGTGAAAATGTAGAAAGACATGCACAGTCTTAAGATAATTTTGGAAGGTCAGATAAATAGTTGTCTTAATGATTTCTCTATAACCATGTGAATCGCAGAAGACTGAACAAAAGATCAGGGTGTCCTGATGCTACCTTTGTAATCCACACAACTCCCCACTCTCCATTGCTTGTGCAATAGCCAATAGAGTCAGAAAGTTCTTGTTTCAGTTGTGTCCCCATTGTTTAGCCAACTGTCTTCTCAGACTCAGAGGTACTCTGTGTCATATTTCTGCAGGGTTACTTGCCTCAATGCAGATGCTGAAAGTATGACAGAGCTCAGGTATGGATGTACGATCTTCCTGTTTCACTACAATGGAAATTTTTGAAAGAGTATTCTTACACTCTGAGTTAGCAAATGGTCATTTTGGACTATCCATCTAAGTGCATGAGTCACATCTCACTCATAATTGCTGCTGGGAAAGCAAGTCATTGAAAATGTGTCTGTAGATACATACAGCCATAGGTAAACTTGTGATAAATTTTGATTTTTCATTACCTCTCCCCAGAAGTAGTACTATATACACTTTCCTGGGTGGAAAACTGGTTGGATGGCCAGGCTCAGAGAGTGGTAGCAAATGGAAGTAACTCCAGTTAAAGGCCAGTTACAAATGGTGTCCCCCAGAGCTCAGTGGCTGGGCCCAATCCTGTTCAATGTCTTTATCAATGACCTGGATGAAGGCATTAAGTGCACCTTTAGCAAGTTTGAGGATAACACTAAGCTGAGTGGAAGTGTTGATCTGCTGGAGGGTAGGGAGGCTCTGCAAAGGGGTCTGAACAGGCTGGACTGCTGGGCAGAGTCCAATGGGATGAGGTTTAACAAGGCCAAATGCCAAGTCCTACACTTGGGGTACAACAATCCTGTGCAGTTTTACAGATTAGGAGAGGTCTGGTTGGAAAACTACCTAGAGGAGAAGGACCTAGGGGTGTTGGTTGACAGCCAACTGAACATGAGCCAGCAGTGTGCCCAGGTGGCCAAGAAGGAAATGGCATGACCAGCAGGTCCAGGGAGGTTATTCTCCCTCTGTACTCGGCACTGGTGAGACCACACCTTGAATATTGTGTTCTGTTCTGGGCCCCTCACTACAAGGAGGATGTTGAGGCTCTGGAGCATGTCCAGAGGAGAGCGACAAAGTTGGAGAAGGAGCTGGAGAACAAGTCTTATGAGGAGTGGCTGAGTAAACTGGGGTTGTTTAGCCTGGAGAAGAGAAGGCATTACAGGGGACAGGACAAGAGGGAATGGCTTCAAGCTCTACCGGGGCAGGGTTGGGGGGAGGGTATCAGGCTTGACATCAGAAAAAAAATTTTCACAGAAATGGTAATTGTGCCCTGGAACAGGCTGCCCAGGGAGGTGGTTGAGTCACCATCCTTGGAGATCTTTCAAAGAAGAGTGGATGAGGTGCTGAGGGTCATGGTTTAGTGTTTGATAGGGATGGTTGGACTCAATGATCCTGTGGGTCTTTTCCAACTTAGTGATTCTATGATTCTGTGACTCTGTGATTCTGTGATTTCCTATGCAAAGTAACAAAAGAATCAGCTGGTCCATTTGAAATGAGCTAGTGCTCCCTATCAAGCCTATGACAGCTACAAAGACAAGGTATAAACCAGAGAATGAACACTGATGAAAGTCTATTTAAATTCCCTTTTATATTTCTCAGGCTGTTTACTTTATTACAGAAAATACAATATAAATCTCCCTGAAGTCATATTAGGAAATCTTATATTACCTACCAAGAGTTTGCTTTGAAGCATCATGCACTTAAGGGTGGTGTTTTACTACTACTGTTCTACAGGAATTCCTTGCTATTTTCACCCCAAAGACTGTGCTATTTTCTGTCATTTTATATCATATGGTATTATCTTGTTACTGCCTTGAAATTGGACCAAACTGTGTTGTAAAAATTTATCCCATTTTTTCTTTACTTACATGAACACTTTGACCATGCTATCAGACTGCTGTCACAGGCTCAAGATGAAATGCTACAGAAGTACCTTAGATATATCCTACCAAGGAGCTTCAGAAAGTGTTTCGGGAAAGTCTATGGAGGGACTATTCTTTGATGACATAATGTTTCTGCAGTATGCTGACTGCTGCATGATTTAGGATGGTTTTATTTGTTTTCATTTATGGGCTTTTGTGTCTTCTGCTAAGATACTATCTTCTGCTGCTGTGCCATTGATGTCCTACAGTAAGGAAGTAGAGCTATTTTAAATTGATCTTAATCCTTTTATTTCAGATTTTAGTCTATGTAAGCATGAGATTTAATAAGGTTTTTTGTGCTGTCAGATGGGCTTTAGGCTTATCTTGCCATTTCCTGATTTCCAGTGAGGATTACAGATGACTTCAGCAAGAAGAGAATAAGAAAAGATCAGAGATCTAGGACATCAGTATTTAGTATCCACTAAATACAGGAGTACATAGTAATTCAAAGAACAGAGCAGTGCATATTAAAGCTTCAATTGCTACACTTATACTGAGTAGTTAAATTACCTAGATATTATTAACTTAAATACAATCTAAAGTGTAACCACAATGATTTTAATAATATTTTGAGTTTGTCTTTTTTATGAAAGTGAATTTTAATAGATCTTTCTTGTTCCTGGAAACTTGAGCAGAGACTTTGCTAAAAAGCTTCCAGCTTTGAGATATACAACTTCAGAGACTGGAGTATAATTTACATAAAAGGCAGACGTGGGACCCTTTACAGATTAAGGTTTTTTTTTGAAAAGCAAGGCAATACTACTGCATACCTTGCCTAAAAAAGATGTGGATCATCTTAGAGATTGGATGCATTTTCTTATGGTAATGGCTTTTTAAAGAATGTATTATGGTGCAAATAACCAAAAAGTATATAATAATTGCTGCATTTTGTATACAGTGGATGTCAGGTTTCAGGATTAGTATAGGCAAATTAATCTTTTCATATAAAAGAGATTTTTTATAGCTTTGATGATTCAAGTTTCTTTACAATATATGTTTATCCCAGCATAGAATATAACTGTGCACAAGCATTACAACTTCTGGAATTAAAATTGGAAATGGTAAGGGATGTGGAAGAAGGACAATGTGGGTCCTACCTGCTAGTAGAAATTGCAGGGATGATTTTTACAAGATACTTGCCATGATTATTACCCTTTTTATCATATTCTTCTGCTGTGCACAGTAATGTAAAGCAGATACATGCAAAAATATTTCAGGTGGAAAATTTATTTCCATACCTCAAAGAAGAAGAAAAGAAAAATATAGAGGATAGAATTTTTAAAACCACTCCAATGTTTTATGTTAATTCCGAAATGTAGCATAGCATGTTATATATTAGGGCTACACTCCTTTAGTTCTGTGTATGGATTTTTTTTGAAGCAAAAAGAGTGTAATCCAAACCATATATATTAGGTTGCCAATGTGACTGAATGTTTTTTTAAAAAAAACAACAGACACCAAACTTTATCAAACAGAACAAATGAACTGGAGATCTGAAAAGTTATGTTGTGTATAGCATCTAACCTGCAACTTTGCATGTAGATTCAGCCAAGAGGTATAAATCATAGCATTGTATTTTAGTGCCTCTGACTTCACGATTGTGCCACTAATGCATAGTTGTCCATCAAAGATCAGAGGGTTTGTAAATCCCTGTTCAAGTCCTGTGGCTTTATGCATCTTTTATAGTGATGAACTCTGAGGTCTGGGTTTTCTCCTCCACACAGAGCTCTTATCTGCTCAGGTTGCTCTGTTGAACTTTTGCTGTATGTATTTTCCACTACAGTTTTCCGCATAGAAACCAGGATAAAAAACCCTGTGGAAAATCTTCCAAATAACACTAAGCTTCTACTGCTTCCCCCCTCCAAGTTTAATCATAATAAATATTTAAAAGGGGCATAGAAGTTATTCAAAGACTAGGCTGCGTTTTCCATTACATTAAAAAAATCGGTACTTCATTAATGTTTGCTTGGCAGATCGATTTTTTAAACTAAAATCAGTAATATGTAATTAAAACTACAGCAAACCTTTCATTTTTATAACGGGCTGTAAAATTAGTCTTGAAACTGCATCAATCTGATCTTTTAATATCATAGCACAAGCTCTGACACATCACTATGGGAATTCTGTCAGTGTGACAAATTTAGAAGTAAAATACATCATTGATAGACCAAAATTTATGTAATTTACTCTGAATATTTGTTGACATTGCTACATTACCATAAATCCCTGATATAAAATAAGTCAAGGAATTTAGGCCCATTTAGCGAGCAAAATATCCACAACAGGTTTTCTCAAAAAACCCCACAACAATTTACTGTCAATAGCTCAAGACAAAATAACCTCCATGCATGGGTGAAATGATAGTAACTCTAGGTCTTCACCTAAGAAATGGGAAAGACTAGGAGCTTGTGCTCAGCTACTTGAGTTTGGCTAAGGAGAAGTAGCTTGTTAAGGTCTAGTGACTTGATTGTTAGCATTTGACATGCCATAAAGCACACACAGAGGGAGCCCTGTGTACTGGTCCTCAGTCTAGAAAATGGCAAAGTGAGCTGTTGCTAGCTGAACCCAGATTAGCTTGTTATGTGAACACTACCTAGAGTTTAGGTACCCTTCCCTTCCTATTCAGTGAGTTAAATAAACCAAGACAATTCAAGTGGAGAGTGCTCAGCTGGGATGTATGGCAAACGAATCCATACCTGCAGTGGCTGTTTGGTCATTTCCCTCATACCGGTGAGTCCTAATTTATTAAATCCTTTTTCCTCTCCTGCTATTCCTCCGCCAGTTTGGTTCCTTTGGATTAAACTGGCCAAGCTGATGGAAGCCCACTACAGCGTGAAAATCATTGCCAGCAGGGCTGTGGGTTTCCCCTGCCTCGGAGCAGGGAGCCAATACTCAGTAGTTTCATTAAGAAACGCTTAGAATTTTTTGCACTCCTTCTCCCACCCCTTCATCCCCCTCCCTGCTCCCCAAGCCATCAGGCAAAGCAGCTTCTCCCTTTAAGCTGCCCATTAGCCAAGGTCACCTGCGCCTGCTCCCTGACCCGGAGGGGGCGTAGCGAGGGGGGATCGAGGCTGGCACATCCCTTCCCGCGGCTGGCACATCCCTCCCCACGGCCAGGCATCCCTCCTCACGGCCAAGCATCCCTCCCCGCGGCTGGTACATCCCTCCCCGCTGCCTGCACATCCCTCCCCGCGCCCGAGCATCCCTCCCCGAGACCGAGCATCCCTCTCCGAGGCCGAGCATCCCTCCCCGCGCCCGAGCATCCCTCTCCGAGGCCGAACATCCCTCTCCGAGGCCAAACATCCCTCCCCGCGGCCGAGCATCCCTCTCTGAGGCCAAGCATCCTCCCTCACGGCCGAGCATACCTGCCAGCAGCTGCCTGCGGCATCACTGAACCCGGAGCTCGCAGCCCACGCAGCTGGAGTGCCGGTAACTGAGCACTTGGCTGCTGGAGGCTAACGTGGGAAAACTGGAGGCTAACGTGGGAAAACTGGAGACGTACAGTACATCAGGATACTTGAGAATCGTCCCGGATTATTTTCCTTCCACTCACAGCTCCAAACATATCCTGCAGCATTTTCAATTCTCGTTATTGCCTCTTTCTTCCCCTCTCCCTCCCCAGCCCTGCCCAGCAAATTGAAAAGCCCAGGGACAAAAAGGTTATTTCCAATCAAAACAGAATGTGTTCTGATGTTTAAGAGCTTTTCATTTTTCTAAATCCTTTTAAAAATGCATTTCAAAATATTTAAGCTTGTCACGTAGAAGAATGAAAGAACTTCATTTAGAAACAGCACAATGAAAGATGCTGATGGTTTCCCCAGTAATTTCATGGTTTTTACCTTCCTTTTTTTCCTTCCTATTTAAACAGTTCTGTGGAAATAACAGAGCTAAATGACAACAGCCGAATTTTCATGTTTTGGCAAAAACAATTGTGACCATAAACGCAACTCACGTCTATCTGAAATTATATGTATTTTCAGAAACATCACAACAGCACTATTTTAGATGGTGATTAGATGGAGTAGAGATTTCATTTTATAACAACTTCTTTAATGAAACACATATAGCAGAATGCAGAATGTTGAGATCCACAATCTTTTTTTTTTTTTCTAAACCATTGAAGTTAACTAAATTAAAAAGAAAGGGAAAAAAACCAGAAAAAATTAAATGCAAGTAAAATATCTCAGGTGCCATGGAAGACTGTTGAGGTCTGCCTCAGTTGCTCAGTGCAATGCTGGTTTGATTCTTCGAGTTAATGGAAGACAACAAAATGTGTCCATTTTCTCTAGATGTGAGGTTTCTGCTTTCTTATCCCTACAGTCATAAGGTAAGAAGCAATAGGAACAAGGTGGATTTGCCAAGATTTTGATGAGTCCTGCCAGTGTTTGTCTTCGTCCATCCAATTGGATTCTTAGATCAGAGCTTACTTTAATACCTTTCATGGTGTGAAAACATCTTCAACCTGGATCCCTTCAAAACCATTTGCTTTCTAGTGATCTTGATGCAACCCCTGGATTCTACAAGGTCTAAGCAAATTCTGTCCTGGGGGCTCCCAGCTCTGGTACCTAACAAGTGAACAGCTGTACTCAAAACTACTCTGCGCTACTATTTGTCTTGTGATGCACCACCAAGTACCTGGTTTTTGCTATTTGCAGCCTTCAGTTGTAGTGCTCAAGTGCAACTATAATGACAGAAAATCTGAGCCTTGGAAGAGGAGGCTGAGAGGAGACCTCATTACTCTCTACAACTACCTGAAAGGAGGTTGTAGAGAGGAGGGAGCTGGGCTCTTCTCCCAAGTGACAGGGGACAGGACAAGAGGGAATGGCCTCAAGCTCCGCCAATGGAGATTTAGGCTGGAGATTAGGAGGAAGTTTTTCACAGAAAGGGTCATTGGGCATTGGAATAGGCTGCCCAGGGATGTGGTTGATTCACCTTCCCTGGAGGTGTTTAAGGCACGGGTGGATGAGGTATTGAGGGACTTGGTTTAGTGTTAGATAGGAATGGTTGGACTTGATGATCCGATGGGTCCCTTCCAACCTGGTTGTTCTGTGATTCTGTGATCTTGGTTTAATGGCATTCAAAGAAAATGAGCAAAAAAACCTAACTGCATGTAGGCTCCTTAGGGACTTCATCCTTACTAAGTAAACATATGCAATGTATTCTGCAGCCAAAAGTTACTATCCCTTCTAAATAAGGGCTACTGTGTTGAAAACAGTATTCCCAGTATGAGGATCAAATCAGTTTTGAATTTTATTTCAGGTTGTAAAATGATCTGTTTTAAAAGAAGCAGATCAAAAAGTGGAATTTGGTCTGTATTTTAAGCAGAAGAGTCTGGAGGGACCTAGGGTAAATTAAAATATCTGAGTAGGCTTCTCATTTCTCTTCTGCTCAAGATAATGGAAGATGTGCAAAATTATCTTGTCAGATTCAAATTAGCTGAAATTAATTCAAAAGAATTTAAAAGCTGAAGTTCCCTAATTCTGCCAAAGTTACACTACCTTGTCTAAATCAATTACTTCAGAAAAACCATCTGATAGTTGTTCATAGACTGCAGCACAGTCTCTTGGCATCTTGCTGCTCCAGTGAGGGAAAACTGAAAATAAAAGCAAACAGAAGAAATCCCAGTGGACTGCAGTTTCAGGAGGTGAAAAATTGGTGCTTTTTGCTTGCCTGTCTCTTCCCAGTTTCCTGCCCCCTTCAACGTATGAGAAAGACTAGAAGAGTTTGTGCTCTTTGGAAACTCGATAGGAGGCAGCAGCTGATCTTCCCATCACCAGCCTAAAAATAATCCACTCCAGGGCTTGGAGCAGCTTCACTGAGTGGAGGAAAATCCTGCCATCGGGGTGATATTGATCACATAGCACAACCGAGTGACAATTTCGGTTGGTATTTTGGTTTTGTGTTTACAAAGGTAAGCTACAGAGTTCGATCTAACATTCAGTAACAAAACGGGGCATGCAATGACCCTCCCCCATTATCTCCCACTAACCACCTCCTCCTCCTTCCCTTTATATCTGTGGGACAGGGCTGCTCCTCGTTCTTTCCTGGGATTACAGTTCCAATTTCTTTTTCCTTTACCTTTTTCGTTCACAGGCATTCTCAGCCCTTACCGTCCCCTCCTGCTGATGTTTTCTTTGCTTCTGTTCGCAGGGCTACGTTTCTTTTTTTAAACTGTCCTGTCTTGGCATGAAAAATTGAAGTTTTTATAGCAGCCAGTGTGGCACGCTGATGTTTAAAATCGCATTGTGTTAAGAAGCTTACCAAAAAACCAAAAAGCATTGTGTTAGACATATGTGAGACCACTGCAGATGTTTATGTGCAATGCTTTTCAGTGCCAGCAGCCTTTTTAGCACCACAGTTGTTGTGATTTTCTCTGTTTGGAGCCTGATCCAAAACCTGATCAATGAGATTCTTCGCATTGATTTCAGTAACCTTTGGATTGGGCTGCTGGTATATGCGAGTTAGCAACACGAATGCTGACGAGCATCAGAGGTAATTAATCACCTTAACCCTCAAGGTAATTGAAACAGTGCTTAGCAGAGAAGCAGGATCTGTCTACAATAGGTGGTCCATCTTAAGCAGGAATGAAAAGAAAAATTATATTTTGTACAACATTGTTTGTTTAAAAACTAGATTTTAAAGGGGCAACAACTTTTGCCGTTACCTTAGCAGAATTCCCTGCAAATAATGCCTAGACTACAGACTACAGACTACAAAGACTGCATTAGGTCCAGTGGTTTTGGGAAGGTAAGGACACTTGTAGGCTTATACCTAGAAAGAGTAAATATTCAGAGCACTAACCTAAAATCTGTGGCAAATATTAGAGTTAGGCCTTCCATTGTGCTTGTCCAAACCTATAAATTAATAATCTGACCTTAATTAAAATTTTGTCTGTGAAATTCAGGAAGGATAGATGAATTCTTGCTTTTGTTATGACTTAATTATTCAGAAGATAAGAAATTGCTGCTCTGGTAAAACTCTGAGTACTTTCTCCAACCTGCATATGTATGCCTGCACATACATGTACATATGTATATATATGCATATGGGCATATAATGCATATTATATGTAAGACCAAAAAAAAATTCTGAACTGAGACACAAGTATGCTCTGTAAACTGATGTATTTTAATTAAGAAGTACAGCTATTGATTTTTTTAAATATAGGCAACAGAATTACTGCAATAAATGTATTTCAGAATATTCTCAAGTCTCCTGAAAAAGGTCCGCCTAAGGAGTGTATTCATACCCTTTCTTTTATAATCATAAGTATCTTTCAGAGCATGATGAACATGTGTATGATGAACATAAAGTGATAGTACAGATAAGAGGAAACTCTTGAATATGACGACTTACAGGTGCACTTAAAAGACCCTGAGACAATTAAAATATCTTTAACTAGAATTGTTACTGTTTTGCACTCAGTAAGGATGTTCTTATAATTTTTATGGAAATTTAATTTATCTGCTATTTTCACATTGTCTTCTTCACAATTGTTTATGGAAAACTTATCTCAGGAACTGGCTTGGTCCCTTAAGAATCCTTATTTATGCTTGTTAAAATGAGATTGTGTTTCAATGCTACGTCATATTCAAGTTTACAACTTTGTCCTTTTCTTTTTCCTTACCAAAACACCTTTCTTATTCACAGTAAGTATTTATTCTCAAATCTCTTTTGTGCTGATTTCTGTTTATTATATTATGGCAGTGTCAATACACCTCAACCCAAAACCAGAAAGTCTCAACTTGCGAGTGATGGGCATTTTAGGATGAAAATTTAAATACTTAAAGGACATAATTTATTTTAGCTATTGCATTACAGAATTATCTACTAATCAGAAAGTTCACATCCTCATTAAAGTAAATCAACAGGGAATCAGATTCCCAAATGATCAAAAGGAGACCTGGAACTTGTCCTCCACTGGTACCATCATAGGCCCATCCTCCTGGTTGTTCTTTCCATCCTCCTCCTCTGTGAAGTTTGCTTGTGCCTTTAGCTGGTAGCTGACTGCTCAGCAAAGGCCATTTTCAAAGTGGAAAGAAATAAGACCTCTGAAAATTTCCGACCATTTCTAGAGTTTGTAAAGACTGAAGTTAAAGTGAACAATTTGTCAATAACTTTAAAGGATAACAGCCTTCACACCTACAAAATATTAAATTGAAAAACTGCAGTGTATTTGACACACCTTTTAGGGTGCTGGTTGTAGCAGATACCCTCAGATAACATGTGCTTGTTATTGAAAGATCTTTATCACATCACTGCATTTGCACTGACTGAAATGTTAGGTTAAACTTGGTATGCCTGGCAACACTATTAAAATTATAAAATTCCTGCTGTAATAAGTAGTGAAACAAATACATTATGAGGTATTGGCTTCGGTGCAATCACCCCAGCACATTTTGGTGGCCTACTATATTCGACAAAAGGGAAATTGTGTCTGGGAAGGCCATTTTTTTGCAATGACTATAAAAAACATTGTCTTCTTAAATGGGCATTCGAGGATCTCACCAGTTATTCTGAAAGACTGCTATTACCTGATGAGAAATAAATTCAGATGGCCAACACATTCCAAACCAACTTGCTACCCTTTCATCTGTTCTCTGAATATTCATGGTTATGTTATGCATTTTATTGTTTTAATATGGTCATCAGACTACTCCCATTTTTCATAGACATTGCTATTTGCTAGACAAAGCCAGCTGTCTGTAGAGAAGCTTTCAGCACCAAAGATTGCAACCTGAATGTGAACTTAGAGAAAAAGCCTTGGCATATGAGAAGAAGAGGCCATTGCTTTCCAGTGAACCTTTCTTGTGCATACATAAAGATTTGCTAAGACACTAGTAGTGTTTCTCAGCTGTTATGACCCATAGCTTATGAGTCCAGCATGAGCTAACTTTGGAATTGAGGTATGGCAGCTGCAACAACCCGTCACTGATCTCAAGCTTGCTGTGAGCAGGACTTCTTATCTTGGGAATAGCACCGTGGTGATATAAGACCATTAATTCTAAGACTGAACTAATATTTGCATAGCTCTCCACTAGACTGGGTAGCCTAGAGCAAACCAGGCAACTGCCTACAGCACCAGACCACTGAGGATTATAAAACCATCTGGCCTTGCTGCTGAACTCACCTACGTACAGTCCCATGAAGCCCAGCTTTGCACTGCTGCTAGGGAATGTGATCACCTCTCTGAGTTATAGCAATCACTGTTTTTATCTCTTCAATCCTTTGACAACCAAAATCTCAACTCTCCTTGTGTATCTCTGCAGCCTAATTTTTCCTCTCTGATCTCTTACTGTGGCCTAAAAAGTCTGCCTCCTCATCTTTGCTAAGGAGAAAATCATCTTTGTCTACCCTGTGGGAATCCTTGATCCAGATCTGCTTTCTGACTTGCCTAGGGCTAATGTGAAGATCTTAAGTGTGGTTATCCATTACAGGATTAGACTGTTGTTTGGTGTGGTCAGCATTCTGTCTTTGGCAATGATCAACAACTGGTGCACGAGAAAATTATAAAAAGTCTCCAGTGTATTTAATTACGTACTCACATAATGCTCAGTGCTGAGTTAAATAAACAGCACTTCATCATACAGGCAAGATAACACTATTCAGCTCTCTACAGGTCTAGTTCTGACTGAAGTCCAGCATTGTCTTACCAGAAGAGTTAATGGAAGAATAGTTTAATTATTATTAAGGGGACCAAATTTGGTCAGTGATCAGACATAAAAGTGTTGTGTCTTCCTTTCTAAATCTGACTGCAGTTTTTGATGAGTTATAACAGTAAGCACAACTGCAATTCATTATGTTTTTTACTAAATGTGTTGTTTTTCTACTTGACATTTTCATTTCATTTCATTAAATCTTAGAGTTTTACAGAAGAGGAGTACCTTTTCACTCTGCCTTTTATTGGTTATCTGCAGTCAGGATCTTCCAAACTCTCAGGTTCAGTTTTTTAAGTGAAAATTCTCAAAACTGGAACTGATTAGAAATTGGAATAGCTGAGGCCTTTTAAAACTGTTCAAATTTTTTAGAATTATTAAAGGTCTCTTTAACGTTATGTCTCAATACTGAAATACTGGTTGAAAATGTAATGTGGACTCTCAAATGAATTTGGATCTTTTGAACATGCTACTTGCACTCTTTACAGCCCTGAGAATGTCTTTATCTGTAGCTATGCTGAACTTTGCAAGCATGGAATCTGAGTGTAGGCACAAGAAAATTTGTTTTATATTGCCAAACTTTTATTTGAAGAAGACTGAAGGTTACACTGTTTTCTTGGATGAGCAATTGCATCTGGGAACCTATTGTAGTCCAGTCCCTGTTACCTTTGGTAGAGCTGCCCAAGCACTGTTGTTAAATGCCCTATACTTTCCAGAGAAATCAAGGATTTGTTCTTGTGCCTTACGGGCTTTTCCTTCTGTCCTCCTTTGGAAATTAACACAGCCTGTTAAACCTTGAGGCTAATGAATGAGCTTCTGGCATGCTCAGATGCAGTAGAGAGTAGTGGCTATTTTCAGCTTTGAACCCAATGGGACTCTCAAGTGTCCACCCTTATATGCCAGTAAAATTTCATCCAGTATATTTCCCCTATTTGTGAAACTGAAGCAAAGAAGTAGAAACCACATGACAGACTTTATGCCTAGGGCTATGCGCCTGTGAATTTCCAGAGAGTCTCCTATGTATGTAATTTTTCCAAAAACAGAGCAAGTTCCAGTAGCTTGAGTCACATGGGCAAAACTGTGGATGGTGTATTAGATCTGCATTCTGCTCCGGGAATGGATGGGAAGGGAATGATGGAGTGGTTTTAAGAGTGTTAGTTTTACATACTCCATCACAAAACTAAGCATAACACGGATTCCTGTGAAGATGCAGATGTGATTCTTGAAAGACACAACTTTATTGACAGCTTTTAGGAACTACTGTTTGAGATGTGGTACGAAACCTCTACAAACTGATGACAGGTCCTTACTCTCCATACAATTAATAGTCCTTTCTTCCATGGGAATGTCTACTGCTTATATTCCATTTCCTTTCCTTACATATGGGAAAAAAAACCCCACCCACAATGGTTCCTTTCACTTCTCTTGATCATGTTTTTAATTCTTTCTTCTAGATTTATTTTTGACTAGAAGCCAAAAGTTACACTGGAAGTCAATGATTCAGTGCTTATTTGAACCCAGGATCCTCCTGCCTTTTGGTACCAATCCAACCATTAGACCACAATAGCATCTTATGCTGTCTCAGAGAAGAGTCGTATTTGTGGGAAAGGGAGGAAAATTCCCAGCAGAACTTTCTTGGACTTCTGACCTTTGATAAAAATGAGGAAACAACACTTCTGATTTTCAAGAGATTATCATTAGCATTATGTTTCTCTTAAAGGAATCATGTCAAGCTTTTACAAATTAAAACCAAAGAATCTCTCTGTAGTTTTTTTAAAAGTTCCATATTTGTTTTCTTAATACCTCTTCAGTCTATTCCAACAGGATTCATATTAACATAATGTTTCTTTTGTGTTACTAGTCATATGTATTTATGAATACATAATATTTTTAGATAAAAATAAGATGATATGATGATAGTGGTCATATCACTCCTTTCTTTATAGAGAATGGGCAAAACTCTCCATCAAATTCTGTTCTACTGAGGAGCCTGTCAGCTTTTTCACCACAGTAAGTAAATGCACAAAATTTTACAGGGTGTGGTCCACATATGAGTATCAGTTGTGCTTAACTTCTACCAAGTCTCAGACCATAAACTGCTGATATGCATGGAATGCATGATATCACATTCTTTTCAATGAAACTTCTTCATGAATTTCACTGATGTATTTCAATATGGATTATGCTTTTCACGTCCAGCACAAAATTAGTTAAAAGCAAAAAGGAGGCTTAGCAGTGGTTCAAAGTGCTTCTTTGAACACTGTATTCTTTTGAAGGTCTATTTCTGCTTTCTCTAAGGGAGTATTTGATTAATGTAGGCTCACCTTATGCCTAACTTGTTTAAGTAACTAGGCTCAGAAATAATCTAAACTATTTGAGGAAAGAAAGCAAGCCTTTTTCTCCCCATTCAACTAACTTTTTTTAAAATGTATTCATGGATTTTTTTGCATGTCTATATTCTTATGATTCTGCAAAACTCATTAATACCAATGTTGTTGTTGTATTCACCAAAGTTTGTTCTATTTTAGAGTGTAAAATTCAGAAAAACATATGTGAGCAAATGAATTTACATAACCTATTTTACAACACTACGTTGCTGTGTATAAGTTCTGGGAAAAGAAACCAAGAAGGAAACATTTTGATTGCAATTTTGTTTCATCTCCCTATAAAGAAGAATGAATAAATAAATAACGCACAGGTTGATAAAAGCCAGAAACTGGCCATAACTCTGGGTCATATTATGGCCCATGGTCTGTAAGCACGAACACATGAACTTATCTTGGTGTACAAAGATAATCTCATAAGAAACCATGGAAGTCTGAGAACTCCTTAGACGAGGCTAGGCACATGCATAAAGATTTGCAAGATTTAGCGAAAATACTGATTTACTGTCTATGCAATCTTCAGTACAATGTACTTTGATTAAGAGTTTGGCACATCATCAGTAATGACTAGTGTATGTGACAATTGCTGGTCTATGGTACAATGAAGAAATATAAAATATCTGTGAATGCATAGCTGCCAGATGGCAAATTTCAAAAGTTCGAAGCTTGCACTGAAAATAATGTGCAACAAATCATATGAACAGAAAAGTTGCACATAGAAAGTTAGCTCATCAAATAAGTAGCAATATGCAGGAGTCAGCTTATGTACAATTGACTTTTCTTTTAAGAAAAGGAAATAATTATTTTTAGAACTTCCTTATTCTTTCTCTGTATGCTCATAGATCACTTGCAGCATATATTGTGCCTAAAACAAGCAGTAGAAGACATCATGTAGTGTATTTATTGAGTATGTACTAAGCAGCACATTTATTAAAAACACAGCCTTCATTCTACGGTGTTCATACTTGACAGGCCCAAAAAGCATTTTCAAAATACAACTGAATTATTCTCTGTGGATTGTTCATTGTTCTGCTCCTATATCTCTTTATTTCATTTATTTTATGTTTAGCTAAAAGAAATGCTAGTAGTCCTGGAGGTCAACTACTGCTTCAACATGTCTCTCTTTTTTGTAGTAGTCAGACCTTCTGGAAGTGATGAGGCTTGCATTTTGTGGTAATGATAACGCTTCAGCCTACAACATCAGTGCTGGTGTCCTACGAAATGTCTGCTTTGTGGATGCACTCAATTTGGTTCCCCATGTCTTCTTGCTATTTATCACCTTTCCAATTTTGTTCATTGGTGAGTCATTGCAATGGAGCTGTGCAATCCCATAAACACTTGAACACGCACTTATATTCAGTCATGTTTTTATGTGCTTTGAGGTCTTGGTTCAAACTGTTGGATGCTTTGTATTTATTAATTTTAGAAAAGAAGTGACAGAATGGCTTGAACCCAGACAATGTGAAGCCAACCTGCTGGAAATGTTGGGAATTTTAGATATAAATCCAAAGCATGAGTGAAATGCTTTAAATATAAATCTTAAGCGGCAAGAAAATATGGATAAGAACCAGAGAAGTCAGATCCAAATGCTCTGAATCTTCTCTCTGGAGAAGTTTTCTTCAGATTCAAAATTGGCAATTTGCAATCTTTGCTATTATTAGATATCCAAAGTCTTAGGGTAATGGGTCTGAGTTCCCTTCCAAGTTATGTGAATTTCAGAGAATATCCGAAATATGCAATGTGGATCTAGCGTTAGAAGTAGTGCCAGAAACTTTTAAAACAGTATCATTACGTCTTTTGCCAACATTTTTAAAAATAAGTATACAAAAAGTGAGAATCTCTTTCTATAGCAATGAAAATAAGAAATGATACATCTCTATTGAAGAATCTAGGACAGTGGAATGGTTCTAACTTGTGTATTCTTATAAAACGTCCCATCTAAACTAGTACTCTAAAGATACTTTTTCTCTGTAGTTGGTTATTTATCCTAGTTATTTGCAGTATTGAAACAAATTCAATTTAATACTTTTCAGAGCTGTAAACAGTGTAAACATTCTAAGTGATCATAGGAGATAAAGAAATTTGAATAACCATCAAAAAGCAATAAGTATTAATAAAAATAAGTGTAAGAAATGACATGTCAATTCTTTGATGTTCCCTTCCTGGTGTTGTGTATATACGAAATAATACATTTCTCTACAAGGAAGATTTTAATTTAGGACTTTATTCAAACTATGATTACGGAAAGAGAAGCTGAAATGATTTAATAATAGGCAATTAGAACCTGTGGTACCGAGCAATCAAATCTATAACAAGATCCAGTGAGTGAAAACTAATTAAATAATTAAGCAAGGGAAAGAGAAACAAGATCTATCAAAAGAATAAGTACAGAATGGAAAATCAAAACAAGGTCTGAGGGCAGAGATAATATTTTACAACATCCCATGCTATACATCAAGTTGTAGCAGGATTTTTTAATATTTTTACAGGTATTAGCCAATTAATTTTGAAACAGTATGGCGGCCACTGAAAATTCTCTCTATTTCCTAGCAAATCTATAATAGCTTAAACTGTACATTATGTTTGTATGTATGTATGTAGGAAATAAAAAAGAAAAACTGCTTGGGAGACACAAAAATAGGAGCAAGGTCAAAGAAAGCCACAATAGATGAGGAAAAACTGAAGAGACTGCAGAAAAGATCCCTCTGTACTCAGCACTGGTGAGGCCGCTCCTTGAATCCTGTGTGCAGTTCTGGGCCTCCCACCACAGGAAGGATGTTGAGGCTCTGGAGCAAGTCCAGAGAAGAGCAATGAAGCTGGTGAAGGGGCTGGAGAACAGGCCTTATGAGGAACGGCTGAGAGAGCTGGGGTTCTTTAGCGTGGAGAAGAGGAGGTTGAGAGGAGACCTCATTGCTCTCTACAACTACCTGAAAGGAGGTTGTGGAGAGGAGGGAGCTGGCCTCTTCTCCCAAGTGACAGGGGACAGGACAAGAGGGAATGGCCTCAAGCTGCGCCAGGGGAGATTTAGGCTAGACATTAGGAAAAAAATTTTCACGGAAAGGGTCATTGGGCATTGGAACAGGCTGCCCAGGGAGGTGGTTGATTCACTTCCCTTCTACCCTTCCCTTTAAGGCACGGATAGATGAGGTGCTAAGGTGCATGGTTTAGTGTTTGATAGGAATGGTTGGACTCGATGATCTGGAGGGTCTCTTCCAACTTGGTGATTCTATGATTCTAAAATGCTTGAAATGGATATAGAGAAGAGAAAATATGGAGAAGAGAGAGTTCTGGTGATACTTTGCATAATAAATAAGGATGAAATGCTGAAATCCTGACAGTTTCCAAAAATGAATAAACCTAGGCTCTAATGTATGTGTTTCCAAGTTACCTGATGAGCATGATGAGATGCTGCATCCTTGTGTATCAAAAGCATATGCTGGATTTTGAATTCAGTTCTGTAATTACTGAAAGGAACTAGTGCAATGCTCAATGTCCTAGTTCAACAACTTTGTGTTTGATTTTTTGTGTCTTTAGTTTTGTAAGATGTACTGTTTTGGGGTGTTCTCTGTGGGCTTCAGGAAGTCTGTCAGTGAATTCCAGAAGCTGCTAACAGTAAGAGGGACACATACAGCTGTTTGGGCTGACTGACTCAGGACAGCTCTGTAACAGGGTGGTAAGGGACAGAGGACAAAGTAACAGGCAGGACAAGACTTGCCATTATGAGAGGCTAATCTTTCATCAGTCCTTAGCTCCCCCCAGCACTGCCACATCTGTCAGGTCATTGATCTCTTGCATCTTACCAGGTTGCTGACTTCAGCCTGAAAAGGATAGGTATCATTTGAGATGACCATGTGAAAATGGGGTTCAAGACTAATTGTTGATTAAATCAGCTGAGCCCTCATGCTGTGCTTGGAGCTTTAATGAACCAGAAACTCACAGTGGGCAGTGCCTGGGATTGGAGACTAGGAAATAACAATTCAGCATCCCCTAAGACAATGCTCCCAACCAGTCCTGAGGCAGAGATAATAAATTTTATTTATTTGGAGTAAAATATATCTTTGAGGCCTCATTGGAAGATGCAACTTTTATATCAGTTTGAAACTTTGCCCACTCTTGTAACTGGGAAGGACACGATGACACTATCATGTAAGACCTATCAGTTCTTGTGAAAGGGTGGACTCTGAAATATTTCTTTTGGTTTTCTCATCATTGTTCTTGGCCAGGAATCTCTTCTCTCTGATTGCAACTATAGGAAGTCTGTTATCATGTTTTCTACAGGATCATATCTACATTATGGGATGCTACATGGCAACTCAAACATCCTTGCGTCATGTTATTAGTAACACGACCACCTGTGGTCTTCTAGAGGGTTTGTGCTGATTATATACTATTAAGTGTGACCTATGAATTAGAAAAGGGAATTGATAACCAGATCACTCACTGGCTGGCTGTGTTGTAACCTTCCTCTTTCATTACTTTTATTTCCCAGGCTGGGGAAGCCAAAGCTCCAAAGTGCAGATTCACCACAATACCTGGCTGCACTTCCCTGGACACAACCTGCGGTGGATCCTAACATTCACCCTCTTGTTTGTACATGTGTGTGAAATAGCAGAGGGCATAGTTTCCGATACGTAAGTGATAGTGTTTGGTGGATAGCCAAGCTAATTGCATTCATTAATGTATACTGATAATGTGTAATGGGTTGGCTAGTAAGGCATAAGAAGTTTTTCCCCAAAGCACATGGGGTATCATTTAATGAATCGTATGGATTTGAATGGGATGAAGGTGAAACAGGTGCTCTCAGTACATTACTATTCTCCTCTCAAACTATAACGGCAATTAAATATTGACAGAATTTAAAATGTTCACATGGAAAAAAATCTTATTGTCTCTAGGAAAATCACATTTATCCTCTTAAACAGATTAGCAGAACATCTAGGAATATAACAAAGGCGACAAAATCAAATTAACTAATTTATACCTTATTTATTTTCAGACAAATGAAATCTCGCCATCTGCATCTCTTTCTACCAGCTATAATGGGGTTTGTGGCTGCCACTGTGTCCATAGTCTATTACCACAATATTGAAACATCTAACTTCCCAAAGTTACTCTTGGGTAAGTCTAAATCTGATAGTTACGTACTTTTACAAAACCCAGTAATTTAGCCTAAATCAGCTTGCTTAGAATGAAAAGGATGGTGAAGTGTATGAGAGTATTAAAAGATATAGGAGTAATTCCCCACTCTTCGAAGTAGTATTATTGTAAGAGTTATTGCATCATTTTGAAGGTAAATAATTTTTTAAAATGATCACAAAAGGGAAAGCATACTCTTATTATGCTTAATAATTATGCTATAATGCTTATTATATTCCTAGCATGATTTTTAAGGTATTATTTAATACAGCTTACTATTTTGAGGCAAGATCTTGACTGCATTCGAACGGGCTATTTTAAAAAACTACTTGTAATAGAAATCTGATTACAAACCATCCTGTGCCAATGACTGCTGTTTCACAACATCCATTGCAGTTAATTCCGAGATTACTCAGTCTATGCCTCCAATGACATATTCCAAAGGAGAGGAGCTTTGAGAAACTGCTACTTAAAGAATCATGATATCTGTCTCAGATAGGAGATGGTCGGAAGAATTTGACTAGGCATTGCAGGATAATGTTTCAAAGAAGTACATGTTCCAAATTACCTATCACTCACCAACCTGAACTAGCCATTGACAGATACAAATCAGGATGCAGGATGAAATGAAATTATATGCACTCTCTTCCAAAATGAGTTTACCCACAATGCACTCTGCTTTTTCAGAGAGGCAATGTGATGTTTGTCAATTTAAGTGACTTATACTTCATTTCAATAACAAAGGTCCTCATCAGATTATCTTCAATGGACTTTTGCAATTTTGTGAAGACCCACCAGTGTGAATCTCTTGGCAAGGTGATAGCCCAGGAAAGAAAATAGTGACCTGAGAAAAGTAACTGCAAAGCAAATCTCTTAAACTTGAGTTCCTGGCTTGGTCTCACATCACTCTGTGCCAGCTTGCAGACTGCTGATACAGAGGATCACCATGCTTGCATTGAATTAAGCTATTTCTGTTTAGGAGAACTAAATCTCCTGCAGCACCGGTATAGCTATTTTTTTTTTAAATATATGTATATGCCCCTGTTTTACAGCTCTCTTTCTTTACTGGATTATGGCCTTTATCACCAAAACAATCAAGCTTGTCAGATACTGCCAGGATGGTGTGCCTTTTTCTCAACTGCGTTTCTGCATCACTGGAATTCTGGTGATTCTCTATGGGCTGCTGATGGCAGTGGAGATCAACGTCATTCGAGTTAGGGTATGTTGTTTCCTTATCAGGATCTGAAAATAAGTGATAGTGTCTTGGAGATGACAATGATTCTTTTGTCCTAGGTAACTCTGGCTTGTGCTGAGTTTAGGCCTAAGTTTAGCTAAGCTGTAAATATCTGGTTAATGCTATGGAAATCAATGGGACCTGGCATATCTTTAAAATGTATGTCTTTGATGTGTCCTCTGGACTTGGTATGTTTATATGCCTGTGTATATGTATACACAAAGAGAGTTCATACATATTTGTATAGATAGATATACATGTATATTTGTGCTTGTAAGGGTGTATGTTCGTGTATGCAATCTATACATTAAATGCTATGTTAAGGCAGATAAACTGTATATTCAGGGAGTGCATAAGGTAGCATACGTTCTTACACATGATAGTTTAAAATATGACTGTGTCCCAAGAATTCTTTTTTGTTGTTGTTCACATAGAGATTGATAGTATGTGTAGGTTACAGAGCTGTGTTCACATCCCACATTGCTCGATATTTTGCCAGTTATCCTGTCAAAATGATAATTATTCTTGACCTTTAAATGCAAATTTGACACTATAGTTGCACTATATGTAATTTTTATGAAAAAAATGCCACTAATAAGATAATTCCTGAACACAATGCTCTCTATTTTCCCCTCTCCAGAGGTATGTATTTTTCATGAACCCTCAGAAAGTAAAGCCACCAGAGGATCTACAGGACCTGGGAGTGAGGTTTCTGCAGCCATTTGTCAATTTGCTCTCGAAGGCAACTTATTGGTGGATGAATACTCTTATTATATCTGCTCACAAGAAACCTGTGGACCTGAAAGCAATTGGAAAGCTTCCAATTGCAATGAGAGCACTGACAAATTATGTTTGTCTCAAAGAAGCATATGAAGAACAAAAGGTAAGCAAAGATGTATGTGTCACTGTTTGGCCTCAGAAACCATTGTGTCACTTCAAATTTATTTACTTCTATGAAACACTAGTTTTAAGAATTTGTAATTTAGGACTGTTTGTTCTGTAGTGAAACCTGGCTTAGGATGTTCCAATTCAATGGTTACTGTTTGAGTTTAAGTGAATTTATAGCAGGGGAGAGCTGCCAGATGAAGAGCAACCGGAAACTAAAACCTAACAGACTGGTTATTTCCTAGATTTTATTTTAAAAGTAAAATCTTTGTTTAAATTTTAGACACTCAAGACAGCATCTTAAATTGGAAGACATTCTGTCCATATTTTCAGCAGGAAACATGTTCACTTTTTTTCCTCCAGAAAGGAAATAGCTAAAAACATAGATCAAGAATAGCCAAAACACTGGTATCTTATTGACAGTGTTTTAGTCCCCACTTCGAAACACAGAACCATATGGGCTGTTATGAAGAAATTTAACTCCATGCCAGCCACACCCTGATTTCTGCCAAAAAAAAAAAGGAAAGAATTTTGTGTTGCAGAAAGGAGGAAGGATCTGAGACCCTGCCCCCTGAATTGTATGTATCAATTTCAAGTGTAAACAGAGAGCATACAGGTGACTGATGGAACTGCAGGCTCCTTCCTGTGCCCTCTGAAATGAAACCATAATATTTCTGTTTTAATAGATTTAGGTTGTTTTTCCTTTTGTAATGGATTCTTACAGAGACTAGAGACCTACTAGCAAACTACTGAGTCATTGAAACTGAGCTTTTCACAACAAAGTAGAAGTGCATCCCTTAGGCCAGCTCCTTAAAGAACCATTTGGTGCCTAAATCCTACTTAAAGAGATCAGAGAGTCTTAGGAACCTACATGCCCTGAGAATCTGAGTCTTTGTGCCTTTCTTAATGACAGGCACGATGACTAGGTGCAACCATTTGCACCCATTGTAGCTGATTTACATCTGCAGATAGTGTGTGTGCCTGAACAAATACATGGTTCAGATGCCAAAAGGCAAATTAAGTGTGTTATTGCTCATATGCATGCACACGTGTAGTGTGTAGCTTACTTACTTTGGTATGCATTGTGCACGTATGAAGACTTCTGTAAATGTTACATGCACCTACATTTAGAAAACTGGCTTATATCTGGTTTTCTGGTTTCAGTCTTGAGACTACCACAGCCTCTAGAATATTTGTGCTAATATTAAAAAACAGGCTGTACCGTAAAGTAAATTTATACTTCATAGATAAAGTTAAAGTAAACTAAAAGGCTGTGGAACTCACTGCAGTTTATTCCCATGGAGAAACGTGTTGGTTTGTGCAGGGCTGTCCCAGAAAACACCCACAGAATTAGGAAAATTCTTCAACTTGAAGCATGGTCTGCAACCTAGAAAGAGAAAACATGTCACTCTCTCTGTTGCCAGGATATATTTTATTCTAATCTTCCACAGCTGGCAAGAGAAGCCCGCCAACATATTCTGGATTAAGTGGGGTTACCCTTGCCTGTGCCTGGATCTCAGCTGGTCTCCATGGTCTTATAGAAAGCAGATTTCTGTTCATTTCCATACCCTTTTTATCAGACTTGATGAAAGATGCTGAACATGACCATGAATTGTAATCTGTATTGTAAAATGCCTTTGAGACAGCTGACATGATGTTGTCTCGGTATCTGTTCTGCATGCTATGAAAACTGAAACTCGCTGAGGTTCTCTACCAAATAATATCATGAGGGGAAAGAGTCAGGTTAAATTTTGATGACTCTTTTCTCAAATTCACTGTTTTCCAATCCTGTGTCCAGGCAGATAGAAGTATAAACTAGTGGGTCTGAGATTAACTTTTTATGGCTGCTATATTTTGCTCAAATAGCATACTGCTACTTAAGTAACCTGGGTGGAACATTTTCTTGTTTTCTTTGATGTCAGTTGACAGAGTTCTTCTGGCTGTTGCCATATGAACGCTTGTCCACTGACACAGGAGACTTAAGCTAACACTTCTCAGTGACAAATTTGAATTCATTAATTTGTTCCTTGGGGTTTTTTTTAAATTTCCAAAATTTCATCAGGCAATTCTTAGTGTTATGAATGCACTCACTACTCAAAAGTCTTTAGTTATATCTAATTGTTTCAAAGCATCAAGTATTTTAGTTTTAATATCACTTTCATGCTGCATAGAATTTTATAGAATTGTAAAGCCAGTTATCAGGAATTTCGGTATAATATATAAGGAATATAAACAAACAATATACAAGGCTAAATAACTCATGATCAACATTCTAATTGATTATTAGTCTAGGAGTTGTTATTACAAAGGGTATTCCAACTCTTAAATAAGACACAGGTAATGACAATATAGTGTAACACAGCATATTGTAAGAAAATGACATAATATATGTTCTTTCAATTAGAAGATACTTTAAAAAACCAGGTAAAACAAGCTCTTTCAATAATTAAGCTTACTTAAATATGCTGTTGGAGATTTTTCTTAAAAAAAATATTGCTGAAAAAAACCCACATTGGAATTGGCTTTCCTTATCTCATTATTTCCTACCACCAGTAAACATTCAAAGATAGAAATATCTTATTTTCTTGCCTTTTTTAGACAGTGTTCTGTAGAAATGTGATCTTACAGTATTTTTATTACACCTTTCTAATATTTCTGGAGAAATTCTAGGTGTGTATAAGAAGTGTACTTCTGCAGAATAAGCAGTGATGCACATCACATACGTACGGTTAGACCCATGACCTTAACTTGATTTATTAATTTTAATATACATTCACAATTCCTACTATGTTGATGGTCAATTGTCTGAAGATAAAGAATTCTTTAATAAAATGAAGAAGATAAAGAAGTTATTGATGATGAGCAATGAAACTCTCACAGCCTGATTTTTGGACCAATATAATATGTGTGGGTAGTACTTGTCATATAATCCTCACTCCCCACCCTCTCCCCCCCCAAAAAAATTTATTTTGTTTCTGTTGTTGCTTTTTTTGTTTGGTTTCTCTACAAGTGGTCTAGCTGTTTCAAACCCTATACTAATGCATCATACATCACATATCCCAAAATTGATTTAGCACATTGGTATTACGTCGGTTTACCCTGTAAACTAAACCCTGTTCAATTTGCTCTGACAGTCAATACAAAGTTTTACTTCTGGGATGGGGTAATAGTAAATGTAATTTTTAAAGTGAGATTTTCCTGTATCTGCTGTTCATGTACTGCTGTGTATCTTACCTGTTATGGCAAAAAGAGGAGGAAAGAAAATGTGTTATATAGCCAGAAATCACAGAGACAGAGCGTTGCCCTTCAGCATCAGGATGACACTGTCAGCTACAACACCAAGGGAATTCCCATATTGACTGAGGCATAACTTACAGGTGGTTTGATTTACCAGCTAGTACTGTCTCACTGATCTTACCTCAGCTGTTGAGTGCCCAAGGTACAGAAAATTGCAGTGATTTAAAAGGGAGGTGACAAAGACAAGAAAAAAACTAGGAAAATGCCACAGGTGAGAACAGTAGTCCAGCCTGGTAATTCACACAACTGCTACCAACCATGCCAACAAAAATAATCTAATTTAAACAAGGCACTGAGATATAGAGTCATATGAACTGAGTAAGCTCACATTTGTGTTGCTGCAACTCTTACCTGACTTGTACAGCTTCTCTCCTTTTCTGTTATTGGATCATTTTTAACATGTCTTAAGATTCTTTTTCTCACCTTCCAAAAGGAAAGTATGCCCTCCAACCTCCTATGCCCAAGCCACTCGTGCTTGAAGGGATGAAACAACCATCATGGTCATAACATTTTTTCTGATGCAGAAAGCCCAGACAGAGTGTTTTATTTCATTCATTTGTGGATTTACTGAAGCACGTTGATAGTCATCAGTGAGCTACAATTAGCAGTGATTGACAGATCATCCTTCAGCACCTAAATAAAAGATAGGTTTGCTGCATAGAACATGCTATTCTGCAAGCTCATAATGCTTGGCCTCAAGATCATTCTGGAAAAGGGCTTAAGATTAGTCTACTCTTCTTTCTCCCTCTCCCCATTAGATACCTCAGCTAATTTGAAGTCCTGATTAAAAAAGAAACAACAGTATTCAGCAATAGAGATTTCTAGATAATTTAATTAGAATTTTTTTCCAATTAAGTGCAAATAGATTTCATAAAGTGATGACAATTATGTGAATTGTAATAGTAATGAAAATTACTATTGAAACAGTAAAGTTTTCTCAAAGGAATAAGGATTTCCTATTGTGATTTACCAAATATACCATTAACTGAATGCCCAGAATAGTATTTGCATTGTTTTCTAAAAGATGGCGCATGTATTAGGTGTTTTCCTAGAAAGTTAACTTGGCACCTCTGAAGCTGCTAAAGTACTGATCACTTATTTGCGGAGGATGATAATAACCCTTGTAGTGCAGTCTAGCTCAAAAGCCATTAGGTAACAAATTCATAGCCTTTTGTCTGGGAAACTCACATAAGACCCTTGTACTTTTTCCCTCATCAGAAGAAGCATTTTCCTTCTTGCCGTTTTCTGAAATGTTAGCTTTAATTTGTCATTGTGCTGCTTATTTCTCTGTACTAAGCTTCTTGGCATTGAGTATGACCAGCCTGGCCTAATATCTAGAAGGCAGTAAGCAGCTATCTAGCACTCCTGTCCACTTGTACACTTTTGGCACCATGCAGATATTCTATCTCAGTTTAAGTGGCGTAAAAGGAAAAACTGAGAAAAGAACAAAAGACATGAAGCAGCCAGGCAGTGTATGGGCATACTTGCTTTTCTTTGGTTAATCTCCTGGGGTAGGGCGTTGTAATTACCAGGCTGTGCTCAAAATATCTCCTTCTCAAGAGGACTTGGCTTGGGTTACAATTTGCAGACGTCTGTGCTACTGGAAAAAAGACAGATGCTTTTTTTAAAGTGTCAAATGCTGCTGCCTGAAACAGAAGGAAGCACTCTGCAAACCATGGATTTGTTAGGTAGAACTCTTTCTTCTTTATACTGAAAGTACCTCAGAAATATTAGATACCTCTGACTAGATACAGAGATATCATCTCGTTCATGTTTTAGGGCAAAAGTTGGGATACTGCCTAGATTCATGGAACTGAAGGCTAGAAAGGACCTTTTCTTGATTTAATCTTATGTCTGAACATAACCTGTTGCTTTCACCTTTTTGAGCCAGGTAATTAGTCACTGGCTGAAATGTATCTTCCTGGAAAGCATCCAGGAGATAGAAAAAAATTCAAGAGAAATTAAATTAAACTATATTCTTGTAGATGTCTGTTCCTGTTTTTTTCTTTCAATGTCTTTCTCACATCAGAAGCCTTTACTGGATCAAGTGGCTTCACAGCTACAAAGAAAGGGCTATGAAGCAAGGGCTTGAAAGGTCAGATCTTTTACTGAGTGCACACGTGACAAGAAACAATGACTATGTACCAGTATGAATACTCTGTGTCTGCATTCCTGTGTTCACAGGTTCAGAAAAGTGCTAGAATTTAGAGGTGAGGAACCACAGTAACCAAGAAGAGGCAGGATCTGAATTTGCTGTGAAGAATATCTGAAATTTGTTTACTATCTCATCTGCTCCAAAAGACTCTCCAGGAACAATTTGGGCTTCCAGATAGGAATGAAATGGAAGTTGCTGTATACAGCCAGGAAGGTCTCTTCTTGATGCACTGATACCTGTTTCTCTGTTTTCCAGAATAAGGTAGCAAACCAGCCCAACCGGAGTCCCTCCATATGGTTAGCCATGTACAGTGCTTTTGGACGACCGATTCTTCTCAGCAGCACATTCCGTTACTTGGCTGACTTGCTGGGGTTTGCTGGGCCATTATGCATTTCTGGTATTGTCCAGGGCTTCCAGAATACAACCAGTAATACAAATGCAACAGAAAAGGTAACTTGACAACATGGATTGAAAAACTTTGTTTGGTATTAGTCCTAAATTTGTAGAAGTTGTTTAATATATCTGGCTGAATGCTTTTCTGTGTCTGTGATGACCATTTCATTATTTCATTATTTCTTTAAAGTAAATTGAATAGTTTCTTCTGAGACACAGTCAAGCTATAAACCTAGGTGGTTGAGGTCTTGAATGAATGCAACATGGGTAACGAGGACTTCCCCTGGTTGCCCAGGTATCTGCCTCTTAATGGAGTCATCCCTGCAGTTCTGAGAAGAAGAAACTACTTTTCTGCTCCTCTTCAACTGCACCTTCTCGTTTCTGGAAAGGCACCCACTGGTGGTGCCTCAGGCATGCATCCAACAAGGATGAGTTTGGGAATTTTGCTTAATTTCTGCACATCTGTCCAGTTGTCGTTCATTGACAGGTTTGAGGTCCCTGAAATCTGTTTTCCACTGAGAAACTGAGAGTACTCACTGCCTGTTATTGTGCTGCTTGTTGCTGTGATGAAATACACAGGTGCATGTAAGAAGTTGAGAAGCATCCACTTCATTGAATGGCACTCTTGATACCAGAGATGCACAAAAGAGTTCACAGCACAGTTCAAGTTTCACCAAGACTGAATTTTCAGAGAGCATTTCTAAGCACTGAACAAGCCTCTGATACAGACAATTTTTATCATAAGAAAAAGAATTTATTAGTAACTAGTGGAAAGATAGAGGTAAAATTACTTTACTAGCTGACTGCAGAGAAAGCATGATGAAGAAATTTTCCTACCTGTGTCTTCTGACATAAACTTTATGCAGTGAATGTTTTTTATTTGGATGAGCAGACAGGTATGTAATGGACTAACATTTTTCTTTCTAGATAAAGCATTTGGCTGTCATTGCTATCCAAACATCTTTGCCTTGGCTGCTCACTCCGAACTTTCATTTTCTTGACTGACAGTCTAAATTCAGCTTTAGATTCTCATTCAGCTATTGCATTGAAGAAACACAGTTTAATAGTGCAGCTTCTCAAATAAAGTTCTTTATCATCCTTGCACCTGTATGTGTTGGATTTGAGCCACAGAGTCAAAAGGCAAAGTGAATGTTTTACCTCAAAAAATGGGGATTTTTTACATGTTGAACAAAGAAGATACTTTAGCTTAGAGGTGATCACTTCTGAATCTCAAGTTTAAGAATCTGCACCTTGTCTTCTTCCATTATCTTTTGAAGTGTAGTGGGATTGGTTGTGGGGTTTTTAAAGTTTAAATCAACATTGGCTGAAGGGAAGATTAAAATCATGGGAGAACTTGAAATCACTCCAAGATCCTGGCTTGGTGACAGTCACTATTTCTCTTGAATACATTTCAGAATACATTTGCTTTTTGTTTATGGATTTTAATAAACTTTCTCTTGGTTGTTCTTGTTATGTATTTCTCCTTTAGATTCTCTCTAGTTTCAATTAATGTCAATTGATTGAATTTTATCCTTATCCCCTCTTAGTTCCAGAGTACTCTGTGTACATTGATAAAGCTATCTACAATTGTTGTTTTATTATTGATATCTCCACTACATAAATGTAGGCAAGTTAGATGTAGTAGAATGTTAAGAGAAGAGCTCTCAAATATCTTTATCTGACCAATCATGCACTTAATTAACTCTTGTTTTGGAAAATCTTGGGCTAGCTGAGCACCTTAGTCCTATTATTTCAGTGTGATTTAGGTATCTTACAGACACTAGACCTTTTGAAAACACTGTTAGGTGCTTTTAGACACCTTTTGGATGTCAGTCACCTGTGGCAGAGGGATGAGTATGTGTTGTGGAAAGGCTGGGGTCAGTGCAGTGAAGTAAGCTCAGAGCATCTCTCTCCTGCCCTCAGTCTCATGGTGGATGACAGTAATCCTGAGTGGTAAAGGAATTTTCAAGATGTTATGCACACAGCTTACTTTCCAGTATTCCCAAAATCTTTCAACTCAGAATCAGGCTAGGTATTTCAGCACAACAGCCTTTTTCCTTCTTCAGTGCATCCTGCTTCCAGTTGGATCGGAAATACCAAACGAGCAGCCTTCCTTGCAGTATTTCAGTACATTTGTTTCCTTTTCTTCCTGAAACAGAGCAGCACAGCAAACACAAAAACTAGAAAATGAAAACAAATACAGTGATTTTCACAAGATTATTCTGCCCCCTTGAAGCATTATCCCCATTTTGTGGGGAATACTGGCATATATACTCTTGTTTTATTCAGAATTCACAGATATCATAGACTATATTCCTAGAAGAAATTATTTCCGTAATATACGAGTACGACATAAGTAAATTATCCAATATGATAAAAAATATTTTTCTTGCAGCTAATTCATAGTGCAGGTGGAATGGGTTTTATTTTCTACTGACTAGCATTTCTGTCACACAAATCATCAAAAATTGAGGGAGAAAATAAAGCTAAAGCAAATATGGTGATGTAATTGTCCCTTTCCTGCTGAAATAAATTCATTTTAGAACTGCTAGAAGTTAAGATCCTAAGTCTTTGAAACATAAGAAGAGTATTTAATTTGTACCCAAATGATCTTGATATATAGGACAGTGAGAAATCTGATTTCCATGACTTTCCCATAATACCATCAATGCTTTTTATTCTAATGCAATGACTGGATTTCTTTGTTTCCAGTAGGTCAAGAACACATAATCCCTCCTATGTGACTTTCAAATTCTTTTCCTTTCTTTTCAGGTGAAGGATTCTGCAAATTCATATCTTTCATCAGAGGAATTCCTCAGGAATGTTTATGTTTTGGCAGTTCTTCTCTTTCTGGCCCTTATCTTGCAGAGGACGTTCCTGCAAGCATCCTACTATGTGACTACAGAAACTGGTATCAACCTACGAGGTGCTTTACTGGTGAGCAAAGATGTTCTCATGATCTACTCAGAAACTGACTAATAGCTATAGCCTTGTGCTTTCATTTGGCTTGTTCTTTACCTGAAAACTCAGTCAACAATTGTTTGAAAGAAGAGATGCACTATATTTTTAAATGGAAAACTGGAAAAAAATAGTACAACTGACACAGCCAAACTAATAGCAGCAATTTCTTTTACTAGAAACTAAAACCATCATACTAACATAGACAATGATACTCACTCTGTGCATGTAAGAATATCCCTTTGCAGATGACGTTAGGTATATGAAGATAAACCGTGTTGTTATGACTCTGCATCTACTTTGATTTTTTGCTTATGAAGTTACTTCTACTGACTCTGAACAAAGTCATCTGCAGGGTATCTTTGGCTGAGTTATGTTTTGTGGGAACATTGACCATGTATCATGAGTAGTGATTCTAAGTATTTATGCCCTTTTGCACAGAACCCTGTGGGATTGGACAGGAGTGATTCATCTTCAAAACTATCTCTCCCAAACCAGCATCCATTAACCCTCTGTTAAAGTCACGTTTATGAACTGGAGCCAACAGCTCCAGCTCAGAATGTGGGTGGGTTGTAGCAGAGATCTTCACAGACCAGACTCTGTGGACAGCAGTAGCTCTGTGTGCAAACCAGAAGCTGGATCTGATGTTTTGCCGAGTGTAAGCATAGGAATATCATTTCAGCATGAAAGCTTTTATGTGCACTGTGATTGATGTAGATGTTTCAAACATTTTGTGCCTTCTCCCAGGACAGGCAGTACAGACTTGATGAAGAAAGAGTACCTGATTATTTCCTTGTCCTTTTGTGACTCCCACTTGCCAAAGTAGAGATTCTTAGGACCATATGCAGCTGATGTAATTCACCATGCTCGGTAGTCATTTCTGATTAATTCTGCAGATCCACCTTGCTCATGGACAAAACAGGAAAAGAGCACAAATTATGTAAAAAAACTTGCATGAAGCTGCAGTGTTTGATATTTGGTCATAAATATGAACTGGGCTCACAATTTTTGTCCTTAAAATTCTGGTAGCTATAAGCCTCGATTAATTTTAAACTTCTTAAGCTCCTATAAATTTTATGGAAATAGATGGCCAGGTAAAGGAGAGAAACACAAAGGAATGCATACTTTCTCTGATCAAAACTTCATAGCATGGGTTTAACCGTCTTATCAGAAACAAGTATCTCTGACAGTGTCACAAAAAAGCACACTCACCGAATGTTTCTTCAAAAAAAAATCTTTTCCCTAAAATTCCTAAATGTTTATGTTTTGTTGTCATTGTGTTCTATTTTAGGTCTGCGTTAAGCAACAAACCTTTTAGGAGGAATTGGAGTTTTTTAAAGTCAGTTCTCTCTCTTGTGCTTTCTCTCACTCTATCTCCATCTCTCTCTCTGTCTCAGGTGAGAGACTGGGAGAAGGGCTGTCTTAGGTAAAGACTGATACTGCAGTTTGAAAAGTCCTACTGTTATATTATATTTATCTTGTGTTCGTATCTTCTATTTTATTCCTTTCTCACAGGCAATGATATATAATAAGATCCTGAGGCTTTCCACATCCAACTTGTCCATGGGAGAGATGACATTGGGACAAATCAATAATTTGGTTGCCATAGAAACAAACCAATTAATGTGGTTCTTGTTCCTGTGCCCCAATCTGTGGGCAATGCCTGTTCAGGTAGGGCATCAAAGTAAGGACCTGATTTCAGAGATCAGGTTGGACCTGGTTGGAAAGAGCGTATGTCTGTGAGACCACTGCAAAATCCAGAGAGGAACCCGGAATTTTCACTTATTTGTCAGGTAGACTAGCAAAAGGAAACATGTCTTGTCATCTCCTGCAAGGGCTGAGAGGTTGTCTTTCCAAGGGCCAGTAAAGAGAGACGATTTTTTTGAGCAGTATTTCCATTTCAAGGATATGGTCTGTGACTTTAAGAATGGTGACCTGTCTTCCTTTCCCTGCTCATATTTCTTCCACTACTGACACAAGTCATTGCTTTTATTTCTGCCACATGACAGCAGCACAGGCTTCTGACTAGCAACAAGTATTGCATTTGCAGTGCCTACTTTTAACTGTGTTCTGTAGCAGGAGTAAAAATCAACTGAATCATTCTCACTGACAGACAGCAGCACTGGCAGTGCACTGCATGAATTGCTCAGAGTAACATTCATCTAAACAAGCTTAGTTGTTGGAAACATCTGGTACTTAGCAAGCTAGGAAGGATCTGCAGGCAAATCTGTAGGAAGGAAAGATAAAATATATTAGCTTGAGAAAAATCTTTAAAAGTGCTAAATGACTTTATGACCTAAGCCATATTGATTTTCCATGAAGCTTGGACTCCTTTGACACCTTCAAAATTTTAGCTTGGATGAGATTGACATCATCCTTACCTATAGGTGATCCTGCTGAAACTATGATAAAATTAAAAATTGATAGAAACTACTCATACAGCAGATCTGCTTTGCTCTAACTCTGGGAACTATAGATATCAGTAATCTATTATAATAGTGAGCAATATTAATGCTACTAATGGAAACAAATATTGGGTTTATGTATCTAATTTAGGATTGAGTAGGGCTTAGAGAGTCATAAAATAATGTAGAAAGAAGTTTGCATGGTAACTGAAGTTAGAAATAGCACAAAGGGTTTAATTTTAAGTTACTGTTTGTATCCAGGTTTATTTGGAAGTGTTGCTGTTAATACTTTGAATGCTATTAAATGATTCCTGGTGGTTTGATTCCTGTGTCTAGTGAATAATAATATGTAGCCTAAACTCACCACTCATTTGTCTCTTTATTAAAGTCTCTGTCTCAGCCACGGTAGAAATGTAATGGCCTTCCTCACCCCTGCTTAAAAGGCTTGCTTGAGGAAGCTTCTGATGATTTTTCTGGTTCCTGTAGTTCACCCTCAAGCAATCAGGAGACAGGGATCACAGAGGTAGCTCAGCCATAGCTCTGTCTGGGAATGAACATAGCATCACTCATGAATTTGCCCCTACTGAAGAACTTGGTGAGTGATCACTAGTGGCCTAGACTATAGAGGGCTTCTTCTGCTCTTTAGCTCTAGCAATCATAGTGATTACCTTACACCTCTGCTCCAATTATAAAATTCAAAGAATGCTTACTATTTCTTTCTTAAAGTATGATGCAACTGATAGTAATGACAGTGATGTTGTGGTAATATGTCTTTCTGCCTGATTAACTCAATTGGTTGCTTTTTGGAAAAAGAGAGGGAAGAATCTAATCCTTGTTAACTATGATCTTGTTTGTAACTATACCACTCTGTAAAACGTAGAGGGACTGTCCAGTCTTGTCTTATGCAAAGGACTTGAACTTCAAGGGAAGTACCAAGAAACAATAGTTGTCAAGAACGCCTTCTCCTCGAGTAAAACAACTTGTAGCAAATACTGAACTTTCCAGTGTGAGCCAATATTGCCACAGCCTGCTGAAGATTGCAGTGAATCTTAGAAAATATGTTGTGCTTCCATCAATTATGGACTGCTAGCAAGAGCAAAAAAATCATTGCAAGATCAGGCTTCCAGGAAGGGCTTCAGTTTACCTCAAGTACAAATTGCTACCCTCCCAAACTGCTATTTTAATTGCCCTCCTCAGGTAAACCTTTGTGAGAAGTGTTCCCAAACCCTTTCTAGGGCTAAGGTAACATTGCAGCACTTTTCTACAGAGCTAAATAGTATTGACGCATAAGCTGAGGTTTGCACTACTCACAGCACATCTGCAGCATGCTCCAGTGCCTGTCTTAGATGCACCACTGTCTGCAGTTCCAAGAGTACCACTATGACAGAATGTAAATTTGATTCGTGAGGATCCTAGGACTTCTGAATACTTCCAAAGTGATGTCAGGAACTCTACTGTAAATAAGGCTTGAGGTCAGTGATTCTGTAAAATGCCTTGGGGCAAGCACCATCATTTAAGTGCTGCTTTAGTTCTGTGAAAACCTTGTCTGGAATTAGGACTATCAGGCACTAATGTAAACTAGGGAGTTAATGTGAAAAATAAAGGCTTCTGGATTCATTTCCCACACTTTCCAAACATGACCTTCAGAAGTATGGGCTCAGCTGATTCCTCTGAATCATTTAACTGTTTGCTAGAAAAACAAATATTCTTTTTCTTGCTATCATTCTGGTGTATTGAAATTGAAATCTACTTTTTTTTTTCTTTGTTATTTCTTTCTTTATAGATAATAATGGGTGTGATTCTGCTCTATAATTTACTTGGAGTGAGTGCCTTGGTTGGTGCTGCTGTCATTGTACTATTAGCTCCAATACAGTATTTCATAGCTACAAAGTTGGCTGAGGCTCAGAAGAGTACACTCGTAAGTAAATTTTTTCAGTATCCTTTGTGGTCCAGAAATGAGAATAAGGAACTAGAGGTTCTTGTTATTCATTGTGCAGGTTTGGGGAAGCTGTCCCTTAATTCAGTTATCCCTCCCTTTCTGTTTCTCTGTGGCTCAGTATCTCATCCTTCCTAATATTTGTCACACAAGAATCTGAAACAAGTACGTGGGCCTTGACTTGCCTTCTCTGCAGAGAGCCTTCTTCACATCATTTCACTTGATTTCAGTTCCATGAAAAGGTGTTCTTCATACATTCAGATACCCTACTTAATGGGATATTAGCAAACAGTACAAATGACTGATAAATTAAAGCGGGACAGTATTGAAGAATGTGTACAATCCCCCTCTGAAATGGCTAGAAACTTCATGCTCTCACTCCAGGCTCTGATGTTCCTTACAAGTCAGCAGGCATTGCTGGATTACTATCTATTCTTCAGTAAGTTTATTTTCATGTCTAGTTTAGTTCACCAATTAGAAAATTTTTCAGATACTTTGTTTAATTTTTAACTTTATTCTCATGATCCTTGAACCTTTTAAAACAGCCTTTGATGTTTGAGTCTTCAAATATTTAAAGATCCTTGTTATCTTAATATTCAGTAAGTAAATCATGTGGATCTGATCTTTAGCACACTTCAGTTCTGTTGAGATGTGCTAATTTGTATCAACAGAGAATCCTTGCATAATTTCAGAAATAATCTGAATCTTTCTTTTTGCTTTTTTCTGAGTTCTTTGACTGGTAACATCTTTTGGATTATGATTCTACCAAAACTTATAATTACTGTTTTCTACTGAGGGACAATTAGTGTAATGTCAATAAACTTCTCACCTATATTTATGATTATTGTGTATGGAACCCAGAAGGAATCTTATATTAGCAGTTACACATATGCTGTCTGTCTATTTTTATAGGCACCATTGACCTAGTAATCCATCTCCCTGAGTTTTGCCATCTGTTTGAAGTGTTTGTATGTTTTGCTTTATTTTTCTTCTCAGAACAGAGTCACATAATTTCCTCTCATGAATATAATCACTTTGATATCTCCAAAGAACACAAAATTATATATTGTTTTACTTAGTATGACAACAGAAATCCTGTACAAAATCCTGAACAAACAAAATTATAGGCCTTTAATGAATTTTACAACAGAACTGAAGGGAAAAGAGCTTTCTTATTAAAACTACAAACCCTTATAAATTTCTTACCCTTGTTTGCTTTTTAAATTAAGGACTATTCTACTGAGAGATTAAAGAAAACCAATGAGATACTAAAAGGCATTAAATTATTAAAGCTGTATGCCTGGGAGCACATATTTTGTACTAGTGTGGAAGAAACAAGAATGAAGGAACTCACCAGTCTCAAAACTTTTGCACTTCATACCTCTCTTTCCAGTAAGTAACTGTTTTTAGCTCTCAGAAACAGATCCTGTGCATGTCAGCATTCCTCCTGACTTCATCCAAAGTAAGACAAGGCTGTAACTATGATATTTTTTAAATTGTGTCTGAAATGTGATTAAAATAAAAAGGCATGACAAATATATAACACAGAACCTTGAAAATACAGAGCACGTCTTGTTGATGTTTTTTTCTAGTAAGTTCTCTGTCACCTTCATTATCACATTACAGCCAGGAATTACTTTATTGTAAGGAGTCTCCAGATAGTATTAGCAGCTCTATTTACAGCAGAGATAAATTAGTATTTGAAAGAAGTCTTTTCTGTAATGCAGAACAGCTGAGAGTGTAATATTTTAGTTGTGTTGTACAATAATTGGATGCATTGAACTTTTTATCTTAGTTCACTAAAGTATATAAATAAGATAATTCCTTTGCTTATTTGTTTGTGTGTTTAGGATCTGTCTCAGTCATGGAAGGAAATTTCTTCCTTCCCTGAATTTTCCTATGGGAATTTTATTTACTTGATCTGGAAATAACTGGATTCTTTTAGAGTCATATAACTAATTGCAAAACTGTTTTTTTTTCTTATTTCATACAATCTGATGCCTATTTTACTGTTTTCACAGTTTTTATGAATGCGGCCATACCAATAGCAGCTGTTCTTGCAGTAAGATATATATTTTTTTAACTTTTCCTTATAAAAAGGGAGAGAAAAAGAGAGGGGGAGAAGAAAGAAAGAAAGGACACCATTGTTAATGTAACCCCTACTAACTGTAGGGTAGCATGACAGTGGAAGAACCCATTCCCAGAGCTTTGACCAGCTGTGATTTGGGGTGGTAAACCCAAAAAGATATGTAAATTCTTACTATAAAAAAGAAAGAAAGAATAAAAAAACCAAAACATTGTGACTTGAAGGAAGATCCACTTTGAGAAGTTGTCATTTTGAAGGACTTTCGGGTGGCTTCGCAATTCTATTGTCTAGCAGTGAAGATTATTCCTGTTTTAAAATACACTATTTCTGTTTTCAGAAAAAGGTATTGTGCAGTTTAAGGAGAAATTAATTTTGCTTTAACTCTGACCAGGTTTAAATCTCAGCCTAACGCGCTAGAGGAACTATGGTATGCTGGTCAGCAAGGAGTCTTCAGAGACCAGATTCTGAGGGTATTACTCAGAGTATGATGACAGCATGTACCAGAATTAGATGAAATATGACCATAGTTCTGCATCTGTGAAAAAAACCCAAAAGGTTTATTAGATTCTTATTTAGTTTTCTGGTTTGTGTGCTTTCTCTAAACTCTGAAGAAAATTATAAAACTTTAGAAAACTAAATGCTTTGATTTTACAAAGAATTTTTTTAAACTCTTAAATGTGCAATCTCTGGAAATCATTGGCATGTTATTTAAATCTTTTTTCATTTTAATAGAAGACATCTTTCTCTTCAGTTTACTGGGATTCCAAATAAACTGAAGTATATAGTTATTTGCCTTAGTTCAGCAGAATATTTTTCTTCCTGTCCTTGTCCATCTTCTTCAAGAGTCTTTATCCTGACACACTATTTTCCTGATGTGACAGACATTTGTGACTTACGCTTACACCAATGACAAGCCACTGCAGCCTGCCCAGGCCTTTGCATCACTGTCATTGTTTCACATCCTGGTCACACCACTGTTCCTGCTGTCCACTGTGGTTCGTTTCGCAGTCAAGGCTATAATAAGGTAAATACTTCCTCAAGTTTCTCTAACTCTTGAACATCTACATTCAGTAATTCAGCAGAGAGAGTGCTGGAGAAAAGTGTTGTTTAGACCTACTCATGTAGAAGAAGATTTAGAGGTGGGACTCCAATGTTTGAAATACAAGAGAAATCAAAGTCACCTTTTTTTTTTAACCCACATGATACAGAGACAAAGAAATACTCTGTTCTTTTCATTTCACCAAGTTTGACAATTTGGATTCAGAGTTGGACTGTCCTTCCTTGAGATATGCTCTCCTTCTTCCCACTTAACCATCCTAGTACTTTTGCAATCAACACAGAGGGAGATGAGAGACTGCCATGAAACGGTCTAGTAAGACTGGCCCTGGTGATGCAAGGGAGAGCAACTGGCTTAATTGTACCTCCACAAAGGATGCATTCTGCTTTAAGTGAGAAATTAGTATTGTCCTGTCTCTCTTTGCTGAGCACTGGCATGTACTCTAAGGAAAGAGAGTGGATGGAAAAACACTGGACACAGAAAGACTAATCGCTTAAGGAAAACTGAGCTCTACAGGACTTCTCTTAAAGAGGAACAGCTGTTCCCCTGAATGGAAGTAAACAGATGCAGGAAAGAAAGCCTGGCAATTCATATGTGGGAGTGTAGTCTGTGCGCATTAGGAATCTGTGTGGCAGGACAGCAAGGGTGTTGGTAGTGGAAAAGCTTTTTTTAAAAGGAGCAGAAGGAACTTATAAAAAGTCAAAAAAAGTCAAATTTCAGACGTTTGACTGTTGTGTTGGTGGGTATGGAAAGGGCCATGGGGCAATCCTGTAGACATACTCACTGCCAAGATGTCTCAAGAGGCACAAACTGGCACCTGACTGGCAGTAATGTGTCAGATACCAAGCACTAGCAGGATGTGAAGACCAAACTAGGAACTGTCCTTCCTACCCAGAAACTTAGTTCCTTCTAGCCAAGACTGAGAGACGTTGGCTAAGTACCACACTGCTGCTGCCACTGTCTCTTTTTGATGTGTAACAATAATAAGAAATAGCAGTCAAAGGGGCTTCAGGTTCCACTGCTGTCATTTGCCAGTACCACACTTGCTTTAAAAAAATTAAAATTAAGTAGAGTTTATTTTTATCAAAGTAGTAGTGTGGCCACATGAGAAATATTCTCTATGTGATTTCTGACATGTGGAAAATGTCAAGTCTCCTTTATAAACCATCCCAACCTCTACATCTCTGCACCATGTTTAGCATAGTCCTGATATCAAAATGCTGTATACATTTTCCTTAGCACTGCTGGCCACCCCACAGGACATTATTTAAAGACCATATTTACCAGAATGAACTTTACTCTGGCAAATTTATTTCCTAACATCTTTCTTCCATGAACACATACCCCCAAAGAGAAGAATGCACATTTGGCCACTCCATGGCTCTGCAATCAATCAAATATATGTATATGAGTATACATTCATTTGCATTAAAATTAAGTGCTTATTCTTTGGTCAGGATCTCCATTATATTGTCAAGAGTGCTTCTAGTACCATGGAAGTTTTTGAGGGTACCTGTCCTCATTCAAATGCAAAGTAATGGTTGATGTCTTCTTGAGCAGATGAACAAAACAAGGTCTTCTCTCTTCTACAAGAAGATAAATTCTTACTCGATACACTTATCAAAGACTGAAATTCTGATATGGGAGTTAGACTTGTAAATTTTCCTTTCAAAAGAGGAGATAGGAACAGGTATACTTAAAAGGAAACAATGACAATAGCATGCTTTCTTGCTAACCAGTATCTCAGTGGCTTGAACATGAATTAATAATTTCATACAAAATACTCAGACAGGCCTTGAAATAGGACTGCTTTCCTATTTGCAGGTTAATATTCAAATCACAGATCTGATTTCATGCATCTTTCTTCTTTCTCAATCTCTGACCCAATGCATCTTGATTTTAGTTTTTGTGAAGTTAACATAGCTTTGCCATGACCTACAGGTGTTTGTATTCATCCCTTCCCCAGAATTACAGAACGCCAGGTGCTTCCAGCACTCTGACAGGAAGTGGGGCAGAAAGATGATCAAATCCTTCTGTGATGAAGAATGAATTAAACCATGTGCTATATTTCCCAGGGTACAGTTTCAAGTAGTAGGCAAGGAGGCTTCTTGCTGTATTTCTCCAAGGCAGGCCATGGCTGTGCTGATTTTTTGCAGAATTCAGTTCTGTTTTCGTGTAATGTATGCAAAATCTGTGTTCAGGATGCACCTTGTGGATTGGTAAATTGAGAGGATGTAGGTGGTTGAATGACTCGTTTATGCATCTGGGTTGTATGGAAATATGAGAAAGGCACAGAAGAGATAAGACTAACTAGATGGAAACTATTCCCACAGAGGTCTAGTGTAACTCACTTGAATAGCCCTCCTCTTCATTCCCAGCTATGAGCATGATGTTTAGTTATTTTCAGATGTCCTTCTTCCACTTTAATATTTTTTCACTTGCCATCAGAGTATCAGACAGTCCAATAGGAAACCAAAAGTATCCCATGAACTTCTTTTAGAACAATTCTGATACATCCTGCTGTCTGGACTGCACAAGAATTGAAATGTACTCATGGAAACCTGGGTTTATTTAACTCACTATCCTGTTTTCTTTAAGTGTACAGAAGCTGAATGAGTTTCTCCTGAGTGATGAGATTGGAGATGACAGCTGGAGAGGTGGGGACAGCTCTGTAGCTTATGAATCCTGTAAGAAGCACACAGGACTTGTAAGTTCTGTTTTACAACACCGAGTTTCAAAGAAGTCCATATAGGCCTGTACAAGGCCAATGGACTAGATTGGGAGTCATGCTTTCTAGCCTGAATCTAACATTGCCCAGTTTTGTCTCTTCTGTCAAGATCTCTGTGTTTCTATGACATAAGGGTCCTCAAACACATTTAAGCTGAAGTGCCAGTAGTAACAAAAACCCTATAACGCATCAGTGCATTTACACATGATTCAAATTTGTCCTTCTCAGTCTTTATAAAAGTCCCAGGTGCATTTCCTGTGATTTTGGGGTTTGTGCCATTTATTTACAGTAAAGCCCATCATATATTGGGCATCTTTAAGGAGGAGAGATTCCTGCTCTGGGAAATTCAGAATTGGAGGTGGGAAAAACAACACCAGACTTTGTGAAATAGGAATTAATTCCAAAATATTGTTTCTGAAGTGCTAAACATAGCATGAATTTGAGTAAAATTTCAAGGCAAAAACCCACAGGGGAATGATTTGGGAAAAGATTTTTTTTCCATTTTGATAGTTTTCAACTGTGTCAGAAAGATTGTATCACTTGAAAGGTGACTGAAACTTGAAGACAGGAAACAGAAAACATTAGCATAAAATATGGTTTATTTTAAGCTGAATTAAATTAGTTTGCCAAGCTGAAACAAAGTTTTTCTCCTTTTTCTGGCTTAGCAACTATAATAAAGGAAACAAAAATAAAGTTTCTTCAACATTTGTTTTGCTTCTCTTGCCCACATTTTGCCAAGCCCTACAGAAAGAAACAGAAAAAGTCTAATGATGAGGAGAGGGAAAAATAAAGGTAATATTTGGAAAAGTGAAATCATGCACTGTAGACAGCCCAGGTCTAAGGAATCACTAAAATTACACCAATTCAGCTCAATTCAGTGGCACTTAAAAATGCCACAGGTAGCTCTGAATGAGTTAGATCCATAATAAGTATTATATATTTGTGAAGTACTCTGCTTAAGTTAGTTTGATATGTTTCTTGCTCCAGCAGTTATTCTGCTTCAAGAATCAAACTGGTAACTCTGTATTCATTACATTTTTACTGACACAGTTTTGTTTGTATGTACCTTAGGTAGAACAGACTTACATAATGGTTTGAGGAGGATAGCAGAGATGAAATTTGAGATGGTTGTGTGCGGGAAACAAAAAATCAGACACCTCCTGTCCTTCAGCTAAGGATGTTTAAAACATTACAATATGTGCCTCTCACTAGTGTGTCTGCATTATCACACATATTTATGGTTTCATCTTGTGCTGAATGGTGGGAGGAAAGGGAATGGGTTGTCTGATTTATAGAGAACCAAATGCTGTCCTCTCTTGAGAATTCCAATTCTTCTCCTTTCTTCATTTCATTATATAGCACACCAAGGCCATCAATAGAAGGCAGCCCTTGAGGTATCAGCTTGAAAGCTATGAACAGCCAACAAGGAAGCTAATGCGTCCTGTGGAGATAGATGATGTCGCAATCAAGGTGGTTTGAAAAGAACGTCTCATTCTTTATGAGGAGCAGGTCCTGCTGCAACAACAGTGCTGAATTGATGCTGTTCTTTCAAAGGCAACTTGTTCAATAACAAGCCCTTAAATAAATAAGCAATTTAGCCAAAAGTAAAGCGAGAAGAATTCACTACAGACCAGCTCTTTGTAGTGATTCTCTGTCTTCTAAGGAAGCAGAGACATCATGAGTCTAAAGGAACAGAGACAAATAATCTGATACGGGGAAAATTAATATAGATTTTTTAGCTTTTTCTTTCATGCACTTCTCTTTCACTTTTAGAATCAAAAGCAAAACTTTTGAATAATTTTTTTAACATTTATTATTACATTATTTTAGGTAATGTTGGCCAAATTTTCCCAACATATATCCTTGTGCACTCTGAAAAGAATGTTTCATGGTCCTGTCGACTTCAAAGGAAGTACAAAAGGGCTAGTGTACACGGGGGTACATTATGTACAGCATAAACCTTGTGAATATTCAATTTGTGCTTTGGGAATCCATTCACAATTGTCCATATATTACAACATACAGAATTATTCATTCCTTGATAAGCTATGCTATTTAGATTGTCACCTGCAAGATCTTGTGATCGTTATTATTAGTCTTCAATCTTATATTTTTGGTAGCATTCCACTTGAGATCATCCCTTTGTTGAATTTCATACAGTGTAAATATTTGCATATATAACTTTTCTTATTAGCAAACTTTTCTGCGTTGGCAATTTTACAGACCTAACTTGACATCTTTTTTTTTTCTTTCATTGATAACAGATTTATTTTAGTAACATATTTTTAATCCAAAGTAGACATTCTACTCTTCTTCCGTCATGTATTTATATGCCTGACATATGATAATTATTTCGTAGGTGACCAATGGATACTTTTCGTGGGGAAGTGGTTTAGCTACATTATCCAACATAAACATCAGAATTCCAACAGGTAGGATACATGCACACATTAAAAATGAAAAATGTAGTATCATTCTAATTCTGTTTCTCGGTGCTGTGAAAAGCATAAGCCTGTACATTTAGATCTTCCTAAGAAAAAGTAAAGGTTTATAATATATAAAAGGTCATTTATTGGATTGGTCATATAGGTAAATATTAACCTAAAGTAATGTAAATAAACAAAAAATGACATTTTTTTTATACATCTATATAGTTTATTTAGTTTCTATAACAGCAGGGACAAAATTGAGAATAAAAATAAATACAAAGAAGATGGTTGCAAAAAAGATTTCATTATTATTTTTAATAGAATAAAAAAGAAAGAGGGAGAACTCTAGATTAATTCAAACCAAGTGTCCATCTAAGTCAGTATGTTATTTCCAGCAGTGGCTACCAGTGGGTGCGCAGGGACACAGCAGTCGTATATTATTCTTCTCCCACCCTTCCTTAACATAGTCTCCGAGTTCACAACTATTTTCATCTCACAGAATTCCTTGAGCCTCGTGCAGTTTGTTATGAAATCTTCAATTAATTTCTTTTTGGCCAGTTGGGCTCCTGTCATTTCCATAGCAAGTTTCAAAAGTAGCAACTTATTATTATTATTACTATTACTACTACTACTACTACTGCTGTAAAATCCCTAATACTGCCTTATTAAATTAGGTTGACACATCATATACGTCACACAGTTACTAAGTAATCCCAGAGCACTAGAGGTAATTCCAAAGCCTATATCACTTGTTTCACTGTAGTATTAGATGTCCTAGACATGAATGAATACTTATTCGTGCTGGCCTGGTGTTAACGTACAACACCAGCAGCAGATCTTTGCTCTAAGGAGTTCACAACCTATGACCATGAGTTTAGAAACTAGGTGATCCTGTCTAAGAGTTTACCTCCTTTATAAGGAATAAGTCCATTAACTTCCTAGCTGGCAAGAATCTTGCCTGGCAAACATACTAACTACAACAATTAATGAGTTCAATTAATTTACAGGAAGATATGAGAAACACTATTACCGCTACAGAGTAGAACTCAAGGTGGGTAAGTGGTGGTGGAGGAAGGAGGAGGAAAGCAAAGCAGAAAAGAGTAAATACATCTTTCATTTGGAGTCACTTTTTAGATTTGCTCAAGTTTTCATGGATTTCCCACTGTCATTTGACCCTAAATAACTTCCATAAAGTAACACACTCTCACACAATGTATAATATCTGTCAAAGCAATAGCCTCCTTTCTTCAGGGATTAGTGTGTACTTATACTGTCACTTAATGTATATTTCCATAGATGAACCCATGCAATATTGGCCATTTATGTAGTGGATGCTGACAAATTTAATCAACTATTTCAGGGCCTTATAGATTTGAGTGGAATTGAGGTTTTTTTCTTTTTTGAAAATGCATTTTTTATTATTATTATCATAGGTCAGATGACAATGATTGTGGGTCAAGTTGGCTGTGGCAAATCATCACTACTTCTTGCTATATTGGGAGAGATGCAGACATTGGAGGGAAGAGTTCACTGGAGCAAGTATGTTTCATACAGCTATTGTTTTATTCACTTAAGAAGAACATAGTTGGGTTTTGCTGTGAGAAATGTAAGGTTCATGTCTCAGAACTGCATGTTAAATGACTATCATCATCCAGATCCTCTCTGGAAGGTGTCACCTGAAAACTTATGAAGGATTTTTATTGCTGTTTTGTTCATGGTTCAGAGCAGGCAGAGCAGAGTGCATCAGGAAGGGAAAGAGGCTACTCTGCTTATTAGTATCTAGTATATTAGCCCTAACAAATGATTTGACTAGAAAGCATGTACTATCCCTGTTAAAGAATAGTCTTCGGTGGTGGGAGTCAGCTCTTTATTTATGGTACTCCTATTATTGAGGTCTGCATTGTTATTCTGCTACTGTGCACACCTGTGAAAGCATAACAGGTTGGAGCTTCAGTCAAATGATACGTATGGGGTACCAGCATACAGGAAAGTCTGTCCTTCTTGCACAGTGTTGCTGCTGCTGCTAGCTGAAAATAAAGGTGATATATTAACACATGACCAGTGCTTTTCCCCTTCTCTGGTATCTGCCCAAGCCTCACCTATGGAAATCAGTGTTATTCTTCACAACTATACACTTAGAAAACAGCCTGAGGACACCAAATAACTAAAGAGTAAAAGCTCTGAAAAAGTTGTTGTTGAAGAGGGAACTGTCTGTGAGACCAAGCCTCAGGATCCACACGAGTTCAGACCCAAAGAACAAGAACTTCCAGTGGTGAGGCAGCAACCACTCTCCTAGACTAGGCAGGGCAATGGCTGTGAAAGGGATGTGCTGTAACCATAGAACTTGTTCTTTGAAAAAGGATCGATTCTGTTTTCTTAAAACTACTCAGCCGAACTCTTCTTGATTAGGTTTTTGAGGAAAAAAGGGTAAATTTCATCACAGAGACCAATATTTTGTTATCCCATCCTTTAACTAGTAACCTCTTTTTCCATCTTTTTTCTTACAGTAATGTTGCAAGGTGGATATTTTTGCTTTGCCTGTATAAACATGTGTTGCTTTTTCTGTTCTCTAGCCATATTTCACTGCCTGCTACTATAAACCTATGATCTCACTGGAGTAGCAGGTACAGTTGGAGCCAAGACAAGACTTTCTTTAGTTAAATTATATGTGAGTTTAAGCTTTGAAAGAAGACGACTGTTAATTGCTTTGAGACATACACTGAAGATTGTGACAGCACCATCAGGCAATGTTTTTCTGAGTAGTTCAAGAAAATAAAAGGACTGAGTACAGTGTATCTTGAAATTGTTCTTACAATTGTTTTCAAATATGCATTTGAGAAAGACTCAAATTTGCCCTAGAGAAAGATATGGGATCTTAGAAATATTAGAGAAAATGAGATGTCTTAGAAAGTTATTAAAGAAAATGTATGAAAAGCTATTTAAGTTTCACAACCTTCAAGAGAGATTAAGATCATGTTGTCAACTGATTAACAGTCAGTACATAATCAGGTAACTCAGGTTTTAGCAAGCATCTCAGGCCTTACTGAGTTCTTTTTCATTGCAAACTGTAACTTGGTACTGGTACTGTGATATAGCTGATGCAAACATGGTTATGTTTTGCTGATAATTTCAGAGTGCCTGACAGACAGATGAATACAGAAGGATACTTCAGGTATTTAACTAAGCGGATCCTACACTTTACAAAACCATAATAAATGTCCTATTTACTCTCTTAAATCCCTTTCTATGTGATTCCACGTGCATGACTAACACAGCTGCTGATCCAGGGATGAAATGCAGGCCAGGTGAATTCCAGAACAAATTCAAGTATAACAAAACAGTAATAGTAATGATGGACAAGATTTCAGCCCCAGTTATGCTGGAGTGAGTCTGCAATGCATCACTGTGAAAGTCCATCCTCAGGCTTGAATTCCTTGTTGCTGTTGCGTATATTTTCTGTATATTGAGCTGTTTTCTGTGGAAACAGGTTGTTGTATACTAAGTGAAAAGCATGGGAAACACGAGAATTATTAAATTAATCCTCCTGCATGGCCTATTGTGCCCTCAGGTTGTGGAAGAATTCAGGAAAAATTAGGAAAAGCCAGTGCTCCCCTCAGAAGTGTTGCCTTGTACAACTGCTTATTACAAGATTGTAACCACAGTGTTTTATAGAAAACACTGAAGGTCATTATTGACAGATGGGCAAATAATTGTCCAGATAATTGTCAGTTGCCAAAGTTGACATACCTACTAGCACTGCTGTGCAGCTCTGACTGACTGCATGGAATAAATTCCTACAAACTGCTGGGTAGAATTTGTATAGATGCTTGGCCTTGTCTTGCTCAAATTTGTAGCTTATACTAGGAGAGGAAATAATTATTCTGATGTTACAGTGATATCCTAGAGATTTTGTATCCCTTTATTCTCTTTCCTTTTCATTCTGCAGTCTGAGGGAATCTGGGCTTGGTTAGAGATACATTAGTCTCTTTTAAAACATCAAGGCTTAGCATAAAAGTTGTCCAAACTTCAACAAAGTCTCCCTGTAAATTTTCCTTAAAACCTTGATTTAAATGAATTTCTGTATTAGTTCAGCTTGTATAGCTAAACTCTTATAAAAATGACTAATTAACCTAATCAATTTTTCACACAGAGGGTCATTTCACACAGAGGGTCATCGGGCATTGGAATAGGCTGCCCAGAGAGGTGGTTGATTCACCTTCCTTGGAGGTGTTTAAGGCATGGGTAGATGAAGTCCTGAGGGACATGGTTTAGTGTTTGATAGGAATGGTTGGACTCGATGACCCTATGGGTCCCTTCCAACCTGGTTGTTCTATGATTCTATGATTCTATGATTCAATTTGGTCTTTTCGACCAATTCAGACTTGAATCTACCATGCTGCATTTGGAGGAAAATCTGTATTTTATGGTACAGAATAAAAATCAGTATAAATAGCCACATTTCAATAAAGAAATTAGAACAAAGATTACTAATCCCGGTCGGCTAATAAAATACTCTTTTTTTACAATAGAAACCTCAGGAGCTTCAGTTTCAGCCCACTCCCATGCCCTGCAATCACATCACTCTTTCAGACGCAGTAGGGTAATAAAGATCAAATACTAAACCTCCTCATTTGTTAAGACCTCAGATCAACAAAGGTCATACATGTGTTTATGCATGAGAGGATTAATGAGCAAGGGTTCTCAGAAATCTCACTCATCATATGGGAGAATTAAAGTATGTTTGTCAAGCTAATAATGGAATGTAATTTCTAAACAGAGAAAAAGACTTTAAGAAACAGAAATCGTAAAATTAGTTCTTGCTCATTCAGATAATCTAGTTGATTATAATGACAAATATATTAAATCTAGTATGGCTCTGCAAGGGGTCCTGCCAAGCTTGTGTCCAGTTTTTGTTGTACTTCAGAGGGTGCTCCCAAACATGCACATGAAACCATGATCCCTTTCTCTACCATTGCAATGCTTTGCTGATAAGAGTCTGGGAGGGGTTTAATGCAGGAAATTCAGATTTTCTTCTTTTTTGTTTGGCTTAACCTAACTTGTGATCTCTTTTTAATCTCTCATTAGACTTCATCTTTTACTTTTGTGTAACTTTTTTCCTGTTATAGAGAAGGTTGTGAGATTCTGCTGATTAAAGGACCAACTCTGGTGAAGCAGTGTCTGTTTTGAGCCATGATTTATGGCTCTCTGACTCTTATGAGATAACCAACAGGGTTTAATCACCTGTAATGTAATATCTTCTCTGGTGTTTGGTGAACAAAGGAAACACATGATTGTGCACTTAAGGAGACACAAATTATCAAAGTTCTTAGCTGATGTGCAGCACAGAAAGCAAGATGTCTCCGTTCTTGCATTTTAAGGAGGTTCTTAATAAGTGAGTCTGGCATTATGAGGGCTCTGCTGTTTGAGCTTTTATGCTCTTTGCCAGACTTGGATCCTTTGCTTATGAGTGCAGCTGCAGTTACTGGTATGCCAGCAGGCAAACAGACATTTCTTTCTCAGCAGTAAAATATTTTATCTGGAGGATTTGTAGCCTTGGCAGTGGAGGATTTGTTTGTTTGGTCATTTTTTAAGTCAGACAAATAACATACTAATATCCATTTTCTAATCATATGCTTACTCTAGGTATAAATTTACTCTTCCAGGTTTTGCATTTTGCAGTGATATGTCACCATAACCAGACTGGTGCACCATCACCGGTCCAGTACTGCTCTGGCTGCCATTCCATGCCCTTGACATTGTTAATAAGTCAATTAACAAACAGGTGGAACTGCAAAATAATCATTACTTTAATTACTGCCATTGCATGCTCTTTGAAATTTATTTCCTGGATACAATCTTTAAGACATGGAGGTAGACACAGAAGGGTAGGTGCTGTAGTGCCAGGCATGGCTTGATGCAGCCTTGCTGCTATAAACAGTTCCAAAATCTGCTCTGATTCAAAAGTGTATCTGCAAAACTTACCTTTTCTCCAGGGGAAATGTGATGTTAGTTACCAGCTTTTGCAGGTTGTTGGTGTAACATGCAGAGAAGCTAACTTATTGCTTGTCATTCTTTTGTATGCCCAGGCAATATTAATAATTTCACTTTTAAAATGTTTACAATACACTTTTCATTTTTAATATATTTCCTAACAACATAGCTTGCCTGTTTAGCCACTATGCACTATAGATATGAAACTATTGTATTTAGAAATTATATACTTCTAATTAGACCTTGTTTATTTTCCCTTAAAGAACAAAAACACCACAATGTGATGTTGAGTTTTTAAAATATGTGCTTAACTCCAGTTTTCCTTTAAAACCTGCACAAAATGTCATTCTTTATATTTCCTGATTACTAAATGTCATTTGCCATAACTTACAGCGTAAATGAAACTGAACCTTCTTTTGAAGCATCCAGAAGGTATTATTTCTGATTTTAGTGTATCCTAATACATTCATTCATTACTTCAGAATTTCCTCAAACCTTTATCTCTGTAACCTTCAGTCATCTTTGTGTTTTATTACCATGTTGATAATAATTTTCCATAGGATTAACTGATGGACTTGGTTAAATCCAGTGGATCCCAACCTTCTCCAGCCATTGTACCACGAGCTCAGTCTTGTCTGAAAGATGTTTAGTGCTCTCAGATGCCATTTGATATATCTGGGAGTTAAATGTGCTCCATATCTTGCAAGACAGGGCCTTTAGATATGAGACACCATTACATGTACCCTCCAATGTATTTGCGTGTTTTCTGGTCAGCTCTGGATTTCATGTTGTTTGTAACCCAGCTTAATAGTTTTGTGATGGAGCAGGGCACAGAGTGTATGAAGAAAACCAGCTATAAAGCCAGCAGCAGTCAAGGACTGACTCCACTTCTGGCTTCAGTGAAAGGGCCTTCAGGTTTGAAAAAAGGACAAACTAAACTGAAAAGAAATCATAGATGATAGAGAAGTAGTGGCACAAATAGCTGTGGTTGGGAGCCATACCATGATTTGCTACCTGATAACCCTGAAGACATATTTCATACTAGTGCATACTGAACTGCTAAAACTGCTATTTTTTGGGGGGGATACTGCTGACTGCTTCTGACCAGCTATTTCTCAAATCCTAGCATTCTCTCTCCCTCAATAGCAAATCCTCAAAATTTGCTTACATACAAAGCTGTATTACATGTATGGTTTCAAGCAGTATCATCAGAGAAGATAAGTATTTAGACCCACAAGCCAATATCAGTTCACACCTTCCTCCTCACACGTCTTGGGCATCTTATAAAAATGTCTGAAATTACATGATCTTTTTTTGCCATATGTAGGCAACGCAGCCAGGAGTAAATAGCATTCACGCCCTTATTATTTACATTTCAATAGATATATAGGCACATTTTAAGTATGTCTAATAAATACATGGGAGACTATAGTGATTCCTTCCTAACCTGTATTAAACTACTCTCTTTTTGATGTTACATCTGTTCATTGTGGATCAAATAGACTTAAAGAAACAAAAAATTCACTGAGAACAAAGTATTTCTTGTGCATACCACATAAAATAATCTAAAACTCCAGAAAGCAGCAAGTCAAGTGTCCTGATGCCTTTTGAGCAGTACCTTTTCACTACCTGTTTTAATATTAAAGAAAAAAAACCCATATAACTATTCTTGTGATAATTTAATAATTTTGAATATTTATATTTGCCTTTGGATTTAAATTTCAGTTACTAAATTGAGGTAGGTACCAGCTGTTCATAGGAGAATAGAATACAACACAGAGTGTACATTTTGCTATCAGGGATGAGAGTGGGTGCTCTTTTAACAAAAGCATCTAATTAAAAATTCTTCCTTTCGCTTTTGTGACAGTTGCTTTGCCTATGTGTTTCCCTGTATTTTTATGAATGCACATTCATAAATGCTTCTTAGTTTTTAAAAAACAGATTTTCAGACATTTCATAATGTGGGTGCTTTGCTTTTTACTAATACTTTTTATCTGTCTCTAGTAGAAACAGATACTCAGTGGCTTACGCAGCTCAGAAGCCATGGCTGCTGAATGCAACCGTCGAGGAGAACATTATCTTTGGGAGTCCATTTAATAAACAGAGGTAAATATTGACTTCCTTGTGAAAAAATCTGGCAGCTTTTTTTTTAAAGAGGATCTTGACTTGCTCTGCTGGAGGAAGTTTGTAGATTCTGAAAATATCAGTGCACGTTAACTCTGGGGTGCAATTAGATAACCTGACTTTTGGCATCTCAGAGGAAGGTTTCTGTTTTATATTAGTCTTCAAGGCTCCCTTTAAGGTTCCCCCTCTAATCAGAGTGCACGTCTAAGAAATTTGTGAGAAAACTCACAGCAACAGTGGCTTTCCATGGAATATAGCACAAGTTCAATGTGTATTTTTCAAGCAGCTAAAGTTAGGTGAGATGAATCTCATCTTTGGAGAATACTGACATATTTTTGTTTTGTTTAATGGAGCCTGGGATTGCCAGAGGACTCTGGGATTCCAGGCATGTTTCCACTGAGTTCATGTGCTAATCCTGCTGTGATCAAATTACTGGAGCAGGCACTTTATGAAAACACTGCCCGCTTGAAGATGTAGTGCCTCAAGGAAATAACCTTAATTCTTTCTTTAGAAATACAGGAGAAAGGAGTATGAAAGTGAGGTACGCATCTTCTGTTGTGCCTATCCAGCGTTTTTCTTGTTTTGTCCTTTTAAAGGTCAGCTAACAAATGGAGTGGAAAAAGTGACTAGACTTAAGGAAAACAAATTGCTGATGTTTAAAAAGGCAACACTCTCTTTATTTTAAGTTATTAAAAATGCATCCCATTCCTCTCAGTGTGCTCTTTGTTAAAATGTATGCCTCTATTCCCACTTAATAAAACTTAGAAGAAACCAAATATCTCAAAAAACCGATAAACATCTAAAACTGCAGGGACAAGAAAGATTCTTCTTCTACTGCATTCATCAGCCTAACTTCACTCATATCAAAGGGGCAAGGCTGATTCACACCCCATAAGCAGTCTGACCCCAGCTGCTCATAAGCAGGTGATCTGTGATACTCTGCAGACTTAGAAACCTCACAACACATTTCAAGTTTTTGCAAGTGGCTTTCTGATTCAGGCAAGTTTAGAAGTACTGTAAGGATCCTTTGTCCTCTACTGTCCCACTGAAGTAAATGTGAAGGCACCTGAAGGTGGGAGAATAATAATCCACTGGAAAATGGTTTCAAATACTCGAGGGTCCAGCAAAACAGCTCTGTGATAGGGAGGAATGCACTCAATAATTTATGTAATTGAACCTTTAAAAAGTAGGCTTGCCAATAAAGATCTCAGACAAATTTTTTACTTTGTGTAGTTTACAGTGCTCCATGATTATTCAGTGAATAATCATTTTATCCTACTTATTTTTGCAGTTATCCAACCATCACAGAGCCATAATAGCTTAGCAGTGAATTTGAACTGAAGGTTTTTGTGTTAGCAAAGTAAGTGGCTGGTTAAATTATAGTTATGACCACACTGTTTTTACAGGTACAAAGCTGTTACAGATGCGTGTTCTCTGCAGCCTGACATTGACTTACTACCATTTGGTGATCAGACAGAAATTGGAGAAAGGGTAAATAGCAGGAATGCTTTTATGTCTGCTTAGTCTGCGTATTAAGAAGGTGCTCTCTGATGTCACTCAGACAGATCCAGTCTGCATTGGGCTGCCAGCCTGGTAAATAATTGTAATTCACCTCGGGTTACTCTAAAAAAAATATAAATGGAAAAATTTTTTCCTTCAACTGTTTCTCAAACAGGATTTTTTGTTCAGTGTCCTATGTTTTGCTTGCAGAATTTGATGCAGTCATTAATTTTTTTTTCCGTCTAAGAAGCTTACAATGCTTAGAGAAGCTTTTCATAATTTACACTTATCCATACTGCTGAATAATAAGTTTTCTTCTGATACTATATGAGGATTATACTTATTTATCAACAGGATTAGCATTTTAACAAAGCTTTTTATTTTTATTGATAATCTGTATAACTGTAAAAAGTTTCACATTTCCAAAGTCCTACCATAATGTTTATTCAAAGATGCATATCTGATTCATTATACTCATTAGGGGATTAATTTAAGTGGCGGCCAACGACAGAGAATCTGTGTAGCTCGAGCACTCTATCAGAACACCAGCATTGTCTTCTTGGTAAGATTTTTCTTTTTCACATGGAGCATGGAAAACTAGTAATATAACTGCCATTCTTTATATTTAGTTTTAGAAAAAAATAGTACTAGATTTAGAAAATCATAGAAACCTGTATTCAGCTCCAAATCCAAATTATGGAAATGAGAAATACACATTCACCAGAGGCAGCATCAAAATATACTGGGAGACAGATGAAGGTGGGATTTCCTGCAGAGACTAATACCTGAGGAGTAGAACAGGTTGCTTAACTTCTGCTTCCTCTCAATGGTGACCTAATATCAACACAGCCCACTGAAATCACCGAGATGTCTGTTAAGGAAAAGCACTATAATGCAACTAATTGTGTGCAATGAACAGATTAAAGTTTCAGCACTCACCCGCAGAGTGCTATGGATTTGGATAAATTTTCCCTTCTCTGTTACTAATTTCCAAGTACATCAGGAATTGCAAGAGGCTACTGCTCATGAAGTGGCTCTTCAAAATTAACCAGGGGCTTTTATTCTTAAAGAAAAAGTGTTTGCATGTTAATATCCTCACCTGAATGTTACCTTGTTGCTAGCTACGCTCGCTGAGTATGAAGACCAAGCACAATGGCAGTTTAATTTGGAGGAAATTTAAACAGTTCCTTACTCTTCTTTATGTTTTCTGTACCACTTTCCCATTATTTTCTGTCGGGCATTCCTGATCAAGATTATTTCACACTGTCAATGTGGCACCAGCACTGCACACATCCAAACAAAAAAATTATCCATTGCTATGAACTGAAAAGCAATGCATTCTAGCTCACTGTTTTGTAGTGTAGCCCTCTGACTAGGTCTTAGTCATTAAGGATAGACGAGACTTTAGTAATGGCAGATGCTTCCAATTTTTTTTTTAAACAAAAATCTTGAAAGAAATAGAACTAATTTTCATAATCTGTTGTAATATTTTTTCATTTTATTGGATTGCAGGATGACCCATTCTCTGCACTGGACATTCACTTAAGCGATCATTTAATGCAGGAAGGGATTTTGAAGTTTCTGCAAGAAGATAAGAGGACTCTTGTTCTCGTGACACATAAATTACAATATCTACCACATGCTGATTGGGTAAGAGAAGAGTTACCATGATGCAGCTTTGCTAATGATGAACATAAACTTGAAGTTAGCACCATAGCACTTGATGAGATCACCACTTTTCTCTGTAATAGAATCCCACCTTCCTAGTTCCATATGTCACATGGCTAATTGCCACTTTACATACTACAAATTTTATACCAGAAGAAACTATTTCATTTTTGCACTATTTGTGCAGTGTTGTTTGAAAGCCATTGTAGAATTATAACATAATTGCAAATATGACTATTGCTCATTGTATCCAGTCAAGGCTTTTTAAAAGTACAGGTAACCATGGCTTATAGAAGTTTCAGTTTATGAGCTATGTTGTCAAATTTAAGAAGTTATTAATAAAGTGCTGAATAATATCAACACAGAAATTTGCATATTGGTAATCTCAATAGTACTCAGACGTGTCCTGTAGGATCCAGGTCAGTGATTATGGTATCTATGTTGCTGAATAGACTTACTGGATGCTTCCTCCCTAGATCATAGCAATGAAGGATGGAATGGTGCTTAGAGAAGGGACACTAAAGGATATCCAAACCAATGATATTGAACTATATGAACACTGGAAAACTTTGATGAATCGCCAAGATCAAGAATTGGAAAAGGTAAATAGGACCATTTGGGCAAGCATGACCTTTCTGAAAAAGAATTTTTTTTTTTCAGTTAATTTCAAAAAAACCAGAAAGCAAGTTTTAACCTAGACATTAGGGAAAAAACCCAAAATGAACTGTAAGGAACTTTAAGGACTGTAATAGATTGTCTAGGAATTATGTGGTATATCCATCATGGGTGGATTTGTAAAGACATATAAGGCAAACATCTTTTTGAAATGTGGTACATAACTGATCCTTTCCTGGGGTCAGGGGTGGACTAAAGGACTTACCCAATTATCTCTTAGCCTTTTATTCTGTTATTGCCAAGAGCATTTAGGATTTTCTAAAGACTGATTTTTAAGGTTTTGTAATTTCAGAAGAGAGGGGATGAAATAATCGAAGAAAGACAGGGGTAAGAAAGTGGACAAGGCAGGATTTTGTGAACAATAAATATCCTAAAATACTGTGCTTTTATGTTCTGTGAGATAAATTCCCCAGTCTCTTTGAGGTTACTATTGGTGCTACCACAATGGCAGATATTTAAGGCCTCAAATAAATGAATAAGTTCTCTTATTACAGGATATGGAAGCTGACCAGACTACTCTTGAGAGAAAAACTCTTAGAAGGGCCATGTATCCTAGAGAATCCAAATCACAACTGGAAGATGAAGATGAAGGTATGTCTTATTGTTTCACTTTATTTATTCTGTTACCCCATGTATCATCACCTTTCCACTTGAACAGCTGGCAGCTCATAGCAACAAAGTACAAAGATATTGATGACACTTGGTATAACAGTGGAAATCCAATACTTCAACTTGTTTAGAATATGACTTGCTTAAGGAAGCCCATCTGTAGCCGTGTCCCTCATGAGAAATCTGTTCTGGGCTCTTCATATATCCCTGTGTGATCAAACTTGTGGCTACTTTTAATTCCTTTTTGGATACGGAGTTAATCGGGGTTTTGCTAGCTGAGACTCTTTATGGGAGAAATTTTATGCTTTATTCTCAAGCGTAACTTCTTGTTCACCCAAACTTTAGGTGGTTTTAGCAGCTGCAGATTCAGATTCACATCATTTTTAAAGCAGGATGGAAGGAGACAAAGGGTTGGATGTTGGCATCTGGCAACAAGACCTACTACAAACATCCCTGGGATGCCAGTCAGTCCTGGCAAGCAGTAACTTTGTGCTAGGGAACAGAAGAGGTGAACTTTAGGCTTTACCTTAACTCAACAGGAGATCATGATGATGTTGGCTGGAAGGTTCACAGAATGCACACTGGCTGTTAGCAGGCTCTTTACTGCTGCCTATTTCATCCAGCAATGCTCATGATGGATTGTCATTTTAAGTCATAGTCTGTGCTGGATTGCTCCGTTTTGATGAGACTGCCAACCACTGCACAAAAGACAGAGCTGGACCCCGAAGCCACTGAGATGGAAATATTATGTTGGCTTCATATTTCTTTGACAGAACTAAAGAGAACATCTCTTCCTCTGTCCGGTCATCAGTACAGTTTATCAGTTAAATTCTTGGAGGAGTTTAAATTGAGGTCATTCCCAAGCTTCTCCCTTCAGTCTGTGCAAGAAAGTTTTACGAATAACCTGTATCTTCTTTGTGGGGTAAGATAGAAAACACAGGAAAAAAAAAACCACGTCCAAATAGTTAACAGGATGCCTGCAAAAAGCATCACTAAGATCATAGAACACATATCAGTAACTGTAGGGCAGAAATATAACCTGACATTGCATTCCAGATCATCTGCACTTAGGTGAACTAGGGAACGAATGTGAAGTCTCTGTGTCTCAAAATGTGTAGAATTTCAACTTTCAAGAAATCACTTACAAATAAATTTTCAATGTTCAAAATCAGAATTGAGTGGAAATACTATCAGTTCAGGGCTGTCAAGAGTAGGTCAACAATTCCGTTCCCCAAGCACAGCCTACAAGGCTGTGATGTATATTTATACTACTTGGAAAAAAATATTTTTAAATGCAGTATTTATACATCCATGAAATATATATTTCCCATTGAAGACATTTTGTACCAATTGCATTTCAGTATAATGTGAACAATTATTGTATAGTTAAAGGCAGCAGTGAAGAAATATTAATCCCACAGCTCTGCTCTTCTACACAGACAAAACGTAGGTGCTCAGAAAAAAGTAAAACTGGAATTCTTTCATGCAACAGATGTCAAGGAGATGGAAAGCTTTGGAGAGCTTTTCAGAATTTCCATTTGACCCAAAGCAGTCTGTTGACTATATAATAAAAGCAACCAAACAGGTTGGGAAAGGCCTAGTCTTTAATATAAATTGTCAGTACTGAAGACCTGACTTGCAAAAATAGTTATTACCAAAACTGTAACTAGTTGAAGTCTATATAGTTGCTTAAAGAGCACAGGGCAAGTCTTATGAAAATATGGCTGAAGTGTTTGCTGTTTTTAAATGTCAAATTTGATTTTGCTATTAAAATTAAAATTCAAAATAAAGCATCAGCCAAATCCAGTAAAACTAGGTATAATTTTTTAGTACTGAATCCAAGCTAACTTGATCATATGTCTGGATCACAGAGGAAGAAGAGGAAGAAGATGAAGATGATAACATGTCAACTGTCTTGAGACTAAGAACGAAGATGCCTTGGAAAACCTGCTGGAGATACCTAACCTCTGGAGGTTTTTTCTTGCTATTTCTGATGATTTTCTCAAAGTTGTTGAAACACTCCGTTATAGTGGCCATAGATTACTGGCTTGCTATGTGGACATCCATGGACAATGCAAAGGAATTCAGGAATGCTGATGATGATAAGAGCACAAATAAGGTGGGTCATATCCCTTAGCTTGACAGGAAAATAAATAAATAAAAAGATAGATGTAGTGACATTCATTATTAGATAGGATGGATGAATTGTTTATGATAGAACATAAGACAATTCTAATTTTATCAGTCTTCAAACATGCAAAACTGAAACAGAAATATATTTGAGGTTAGAAAATTTGACATTTCAAAAGTAGGAATCTCACATTACATTTTTCATCTGAGTTTTTTAACACCTAAGTCAATGATCCTATTTTCCTGATTAATGTCTGTCCAGTAGTGTCTTGCTAGAAAAAAAAAATTCTTCCCATGTACTACTTAAATACAACCTGCCTATAGCTGTAAATTTGACTCATATGCAAATATCTTACTGGAATCCACCTAGTAAACTTTCAGAAGGCTTAAATGTGTTATACACCTGGCAGATTAGTTTAGGATTTGCTCTGGGAATTTTAGCGATCCACGTACTTGATGAAGTGGAACTTTCCAGCATCTCTCAAATGCCTTGACTACTGAGAAGTGCTACTTCTTCATTTTTCTGGGCTAACAATTTGCATACTTCCATATTTATCCGGTTAGTCTGTCTTCACAGTTCTTACTCATCATTAGGTTGAGACATCTTAGAAATGCCAGACATTCTAATGAAGTGAACTTAATGAACTGAAGTTCCATCACAGTTCTTTTATTTCCCAAAGATTATATTAATATAATTATGTAGTATAAGAGATAATAGCTGACTAGTGCATTGCACATTAGGAACTTCCTAGTGGAAAAGAGGAATGCGAGTATTTCTAGGACTGATATACTTGTTGTTTTATTAGACTTCTCATGTAGCTGTCTTCAGCATCCTCTCTGGAGCAGGAATAGTCCTTTGCCTTATCACATCTTTGACTGTGGAGTGGATGGGCCTCACAGCAGCCAAGAATCTACACCATAATCTCCTAAACAAGATCATTCTTGGACCAATCAGGTACAGCAAAAATAATGTTCTTCCTGAAAACCTACATGTCCAAAACTTAGCCTGTTTTTATTTTTTTAACTAGAATACTTCTGTGAAAAGCTCTTGTAGATGTCCTGTTTTCTTCACAGCCTCAAAAAGTGAAAATAACTAGTGAAGTGATCGGGGTGAAAGTTCCATGTCAGAACATGAGATATTCTGCCCCCTTTTTAGTCTGGCTGAAATATGTCAGATAGCTGGCACTTCCTTCAAGGCTGCTTTAAGTGCAGTTCTAGCTCCAGGACACCCAGCTCCAGCCCTGAGCAACACATCAAACGATGTGGACATCAAGTTTCTTCTGATGGCCAGGAACAGGTTCTGTGCACAGAACCATACTCTCTCACAGGCAGCATGATAGCCAAAAGAATGCCTGCATAAGAAATACAATTATCATAGTTCTTTTATGAAATAATTGAGTCCTGATGCCCAGAACTATGCAAGAGTTTGAGTGTTGGTCAGGGACAAGCTGTAAGGAAGGGCTGAAAGAGCAGGGGACAGGTTATTGGAAATGGAGAATTAAAAGTTGGCGGGTGATGCCAAGAGAAGAACTTGGATAGTCAGAATGCAGACTTCAGTTTATGTCATTCTTACTTCCTGATTAGTTTTAAAAAACGATAGCTTTGTGTTCTGTCTGATCAGGCTTCTTGTCCAAAACTGGAATTCCTTTTTGGGTAACATTTTATTTATAATTTGTTCAACAGGTTTTTTGATACGACTCCACTGGGGCTAATTCTAAATCGCTTCTCTGCTGATACAAATATCATTGATCAGGTAGACATATTAATATATTCTGGTTTATTACATGCTGGATTTGTAAATTTTCACTTAGATACCAAATAAGATGATGTATTAAAGTATTCAGTAGAGAAAGGCATAGCAAAACCCAGATCTGGGAATGATAACAGACAAATTCTAAGCAGAAAATACACTTATGTTGTAGCAATAAAGGCAGATAATCTTTAAAATAAACATGGTGGGAGATGGTGGCTCTTAATATTTTCATAGGCAAACTGGCTGCTTCTCTTGGAAGGCTGTAGTAGTAAAAAAAGCAGATTTGGGGCTCAAAACAGGAACAGGCTAGAAGATAATAATTTAAATTCATATGGGAGTACATGTGACAAACAGGTGTCCCACCCTGGTGATGGAACGTGTCAATTTAGAGCATTCAGGCAGAGGAATGGATGATTTCGCTATGGCTGTGAATTAAAATGTTTCGATGAGTAATAATCCTGAATGTAAGTGTGATGGGAATGTGGAAGGAAAATTAAGAGGCTCTCAGAAAGAGCATCATGTTTCTTTAAATACTTGGAGTATCAAAACCAATTTTCTTTTTATTGCCTGTTATATAAATGAGGTGGAAACAGCTTTTGTTTCCCCATGATCTTTGAAACACTGACCTGTAGGAAAAAAAATATTGACTAATTTTTTAACCTCTAGACATTTGAGTAGTAGACTCACAGAAACTCCTGACATAAGGAGAATATCAGTAAGTCCACAGCGTTACATGCCACACTTTCCCTCTAGTTCTCTATAGGAAAAGGAATATCATGGTAGTACCATTACCTTTTGCCTTATGTTTGTTTTTTGTTTCACTCTAGCACATCCCTCCTACTCTGGAGTCTCTTACCCGGTCCACCTTACTCTGTCTGTCAGCCATTGGAATGATTTCCTATGCCACTCCATGGTTCCTTGTTGCCCTCGTGCCTCTCGGGATAGCATTCTATTTCATCCAGAAATATTTCAGAGTTGCTTCCAAGTATGTATTAAAAAATGGTCCTGAAAACGTCTTCTAAAAGATTGTACATAAGAAATGTGGTAAAGCATTAACTGCTGTTTGGTATTATCCAGTTAACAGGCACGGTGAGTGTTCCAGTACAGTTGGCTTCTTATTGTATACTTATCTTATTGTAATTGTATCAGTCATTCCCCTTAAATCAGTGGTACAGAAGGGGCACATATCAATAACATAGCTTCACTTTAACCTACTTTTCATCAGCTTTCCTCAGAAATGTCAAGATTTTTTTTTATATAAGAAACCCTTAATCAAAAGTCAAAAAACAAAGACATTTAATTATGAAATAATTTGCTTAAATCCTCTGAGATTTTCCAGAAACCTTGTTCTTTCCCCAGCAGGTATCCAAATCAGTGCTGTTCATGGCAGTACACCTTGTCTCAAGGTGCCTAAGGAATTAGGAAACTTGAATTTAATTCTTAAATGCATTATGTTCTTCTGAATGTTACCCTGTCCTGCAACACATAGCAGTCCACACTATTTAAACTTCTTACTTAAAATACAGGAGTAGGTCAAATCTGATATGTTAGGCCACAGGGAAATACTATAGTTTATCTATGTGATTTTATATGTGCGGGTAATTCTCCATCTGTCTTCAAAGATTGTATTCTTTCATGCTGTACCAACAGCCATACTATACAAGCTAGCAAGAAGTTGGTCGCCCCATAGGTCAGCTCTCATATACACACGTGCACTCATTGTTTTTGCACTCGCTGATCTTCTGCAAGTCTGCAACTATCTATCTATCTCATTCATTTTATTGCCTTACAGTTTTCTGGGAAAATATGTAATAGCAAGTGTTTTTCTTCTTTTTTTTCAAAACTGTTTAAATCAAACGCACTTAAATCACTTATGCATCTAGGATTGGATTGATTTGTGTTCTTTCAGTCCAAAACAAAGATTAATAAATCCAATTTATTTCTAGAAAAAAATTGTCTTGGTAAACATAAGATGAAGGAATAGTTTCAGACAGTATAATGTACTTGCTTGCAGTACTATAAAGGCATATCAGCTTCTCTAATTTTTAGAAATGCAAATATTTACAGTATTTCTTGCAGAAGTTTGACTTTGTTGTATTTTCCATTACATCTCTCAAAAGCTTCTGTATATTTTCCGTCATAAATTTGAAAGAGAGTATATTTATCATCAAAATGTAAGCAGTAAATTCAGTTCTGTATACTATAAGACTCAGCATTGTGGAGCAGCTCTTTCTCCCAGACTATCTAATACAGTGTAAAGTACAGTAGGATTTTAATATAAAGAGTTTAAGTATCTAATGACCTGGCCTGTCTTCTATTTATACGACTGGCTGCTATGCCAATGGCAGAGTGTTAAAGAAAGATATATTTGTTTCTATGTTTTGATAAATGTTCCTGTTTCAGGAAACTGGAACATTTTAAACTTGAATATCATTGTTCCATGCAGGTCTTGAAAATACCATTGCTGAATAATTGAGGAAATTTCTCATTCACATTGTTTCTCTGTCAGTGCTGTTTCTATTTCAACCACTGTGATAATGTTAACACTACAAATAGAAGAGTTGCTAATCTGTTGTGTTTTGCATTCAGCAAATGTTGTGGTACTTGCAGATATTCAAAATGAGGCAAGGTAAATGTGGAAAGTCACCTTCATTGTTAAGGTAGCTGTTAAAGTTGCAGTAAAATAGATAAACTTGCAAATAGATACACAATTTTTTAAATATCTGATGTAAGAACTGCAATAACATCCTATAAATTTTAAAATCAAGTTTTCAGAATTTAAGTTAATTACATTGCTTATATTAATAAATCAGAGTGTTTGAGAATAAAAGGCAATTAGGATCCAGCTAAACTGGACAGCAGGTTTTTATCTAGGAGAAATGTGATAATGTCACTGTTGCTGTGGGACAAATAGAAGCTTAGTTGTGATCAAAATACAGCTCATGGAAGTGTTGTCTGCTATGCAGTAAAACTTTTGTAGATGGAGATGTTTACATTGTAATGTCTACCTGTTGCTTTTTATGCTCCCAGGGACCTACAGGAGCTTGACGACAGCACCCAGCTGCCTTTACTCTGTCACTTCTCTGAGACAGCTGAAGGGCTTACCACCATTAGAGCATTCAGGTCTGTAAAACACATGATCAGAGGGAGGCTTGGGTTTGGTCCACACAGTTTTCTTGAACATGTCTGAGGGCAAATTGTTGGATTTGGTGGACTTTATTTAGTCCACCTCAAAAAAGGGAAGAGATTTTTTTTCCTGTTGCTTTGCCACACCTCTAAATACTTGTGCACATTTTCAGTATCATAGTAACATATCTGTATTGTTTTTTCACTGAATTAAAGATGATTACTTTCTTAGGGTACAGTGTTTAAACTTTTAAGGTGTCTAGATTAACAATGCCTTACCAGGACAGCAGGGAAATCTCCTTTGCCAGGCCACCCCCACTCCTTGACAGCCCCCTGACATATCCTACAAGATGTGCTATCCAAGTTCCCTGGAATAATTTCTGTATTTAACTCACTTCTCAGGCAGGGAAACACTATAGTGCTTTCCAACTGAAAGTCAGTATGCAGCTAGGGAGATTTTCTAAGAAAAGTATGGCAGAATAGAACTTGATCTTCATATTCTAAACCATAGCCTTGTCCATCAAAATTGAAAAAAAAATCCGTAGAATTCAGAGAGTTTTTCCAACTTTCCATGCATATATTTTTTCTCTACTTACTACATGAAATATATTTCAAATTCTTCTTGTATATTCATTATATTATAGCTGGCATGGCTGTCAGATTGCCAGCTTGACGTGGCTCCCCAGTAAGTGCAACACACACTTATTCTGTACACTGTAGAATTTTGAACTGTGCAGATATCACTGCAATGCTATTTACATATATATAGCTGTTTTTATGCTATGAAAAAGCGTGGGGCAATGGGGGGAAGTTATGCCAGGTTTCCTCACGCATTAGGAGAGAGCCCTCAGACGCACTTCTGCTCTCCTACCGTGATGGTGCGAGGGCTGAAGCAGCTCTGCTATGGGGACAGGCTGGGAGAGTTGGGGTTCTTGAGCCTGGAGAAGGCACTGAGGAGACTGTATAGCGACCTTCTAGTACGAAACTAGGGGAGATTCAGGATAGACATTAGGAAAAAGAAAATCACAGGAAGGGTCATTGGGCATTGGAATAGGCTGCCCAGGGAGGTGGTTGATTCACCTTCCCTGGAGGTGTTTAAGGCACGGGTGGATGAGGTGCTGAGGGGCATGTTTTAGTGTTTGATAGGAATGGTTGGACTTGATGATCCAGTGGGTCTCTTCCAACCTGGTTGTTCTATGATTCTATGATTCTACACAACTATTTGATCAGCTTAAGACTGCTTTGTCCCTTCAAACTAGCTTTAGGACCTACGATATCAGTTCAGAGTGCTGTGGTAAGGACTGTGGCATGGCAAGCAAAAATGTTGCTGTTTTGAAGAGGTGCAAACCAGTGGTCAGTATGAAATGTTTAAACAAGCTTTATCAACCAGAATAATGCATTGAAACAGTAAGGTCTGATGCCAGTCAATGCTGACGGTTGAGAGGTTCACAGCAGTCTTTCATCATGTTGTCTCCTGAGAAAGATGAAGGAGCTTAGCTCTTCTTCAGAGTCATTCAGCTTCTCTTTACTTTACAAAATGGTAAAGTGGGCTTAGATGGCAGAGAGCAAAAGGTAGCCCTAGAAAAGGATAAGGTGAGTTTTCCAGGATCTCTGGAGCTAATTTAAGCTATTTTGTTTTCCTGTTGTGCTCTACTGCCAACCAAACCTGAAACCTCTACTGGGTTTTTTTTTTTCAGCAAACTTGTATTTACGATAGTCCTGTTAGTCATTCACTTTGAGTTCAGTATGTTCCAGGATAAAATAGAGCAGCTCCTCGCATAACTTACCACAAAGTATCACAGTTGGATCAGAAAGTAATTTCAGTGACCTTAGCTGTTTGTCATCTGACAGGATAAAAGTCTAAAACTGGCCAGAAGATGAGTTGGATGTGGATGAAAAGATACAGATTGAGCATGTCACATTTTCCATTAGGAAAGCAGGAGTTTTGCTGCCAGAAAGATGGACGAGCAGAATATTCAGTGCATATTTGTTCCTTCGCGCGTCATTACTGTTACCAATTGTTTTGGGGAGGTTCCTTGCTATGTTTACAAGCTGTGCAGCAGGCAATAAATTATCAGTGGTAAAAGCTAAAAAAAAGAAAAAAAAAGTTTCTGGCAGAACAGAGATTACAGGTGCTTCATAGAAGGGCCCTTTAACTTTGAAATGGAGGAGCTTGCCAGGATAGAACAGATGATAAGCTGCTGAATGAAGCGGAGCTAGTTTATTCAAGTGAGGGCATTTAACAGACAGTACAATGTTAAACAGTGAAATGGTTTCCATCTGACTGCAGGTCATACCTAAAATACTGCAAGGCACCACAAGTTTAATGCGCTTACATCAACAAAGATTTCCCCTCCCTCCTCAGAGTGTCTCTACACAGTTAGACACTCTGATATCCTTCCACTCACCCTCGTTGTAGCTGTCTGAGTTGCTTAGTCAGTGTGTAACTGGCTGAGTAGCTGAAAGGTATTGATCAACCAGTCAATCTACAGTCGACATCAGTTGAAACCTCAGAGATGTTATTCCTGTTGAAGACTCCCGCAGCTGACCAGATAACTTCTGAAATCAGATTTTTAAGCTGACAAGTCAGTCCTCTGCTCTTGCTGGTGGCTTGTGAGGTGGAAGTGAGGGGCCACAGCAGTGCTCACCTGTGAGATGACTGGAAGGACGCAGCAGCTGCGTTGCATAGCTATAAAAGTGGATATGCTCTGGGAAGTAAAACTTATCCCTAGCACCCTGGCATTGCAATCTCTTCGAAGAGAGAGGCTCTGGTCCAAAATCTATTTCAATATAATTACTTGTTGAACAATTGTATGCTCCCCATTGTATGTGTAGCTCTGCTTGGTTAAGGAGAGCACTGGCAGCAGGTATGGTTCCTCATGGAAGAGTTTTTAACTCACAGTTTGACAAAGGCAGAAGAGCAAAGCCTTTTGGTCTTGGGGGAGGGGAGAGAAAGGAGAGCTTGCAGCTTTAGCCTTTTGTGTATGAATGTGTAATGTGTTGTAATATAACAACTTTGCTCTTGGCAGGCACGAAGCCAGATTTAAACAACGTATGCTGGAACTGACAGACACGAACAACATTGCCTACTTATTTCTATCAGCTGCCAACAGATGGCTGGAGGTCAGGACGGTACGTTCAGTTTAGTCCCAGCCATGGTTTTGAAACCTTGGAAGCAAACAGAGACTTTGCCTGATGCAAAGAAGATAATAACGAGAATTAATCTTGCAATGAGATTATACACAGTTTCTTAAAATAGATCAGGATTGTTTATGTTAAACCCACAGGGTTTTTTCAGCTTTCTTGGCCAGGAGTAAGAAAATACAAGTCTCCCTCATCTTTTGCTGTTGTGATGTCTAGTGTCTGAAGAGAGTGTAAGAACAAACATTTACGTAACTTGAAATAATGCTTTCTCTACTACTGTGCAGCATCTGCAAATCTGCCACAGCAGGAACTACTTTCAAAGCAGAGCATGTCTTTTAAGTAGTTTTGTGAACTGTGCCATCATCCTGTCAAGGCTGTTCAAGGCACCACTGAGGTTCCAGGTCCTGAGGTATCTCCCCAGCAAGAGCTTTTATTGCATAGAATCATAGAATCAACAGGTTGAAGAGACCCACAGGATCATCGAGTCCAACCATTCCTATCAAACACTAAACCATGTCCCTCAGGACCTCATCCACCCGTGCCTTAAACACCTCCAGGGAAGGTGAATCAATTACCTCCTTGGGCAGCCTGTTCCAATGCCCAATGACCCTTTCCGTGAAAAAATTCCTCCTGATGTCTAGCCTAAATCTCCCCTGGCGGAGCTTGAGGCCATTCCCTCTTGTCCTGTCACCTGTCACTTGGGAGAAGGGGCCAGCTCCCTCCTCTCTACAACTTCCTTTCAGGTAGTTGTAGAGAGCAATGAGGTCTCCTCATCCTCCTCTTCTCCAGGCTAAACAACCCCAGCTCTCTCAGCCGTTCCTCATAAGGCCTGTTCTCCAGACCCCTCACCAGCCTTGTTGCTCTTCTCTGGTCTTGCTCCAGAGCCTCAACATCCTTCTTGTGGTGAGGGGCCCACAACTGAACACAGGATTCAAGGAGCGACCTCACCAGTGCTGAGTACAGAGGGAGAATCACCTCCCTGGACCTGCTGGTCACACCATTTCTGATACAAGCCAGGATGCCATTGGCCTTCTTGGCCACCTGGGCACACTGCTGGCTCATGCTCAGTCAGCTGTCGTCCAACACCCCCAGGTCCCTCTCCTCCTGGCAGCTTTCTAGACAGACTTCTCCTAGTCTGCAGCTCTGCATAGGGTTGTTGTGCCCTAAGTGCAGGACCCTGCCTTTGGCTGTGTTAAACCTCATGCCATTAGACTCAGCCCCGAGGTCCAGCCTGTTTAGGTCCCTTTGCAGAGCCTCCCTACCCTTCAGCAGATTGACACTTCCACCCAGTTTAGTGTTGTCTGCAAACTTGCTAAGGGTACACTCAATGTCTTCATGCAGGTCATTGGTGAAGACATTGAACAGGGCTGGACCCAGCACTGAGCCCTGGGGAACCCCACTTGTAACTGGCCTCCAGCTGGATTTAGCACCATTTACTACCACCCTCTGGACCCGACCATCCAACCAGTTTTCTAGCCAGAAAAGATTTAGAGCTCCCATTTGCAGCACCTTTACTGCATCTGTGAACCTATACTCTATGATTTACAGTACTGTTTAATATCATGAAAGATGGCAGAACTAGACTTCAATAGAAAAACAAATGACAGTAGAACACAATGCAGCCAGTGCCAGTGAGACAGGCTCTTGGCTTTTATGGGGGCTCTCCAGGGACAGCATATGTGGAGGTTCCCTGATTTGCAAGTAAAGAAGCAAGAAAAATCACTGTGATTTTCTTATTCATCTGACACTAAAAGAGCAGTGAATAAACAGAACAATGACCTGATTCTACTAGACATAAATAGTAACAGCAGGATTAATCTTCAACTTCAAAGGCTATATCCTTACCTTCACTTCCTGGTATGCTGGCAGAGTAACAAATTTGTGCTCCATTTCTTATGATGGCACAAATTTCCCTCATGCACAAAGCTTTCAGCTTCCTACAGCATCCAAGATCAAGCTGAACTTGCTTCCAAATTAAAGACAGATAAATAACAGAGCAGATAAAAATATTGGAATACACTGGCAGTGACTGCTAACATCTCACAGTCTTAGACTTGCTTACATAAAGAATGAATATCGCTTCATCATAGCATTAGAAATAGTGTGGTCGCTCCAAGGAAGAGCTTATTTAGTTCTGCCTGATGGCACAGTAGTATTACTATCAGTTAAACCTTTACAGTTTTAATAGCAACTCCCAGGTGCTGATGGAGAATCAAGATTTTTGTGCTTCTACTTCCCTGTACATTTTAGGTTTGAATCTGTCATCAGCTCATCAGCACTTTTTACGGAAAGATGAATGAGGCAGCCTTCATTTCAAATCTCAGAGGGGAAGATTCCAGGCAAGATATTATCAGGCAGAAGGAAAAAAATGGATGGAAAATGCTAACCCTGCAATCCAAAGTAAATATAACGCAGGGAGCAGTGAGAGAGTGGGAGTATCAGCAGTCTCATGAATTAGGCACCTTGACAATTACATGAGATCACATGGCAATTACTTCAAAACTGAGGTACACATCAAGATGGGTTCAAACTCCTACAAAGCTTATGAGAAATCAGATCTTTCTAATGCAGCCCACGCAGCAGCTTCTGAAAAGCAAGTCATCTCCATGTAACAGAGCTGAGATCCTCCAGGTATAAACCACAGAGTCACTGTGAAATTCAAAGTGCTGTGGCAGGAGCAAGGATTGGTAGCTCACTTGCAGCACCACAACTACATAGCTGTACTGCTTTCAGAGTCCACACTACCAATACCCACGCGTTGTTTCACTGCAGGCTGTGAGGCTTGGGGACGCCTTCGCCATGCAGAGTGTCCCATTGCATGATGTAGACAGTGTATGTCAATCTGCCCACTTTTGATGGTAAAACATGTGTGTCATCTGCATAAATTCTACCAAAATCCTTCATGGACTTTGTGAAGTCACTTATACTTCTCTTTCTTCAGGAGGCAGACCTATGTTTAAGAAGATATGAAATAGAGTACACAGGATTTGTTTTAGTAGCAGGAATGTTGGTTGTCACCATTTTGCCATTCTAACAATTGGGAGGGTTTATGAGCTCATTAGATTTTATGATAACTGCTCTTTTGGGTTTGGCCACACTGAGATTCCCTGGCCTAACTCAATTTGCACAAAATACTGTCCTGTTTCACTTGTGTCCAGCAAGCTCCTTTAGAGTGCCTCACGTTGGGTACCAAAACTCCTGACCTTTTCCAGGAAAAACAAACCAGAATTAAGGACTAGGTATCATTACAGAAATCATACTCAGTAAAGTGAACCTGCTTTGCAACTAAAGGTGTTTATTTGTTGGTATATTTTTAATGTTGCCTAGAATCTTGTCTCCCCTTCTCTCTCACTCCAGGATTACCTCGGTGCTTGTATAGTTCTTACTGCAGCTGTCACTTCCATCACCGAAGGGCTTAACTCTGGGTTTGTGGGGCTAGGTCTCCTGTACGCTCTGACGGTATGTACCAAGGCAAAGCATAAGAACTTTCAGAACAATGTATTAATTTTATAATATTCTTCAAAATAGATATACATGGTTTTCTTGCAGCTTTCTTAATCTTGAAAAAAAACAATCTTGCAAATAATGGATTTCAGCCAAAGCTGAGAGAGTTCAGGGCAACTTGGACTTGCTTCAGGTTTTATGAGCCAATTAAAAAAACACAACTATTCCCAGGCCCTGCGTGCTCCCGGGCAGAACAGGAAAATTAAAAATGCGTAAGAGGACCCGCTGTGCATTCTGTTTTGCACAACACAGTGTTGGTTCCACGTGTATATGGAAGAACCTGCCAAAAACTACTATCCCACAGACTGTCATAACCTTGGTAAAATTTAACCAAAGACCAAATAAAATAATTGCTGAAGAACCAGAAATGCTAGTTCTATCTTTGGAGGGAAATTACTCAGATGCCTAATATTACCCACAAAATTCTGCACAGATTTGGGGATTAGGCTCTTTGGGGTTGATAGGCGTGGTTCATTTTGATGAGTAGCAGTTGAAAAGCAGAAGAGATGGGGTTTGGAACAATGAGATTGTGGTGGCACGCTAGCCAAGACATCTTTACTATATCATTAACACTGAGCTGTTTGACCTCAGACATGAAGAAACTGTGTTTTAGAGTGGTAGACTGTAAGAGAGGCTGAGTGCGCATCATGACCACAGAGTCAGTATGATCACCTTGGAGAGCAGATATATAACTAAATTAACCATGAGAATAGGGACAATAGCGGCAATATAATAGCAGGAAGAATTTCTGAAATTGTAGCCGGCATGGCACCAAGCCGGCTGCTTTATGGCACTGGTATGAGTAGCAGATATAGGTATGGGGCTAATACTGAGATTCAGGTTTGCACATGAACACTCCTGAGCACATGGTTACAACAGAAAGTTCTCAACAGTTGCCTTAGAGTGGCCTTAGATTCCCTTTGTGCTGTTGTTGCAGCACTTCGAGAATCTGCCAGCAATCGAGGATCAGTCCCAGTGCTTCAACTTCACTCTGAAAACATTCCTGGTAATCCTGCTTCATTAGCAGAGATCTGGAAGCGCCAAGATGTCTGCATCATCTTTGGCTTCTTTGTACTTAGTCTGTGTTTGCAAACAGATCATTAGTGTAAATTAGCCATGTACTGAAGTCTGGCATAGAAGAGCAAAAAATGCTGTAGCCCTCAAGTTATTCCTTGTCTCTCTCCTGCCCCACAATAACACTGATGACGTTTTGAATGCAGCTCGATTGTTACCTGTGTCCCCAACACAGGTTTTTGCATCATCCCTCCTTGGAGCTAAGACAGGGATAACTTTTAGACCTAGATGAGAGCAAAAAGTTTGTACCAACATTGTGCTTACCGTAGACATCCAGAAACTCATTCTCTTCCCCTGAATAAACACTCCAACTCCCTTCCACAACTGAAGGTTGAAATAATGTGTGGAGCCTTTCAGATGCCAGGCTCTCTTACCAAATCTGCCTGATCTATGATTACAGCTCACTACTCCCCAAGCAGCAGTTCTGCAGAGTGTTTAGTAATGTTGGCACATCTCTGCAAATGTACCTGTTCCTTTAACTTCCTGGCTCAAAATCTGAACAATGAAGGAAATACTACTCCCTTGACTAACTCTGTCTTGGGATAAAGTAAGCAACTAAAGCTATTAAATTTACAACAAATGTTATTGAGGTATCTCAGTGAAAATTATTTATTGTATGTCTATTGCATCAGTATTAGGTTAGTGGAGAAAAAGTGGAGCTGGGTGATTTTTTCATAATAAAGTTCTGATTTGACAGATTCGGCAGTTTCCCACAAATAAATGGCAAAACCTTTCTCTGAACATATTTGTGTATAGGAAGTTTCACTGTGTGAATTTTCTAAACCTTTACGCAGATGTGTAAATTGTCTCAATTTTTAAAGGTGCTTGGCAATCAACTGTTGCTGATAAGATCAATTTTTCTTTTTCATATGAGCACCTAAAACAAACCTAGGAAATGTTTATGAACTTGCTTTACACTTTTCAGTCTTAAATAGTCAGTCCTGACTGGAGATGAGTTTGTCTAAGCTACTGGGTATTGTTAAACAACTAATTACCAACTATCATCTACAACAAGTGATACCTTTGCTACTGATCAAATTCTTTTTGTTACAAATGGGAACAAAAACCAAGAAGGAAGTATCGCTGACCTGATAATACATTTTTAATCATCTGTTTCTATGCGAAAACCCCTCAAGATTTCCACAGAGAAATGAAGTACCTAAACATGCACAGACAGAAACAGAAATTAAATACCCATAAAATCCTTTCAATATGTTCACAAATAGTGAATTTTCTTAATCCTTAGTTGTGGTCTTTGAAAGATTAGAAAATGTATTATTTCCAAACAGCCTTTACATTTTATTTTCTGTGTTGGTATGTTTAAAGAAGATGCTTTTCAGTAATGACTACTAGATGCTGAGAACAAGAGATTCCCTTAATCAGTCACATTTTCAGACTGCAGGTACAACCATTCCCTAGTTCTCCTTCAAAGAACACAGACCAGAATATTGACCACTAAATTACTATGTCAAGGTTGTTTGTGCTGGAGTACAACTGGCTTATTGCATATTTAATGCTGTTGTTCTGAGTCATGAACTGTTGTACTGTCAATAAGAGACCCAGTGTGCTGAGTCAGCCCAAAGACTTTTACAAATTTATCCATTTTTATCCATAAACAGGTAGATGAACAGACAGAAGGCTGAACCCTGTCCTTGTTTTCATTTTGTGATGCAGATAACCAACTATTTGAACTGGGTGGTGAGGAATCTGGCTGACCTGGAGGTACAGATGGGTGCAGTAAAAAAAGTACACAGTTTCCTGAACATGGAGTCGGAGAACTATGATGGCTGCTTGGGTACTACACTCTTATCTTTTTTGGTTTTAATATGGTAATGTGAAAGCATGGTACACTTGGTCATACGAAAATGTACACACTTCTTTGATCAAAATCTGTTCTCAGTGATGTGTAGGAACTCCAACTAATCTGAGTGACAACAATAGCCAAAACCAGCTATGAAATATGTAGCCCATGCCAGTCAACATAAAAAAGACCCCTACCAAATGCCAGGAAGACAGAACATGGCCCTGTAGTAAAATTAGGAAGTACCAGGGCACAGTTATAGATGTGGGGAACAATTCCTCCATGTAGCTATTCAGAAAACAAATATATGGATAAATACTAGAAGCACACCATTAGTCATGTGCTTTGAAATATCTGATCTTTGCAGCAAACTGGGACAGGGTCCCAGTGGCAATCAGACCTCAGTAACTCTTCCCTGAACTGCACATTGGTGTTTGTACTCCATATATTTCAAATTGGCTTTGACCGGCAATTTAGAATTGCATAAAAGGCAAGACTTACAGGTCATCAAGCTTCCCCAGAAAGCCAAGCCTCTTAGTCTGACAAGGCAAAACCTGCCTGTGTATTTGTAAATCAGGATGAAATATGACCTGTGATAATGTCAACAGCTCATGTTGTGCAGCAGTAACAGCATTCTTCCTTGCACTGCCCTTCCTATGCTGGTTACTAACCAAAGAAAACATGGTAACACTGTGCTGACATTACATTCTTCTCTGCTCATTTGGCTTCTCCCCATTCTGGTGCCAAGAGGCACTTTAGCATCTTATGTTTTGAGATCCAGAAGCTAAGCACTAATGTGCCCATCAGGCAGTTCCCAGCTCCCTCTTGGCAAGAAACTGGGACTCCATTTCTCAAGTCACTTCGGGAAGGTTCTCAAGAAAGAGAGGGGAGGAAAAGGGAAAGTCATAAAAGGTGGCCCTCTGATGGCATTCTTTTTGGTTTGTTTTTCTGTAACTGTTTCAGATCCTTCTCAAGTTCCCAAAGACTGGCCCCAGGAGGGGGAAATCAAGATTGAAAATTTGTGCGTTCGATATGAAAACAACCTGAAGCCTGTTCTTAAGCATGTTAAGGCATATATCAAACCAGGACAAAAGGTACCACATCAAACAATTGCCTATTGTCTTCATTCTGGAGCAGATCCTTCCTTATTGTGTTTTATTTGTTAACGTGACAGAAGACCAAGAATAGCAACAACTTGCAGTGAGAACTATATATATTGAGGGTCCTGTCTGAGATCCTCAGACAATGGTCTAGGAAATTCCACTGATGACATCTTATTCTTGGTTGGGATCAGTTTTGCTCCTGAGAGTCCCAATTCTTTCCAACTCCATCTCTACTACACAGAGTGAGCCTATGTGTTCATATGACATTACATGACCAGCAAACTGGAATTGAGTAAAAATGCAAGAATATCTCGTATTTCAGCATAAAATGTCATTTAGTTCAGGTCAAAATGCTAAAATTTCTAATATGTTCCTGGGACAAGTCCTCATGATGCTGAGAGGCACGAAATAAGAGCATAGTTGCCGTGATATTTTGGGGTTTTTGCTAGTTGTCTACCACTGGGCATTGGGAAAGACCTTCCTACTCACCAGTAGGACACTCCAGTCCAGCTTTTGCGGGACTGTGACTGATTTATCTTTTGTCCTTTGATAAGTAACGTCTTGCTTTCTTTTGCAGGTTGGGATCTGTGGTCGTACTGGCAGTGGCAAGTCATCCCTGTCTCTGGCATTCTTCAGAATGGTGGACATATTTGATGGTTAGTTTTCACTGGAATATGTTGTCACTGCTGTCCTGCTCCTCTCTTATTTCTTCAGAAGAAGGAAGGAGACTTTTTGATAGTTTATATCCTGGCTCTCTGACTCAGAAGATACTTGATTAAAATGGGGCTTGTTATGTCTGATCCTTCAAAGTACAGAGTGTCCTATTGTGAGTAAGACTTGATTCTTTCAGGAAATGTTACGCACAGATTATACTTCTAAGTCTTTTTACCTTTTTTTTTGGCACATGCTCTGACAAAACAATATATTTTTGAGATAGGAGGAAAAAATCTACAACTCTCTGGAGCCTCTAAATTTCTCCCTAAAGAATAATTATACTAACTTCTGATAACTGTCAAAATATTAGCAGAATAGAAACTAGAAACTCAACAAATCCATTCCCTTGATATTTAGTTTGTATTTTATTGTGGTTTCCCACAGCTCCAGCAGAAACTGACTAAAAGTTTTGGAAACATTTTGCTATGTTTTCACTCCTGTAGCATTTTGCTCTCCCAGTTCATCTGCATGAACTGGTATGCACCCTGGCATTTATAACACATATACATGTGTACTGTTGCAGGAATACTGAAACCTACAGGAAAATAATCTTTTTGTTTCAAATATTTCCGTCTTTCTCATTTAGACATTGCATGTAGAACATTTGCTAGGAAAACTACAGTGGAAAGTAGAAGGTTAAGTAAATCTAAAGCAGCTAATACTTGCCTTTATAGTGGTTCTGTGCATATTTCTATTTACAATGATTGGACTTTGCATGCTATAATTGAAATCCTGATTCCACTGACCATCTCATAAAAAGTATAAGACTATCAATAGTCCGGCTAGGCCAGAATTAAGTTTTTCAATGGAATAGGGCCACACAAAGTAACCTACAAAATGCAGTATCATGACAATTGGGAATGACAGAAGAGACATATATGCATAACTTTAAGTATCTATTTATTTGCCAGTTCAGGGTTACTTTCTCACTGTTGAGAAAGAGAACTGATGAACTTAATGTTAAGTACTTCCCAGCAAGGAGTGCAGTTGCTCAGTGAAGTAATCCACAGGGAAATGGCAGAAATGAGCCTGATGAAACCCCTCACCACATCCTCATTCAGTTTTCCCTGTCCCATTCACTCCCCATAACCCAGAGGAAGTTTCAGTGTCCAGGGAAAGTCAGTAGGGTCTACAGTTCATGTCTTTTGTTTGAGAATTAAAGGGAAAATATTCCTTCTTACCCTCATCTACTTATAGACCAGCCAACCAGATTCTCTTGTACATTTCCCCTGTCTCCCTTGCCTGAATATCAGCAGTTGCCACATGCAACACATCATAAATCAGGTTTTCAGATGAGATCCATATGCTCATTGACGTGAAGTGGTGACTAGAAAAAGAAAAATCCTCTTACTTTACCAAGTATCCCAGCTGTTGCAGCAACTTCTTGTAGGGGAATGAACTACTAGGTTAAGGAGTGATTAATGGACTGCTTCCAGTAATCTTATGCTAACAGAACACTATGTGGCTAATTCACAACCAAATATTCAAATGGAACTGACCTGTAGGAACCATCATGAATGGAATTAAACACCCATTTTCTGATCAGCTTCTTTTTAAAAAGTTAAAAAGTTGATTCTACTCCATTCCTTTTAGAGTTCAAAGGACCGTTTTGACTCCTGATGTATGGATTGCAGATACATACATATATTATGCCAAAAAGGTTGCACACAATCTCAAATATCCTCTGCAACTGTTAATGTCAAGGGGAAGAGAAAAACTGTTAAATTAAAGGACACAAGACATGGCTAGTTACACAAATTGCTTTTGTTCTTGTCCTGTTTGGCTGTAAAGTTCAGGTTACCCCATAGTAAACTATCCTTCTGGTGCTATCATTAATCATATAGCATGGAATCCACTTATTTCCTTTAAGGGGAGGGTGATGAGGTGGAGAAAGAGAGCAAGGCAATATCACTTATAAGCTGGCTTCCTTCTGACTTGCATTACTACCTACATTCACCTTCCTCATGCTTATATGACAGATCACAGAGACACAGAGCCTCATCCTCTGTAGTCCAGCCCACACCGGGTCTTTCTATCTGCTACCTGCAGGTCACATGCTTTGTGCAACTCGTTCACATATTTCTGCATGCTGTTTTAAACAGGGAGGATAGTGATTGATGGAATAGACATCAGCAAACTGCCTCTTCAAACTCTCCGCTCCCGACTCTCCATTATTCTCCAGGATCCAATATTGTTCAGTGGCACTATCCGGTAGGTGTGTGAAATCAGGAGGTGACAAGCAGCATTGTATGTTGTGTTTCTGATGGGTGCTGTAGAGCAGGAAGGGATGGAACTTTCCTAGTCAGTCCTATCTACCTACAAAGTCTGTCCCAGGGAAATCAAGCGACACTCACAATGCCAAGATGTTCCTTCACAGAACACCTGAATAGACTGTAATTGCAGTAACAAGACTCCTATGATGATGTTCTTTGCAGCTTTAATTTGGATCCAGAATGCAAGTGCACTGATGATAGACTCTGGGAGGCTTTGGAGATTGCTCAGTTGAAGAATATGGTCAAGTCATTGCCAGGAGGCCTCGGTATGTCTGAACCAATTCTATGGGAGAATTAATTTTATATGCATGAGCATGCACACATATAAACAGAAACATGTGATCTCATACTCTGAACAATAATGTAGGAGGTGACAGGCACTTAATGAATACTCTTTCTCTAAGCTAGAGAGAACATTCTTACTAAATAACTGAAAAGTAGTCTAATTTGCCACTCATCACAGAAAAAACCTGCAGCACCTTAGCAGCAGCAGGGTGACTAGTCATCAAAGAGTTAAAAAAGAGCAGTTTTACCTTTGGTCCTTTAGTAGAATCTAGTTCTGCCAGCAGAGCTGTGGCTCTTGTCTAGAACACTGACAGAGGATTTTCCTTATCACTTCATATCTGATTCATGAAGGAAACATGGATATTTCCTTCCATATTGAGTGTATTTCATATTACTAGGATACTATCCTGCAGCATATCAGATTTGCTATTTGTGGCAACTATTTGCTTAATGATACATTTCTCCTTTCCCAAGAAGCTATGCTCACTTTTTTTGCATCACTCCATGTCAGTGCTCAGATAAGCCTTATTTATTGGTTTTTACACAGATTCTGCTTGACCCTGGTATTGTGCACCAGCAGAGCTTTCATGTTGCCCACTCAAAATCACTGGGTCCTTACTATATGAACCTACAGCATTTGACATTCAAAATAACTGATTTTATTACAGATGCAATGGTGACAGAAGGAGGAGAGAACTTCAGTGTAGGGCAAAGGCAGCTCTTCTGCCTGGCCCGAGCGTTTGTCCGCAAGAGTAGCATTCTCATAATGGATGAAGCCACAGCATCTATTGATATGGCCACAGTGAGTATGGCAATTAGCACCATTGATTAACGGATTACTATGAGGGGAGGCATCAGCTTCCTTAAATGTCAGCTGTGGGATCTCTTTAACAGAGAAAACTGAGAGCTTCTTTTCTTTTCTTTTCTCTTTTCTTTTCTTTTCTTTTCTTTTCTTTTCTTTTCTTTTCTTTTCTTTTCTTTTCTTTTCTTTTCTTTTCTTTTCTTTTCTTTTCTTTTCTTTTCTTTTCTTTTCTTTTCTTTTCTTTTCTTTTCTTTTCTTTTCTTTTCTTTTCTTTTCTTTTCTTTTCTTTTCTTTTTTCTTTTCTCATGTTTGGGGGGTTGATGTCTACAGTAACAGAAAAAAGATGAAATGTTTTAAAAAAATCCTGCTTTTAACTGTGCAGCATTTCCTTACTGAGAATCTGGTGTGTAGACCAGAGCTAGAACAGAATATAATCCTCTCCTATGTGCTTGAAGACACATGAATTAAAATGTAAAAGGATAAAGTAACTGAAATAAGTGTTCTCCTTCGATAGGAAAACATTTTGCAGAAGGTTGTGATGACAGCCTTTGCAGACCGCACAGTCGTAACAATAGCGGTAAGTACTGAAGCCAGGAAATACAAGGCCAGAGTATTCCCAGATGCTAGAACGAGTTGAGATACACACTATCAACCTGAAATTTTGCAGTAAGCACTCTCTTACAAGCCAGCCAATCTAGAAAACTTAGATATGAACAAAGACTTTACAGGGAACTTCAGCATCTGCACAATCTCCAATTAAATTTAAAGTCATTCACACTAAGAAGCTGAAACAAAACCCATAGGTTAAATCATTATTGAAAGTTTCATCAAAATCTAGATTTGAATTTAGCCTCTGAAGTCTATGGATGTATATTTTCTACAGTAATGGCAATAATTTTTATAAAATTACTGAGATTTCAAAAGCTTGTAGGTGTAGTTTCTTAAGTTGGGTTGTCTTTACTTTCAGAATAAAAAGTTGGCTTTATGATACAGGTTTTAAAAATTGAAATCAATGGGAATTGCTCAGAAATGAATAGCTGTTCAACTAAGGGTCTATGATATTTCTTCCTGCTTTTCTGACACTTCTAGTGCCCAAAAGTTCAATATATCTCTCCAAGTATTCACGAGTATGTGTATGCACGTATACACATATACAGTGTTCCATCTTGTGACGGCAGGCTTACTTAAAAACAGACATCTTATCCATGAGATAAACGCATGATTCAACAGCTGTTTCATTTGCTTTGTTTGGAATCTAGTCCTGTGGTTAAAGATTATAGTATATGCCTCCTGGACTCTGTTATCAAGTCTGCCAGTGACAAGCTTAACCTAGCTCATTTACAACAGACTCTAAGGTTCTTGGATGTGTAAATGCTGAAGATGCTAGCAGTAAGCATATTCTTCTTCAGTTACATGCCATTCACATTTTCAGTATTGTTCCTTCTGATTGGAATGTCACTTTTCTTTTGCTTAGCCTCTGCAAAGCTGGTATCTCAAGCAAAATGGCACACATTAACATCTACCTTTTCTCACAGAGCTGGCTTCATTTCTTTTCTCTCTTTATTCATGCCTGATCTTCCCTTCACCTACCTGGTTTTCTTCTCTTTTTTTTCCAGCATCGTGTATCTCACATCTTGGATGCCAATATTGTCCTAGTCCTTTCTGAGGGCTTACTTGTTGAATGTGACACTGCTTCAAACTTACTCCTCAAGGAGGACGGCCTGTTCACCACTTTGGTGAAGACTCACAAGTAGACTTTCTCAGTCCACATTGTTCACAAGACTTCTGGCTCTTTGGTAGTTATTTTTACCTCTTTAGTTTCCTTTCACTCTTCTCTCTTTCTGCTGCACAGCTTCTGAGATTACAGTGCATGAAGTTGTTTATTAAGTTGTTCCTGGGTTTGTTTAATTTCATGATTATGTATGCTAATCATATTTAACTAAAACTTAGACAGGCAGCTGGCACTGAATCTGTCGTGTCTATGATGCTCTCAAGTTGTGCCAGGGGAGGCTGAGATTGAACATCAGAAAAATTTCTTCACTGAAAGGGTTACCAGGCACTGGAATAGGCTGCCCAGGGAGGAGGTTGAGTCATCATTCCTGGAGGTATTTAAAAGACAGGTAGATGAGATGCTCAGGGATATGGTTTAGTAGCAGACAGGTACATCTGGACTTGATGATCTCAAAGGTTTTTTCTAACCAAACAGTTCCATGATTCTATGTCAAAGGAATCCATCCCATAAAGTAATCCCTGACCTGATTGTAAAATATCACACTTTAAGAGCTTGTCCTGTCTACACCTGGCAGGCTATATTCAAATAACATTGAAATCAAACTCAGCCTGGTTTCATTCCTGTTGCTTGTGGGGCCTGTAGCATGCACAAATTTAATCTCAGAGGGAGCTAATTGATTTGCAGAAGCTGACAGACCCAGAGTGCCCTAAAACAGGTGCAGAACATTCAGGGTACAGAGACCAAGTAGTGGAGCAGGATGCTAAGCCACTTGACAGTGCAGGAATTACCAGGATGTTTGTCACCCATAGTTCCTAGAGAGGAAGACGAAGTTTGGTGATGTTGTAGGATTTATTCCAAGAGCTGTTCTGTCCATAATGGCAATTAGCTGACCAAAAGTGAAGTGCATGCGCAAGTATTTTCAGGCTTGATGCCAGAGGCTGTAAAGTCATTGCAGATCTCTTCAGGTTAAAGATACAGTACAAGGACCTACTCCAGCTTGGTATGCTGTGGAATTAGGCCCATTAATAAGCTGCAGTGAGAATTATCATAATGAGAACTTCTGTATTATTTTCCTTATGGCAGCATCGGGTTCACACCATCCTAACGGCAGACCTGGTCATCGTCATGAAGCGAGGAAATATTTTAGAATATGATACACCTGAGAACCTACTTTCTCAAGAAGATGGCATCTTTGCTTCATTTGTCCGGGCTGACATGTGAAGAACTGCACAACACATTTTAATAGCTTATTTTTAAACAAATGAAATGCAGATATTTTCCATTCAATGTAACATTAGTTTTATCTTCTTTATTTTATCTTTCTTCACACATTCATCTTCCAAAATAATGAAAGCTATTGCAATACTTGTATGCCTCAAAGCAATAAAAATATCACTTCATTTAAGAACTATTAAACTTCGCAGGTACACACACACACACAGAGGCAGAATTTTTTATTTCCTGGGAAACAGCATTTTTGTTAGACTTTTTAGCGATTTCATTTTCTTTTACAGAGAGCAAAAGAATGCCCTGCTCTTATAAACTGCATATGCTATGCAGGAACCAGCTATCAAGTCGTGCAGTTTGTCAAGGAAACATGAGACCCCAGAAGCATTGCGTCCCCAGAGGGGAAAAACTAAAAAGAAAAACATCCAAACCCATAATTCTTGGGGTAATCTGCTGCATTCCAAAAGCATAAACTTTGCTCTTCAAGTAGTAGTGGATGAGCAGAGAATGAGGGAAAGGAATTTAATCAGAAATAAGGAAATGCTTCTGGTCCATTTCTTTAGTTTGCTTCCTATAACTGGCACAGTACTATTTTTCAGTGCAATGATGGCTTATCCCTAAAGTCAGTTCCTAAATCAATATTTATTCTATCTTCAATCAAAGATGCAAATCACCCTTTAATTATGCATGTTTTGACAGACTTATAAAGGAATTCTGTATAGTTTCTTAAGACTTTGCATTAAAATTAATTTAAATTCATAAACTTTATATTAACCAATCTTAATTATGTCCACTAAAATGTTCTACTTAAGATTGCATGTAATTAGCCAACCACTAATTGTTTTTTATATATTCACATTATTTTTTTATCCTGGGATAACCTTTCTTTACACATTTCTGGCATATTTCTAAATCAGAACTAGTCCAAGAAGGTATGATTTTACATTATTCCTGATCTTCAAGAATTTGCATGAGTTTAGATACATATTTACATCACACAGCTTTTAAAAGGTTGCCCGGATTTGACTAATGCATACAGCTAGATCCTGAACCATGACAACTGCACAATAGGCACTAAACCTCCTGAAGGAGTTTCACAGACACTTTCAAAGGCAGAGCTTGAGACATCAGCTTCACTAATACTATTCAATGTGATTCTTATTTGTCCATTATCACATAGCATGAGGTGAGGTGAGCGTGAGGTGAGCATGAGGTAAGCAAGAGCATGAGGTGCACTTAAGCCTATTTCTAGTGTAATGAAAAGAACATAAGGCACAGTACTTGACAAAAAAAATGCTATAAATTTTGCAGAAGTTGTAGGACTTAAAATTGGGATTACAGTTAGTCTAGCAGCATAAAAATGATACAGTGGTTTATCCTTTTTGGGGTTTTTCTCATCTTAACTGTTGGCAATAAAAACTTTGTAGCACAATTAAAAAAAAATCTTGAACATTTTATAAGGGGAAGTACTTCTGTGATTTCCCTGTCTACTGCTGTGAAAACTTTTTGCTCTTTTCTCTATTAATTCCCTGTGCTCAACTTTGTCATACAAAGAAAATAAAAAAAATAAAGCAGATGTTTACAGTGGAAGTGCATGTTATTACACAGATTCCAGAGCCAAAAGGCCAAAATCATTCTTCATTAAATTTTATTGTCTTCAGTGAAAAGCTAATTGGATTTATAGCTGTCAGACTCAGTCAATATGAACATGAAGTAGACATAATTTTGTTTATCTGCGTATCTTTGATGACAATGCAGTCCTGATTTATTTCAAGTAGTGCTAACTTACACAGTTAGATTCTGATTCCCACTACATTAAATGGTTGCCAAGGGCCTGGGATTCTGTCAGGTACCTTGTAGTACTTCAGAGGGGTCAATAATTAGTATCTTTTTTCTCTCACATATTTCCCAAGCCGTTACAACAGTAAGAAGCACCTTCTTTACTCATGCATCCCTCCAGAGCTATCAAACTTAACACTGTTGTTGAAACACGTATAAAAGAAAATACATTATAGGCGGAGACCGGCATGCTTTATTCTTTTTATGAAATCATGCAGGAATATTGACCTTAGTATTACAGTAACTGTGATTAACTATGATATGTTTGATGATTACTACAACATATCCCACAGCTGTCTAGCAGATTTAAAAGGACAATTTGATTCCTGAAGTATATAATCCTATTCGACATACAAAAATCCCAAGGCAGACAGCAAACATAAACCAACTGTTATAGATGTACTGGATCCCCTTGCATTATAGTGTACATATGATGCTAAATACTCACCAAGGGCTTAGGCTGAATTTTGCTATTTTGTGTTTTCCTCTAATGGAGGAGAGTGTTCCCAACGGTTGCACAGGGGTTTTGCTAGTGAGAAGGGTGCAGAAGGGATGAAATCTTTGAAACAAATTTCTCTTTATTTCACTTAAAGGTCTTAAATGGGTTCCCTTTATGAGCAGTTTCATTAAGCTGTGGCACATGCATGGTAGAGGAAACATTAGCAGGAAGGTTCTGCTTCTTTGAATTGTCACACTCCTCTTCTTCTGATCAGTCCTTGTTCTCTTGCCACAGCCTTCTTAATTTTTTTTTCTTCATCATCTCATTATATCATACCCTCTTTGAGACTCATGCTTGTATCCCTAAATAATTCTTATCTGCCTGTGGCCTCCCAACTCCTTCCTGATTTAGCCCTGTACCCTCTGCTCTATTTCCTCCCTGACACAACTCTGTGCTCATTCTTCTCTTCCTCTTACTATCTCTAGCCTTCTATCATAACAACCCTCCTCTTCATGGGGACACTTAGCCTAGTGTCATCATGTTTTGGGCCTGGTTTTGTTTTCTCAAGCACTGAACTAAACAAGTTTTTATGACTGCACTATTGGTGCTAGAGATATTAAGCTCTTCCTTTTACAAAAGAGCTTTGATTGCAAACACTGGTCATGTGTACATTTCTTTTAAGTGTGGATGGAGAAGAATCATCTCTCTGAGAGGTCCTAAATTATGCTTCTCATCTCACTTGCATTTCTTTTTCTGCTAAGTGTTTCTGTGACAGAAGAAGCAAAATAGGAGCAAGATCCCTTCCTGTCAATGTAGCTGCTCGTAGATCCACAACAGTGGTCCTTAGCCTTTAACTTGCCACCAGTGGGTTATCTTTCCCACTCTTTGAGATGGGTCTAATGGCTGGCATGGATGAGGTGGTCATTACTGATGCTTCTAAATCAGAAATATCTTCTACAACCTTTGTGTTTATTGCTGAATCAAAGCCTTAATGTGTTGGGAAACCCCCTGTAGGGGTTTTAAGTCCACAAGCCTCTGTCATAAAGTAGTGCTGTTGACAGCATTTCGGGGGCGGGAGGGGGGGCTTTTGCCCTCTCAAGATCCAGAATTTAAAACAGATCTCTCCATCTATTCACTCTACTGGGGAGCTACATCAGCACAGTTGATGTTGGGACTCATCTAAGGTAAGCTATTTTGATAATGGTTTTGGGGCAATCCCAGCTTGAAAGATGATGAGAAACTCCTTGAGAATAGCTTGGCCTGTACCAATTGTGTTTTGCCAATTGTTTTTTATGCTTCAGAGATTTTGGGAGCATTCCAATTACTTGCAATTGAGGTTTCAAATAATACAGTCACCAAATAGTAAAGCAGCCTTTTTAAAAAAGGAAATAGCTCTAGTCAGTGGCTGTGGGGACTCCAAAATCTGAGGTAAGTTTGTTGCTGAATTTTTTGTAATTTTTTTCAAACTTGTTTGAAATTAATACTATAGGTTATTTCAAAGAGTCCCTTAAAACTAACTACTCAGACTCCCTTCATTTTGTTATGAAAAACCTCTTAAAATGACCTGGAGAATTTTGCCATTTGATATATTGTAAATTGTCTGTTCACACACAAATGTGACCTTTTATTTTAAAGAAGCATATGGTATAAGTAACTCAAGATTAATTTCCTTTCTAAGGAAAAAAAAAATATGCTTTTTCCAGTGCCAAAGATCCAGGTCACATCAGTCAAAAGGATGATTCAACCACTGGAGGTGCCTGTCTCTTACCAATGTCTGCAGAAGCCCAGGCAATGAGATTGAAAAGATGTCAACCTTTTTGATCACTAACTTCATAGTCTCAGGGACCTCTGAGAGGTAGATATAGACAATCAGTGGGACTTCTAGCCATAAATAAACCAAGGAGGACACACTGATCCACCAATACTTCTTGCAAAGTAAACAGCCTTACAAAACTTTGGAATAGCTTGATAAGCCAGGGGCACAAGTAAAATCAGGTTTGCAGGGAGACATCATTGCTTTGTTAGGCAAACTGATATGCAAAAGAGGTATCTCCAGGTTCTAGTTTCATTGCAGACCTGAAAAAGCTCCTTATTTGCAAATTTGTCTGTTTTTTCCAATTATATCATTTAGCTGAGGAATACATTATCAAAGACTTCTTTGGCACTTGGATAATCCCCTTTTAGGCAAGTGTAAATCAGCAGAACACATGTGCTATAAATTAATACATTCCCACTGAATTCAATTATTACCAACATGAATATGGCCCAAAAGGTTTTGGAATCCTATAAAATCCTATAAATCCTCTATCAAGGGTTTCCTCTTTGTAATCCTATAAAACCTCTGTCAAGAAAAATAGTAACTGTATTGAATTATGCCTTCTTAAATTACAGATGGCATCAGTTTTGAATGTGGCCAGGTAAGTCTCTTCAAACTTCTTATACAATACATTCTTCGATTTAGTTGTTCTTTTGCTTTCTAAAGTAATAATCTGTCTTGCATTATTGTATAAATATGCTAATACATCCACATACCATTCTGATAATGTGTCATAAGAAGCTGAAGGAAACATCACACATAGATTTTACACAAGCTATCTAGGTTTTTTATCACAAATGGAGATATAATGTATTTGAGGAAAATACGTTTATAAAAAAGCTGTGGACAAGGGTCATGTTTTCTTTATCATGTTTCCATTATCTAAAGGCAAAAGTTGGAGCGCGTTTCCCTTGCAAGTACTTTGGCCCAGTGTCCTCAGGGTGATACTGCCAACAGAAAACAGTTCTACAATATTTAGTGAAACCACATTGCTACTTGTTAGAATCTCACCGGAGCAATGACTCTCCCCCCAAAAAATGTATAAAAGCAAAAATTCATTAAGCACATTTGCTATTTTATATCCTCGAGTAGTATCTTCTGAAAGCCTAATTTAAAAATCAAAATATGTTATGGAAACCCTCTGATATGAATTCAATGATGGTATGAAAGAACTCTTTAGTTTCTTTGGAAATAAATACTTTCAAAGGCAAAACTAAGAATGTACTAAAAAAAGTCTGAAAACAAAACTGTAAATCAAATTCTTCATTGCCATGCAAACATCCAAATAATTTCCACATCGTTTTTTTGCTACTCTGCTTTTTCTCCACCAGAACTGACCTCTGTGTGGAATTGTAGGGAAAGACTACCAGGCTTTCAGATTATCAAAAAACAGTCATGAAGAAGTTCTCTGTCTGTCAAATTAGCAATGTGCTGATGTTGTTTTACCAGGACAACTTAGAGTATTGGCTTGTATTAAGCTGTGGAGTTTAGAGACACTTCCAAATGTAGTCCTTCAAAAGAAGAGAGACATTTGGAAAAGTCTTAATTGATTTATTATATAGTTCTTATGAATTATTCACTATTGATTGCATCTATCTGCTGCTAGATGCTACCCAGGGAAATAGAAGAGACATTCCTGGAAGAAGCTGCTTATTACTCTGATATAATAAGCCACATTCTGAAGAGACTATAAACAAGCATTTAAAAAAAAATTTAAAAGCATCTTGTGGGAGACTTCATAGAATCATAGAATCATAGAATAACCAGGTTGGAAGGGACCCATCGGATCTTCTAGTCCAACCATTCCTATCAAAATACTTTTCAATCTCCCTGATATCTGCTGGGAGTACAACACAGCAGAAAGGAAGCAGTCTAGGAGATTCCTGGAGTGCATGGAAGACAACTTCCTTGCGCAGCTAGTGAATGAACCAATGAGGGAAGGTGCCCTCCTGGACTTGCTGTTTGTGAATAGAGAAGGCCTTGTGGGGGATGTGGCAGTAGGAGGACGCCTAAGACTAAGTGATCATGAGATAATAGGGTTTTCTGTTCTAGGCGAAGTGAAGAGGGTTCTAAGTAGGACAGTAGCACTAAATTTCCAGAGGGCAGACTTTGAACTCTTTAGAGGGCTGGTTGGCAAAGTCTCCTGGGAGACAGTACTTAAGGGCAAGGGAGCCCATGAGGGCTGGGAGCTCTTCAAAAAGGAGATCCTGGCAGCTCAGGAGGAAGCTATCCCTGTGTTCCGGACAAAAAGCCGGCAGGGGAAAAAACCAGTTTGGTTGAGCAGAGATATCTTAAGTGACATTAAGAAGAAGAGAAATGTTTATAGGCTCTGGAAGACGGGACAGGTCTCTTGGGTGGACTACAGGAGGGAAGTGAGGTTGTGTAGGGAAAAATTCAGAGGGGCTAAGGATGAACTAGAAATTGGGTTGGCAAAGTCCGTGAAAGATAATAAAAAATCTTTCTATAAATATATAAATAACAAAAGGAGAGCTAGGGAGACCATACCATCCCTTTTGGACACAGAAGGAACAACAGTGACAGGGGATGAGGAGAAGGCTGAGGTACTTAATGCCTTCTTTGCCTCAGTCCTTCATTGTAAAGAAAGTTGTTCCCTCTGTGTACAAACCCCAAAACTAGAGGAGCAATACGAGGCTCCCATGATCCAAGAGGAGGTGGTCAGAGCCTTGCTTACTCAACTAGACACTCACAAGTCTATGGGGCCAGATGGGATTCACACTAGGGTATTGAGGGAGCTGGCAGATGTATTGGCCAAACCCCTTTCCATCATCTTCCAACAGTCCTGGAAGAATGGGGAGGTTCCACTGGACTGGAGGCTGGCTGATGTTGTGCCCATCTACAAGAAGGGTCAGAGGGAGGATCCAGGGAACTACAAGCCTGTCAGTCTGACCTCAGTGCCAGGGAAAGTCATGGAACAGGTGATCCTGAGTGCTATCATGAAGCACATACAAGAGAACCGGGTGATCAGGCCCAGTCAACATGGGTTCACAAAAGGCAGGTCTTGCCAAACTAACCTGATCGCCTTCTATGACAAAGTGGCTCAGCTGCTGTACGAGCAAAAGGCTGTGGATGTGGTCTTCCTGGACTTCAGTAAAGCCTTTGACACAGTTTATCACAGCATTCTGCTATGGAAACTGTCAGCCTCTGACCTGGACAGGCGCACACTCTCCTGGGTGGAAAACTGGTTGGATGGCCGGGTCCAGAGAGTGGTGGTAAATGGTGTTAAATCCAGCTGGAGGCCAGTTACTCTCTACAACTACCTTAAAGGCGGTTATAGAGAGAAGGGAGCTGGGCTCTTCTCACAAGTGACAGGTGACAGGACAAGAGGGAATGGCCTCAAGCTCTGCCAGGGGAGATTTAGGCTAGATACTAGGAAAAAAAGTTTCACAGAAAGGGTCATTGGGCACTGGAACAGGCTACCCAGGGAGGTGGTTGATTCACCTTCCCTGGAGGTGTTTAAGGCACAGGTGGACAAGGTGCTGAGAGGCATGGTTTAGTGTCTGATAGGAACGGTTGGACTCAATGATCCTGTGGGTCTCTTCCAAGCTGCTTGTTCTATGATTCTATGATTCTAAAAAATGCATTAATAATAATTAGTTTCTATTTGGCATAGTGACATTCAGCATGTGCAAGATGCCTTCTTTCTCTTCCATTGAACAGAGATTTTCACCTTTTGACTTACTATATAATAACACAACATTCAACTCACACATTACCATGCTACATATTTCACTGCCCAGTGCATTAATTCCTATGTATATATATTAGTCATTTTTATATATAAATACATTTCATGGTTATCCATTCTTTGGATAAAAGGTATAAATAATGAAGAGTGCCAGCTAGTACTGCCTATGTGTCTCATAGCTATTCCCACGACATTTCTTAAATCTTCCTTAATTTACTTCAGGGTTTTCTGGCTGTACCAGCTTATATCCATAAATATCACTTAAACATCCAGTAAAATATTTAACCATGTTACTAAGGAACTAATGCAGCTTAGTGTAAATTATATGGTCCAGAACTGCTACCCTTCATTATCAGTTACAGATACCCCAAAGCAGCATGTTCTCCGAAAAGCAGAAAGTTACAGATTGACATTTAATGGTTATACATGTTTCTATTTTACTAGCTACATTAGGACCTTACTCTTTCAGTAATACCAACTATGAACATTCGACCTCTTCACCAGAGGCAGAAAACTGAGGTTCTAAGAAGCTCTGTGTATTGCAGATTTTTATGGCTAAATCATTCAGGGCTGGGACCATCTACTTCTCCAGGTCTCACCACACCATTCAAGATCAGAGGGCTTGGAGCTGACAGTTATTCTGTGATATCAAATTAAGATGAGAGATAACATCTATCTTCCATCAATGACATACCTTAATTTAACCCTCACTCTGCAGCCAGCAGAGACAACTGTCACACTGATCACGCCTAGGCAAAGGGACCTGGAAACACAAAAGATGGAAATACATAAAAATTTACCAATTAGAAGAAAAACCTCCTTCAGCTGGCAATAAGGCCCTCTGAGCCAGCTCTGGGCTTCTCAGAAGAGGAGACAAAATTGTGAGATTAAAAGAAAAAGATGCCTGGTTAGTTGTACCAGATACCACCAGAGGAAAACAAGAAGAGAAAATGCAGCTACTATTTGTTCTGGCAGCTGGAGTACACACACACTCTTAGTTTATGGGCTTTTGCTGTGGCCAACGCTTTGCCTACTGAGGCAGCCTTACCTGTTCCTACAGCCAACTCTTAGACTCTGCCTATGCTATGAAATAAAATAGGAAAAATGGCACAGCCCCTTGTGAGTGCATCTGTGTGTGTAAAACCACCAATAAGGTTGCCTTGTCCATCCTGCACATTTGGAACAGTCTCTTGAACATGCTTGGGGGATCCCACACCCAAGTCATGCCTAGATACTGGCTGGCAGGATGCCACCTGACACCAGTCAAAACTTTGCCACAGCAGAACAGGAAAAACAATGCTGCAGTGGAAGATGTTTCAAAAAAATCCCAGGTATTAGACACTTCTATATATCATGTAGTGAGGGAATCTCTGCTCCACAGGACTTAAAGTCCAAATGTTGCCTCAAAACCTGACATGCAACTTAGCAGAGGGAAGAGGGCATCAACACTAAGGAAAGTACAGAGTCGTGCCTAATTGCTGAGGAGCAGGTTTGCAGGCATTGCTCTGAGACTCTCCTAGTTTGGAAATAGCTCAGATGTTCAGAGATGTCTGCTGTTCTGAGTGTAGTCTGCTGTTTGTAGGTCTGCAAGGAAAAAGGGACAAGTGCAAGAGGAATCACAGAATCATAGAATCATAGAACAAGCAGTTTGGAAGAGACCTACAGGATCATCGAGTCCAACCGTTCCTATCAAACACTAAACCATGCCTCTCAGCACCTTGTCCACTCGTGCCTTAAACACCTCCAGGGAAGGTGAATCAACCAACTCCCTGGGTAGCCTGTTCCAATGCCCAATGACCCTTTCTGTGAAACTTTTTTTCCTAATATCTAGTCTAAATCTCCCTTGGCAGAGCTTGAGGCCATTCCCTCTTGTCCTGTCACCTGTCACTTGTGAGAAGAGCCCAGCTCTCTCCTTTCTTCAACCTCCTTTCAGGTAGTTGTAGAGAGTAATGAGGTCTCCTCTTAGCCTCCTCTTCTCCAGGCTAAACAGCCCCAGCTCTCTCAGATGCTCCTCATAAGGCCTGTTCTCCAGCCCCTTCACCAGCTTTGTCATTCTTCTCTGGACTCGCTCCAGAGCCTCAACATCCTTCTTGTGGTGAGGGGTCCAGAACTGAACATAGGATTCAAGAAGTGGTCTCACCAGTGCTGAGTACAGAGAGAGAATAACCTCCCTGGACCTGCTGGTCCCGCCATTAGAAGAAGATGCTAAGGAGACCAAAGCCTCATTTACCTTTTACCCAATGCGCTGGTGACAGGAAGCATGGCACTGAAATTTCCCACCAGTTCCTCCACCACAGCTGCAGGGCCACTTCAGCACTGGTCAGCAAGTTAGGAGCATGTAGGAAGTCATTCCACGCTGTGGTTTGACCTGTGAGTGAACTTAAACCATTTGATGCCTCCATCCAGTGAATGATCATAGGAGTTTAGCAAAGAGTGGGAAGAAAAGTATCTACATCTCCACCAGCAAAAGGAGGTAAAGAGTTCACATCTATACTCAATCTTTTCAGGGGCTGGTCCAGCCTGTAAGCTCAGAAATGAGAATCATCATAGACAAATCATCAGTAGCCAAATTTCCATAGGAAAAAGTAATCAGGGAAATAGCCAGTGAGTCTGCAGCCATTGATAAAAGGAATGTGGAAATTCCTATGCTGTTTGAGCTTTTCTGCCCTGTCCTGCACTCCCCTGTACCCCCTGATACGTGGGGGGCACCCACTCTGCTGGCCTTGAATGGATCCCTATTCTTCCCCAGACAGCTTGGTGCCTGTGCTGGTCTTGGAACGCCATGTGGCCATGGGGCTCCCCAGGTGCTGACAGCAGCCCCACAGCACCTTCTGAGGAGCCCTGGGAGCAGTGGGAGAGCCAGAAAGCAGAAGCACCTAAGGGAAAAGAACACTCCAGTGAATTAGCAACATAGTGAGAGATTTATTCTGACCATATTCAATCTACCTAGAAAATGATTTACAGCTTTTCCATGAATTACAGCACAAGGAGTCTTCCCAGAGCCTTAGAAGAAACCCCTATTCCAGGAAGGGGCATGTAATATGATAGATGCACTTATTCGAGTATCAGAAGAAGGCTATTCTACTGTCTTTATTGTCATCTTATCCTTTAGCAGAGATTGACTTGTTCAAGTCGCAGATGCGACAGCAAAGTATTTCTGTACTTTGAGCTAAAAGTTTAAACTGAAGCACGTGGGATCTAATATTTGTTATGAACTGAAAAATGAGAGGATTATCTAGCCGTGCTGGTCAAGAATACCATGACCTATATGATGGACTGGATAAATGTGGTGCCAGTGTCCCTAACACTGAAGTGCTGTGACAGACTGAGTCTCTGCAGCACTGAGACTCAGCAGACTGCAGCCTTTGGTTTTCAGCCTGCACTAAAAATGAGAGATCTGTGAACAAACAAACACACATCTAATATTAAAGGCAGAGACATGGAGAACGGCAAGTAGCATGGGGCTGTAAGAAATCTCGGTGGGCTTTGCGCTAGAATTCAATATCATGTGACCACATCTAGAGGGAAATGAGGCTAGGGATTATGGCAAAGTATAAGGTATATCCTGCAGCACAAGGCATTTCTTTAAGCTGCCCCTTTCTTGGCTAACCTATGTTCTTGGAGCAGAGGAAGAGTAAGGGAAACAGAAGCTAAAAGATGTTGGATTGCATAAATCCGATTACTATAGGAACCATGTAATTTGAGTATGAGAATATCTCTCCTCTCCCTATTCCTTCCTCAACCTTGCTGACTGAGCAGGAAGCCAACAGCTACAGCCCCAGCCCAAACCAATTCCCTGCCTGCTCTCTCATGCTATGGGGCTGTATGTATTTCTCTAGGACCATGTCCTCTCTCACTGATGCGTGCTGGCAGCCCATGTGCTGACCTTTTACTGCATCAGGTCAATTGCTAAAGGACGGCAGCACTTCCTAAGAGAGGCCATAAGAGTCAGTAGGAGAGCATGTGTTGCATTGCAAGCAGCAGCAGGCACACAGCCCTGGGTAGGTTTGGCTGGAGTTATCAGTGGCCACCAAGCCCATGGAGCCAGCTGTGAGCAGAGGTCGTCTGAAGTCAGCCTAATGCTGTTCAAAATATAGGAAGCTCAGACTCACTTGGGATGCTAAGGACATGCTCCAGAAGATGTAGCCGCTGCCATTGAAGACAGTTTGCCCAAGATGGTGTGAGTCTCTTCCCTATGCTATGGAGGTAGCAGATAAAAAGGTAAGGAATACCTCTGACATGACCAGCAGTGCCCATCAGCTCACTGAACTACAGAAGGTAAACCACAACATCTGTTACCTGGTGACTACATGCAGGGATATAGGATATATTAAAGTCTTGGTGACAAATGCACCAGACCCCATTTGTCCGCACTGGAAGGGTCTATGACAGAGACTGAGACAACTGCCAGCATATTGCTAGCTTTACAGAGGGTCAACAGCCTGCACTTCGTAGCCTGACAGGCACAGAGCAGTCAGAGTACAAGATTTCACTGAATGAGGCAGATGTATCATTTCCAAACCAGACAGTTTTAATCGGAAAGAATTCCTCTGCCAGTAAACACACAGAACATCTACAAACTTCACCATGTAACTTAGTAATGTTGGATGAAGGGCACTAGTTACGTGTATTTCCAAGATAAAACTATTTTCGTCCTGCTGCCCTTGCATGAAACAGAAAAAAACCCTCCCAGAAAACAACAAACAACTGGTTCAGGCTAACAGACATCCTTAGTTTGCAGTTTCTACTCTTTCATACTTGACGCATATACTGCCAGTTCAGCTGGGGAAGAGTTCATCCATCCTATCCAAATACGGTTTATCAGCTTTGTATCTTTGTGGAAGCCTCGTGCTGAGTGCATGATATCTCTGGATGCCTGCAAAGTCATCCTATCTTTAAGCTAAGATTAGAATTTCAAACAAAAGTTATTATGAAGCCAGATTTTCTGAAAGGGCTGGACTCAGCCACAATGTGGAAATTACAGATTCATGTCTACGTACATTATCTAATCCTTTTTTATACAGGCATATTTATAAAATAAGGTTTACCATAACATCAGTAAACCTTGTGGGTGGAGGGGAAATGAAGCAGTGTGAAGGGAGATGCATGATCGGCCATAATAAAACTAGACCCAAACCTGTCACCAGTTCTCAGTGTATTTTGCCTGAAAAGGCTGTGTTCATAGCACTCAGACACTGCGTTCCTTACAAAATTTGTTAAGAGACATTCTGGGAGATTTTCCCAGCTATTACTTAAATCTCATGCTTAAATGTGCATGTGGCAACCAAGCAAGTATTTAAAAGGTCAAACAGGATCATTTTTAGAGCTGTCACTTTCCAGAGCATATTCAAACACTGTTACTTGGGGAAGTGATGCTGCACTCAAAATCGCGTCTCACAGTGTTTAACCAGGAAGGGGTAACAGTTCTGGTGTTCATCTTCACATCACAGCAGTCATGGCCCAGCAGACTTCCTCGAATCTGATCTGAAGAGAGGAGGAAGGCATCCCTTCCTGTAAGGGAGAAACTCCTTCAGTATTTAACAGGCAGAGATAGAAAGGCATGATTTTATGAGCACTTTTCTTTCAATGCATGATGACAAGTAAAATGACCACTAGTTTATGTTGAGTCACATTAGGACTGTGCTATTTTTTATGTGTATTTGATGGGACCCCTTTCCTATTTCAGCTACAAAAAGCCAGCCTCTGCAAGCTACCCAGTTAAGGGTGAGGAAACCCCCAGTAGATTAGCAAGAAGTAATTAGGGCTGGGAGGTTTTATCAGCGCTGGTGACAGCTTCTGTTCCACCTAAACAGCTTGAGGAAGGTCTTCCTTTGCTACCCCTTGACCTCAGAGATTATTTTCATCCGTTTTGCCAAACTAGCTGCTAGTCCCCACACTGTGTCAGTCCCTGCCAGCAGAGATGGGACAAGGAGCACATCAGCAGCAGCTCCCGTTCCCTCATACCCCAGGACAGCTGAGGGACTTTTGCAGAGTGACAAGGGGCCAAGGCAAGGCTGAATACAGCCACACTGATACGTTCTGCTCTAAGGTGATAAATGAATAAGCGACTTTTCTTGCTGTTTCAGTGTCCCTGTTTATAAAGCTGCAGATTTCAATACCTTCAGTGGGAACTGCAATTGAGCATGTGATATGGGTAAACTTGTGTCAGAAGCAAATTAATACAATTCAAGGACCTTGCAAAAAAAAAAAAAAAAAAAATGGGAGAGCTGGTCATCTGCCTAAAGTTGATTTCATACACAAATGCTAAGTTAGTTCCCTAATGTGGCTGAAGCTTTAAGTCTGCCTGTTTTCTGACTACCGGATATCTAGTGTTAGAAAAGGATAGTGCTGGAAAAGTTTCCAGGAATTGCTCACCTATTTAAAGTTGAGCACATGCATATATTCAACAGGGTGGATATCTTCAAGCTGAGGATTACACTGCCTGTCAAATGTGCCTTCTCAGTTTTTCCAAGCCTGGATACAGTTAGAAGCCTTCCGGATCACTGCAGGCCTGTCAAGCATTTCTTTCTTTCTTTCTCTAGTTTACAGAGAGAAGTAAGGTCTTTGGCTTTGTATAAACTTTATAACATAGAGGTCATTTGCTTGAGTGATACACAGAAAAGTTTAGAAATCTCCCTACTGTACACACACACTTTCCTTGGACATGTGGGAGTTAATCCGACACAATGAAATCTCTGCACTTAGCTTCATTAAAATCTAAATTTAGATCTTTTCGTAGAGTTAATGTACTGTTTATTCTTCCTACTACAAACCCGAAGACTTTGGGAAAAAAAGCTGCAATTTCCAAGAATGCAAGTTTCCATTAAACACAAAAGCCAAAACAGTAAACTTCGACCTGTGGGAAAAAGAAAAAACTTCTGCAATTTCACTGTTTGGTTTTTTGTTTGGTGGGGTTTTTTGGTTTTTTGGGTTTTTTTTTTTTGCCATTGTGCTTAATTTCTGCTCTACCCATCCCATATACACACATCCATCTGCCAGTGCCCGTTACGCCAGGTGAACATTTTAATGGGTCTGGCTGCACCCAGCAACAGGGCTGAAGCATAAAAAGGAAGGTCTTTTCTTGCAGAAACAGGTGATGACGTTTGTCAGAAGCAGCAGAGGCCACGACATTCCAGTTATGGTCCTCCAAACACTTTCTCCTATGCTTTGCTTTCTGCCTGCAAGCTGTCTCAGCGAGTAAGATAAAAGTTTAAAAGGCACAACTCTCGGAAGCAAGCAAGCAGGGTTGGCTCTGCAGACTCCAGGGAAAGGAGTCTGTGGGAAAGGGACAAGTAAAAGAATCATAGAATCGTAGAGAGGTTTGGGGTGGACCTCAAAGCCCATGCAGCGCCAACCCCATCAGACCAGGTTGCTCCCATCCAATCTGACCTCGAACACCTCCAGGGACGGGGCATCCACAGCTTCCCTGGGCAACCTGTGCCAGCTCCTCACCCCCTTTCCTGGCGGAGAATTTCTTCCTAGCGTGCGATGCGTATCTCCCCCAACCCCACTCCCTTTAAAGTCCCCCTCCCGCCCCCTGCCCTGCCCTGCCCTGCCCGGGGGGGGGGGGGGGGGGGGCGGACCAGCCGCCTTCCCCGCAGGTTTCCTTCTGCCACCCGCCCGGGGACAAAGTTTGGGAATAAAGGGAGGGTTTCCCAGGCTAGTCCCGGAAAGGAGGGAGGGCCGAGGGAGGGAAACGCGACCGCCCGCTCGGTGCAGCCCGGTTTCCTGCGAGGCGCTCGGCCCCCGGTGGCGGTGATGCGGGGCTGCCCCGCGGGGCTGCGGCGGGACGGCGGGAGGCTCCGAGGGCTCGTCGCACACCAGCCTTGGCTCAAACCACCGGAGTCCCATCCCTGAGGTCCTGAAGGATGCGAATAACTTAGCGTTCTGCGTCGCGGCACCCACCTGCCTTCTGGAGAGGCAGCCAGAGGAACCAACGCGTCGTACGTCATGTTATTTACACCGTTCGCAAGCCTGTTCCGCTGCCTCCCTTTCCTTAAGGAGAGTCAAAATAGCCTCTCCGCAGGCGACCTCGGGGCGCCTGCAGGGACACTGGGTCTCTGGGCACTGGCTGGGGGAGAGAAAGAGCGCATGTCGCGTCGAGGCACGGGTTTAAGGCACGGGTGGATGAGGTCCTGAGGGACATGGTTTAGTGTCTGATAGGAATGGTTGGACTCGATGATCCGATGGATGCCTTCCAACCTGGTTGTTCTATGATGCTATGATTCTATGATCTTCCATTTCGGTTGTGAGCTGATACCACTTGCTTGCATAAAAATGATGGTCTGAAAGAGGACACTGCAGAATAAGTAGTCGTACCGTGATATTTAATTTAATGGTTGTTGGTCGGAGGTGCCTAACTTGGGGCTTCTTGCTGTAGTGCGTAGGTGACAAATCTGACCAGGTTGTCTCTTTTTGCAGCGCAGAGCGAGCCAGGTGGACACTCGCTAGAGGGACCATCTGCCTTTTCATATCTCGCTGAGGGGACTATGGTGGTAGGAAGATGTTGGCTCGGAAAAGTATCATCCCTGAAGAGTATGTGCTAGCACGGATCGCCGCCGAGAACCTGCGCAAGCCGCGCATCCGAGACCGGCCACGCAAAGCCCGCTTCATTGCCAAGAATGGGGCGTGCAACCTGGCACACAAGAACATCCGTGAGCAGGGGAGATTCCTGCAAGATATTTTCACCACCTTGGTGGACCTGAAGTGGCGTCACACACTGGTCATCTTTACCATGTCCTTCCTGTGCAGCTGGCTGCTCTTCGCTATGATGTGGTGGCTGGTGGCTTTTGCCCACGGCGACATGGACCCAAGCACAGAAAACACTACAAACAGCACGAAGTGGGCACCATGCGTAACGTGTGTTAGGTAAAGTACGATCGGTGGGATGATGAAATGGGGGGAACAGTGCTGCCTGCTCTCCTCACAGTGTCTAAAATGCAGATTTTGATTTACACAAACCATTGTGATTAGTTGAGACAGTTGAAAAATGCAGTGTTTTCCTCTAGTTTACGTAAATTCATCGAGCCATCCAGGCTTGAAAAATACTGTACTGTAGATTTCTTTGATTCTTTACAGGATCTGAAAGAGAGGGAGACCTGCTGCTTTTCATGTGTCTCCACACTCTGTGGGTAACATACCTTGCCTATGGAGATAAGAGCCTGCTTCACGAGTGGGTATGTGTTATGTGTATTGTAATGTTGTCTACAGCAGCAAGAGATTCCCAAGTGTGGTGCGAACTGCTCACTGTGCCGGCTAAGGGGAGCCACCCCAGGAGCGGTACCTGAGAGACAGGGCATCAGCCATGGGTGTCAGGCAGGGCTTAGAAGTGTAGTGCCACTTTAGGCAAAACTAAATGTCTTTCAAAATTACTCTCATGAGAGCACTCAATATGTGGTTCTTTAAAAAACCTTGAGAAAGCCATAGGCCAGCAGCATGACAGTGGGACAGCTTCCGTGGGGTGCATGATGTATTAGACAGTGAAAATTTAAGGGGCTACTAGGTTAAGTTTCACCCATTAAAGTATTTCACTCTCCATCCTCAAAACCACAACAACTTGCAAGACACTGATGAATTTACAGAGACATGCATGGAAGAGTGTTTATTAATTAAACGTGAGGTAAGCAATAGGATCAATTTGTCATCTCATCAGTAAGACCTCATTTACAGTACTAGATTTTTAAGCAGAAAAATCCTGATTTGGTATGACCAGAATGCCTCAGATCATCTACTCTTACACATTGCAGTGCTGTGCAAGACTGGATGAGTGGGAGGCTGAAGGGTCTGCTGAGACACAGGCTATCTGCTTCCCTTTTCTCCATTCTCCTGATGTTCAAGGCACCTCACCAACTTTAAAGGGACATTATCTTTGGCTCATGAAGTAGTGGAGATTTCTTTCTCCCTTTGCATTTATGGTTTTTTTTTGTTAAATAGATATTTTCCAAGCTAATGGAAATAGGAAATTTTACATGCTAACCCTCATTAGGTTTGGGACAGGGTGAGGGTTGTTGTCTTATTTCTTTTCCAGTGACTGGTCACAAGCAATCACCTCTCAAATGAGATGTCATGACGCAGCCTGTGCCTGATGGGGTGTCACTCTTGGCATTTGTAGGATTTGTCCCCTAGCATTTGTAGGATTTGTCCAACCTGAATTAGCAAGGAGCTGCACCCTGCAGCTCATTAGGGTGAGCCTGAGGCACATCCCTCCACCTGGTGGGTGGCCTTCTCAGTTTTGCCTGTGCCATGAGGTTCCCCACAGGGCTCCTGGGCTAGACCTCTGAGCCTGAGAGAGCTGCTAAGGGCTTCATGCCACTGGGATGAGGTGATCCCATGGCTGTGGCTCTGCCTCTCACTCTCTACCTATAGCCCCAGCTGTGGCAACCTCATGCCAATAGCTCTTCCAGAAGGGCTGCTAACCTCTACTACAAAGACCTCCTGGAAAGATGCGAAAAGCAGAGCAAATGAATTGCTGTAACTTTCTGGTTTAGTCCATGACAAAGACCATGTCGCTTCCTCATGCAAGTGTCTCAGGTGGTTCAACCAACAGCTGCTCAATTGTGTCTGTCCAAACCATGCAAAATCTTTCCCCTTCATAGTGAAATACTTCATCTTGTTAATTCTGGCTACAGCTTTGAATAAAGTCATGAAATATCTACATGGTTGCTGACATTTTTAAGAATGGTGAGTTGCTGAATGTAAAATATATTTAATATTGGAATGATACAAATTAATGGCAAATATTTTTTACCCTCGTTTCCTGAGATTTAGACTCACAGAATTTTCAGGAGAAATACCAAGGGGTTTTTTGGGTAGGTACCATTACAGATTTGTGGGCAACCTGGTTTTGGAAATATTAGCCAGTGCCTAGAACTTGCACAGCACTTTAATTTTTCAAAGTACTGCAAAAAGTTCTAAGTCTCACAGCTTTTTGCCATAGAAAGCTACTATCCAAATTGGAAAAATGGTACACAGCTCTGAGGTGAAGGACATGGGAATAGTGGAATTGGGAGTTTCTGGCTCCCTCTTCACATGGGCAAAATGTTTTACAAACTTACTATCTCAATTACTTCCACTGTACAAAGATGGGTTCTCTTTTCTTATCTTGATTTTTTTTTTGAAATAAGGAGTACTGTTAATGGAAATCAGAATATTTACTCCACAGGTCTATAAGCTGAATTGAGTTGAATTCAGTTTAAACCAGAAGCTTCATTCTGCATGCAATTAAATATTCATGAACATAAGAAATAATTTCATGGATTCTATTAATTAAGTCCTTCATCTCTAATTTCATCAGTGCAAAATGCAAAAATAAACCCCTCAATACAAGGGAATCTGCCAAAGATTAAAAATATAGGAATTTTTTTTTAAGAAAAGTCAAAGTTCTTTCAAAGATTTGTCTGTAGAGACTGGCTGGTTTTCGGAAATATGAACTTTCCTGTTCTACAGAAAAATATCCCTGGTATTGCTTATGCTATTTTACTATTTTCTCATGACCCCAGGTTCACTGAAAATATGGTTAGGGGTAAAAAAAAACCAGAAAAAGTGATTTAAAAGCAGATTAATTGAAAACCAAAGCAAACCAAATGAATGGTTTAGAACCATCTTCACTGACAGGACATATTTTCCATAGGTAAAGGCATGTTGAGCATGGCAACATTTCAAATGTTGCTGGATTGCATTGTGTTGAAAGGATGACTATTATATCAGTCCATATGGGACCCAATGTGCTGCAAGTCTGCCGGATAAACTCCAAGGTACTGATATAAACATAAAAGACTTTGGTGAAGGATGTATCTGGGTATAAAAGGAAATTAAAGTCCTTGGTATATACAGGATATATGACCTTTTGGATTATTATAAATAATGTATTTTGGAAAGTTTGTGGACAACATCCTCTCATGTCCAGAACTATGGCATGTTAGGGACATTTATCTTACCTGCACTACTACAACCCACTTCAGTGCTGAAATTTTCCAGCTAGTCTTGCCACAGCGGTGAGGTAAACCCAAACCCTGTGTCCCAGAGCTCTCCTCCTGCCAGTCTGTGCAGAGGAGACCATGATGGCCACCGGCCTGCTTTTCTCTGCAGCCTGATCCTGGAGGCTCAGTCACAAGACAAGCAACAGTTTGGGAAGTGCCATGAATCTGGAAACACCTCCTTTTCCCCAAGGAAATCCTGCTAAAGGGGGGTCAGAACTCAGGTAGTATGAGTGAAATACTGCAATTTTCCATATTTCCATATTTATACTGGTGGAAGAATCTTGTGTGAGTCAGCTGACTCCTCACCCTTGCCACAACCACTGCTTTTCAGTAAGGGCTTCGTGAGATCGAGAAGATGGAAAGCTCAGGTGTTACAGCACTGTTGACTAATACAGTGGGTAGCATGTGTTGCTGAAGAGAGAATCTAGTGAGTTTCTCGTGGACACATAGTGTTACAGATGGTCTTTCAAGATCTCAGTCTCTGAGGTCTTCCAAGTCACTATCAGATTCTGCACCAGTCATACAAAAACAGAGGTAACAAGAATGCAATGCTTTTGCTGATGTTACCAGAAGGCTCAAGCACACCTGGGTGATACAAACAGATCCTTAAGTGTGTTTAGTGTGTTTCTAGAAAGGATATGTTGATAGGTTTTCAGTTTGTGTTCACTACCCTTAATGTTAACTTTGTGCAATCTTCTTCTCCAGGTCTTTCACCTCTGCTTTCCTCTTCTCCATTGAAGTTCAGGTAACCATTGGTTTTGGGGGCAGGATGATGACAGAGGAATGTCCCTTGGCCATCACGGTCTTGATCCTGCAGAACATTGTAGGTCTGATCATTAATGCTGTCATGTTGGGCTGCATATTCATGAAAACTGCACAAGCCCACAGGCGGGCAGAGACTTTGATTTTCAGCCGGCAGGCAGTCATTGCAGTTCGAAATGGCAAACTTTGCTTCATGTTTCGAGTGGGAGACCTGAGGAAGAGCATGATCATTAGTGCCTCAGTGAGAATTCAGGTTGTAAGGAAGACTACAACCCCTGAAGGAGAAGTCATACCCATTCACCAAGTAGATATTCCTGTGGATAACCCTATTGAAAGCAATAATATTTTCCTTGTGGCTCCCTTAATTATTTGTCATGTCATAGACAAGCGGAGTCCTCTTTATGATATCTCTGCTTCTGACCTGGCACTCCAGGACCTGGAGCTCATTGTGATACTTGAAGGAGTCGTAGAAACGACTGGCATCACAACACAGGCCAGAACCTCCTACATAGCAGAGGAGATCCTCTGGGGTCACCGCTTTGTACCTATTGTCACTGAAGAGGAAGGTGTGTATGCAGTTGACTACTCCAAGTTTGGCAACACTGTCAAAGTGGCAGCACCGCGTTGCAGTGCTCGAGAGCTTGATGAGAAACCATCCATTCTCATCCAGACCCTGCAGAAGAGCGAGTTGTCCCACCAAAACTCCCTGCGGAAACGCAACTCCATGAGAAGAAACAATTCCATTCGGAGGAGCAATTCCATGCGGAGAACCAATCCCTCCCTCATGGTGCCCAAGGTGCAGTTTATCACACCTGAGGGGAGCCAGAGTGCCTCAGAAACATGATACACAATGTTGTGTGAGGCTGGTGGCCTTCGAAAGGAGGATGCACCTGGGATGTTCTGTTTAAATTTTCTTTTGCTTAAGAAAATCAGAGCACAATGCAGAAAAGAAGCATGCAAGAACTACTTATTCTAGTACTTACTGAAAGCACCACCTAATGGCATTAGGAAACACTTTAGCACTTAGTGTATGAATTAATATAAAATGACACGTACATTAAAGAAAACACAGTTCACTCATGTAATATAATGTGTATTTATACTTGTTTTAACGTCAGTCTAATTTTTAAAATCATGTCTTTCCTGTCAAGGGTCTCTTTCTTACCTTTTACTGCTGACTGTCACAAAATTTTGGGGTTTTTTTTGTAGTAGTGATCACAGATGTGTCAGCTCCCACAGATTTCGTGGGGAATGTTTGGATATTGATCTTTTGGGATGAATTTCTTGTTCTTTTGAAAGGAGTAGCTAAATTCCTCAATGATTTCACTTGAGAAGAATGAAGGCTAGGATTTTATCTTCAGTTTTCCATATCTTTTCTTTCAATTTATTTGTGGCAATGGCATTCTGAGAACAAATTCAGGTCGACTGAAGTGACCTGACTAGCCTACAGGAAAACTAGGGCTGCTCTGAGCAGCACTGGAAGAAGAACCAGTGAAATGACATGGCCTCTTGCAGACCACTCCTCTTCTTCTCAGGGTGAGGTACTTCGCTGTGGGACAACATGCATCTGTAGCATAACTGTAGCCCAAGCTAAGAAACTCCCATCCTTCCAGCTGCCAACTGAGCATCCGTATCACTGAAATGACTGAAATGGAAAAAAGCACATGCCTCTTTAACATCCTCCTCATATTGGTGGAAGACCAAATGCTGGTTTATTTTCTTTTACAGGTTCATATACTGAAGGCAACAAATATGCTTTCTTCACTTATAGTATTTTTTGTAGGATCAAATATGTGTGCTTCAGCAGAAAGTTGCATTTTACCAGGGGGAATTCATGAATTTGAGTGAGAAGGAATCATGCCTATAACATTAAAGATAGTATTTTCAAAACTATCTGAATAATTTTCAGGGGGACTTGGATGCTGCTACTGATTTACTGCTTTTCAGCAATCTCTCACCTGTGTTTTTATGTAACATGGCATTGAGAATTGGTGGTAAGCAGCTTTTCTCTTCAATTTAAGACGAGTGTTTGTAATCTAGATTCCTCAAAAATGTCATCAAAAGCTTTTTTAGAAGAATAAATAAATGTATGACAACTAATTAAATCATATTTGGTAGTGCTAAATTGATGCATGCATTTTCTCTATGTGAAAAGGAGGTATAATTACAGACAAATTCCTGTTCAAATTTCTAACTAGAGTTGCCTTGCGTCTGTGACTCAAGAGAAGCACCACCTCTGTGCTGACTCTCTGAGCCACTCAAGCATTTGATTACTTATATAAATATCAAAAAGCAATGCTGGATTCTCATTCTTTTTGGCATTCAGTCCATCAGCACTGGTATTTGAAGGCTTGAGTGGTGGCATGGAGGGACATTTTTCTGCAGTGTAGGCTCCCTACATTTGGAGCAGGTGACACTAACAAAATACTACTTCTGAAGCTTTAGTGGAAACTGAAGTTTCTACTAAAAGCATTCATTCCCTGGCCTGCCCATTAATGTTCTGGAAGGATGGATAGTGAACATCCAGAGATATTAATCTGTCCATTGTGTGTCCAAAAAATGAATGTTCTTCTGAGAAGAGTCATATTGAAGCATATACAATTTGTTTCTGGCCTCCATTTTGAGGGCTGTGATTTTCTTTAAGGCTGTCTGTTTGATAAATAGTTAAGTTGGATGCTGTACAAATTTTCTACAAAATAAAAGTGACAATAATGATTTCTTCCATCTCTGTTTTTTCCCTGTTTTATCTCATTTTTTCTTCCTATTTTCCATTCTCCATTCATATATTCTTCTATAGTATTAGTCTTTGTTGTATCCCAGCCTTTCCCACAGTCCTGATGAGTAATAATTTGATATTATCTCAATACTCTCTTAGTATTATAGCTCATTTTCTCCTTAAGTACATTCTTCCAATTTTTATTTTACCTTCATATCTCTCTCGGCTTTACACCTAATGTACTTTCTTTCCCATAAGGGTATTCTAAGGATATTAGTATTTTGAGATGACACTAAGGCACCTCAGTCACATGCAAGGATACTGAACAGAAACACAAGGCAGACCCTTGTTTCATGAATGTCATGTTCATATGTGCTGTGCTTCTGCTCCTTGCAGAAAATCCCTTAGTGCAAAGTTGCTTTCTGCAGCAAGTTCTGCAGTCCAGGAAGAGGCCAGCAGGAAAAGTAGTTGGGGTAAGCTGCCCAGCCATCTATGAAGAGTGGTAGCAAGGATTTGTGGCTGGGAGTTGCATTCTTCAGTGGATGACAGGTTTCAGACCCAGCTTTGCAGCATAATATGTTTGATTATTTACTCTCCCTGGCAACTCTATCAGATGAAGTGATTTTAAATATGAAGTTTTCTGTGTTGAAAGTACACTGACAGAGTAAGAATGACAATTGAGATTTCTACCAGAGACTGCTGACAATTAATGCTGGCATTTAGCTGTGTGTCTCTCCCAGTGACAATAATTTAGAAAATTAGAAGCAATAATGTGTAACCATCATCTAACTGCCACCCCTTCTCACTTATTTGTGTCTCTACAATTCCCATCTCCTAGTAACATGGTGTAACTGGAACTCTGTTATCCAGCATCATTTGTTCCATGCATTTAATATGCTTTGGCTCTTTTAGCAGCCTACCAGACAGGTGTTGATGTTGCTGCTGTAGCCTTCTGTGGGGAGTAAAACTATTTTGTAAGAGTAGAAAAGTGATTATAAAGTTCTTCTGAGGGGGGTTTAATATCTGGGGCTGCACTTATCTTTTTCTTTCTACCTTTAACTTAAAAACCTCTCTATTTTAAAAAGAAAAATGGCAATGATGTCCTTTGTCCTCTTTGTGGACATCCAGGAGATTCAGACTTACTGCAGTGGAGGTATAGACAGCAAACAAACACAGACAGCACTTTCAGGCCATACAAAGCTGATGCTCCAGGGCTGAAGCCAACTTCTGAGTAATAGGATTTGGAGGAAACTTTCCTCTTTGGCAGATTATTCTGTAGCTGTCACTTTCAAGATTTCTTGCACTCTCTTTCAAAACATCTGGTGTGAGTCAAGGACAGTGGCAGGACCCTAGCAGAAGCACACTCTGAACCAGGTGGGTAAATTAAGTCTCTGCAGGAGGACTAGCAGACCACAAACACAAGGGTTTTTCCCTTCCTCTCACCTAGAGCAATGTCATCAAATCCCATGGTGAAGCCAGACCGAGAGCCCTGGCTGCAGCGGGGTCTTGACATGATGCACAACACATGGTCATCAAGTACTTCCCAGAGCCCAAAAAGTCTGCTTTCAGAGAGGAGCCCTCAGCACCTGTAGTGCGGAGGAGACGACTACCGAACAGGGCTTGACAAAGGGTTTAGGTCTGTCCACTGAAGGGGTAACCTGGTTAAGGACGACTCCTAGGGGGCCAGCACCACAGGCAAGGCAACAAAGTTGCCCTTCAATTCTAGATTGGAGTGAGGCTGCTGAAGATAAAAGCAGGATAGGCATCTAAGCCCTCAAAGCTGATAAAAATAAGATTGTAACACAACGAGCAATAACTGGATGTATTCCCAGTGCCCACCTTCTCTGGCCCCTAGAGTTGCTTAGATGGCCACTGGTCTCCCATCACGACCATGAGGCTCCAGTGCACTCAAAGCACCCTTCTCGGGTATCCACTTGCATCTTGATCTGTATACCAAACCCTCCTAAAGCCTGCTGCAAGTCACTTCCATGACACTTAGTATCACTGTCGCCTTGAAAAACAACCCACCTCCTGAGTATTGCTGCGTAGGCATGAATTTCACCACAGCAGTTTGCCCTTGTGAATGCAACTCATTGGTTCCATCCCAAGCTTTCTGACTCAAGCCTTTACACAGCAAATGAGCAAGAAGTGCATTCGAATTTAGTTAATATCTCATGTATGTAATAGGGTTTTATCCTAATTCCATGTCCCTTAGTCTAAATACAGGCTGGGGGATGAACAAATTGAGAAAAGCCTAATGGAGGGCTTCATAGTACTGACAGATGAAAAGCTGGACATGAGCAAACAATGTGTGCTCACAGTGCAGAATCACAGAATCATAGAGTCATAGAATAATGAGGTTGGAAGAGACCCACAGGATAATCGAGTCCAACCATCCCTATCAAACACTAAACCCTGCCCCTTAGCATCTCATCCACCCATGACTTAAACACCTCCAGGGAAGGAGAATCAACCACTTCCCTGGGCAGCCTGTTCCAATGCCCAATGACCCTTTCTGTGAAAAATATTTTCCTAATTTTCTGTCTGAACCTCCCCTGGCGGAGCTTGAGGCCATTCCCTCTTGTCCTGTCCCCTGTCACTTGGGAGAAGAGGCCAGCACCCTCCTCTCCACAACCTCCTTTCAGGTAGTTGTAGAAGGCCAACCATATCCTGGGCTGCATCAAAAGAAGAGTGGCCAGTGGGTCAAGGGAGGTGATTCTGCCCCTTTACTCCATTCTCATGAGATACCACCTGGAATAGTGCATTCAGCCACCTTAAGTGTATTTCACAAATTCACACATCTTTATCTGTTTTCATAAAGTTCAGGCAAGGAATTATGGTTTTGCTTTTCCCTCTGTAAAGCAGTATGCTCACAACATTCTTGATGACTGAAAGAAACATGACTAATTGTATATACCTTTTCTTCCTTCACATACTAAGATTGAGGACATTTTGTGAAACCAGTTTCTAAACTGTCCAGTGACTATTATTTGAAAATGTTTGTTGTTGCAAGTTGAGAAAGTAGTTAGTGGAAGACCAGAAAGGAACTTAAACTGGAGGAAAAAATAGATATTGTTTGATGAAAATAACAATGCTTTCATTATTTTCCACAAATCATGTTTTCTGCAGGGCCTAATATTTTCAAAGCACTGGCAAATGGTTGGAAGGCATCATCAAGCAATAAATCATATTCTGCCAGACTCTGATTTTGTGCTGTGTTACTATTAGCAATAGGGTTTTGCAGCCTCAGTATGGCATCCTACAAGTATGCATCAGCCTGATCTCCATATCCTTGCAGTCACCAAACATGATGCTGGGGACTTGTTGTGAGCCTGGTGGCTGACTCCAGGAGCTATGGTCACCAGTCTCTATGGGAAGTGATCCTGGGGCTCATGGATGCAGGGCTGGGGCTGGAGGCAGTGGGGTCCTGGTGTCAGTGTGCTAGGTTGGTGACTTGTCCCCAGGAGCAGACTGGAAAGTAATGTGGCTCCCCAGGTGCTTTGGAAAGTGTTGTTCACAAGAAGGTATCTTTCTTCATGTCAAGTTGGTGGAGGAACACTCCTGCTGTTTGTTCAGGTGGCAGTGAAATACAAAATGTTGGAGTAAATTCCCACTTCTCTAAGCCTCATTTCCTGGTCTGGGTGTTGCTTGTATAGCCAGGTGAGAGTTAATTTCTTATTCTCAAAACGCTAAGTCTGAAGGCAAGCACTTCTAATACCCCTAGTATACTAGTAATGCTTCTCAGCTTTATGTCTCTACACTATATTTCTTACTTCCCCTTAAGAATTATTTAAAATAGAAAAAGAAAAAAATATTTCTCATGTGATAACTAGGCAGTAAAGATAAAATATATTCCCACATTCCCTTACTGGACAGTGTAGAGAGATTTAGCCCGCAGAGACAAGATCAGTGCTTTCCAAGAGAAACAGCCACTGAGACTGGGGGACTCACAGTCAGGACACATCACCAAGGCACTTGGATTAAAAGAAATATTTGAAAGTACTAACTATTCCATAGGTTTCTGCTTGAGGACTCTCCTTTCAGACCACTGATAACTTATCAGTTAACAGTGAAGAGATATGCTGGGACCAGCAAGATATACTACAATGTAAGAAAGACAGAAACCATGCATTCAAGGAATATATCATCCATACTTTAGTTATTGTTACCAATAATTTTAACATTTAGGTTGTAAAAAATTCAAAGAGGCAAAGAGATGGATTCTTTTTTCACCTTTAACAAATGTTTATCATCTTTTTTTCCCTCTGCTCTGAAAATGAGTTGATACAATGGAAGACACTATTTCTACCCACAAATCTGGTGTAGTTTTATGGAGGATACGTGTTAGCCTCAATATACGTTTCTGGGCTCAGTGCAGGAGTAGCTGTGCATGATGTCATGGCCTGTGTTCCTCAGGAGGTCAGACAGGATAGTCTAATATTCCCTTCTTCATTCCAAATTTGTGAATAGGGGTGGTTAATGAGTTTTGGTCAAGGGAAACGCTTCCTCTGATTCAAAAGTCTTAAATTAATCTCCCACTGAGGAAATAAACAAACATGGAAAAAAAAAAAACAGCCCAGGATTTGGCATCACCAAATGGTTGATTTATTTTGTGAAATGCCTTTCATGACTAATTATGGATCATTCAAACAATACTGACAAACATCCCTGGAGATCATTTGTAAAAATTCGGTTATCTTGTCATTGCAGGAGTTTACTTTGCTCCCTACTGTTCCTAAATTTTGAATAAGGCTCAAGGAAGAGAAAGCCAGCTTCTCTGTGGGCCAGAGTGAAATTTTATTTCTTGGTTTTATGGTGTGAGGTCTACTACAAAGATCATTAAATTGAGAAATGATGCTGGAGCGACTACAAAGGGCTGTCATGGTTTTGGTCTCAGTGTCTTCCTCACCCAGGGAATATCAATACTCTTCTCAAGTGCTATTTTAGTAACTACATGAGCCACAAAAAATAATTTAATCCTTCCATGGTGTAGCTTTGTTATTTTTCAGGGTATATTTTTTTATATTAGGTCTTTGATTCTGGGTGATCTGGATTTGTCTGTCAAAAAGGGGCTACTTCTGCTGAATAGCATAATTTTCAGGATCCGTCAAGGCCAAGATTTAAAGCAAAACTGAAGGGTTGCAACACCCAGTAAATGAAACTGCTGAGTTTGAGGGAGAACAAGTGATAACAGTTAACCACTTGGGTGGTCAGCTTTGTGTCTCATAGCATTCAAATTTATTTCAAATAATAAAAGATGTCTCATGCTCAGTCATAACCAGTGTTTCTGAATTTTCTTATAAAGAGATACTATTCCTGGTTGATCAGATTAAATTGTCTGTGATGTGCTAATTTTTCAGTGTACAAAATCTCACCCTTATCTCCAAATCTTTTGTGTTAAATTAAGAGAATAGTAAGATTTCTGAACTGAAGCTCTCTTTGTAGTTCGCTCCTTTGTACTGTCTATAAATCCACATGAAAAATGGAATACAGCTCTGAGTGTGATTACTGAAATACATAGTGTAACTTAATTGTAAAGACATAAATATTTTTCAGTTTATATTTGTATTAAGTATGTCATTATCAGTCATGTGGGGTTTTTTTTCAGGTACAGTAATCTACTCAAATATCAATTCACATATTCTGGTTAAATATAAAGACTAACAGCCAATGATAAAGAGTTAGTTCACTGCTTAAATACACAAAATTGCTTATGATATTGCACCATGTGTCTGTGAAGGTTTGTAGCAAACGGCATGACTGAGGTGAAGTTTTTCAGTGCGTCTTTTTTCAGGGATTTAAAATTAAAAAGACTTCCATAATCCAACCTATTTTGGTACGTCTTGAGGAATGACTGCAAGAAAATATGCAGTTGAACATGACTACATTTATTACTGCAGTCCAACTCAGTTCTACTCTTCATCACTTAAACTTGTGCTCTAATTCTGAAGGACAGCTGTCCCATCACTCACTACGTAAAACTGTGTCCAATATTAAAACCGCGTTTATTTTTTGCTTGAATAAGAATTTTGCACCAGTTTCACTAAGGCCAGGCAATCCTTGCAAAAGCATTAACAAGGAGTTAAAGGTTGGTATGGGTGTGATAACCTTGACACAACTGGATGTTGTACCTCTACAACCTTGCTGTCTGTAAGCCAGGGTTAACTTGCACAGGATTTCAAGTTAATGGTCTAGTGCATTGTTCAGTCACAGTCTAAGTTATGAACACCAGGCTGATAGAGAAAACTTACATCTGTCACCTGTATGACATTCACAGAAGTAATAAAGAAGCAGTAAGATGACCACACAAGGCAACAAAGCATCTACCACCTGTGAAGCTGCATGACCCTTACCTGTACCCCTTCTGTAAATGAAAGCTCTAGGCAAAGTGAGTCATCTCCTGGGGTTTTTCTTTCCTTCCTTCAATGCTAACAAATATTCCACTCGCCTTTAATTAAACTTGGAAACAGAGCAACCCAAATCATACACAAACCCCTGAAACATTTCATCACAATAGTTTAAAACCTCTCACATTTATAAGTAATGGAAAATCCTACATTTAACATGCAAAGGGTTGTACTGTACATTGCTTTCAGGGGGAGTTGTAGAAAGTCCAGGATTAATTTACTTCAGTATTGATTACTAGATTAAAGGCAAAAACCCCCAAGACAAACAGAGAAATGAGAAGTTAAGGTGACTAAACTAAAGATTTCCTGACCATGCACAGGTAAGTGGATCAGTCTTCAAAGTAGAGGTAGCAGAAACTTTACTGATGGATGTGTTTAAAATGAGACCATACACAGACATGTACAAGCATAATAATTTAGCAGAGAAACACACAGACTAAGTCAATTGTATTTCTCATTTCAAATGTCAACACTCATTCACTGAGAGGCTGCTAGTGATGTCCATGAAACAGAAAGATCATCTTAAGCAGGTAGCCACACCATGTACAGTGCTTGCAATTCACTGCAAATCACCCAGTCAGCCACTAATGATAATGCCTTATGTCTATCCAAATTAATACATCTGTATATGTTAATACATTCTTTCCTATTCCACTTCAAGCACAGGACTATTAATTCACCAGTAAATTCCTTCAACTTAAATTCTCCTTGTGTACATTATCAAACCAAAGTAGAAAATCTTGTTTAACTTGGTATTTATATAAATAGATATATGTATAAAAGTAAAAATTTATATAGAGAGGTGAGTGTTTGCACTGCCAGATTTGGGGTAGGAGTTTTCCCGGTTATTGTTACTTTAGCTTTCCAGCCAAAAGATTCCATTTAAAGTTTAGTGTCTGACCACACATGCACACAATAGATGGATAAATAGATATATAGATAGATAGCAGATATGAAGATATGTAGATATATCACAAGTCGTTGTGTCTCAGAGACCCCCTAATAATATTTAGAGAGGAAAACACCATGACTATGATGGTGTTCTCTGCCAACCATGGCCTTGACTAACCACATTGACCTTTCAGTAGAGCTGCTAGTTCCATCTGTTCTGGCAGACTCTAAGAAAGATTCAACACAGCAGAAGATGGGGTTTTTTTGTTTGCCTATGAAGGAGGAATTTTCATCCTTATTAGGGCAACCTATCAGTGAATAATGTGACATGATGTCACAGGAGAAGCACTGGTTTTGAGACTGATTCTTGTTTGTAACTCTTTGCAATGTGTTGGTTTAGACTTCTGTTAAGTGTCTCAGGTTGCTTTACATGACCACTTTCCTCTTCAAAGTTTTCAACTTCACTTTAAATACGGAAGCACTGGCACAGAAAGGCTGGTACCTGCCAGTGTGTCATGTGGACAGAAAACAGAGCAGGATAGTTACAAAGTGAAGCTTATTTTTCTTCCTCAATTAGGATTTCCAGGTATTTTGTATGGGTACTTCAGAAATGTCATTTGATGTATTACAAAGGGGAATTAAACAGTACTGTAGAAATTCACACATGTGCCGGTTTGTATGCAAATACATGTGCAAAGACTTTTTATGTTTTATTCCTGTACTTTTTTGAGAAAAAGGAAGGGTTGTTTTAGTAGAAACAGATTTCAGGCCTCCCTTTGAAAAACTTGCCCATATTAATTTGGCACATGAAATCATCAAGAGGCTGTGGTGGATCAGTGCAATAAAATAGCCATACATATGGATACCGCTGCCCAACTGCATCAGTCAAGGCACGCACTCAAAAGAGTGTACAAATGTACCTTCCAAGGGTTGAGATATTTATTAGCAAAGACATGGGAGGCTTACCAAATAGTTTCATTCAAAGATATGGGTTTTTAAAGACTAACACTTACTCTTCATACCCGCTCACAGCCCCAAGGAGCTCCCTGTACATTTGCAGGCACAGATGATGTCTTGTGGGAGTTGCACAGAACATGTAGGACATGTGCTTTCAGTCATGAAAAGGGGTAGTGACTACACAGCTACGTGCCTCCCTGTTCACATCAGTCAGGGACTCACTTCCAGCTGGGTCGCATGCCGTGGCCATGCAAACTTCACAGCAGCAGTAAGGATCAGCGCTGGATGTTTTTGCTCTCAAAAGCACATGTGCCTAATGTCCCCCCAGGGAAGGCTAACTCAGAACTGCCAGAAGCACAGTTCAAAGGACAGTGAAAGATAAACCAGATTCCTGATTCCCTTCCATAGCTTTTGCCTCGCCTCGCCTTGCCTCTTCCCAAACAATTGATTATTACATGCAAGGGTCTTGAACGCACTATGAAACAGAATAGTGACTATTATTTGTTTCAGATTGAAGACTTCTGAAAAGGAAACCTGCAGGTCCTGGATTCTAGTTGCTGTACTAGGCAGCACATGATATGAGATAAGCACCTAATAAAGTGTGAACTATTGAATGCTATCTGCTAATACGAGTAGATATGAACATAATTAAACCACTGAGTATGGTTGGAATCAATGATCTGGTGGGTCTCTTCCAACCTGGTGATTCTATGATTCTGTGAGAAGAGACAGACAGAAACACCTGGCCACCTCTAAAATCCTAAACAGGTCAGCAGTATTTGTAGAATTGCTTTTAAGTCCCATCCAAATTAGATGTGTTCTCAAGGAAGGCCCTAAGGTTGAATACATCCTTAACAGTCCAGAGAGCTGGCAGGAAGCAGACTCAAAGTGAAAAGTGGCAGGATCTCCCAAGCATAAATCTGTATAGCAGAGGAGTTTTCCAGATCTTGAAGCAGCCCTCCCCAGGCAACGTGGGTGCGTGCTTTTCAGCCCCATGGAGTAATTTAAAGCTAAACTTGCATACAGACAAAAGCATCTTTGTTTAGACATTTCAATGCAACCTCTAATGGAAAAAAAAAACCCACAAACCAGCAGTAAGGTTCTCCCTACCCTTTCTATATGATAGCTATGTACTTCTGTTTCATTGATTTCTGATAATAAAAGGAAGATTACATAGCTGCAGGAGTTCACTTAATAATGAAATTAAAAAACCCAAAATCCAGATATCAGTGACCAAACAAGTAAACAAGGTTTGTCATTCCCTATTTAATAACTCATGCTTCAGTACTGGTTTTGAAATTATTGTTTCCTTTTTGATAGAGATGGAACTCCAGACTCTGGCAGGGTACTCTGGTGTTGTTTGAAATGACAAGTGTGAAAGTTTTATGATGAAAATAAATTTAGGTACACTGTGTGGATCAAGTATGTGCACTTATTAGACCTGTCCTACCTGTGAGTCTGCAAAGTGCATTCAAAATGCTATAGTTGCAAGTAGCTCATATCAGAAAACAGTATCAAGTGAAAAGCAGAGGTCCACGTTAGCTAAAATTTATGATCATTTCTGACATAACCTGAACATTATCTGAATCCTCCTAATCCTAATTCCTAACTGCCATGATGTGGTCTTCTGTAGAGGACTTCAGGTTTTCCATATAAAATTTCAATGTATTTTACAAGCATTATTCACTCTAAGTATGCTTTATCTCCAGAGGGTAGAATATGTGTTTTCATTTTATAAATAAAGCAGACTTTGTTTCTGGTTCAGTGATGCAAAAAATACATCATAGTTACAACAGGCACAGATCATCACTGGTCCCTCATGCCATGGATGCTGCCCTGGTTTACACTCAAGTCTGTTGTCTCTGCAGGAGAACGTATGAAAGCAGAGATGGGCAATGGCCCAGTACTGAAGGGATTTTCAAAGCTTCTTGTGCTGTCCACCATTAGAATGTAGCCCAACTCAGATCAGTCTTATTCTAACAGGCACTGGAGGACAAGCTACTGTATATCCATTGTCATAAACCAGTTCAGCCTTAACCATAAAGGAATAAGCCTTACAATTACATAATACCATGTACTACTTGAAGTCAGGGAAAGAAAGCTGACTTCTGTAACCTGAGTAAAGTCCCAGTAATCACTTGAGAAACTAAATGTCAAACAAGAAACATCTCCAGGGTACTGAACATTCCCAGAGGAAGCAAAAGACACATTTCTCCTCGGGAAAATTTCCCACTGGCAGAAACAAGGCCATCATACAGTGCATGTAACAAAAAATTGAACAGATCCCAGTAGTAATAGATCAATTAAGGTTCTGGGGATGTGATTGTTTTGTTTTCTTTTTTATCCAGTTCATAAACCTGAAACTAAGTATCTACAAACAATATTTTATATTATTCTCCCATTGGTATGTCTCTTTCTGTGCTAGTTAAAACAGAAGAGCCAAGATTGCAACTCAAGATCGGATGACAATGCACTCATCAATTCCTAAGATACATTGTTATATAAAGGAATTGGAAAATATGATAAAGTTTTAATAACTTAAGTCACAGGAGCTGGTTTGGTGCTGAATTCTCCTCTAGAATGGGTCCTACAGGGAGGCTCTGTCTAGCCCTTTGTGCATCAGCAAAAATTGAATTTGTCACAAAAATGGAGAAAAACTTAAGACACCCTAAATAAATGCCTTGTTTTGATACAACCTTTCTTTACTGAGTGCTACACCCTGAAGTGCTAAGGAGAAGGGTAATTCTTCTTTCCCTTGTATAATAAAAGGAAGTCTTAGAAAATGACTGCTCTCTTAAATAAGCCCATTTTCTTTCCTCAGTCTAGGCCTAGGTTTAAGTTATCCCCAAGTACACATTAACAGTCCCTATTTTCCTCTGACCACAGTCAGTCCTGCACTCTCCTCTTCTTATTCCCTTTGGGCAACTGAATGTTGGCATGGTACTCCTGGTCTGGAGCCACAGCCTGGCTCTGGCCACCCTTCTTCTGGAAGCAACATAAGCATGGTGCCAGGTGATGACTCAGCACTAGCAGTCTTCCCTGATGATCAGCCTGGCAAAAAAAATCAGAGTTGTAATTGAATTCCAAGAAACATCAAAATAAAATTCTGTTGAAAAACCATAGATTGTGAGAAGACAGGGGAGGTAAGGTGTAAATTCCATGTCTTGTCTCTTCTACTGTTCAGGTTTCTGGGGTCAGGGTTTTGGCGGTTTATTTTCTCTGGAATAGGAATGTCTCTTTACTCAGAGAACATTATTTATTTTTAAATATTTGTGGTCTGAGATGTGACTAAAGATGGTGGACTTTTTCTAATCAGAAAATTTAACTCAATTTCAATGTCATGGTAAGACACAGCTATGAGGTTTTTTCACAATATTGTTTTCATCTGAACTCAAGGAATCACAGAAATTGAGACAGAGATACTTTATAAGATCAACACCTTGCTGGTGTCTTTCATTGAATTCATACCAAATCTTCCTGGAAATACATTTATCACGCCAACCAAAACAGCCAAACTACTTCTGATAGTCTCAAGGATAGGAATGAATTACAGCCATAGGAATCGATTCTTATAAGTGATCAAGCCTAGAGACCATTTATCAGACTGGCTTTACAAGAAACCAAAGCACAGAAATCCCCAGACATCCATTCCATTCCACAAGATACAAATCTTGGAGAGAGTGGAAAATTAGAATAAACCCTCCTTCCTCCCTGTGTATACATCTATTGTAAACACGTATATATGCAGTTAGAGGAACAATTTAAGCATTGAAGATGAATAGATATGCTGCATTAGTCCTGTATGTTGATCTTCTAAAAGCTACAAAGGATTTCTTCTGAAAGCCTTTAAAAGATGGATTCTGACCTCTGCTGTAGCATTGACTGGATGGAAGAGGGTGCAGAGCAGATCAAGTTCATATGAAAAATACAACATACTCTGTCTGATAGAACAGTATTAAGAAATGTCACTGAGGCAAAATGTAATCCTTCAGTGATAAGGAACTCTTAGATAATACTTCATTCAGAAGAGAAGGCATATTGCAGCACGTTTCTTGTTGCACTCATCAGTAGGAAGTGGCAATCATTCATCAAATATTTTTTCAATTCATTCTCTGAATTTCCCAGAAAATGCATTGTTCCATAACTTAGCAATGTCCTACGCAAGTGGAGGAATCTCTTAGTGAAAGATATGGGATAATATTCAGTGAAACCCACCTCCCTCATGCTTTTATCCCTGTTTTGGCTGAAGAGGACAGAGCTAGACAGGGACAAATAGACATATCCAATAAACATTCTCATCATTTTGCTTGATGAAGAGAAAAATGGTGGATGGATGAACAAAAGCCCCCAACTATTAAGCGTAGCTGGGAGCATTGTATTCTTCAGTATCACTGACTTATCACCTTGGGGTTGACTTCCACATAAATCAAACATTTACCAGACAGTGTAAAACTATTTTCACTGTTACAAAGGAGGCAGCTGGCCAGCTCAAAAGGACTAAATCTCTGTTCCTCTGGGACCTGTGGAAATGGTCATTACAAGACAATATTTATTTATAAACACACTTGGCCCTGGCAATTGGGCTTGAATATATGTAGGAGTGGAGCTTATTAGTAAGATAAAGCTTTCCCATGACCTATAGAGGACACTGCATAGGGACCACAGATGTTCCGTATTAGAAAAGCTGGAAAATTGATGTCAATGGCCTTGAAAAGTTCATTTTGAAAATAAGTAAATAAATAAATAAGGAGGTCACCAGCAAAGACAAGAGTAAGGACACTGGAAAAAGGATCTTCCAGGATATTTGACCTTTATTTATTTAACTAAGCGGAAAATATCCTGGCCTTGACTGCCTGTGTCTCTCCTGATGCTGAAGTTACCAGAATTATTCTGGATTACCACCAGTGCAGAGCAGGGCAGATGGCAGCCTCTGTGGCAGCGTGACTGTCATGCAGGTGAACACATACGCACATATATACTCACAGAGGTTTGCCTTGCAATAAGATTCACACGAGTAGTCCCAGCAAAGAACCATGGAAGAACTGTACTTCTGAAGTCAATGAATACCACTTTCCAGTGTAGGTATGAAAAGATCTCTGTTGCTGTCAGAGAAACTCTTAAGGACTCAGCTTTAGCTGCATAACTTAAACATGGAGTTTCTTAACATGGAATTTGTAGCTGATTTTAAGATGGAAAGCCAGAAAAAAAGCTACACAAAAATGTCACAAGACCTCATTCAGTTGTTATTTAGCAGAGTCTAGTTATTCAGACTGTGCAAGCTGGCCTAAGCCCAAGCATCATCTCTGCTTACACCAGCTCTGAATCTGGTCCAGACTAAATGCAAACCGTACCATGTCCTGACTGGCCTGAAGCCGTGAAGCAAAAAATTTGTGTGTATGTATGTGGGCTGTGCTCATGAAAGCCATTGAACACAGGTTGGCATTGTTTGCTCAGCTGCAAGCTCATTCTTCCCCTGTGGTCTTGACTTGCAGCATCCTCCTGCATCTCAGCTGCTTCTTCCTCAAGCATGACAAGAACAATCAGACCAGCTCATGTATCTGTACAGCAAGGGACTTTTCTGTCACACAATAGATCCTTGGGCAGTCTTGGTCACCCCATGTGCTAGAGGGTGCTGGCTAGTTACCTTCCAGTACAGCCTTTCCAGATACAAGCAGCGTAGACTACTGCTTTTCCCAACCATTAGAATAGTCTTTGTATATTCAGGTGTGGCAGGTCACTCATTGATGCAGCAGGAACTAGAAAAAAAAATACAAGAAAAAAAACATATTTTCAGCACTTTTATACTACATCACTGCTGAGGATTGCCAAATGTATCACAAACTGGAACTGTGAACCTTTCTGTAGCCAAGTGATACTTTCATTGGTTCTTCAGCTATTCTTTGCCTCAAACTTATTTAGAATTTTTTCACTGGTCAATGAAAAAAACCCACTTGCAGTATGTCATGGCCCTCTCAAAATCCTAACATAACATAGAGCATCACAGAAGGGCTGATAGTGGAAATGGCCTCTGGATATAACCTAGTCCAAATCATTTGTATAAAGAAGGGTGAGCTGCGGTAGGTTGCCCAGGACCATTTCCAGTTGGATTTTGAATATTTGCAGGGATTCAGGCTCCATAACCTTTCTGGGCAACCCATTTCACTATTCAATCACCATCACAGTAAAAAAAAAAAAAAAAAAAAAAAAAGAAACAAAAAAACCCCCAGTGGAATAACTCATGGAACATCATAGAAAATCATGGAACAGGTGATCTTGAGTGCTATCAGGAAGTACATAAAAGAGAACTGGTTGATCAGGCCCAGTCAACATGAGTTCACAAAAGGCAGGTCTTGCCAAACTAACCTGATCGCCTTCTACGACAAAGTGACTCAGCTGCTGGACGAGGGAAAGGCTGTGGATGTGGTCTTCCTGGACTTCAGTAAACCTTTGACACAGTTTCTCACAGCATTCTGCTACGGAAACTGTCAGCCTCTGGCCTGGACAGGCACACACTCTCCTGGGTAGAAAACTGGTTGGATGGCCGGGCCCAGAGAGTGGTGGTAAATGGTGTTAAGTCCAGCTGGAGGCCAGTTACAAGTGGTGTTCCCCAGGGCTCAGTGTTGGGTCCAGCCCTATTCAATGTCTTCATCAAGGACCTGGATGAAGGCATTGAGTGTACTCTTAGCAAGTTTGCAGATGACAATAAGCTGGGAGGAAGTGTCCATCCACTGGAGGGCAGGGAGACTCTGCAAAGGGATCTGAACAGGCTGGACTGCTGGACTGAGTCCAACGGCATGAGGTTTAACACGGCCAAATGCTGGGTCCTGCACTTGGGGCACAACAACCTTATGCAGAGCTACAGACTAGGAGAAGTTTGTCTAGAAAGCTGCCTGGAGGAGAAGGACCTGGAGGTGCTGGTCGACAGCCGACTGAACATGAGCCAGCAGTGTGCCAAATGGCATCTTGGCTTGTATCAGAAACAGCATGACCAGCAGGTCCAGGGAGGTGATTCTCCCTCTGTACTCAGCACTGGTGAGGCTGCTCCTTGAATACTGTGTTCAGTTCTGGGCCTCCCACCACAAGAAGGATGTTGAGGCTCTGGAAAGAGTCCAGAGAAGAACAACAAAGCTGGTGAAGGGGTTGGAGAACAGGCCTTTCGAGGAACGGCTGAGAGAGTTGGGGTTGTTTAGCCTGGAGAAGAGGAGGCTGAGAGGAGACCTCATTGCCCTCTACAACTACCTGAAAGGAGGTTGTAGAGGGGAGAGTGCTGGCCTCTTCCCCCAAGTGACAGGTGACAGGACAAGAGGGAATGGCCTCAAGCTCTGCCAGGGGAGATTTAGGTTGGACATCAGGAGGAAATTTTTGACAGAAAGGGTCATTGGGCATTGGAACAGGCTGCCCAGGGAGGTGGTTGATTCACCTTCCCTGGAGGTGTTTAAGGCACGAGTGGATGAGGTCCTGAGGGACACGGTTTAGTGTTTGATAGCTATGGGTCTCTTCCAACCTGGTGATTCTATGATTCTATACTCATATTTCAGTTTGTGCCCATTGTCTCTAGTACTGTCACAAGGCATCACTGAAAAGACCATGGCTTGTCCATGTCTCTTGTACCAGGAAGTGCAGATCTGGACCCAGCACTCAAGATGTGTCTCACCAGGGCTGAGTAAAAGGGATGGATCATCTCCCTCAATCTCCTGGCAGTCATCTTCCTAATGCAGCCCAGGATGCTGTGAGCCTTATTTGCCATAATGGCATGTTGCTGGCTTCTGGTAAACTTTTCCACTACCCTCAGATCCTTTATATCAGTCCCCAGAGGGTACTACTGCATGTGGTTATTCCTGCCTGAGGACAGGACTTCGCCTCTCCCTTTGTTGGACTTCATGAGATTCTTCTCAAGCCCGATTTTCCAGTATGTTGAGGTGCCTCTGAATGGGAGCAAAGCTATCTGGTCTATCAACTAGTCCTACTGTTTCTGTATTGTCTGAAAACTTGCTGAGAGAGACCACACTGTGCCCCATATCCAGGTCATTAATAAAATTTTTAAACAGTATAGGTCCCAGTATCAATTTCTAGCATACACTACTAGGGACTGACCTTCACGGGACTTCATGTCACTGAAGACAACTGTTTCACCCTGGCAGGCCAACTAGCTTTTAGTTCTCCTCACTGCTCATCTATCTAAATTGTACTTTATCAGGTTGACTATTAAGAAATTATGGGAGACAGTGTCAAATGTTTCACTTCAGTCAAGGTAAAAAATATCCACTGATCTTCCCTCATCAGCCAAGCTGATCATCTCATCACAAAAGCTCATGAGGTAGGTCATGAGATTTCCCCTTTGTAAATTTGTGATGACTATTCCTAATCACCTTCTTGTCCTTAATATGTTTGGAAATTATTTCCAGGATTAGGTGGTCCATCACCTTCCTGGGGATCAGGATAAGGCTGTCTAGCCTATATTCCCAAGTTGGTTAGTCTTGCCCTTCCTGAAGACAGAGGTAACATTCATTTTAGTCCACTCCTCAGATACCCTTGCAGATTGTCACAACTTTTCAAAGATAATTAAAAGTAGCCTCACAATGACACTGGGCAGCTCTTGTCGGGGAAGCCCATCACGCCCTTTGGACCTGTGTTATGTTCAGTTTGTTTAAGTACAAGTATTTCTCCTTAGAGTAGGAAAATACTGACAATTACCCATGTGTTTTTATTAAATTTTTTACTAATTCCTCTGTTTTACTTGTAGAAACACCAGTGCTGAACTTGCCATCTCACTGTTTGCAAAATTTTAAGTCCACCTATCATACCATTAGTGGAGTCAGAAGTTAGAGACTTCACTTCTTCCATACTGCAGTCTTTGTTCTCTGCTTCACCCCTTAAGGTGTTCTAGTCTCTAAACATGAAGAACAGGACATCAAACCATTTTAATGATGCTTTTTCTTGTACCAAGAGCACAGAGTCTGTCTGTTTGTGTGCATTATTTACTCTCACTCCCCTTGAAACTATCAGCAATATTTCTACCAGCAGTGTTCCCTGTTTTGACACTAATCTCTCCAGTTCTCATAGAAGCTATTCTGTGTGGAATCAGAAACACTGATTCATCCCAGTTAGTCTATACTCAGAACTGTTCCTGATCTTCCCATGCAACATTCTGAGTGACCCACAAAGGGAAAAATACTATCACAATGAAACCTTTCTTTCCCAACCCTCTGTTGACCCTGGATACCACAGGAGCTCATTCCAGCCACAGTTGGGACAAAGATACTTATTTTGATTTATGTTTTCCTATCTGCTCCCCCTTAGCCACAAGAAGGTGGTCTGCAAGCACATGCAACATCTCTGCATATCTCTGTTCCCCAACTAGACAGTGACCTACTTCAGAAGTCAAAATGTGACCAAATGTTACTCTCTGGTTCATGGTTAAAAGAACCCTTTGAATTACAAGAAGCAGCAGAGGAAAAAAACAGAGTCCATCCTGCACACTGCTGTGTTCACAGCGAGTACGGTTGGTTCCTTTCCCACACATCTTTGTTCTTTATTTGTTTTTTTGATTAAGCTAACATGCATTTCAACAGCTGGATCCTTGAGAGTTTAAAAACATATCAAGGAGTAGGCTAATCCATTAACAAGAAAACAGGACTGGGAAAAGAAATATTGTAACCTGGCAGATGCTGAAGTTTGATTTTCTCCTAGAGGTTCCAGGCACTCAAGGAAGCAGTGAGGCAAATGTATGTGGGAAGATTTCACAAAGCATACAAATAACAACACAATGTGTGCTGATCTGGTTAAAAAAATGTTGTGGGAAGGGGAAGGGGGAGTGAAGAAAAAAAGAGATAAAAGGGCCTAGTCAATAGTCCTTGTTTCAGCAAGTTAAAGCTGAAGTCACTGACCAAAATCAAGACAGTTACAAGGCTGGGTCTGGGTTCCAGACTTCATATTCATGAACTCATAGTTAATGGTCAGACTGAGGCTCTTAAATCAAGGTACTATAATAACACAGCAATAGAACCTCACTATACTTAAGGGTATTTATACTTGAACTCCATTACCTCAGCTTCTTGCCACATCTCCCTTTCCCCTTTTGTTGCACCACTAAGGCTTCCAGTTTTTTATGGGTTTTTCACTGTGTACAACATCTATGAAGAAAAATTATTCTCTGCACTCCAAAGCCACTGGCTGAAGTGATCAAGTCATAAATTTGTCTTTGTTAAATATGTCCTCAAAACATTGATTAAATAAACCCTCTCTTCTTTTATATTGCCTGTAGAAATACTGCAGAACTCCGGTATAACAAGGACAAATTAAATGCAAGAAAGAAGGATAAGGCTAGCAATTACATGCCTTCTTAGTACCTACACTAAGCCTGATAAACTCAAATCTACTTTGTTTTTTATGGGTACTCATATTCCTGGTAATAAAGGTGTAAAGTCACTTGATAACAGAGGCTTATTCTGATTCCAAAAGAAATAAAAGGAAATGAGTGATTTCTCACGTGTGTTGCCCTAGAAATAGCCAAACCATGTGAAAGTTTCTTCTTTGTTATGAAGCACTGCACAAGCACAATCATTTGGCCACAGTTTATTTAAGAGAAGTGGAGACAGGGAGAATGTAAAAGAAAACACAGTTTTGCATCTATTCAGGATGGAAATGCAGTTATTCCCCCAAAAAACAAAAGATAACGTTGCTAAGTGCATTTTCAAAGTTGACTTGCCTGTTAAACACATCCTGGTAAAAAAAAAAAAAAATAGAAAGAGGGAAAGAGAGAAGGAGGGAAAGAGAGAAAGAAGAGGAGGGGAGGGGAGGAGGGGGGGAAGAAAGAGGAAGGAAGGAGGGGGAGGAAGAAAGAGGAAGAAAGAGGAAGAAAAGGGAGGGAGGGAGGGAGGGAGGAAGGAAGGAAGGAAGGAAGGAAGGAAGGAAAGAAAGGAAGGAAGGAAGGAAGGAAGGAAGGAAGGAAGGAAGGAAGGAAGGAAGGAAGGAAGGAAGGAAGGAAGGAAGGAAGGAAGGAAGGAAGGAAGGAAGGAAGGAAGGAAGGAAGGAAGGAAGGAAGGAAGGAAGGAAGGGAGGGAGGGAGGGAGGGAGGGAGGGAGGAAGGGAGGAAGGAAGGGAGGGAGGGAGGAAGGGAGGGAGGGAGGGAGGAAGGAAGGAAGGAAGGAAGGAAGGAAGGAAGGAAGGAAGGAAGGAAGGAAGGAAGGAAGGAAGGAAGGAAGGAAGGAAGGAAGGAAGGAAGGAAGGAAGGAAGGAAGGAAGGAAGGAAGGAAGGAAGGAAGGAAGGAAGGGAGGGAGGGAGGGAGGAGGGAGGGAGGGAGGGAGGGAGGGAGACCTCTTGGACAGAAATTGGCAAACAGTCTGCAGTGGAGCAGCCCAGGAAAGAAAGTTTCATCATTTAATTTCACAGAGAGAATTTCTGTGTTGTTTCAACTGTCCCGCTCAGATCCTATAAAAAAGGAGTAAGACTGCACAGCTTTGTCCACTTCTTTATTCTTGCACATGCAGATTTCCTTGATTAGGAAAACATCCCTCAGTTTAGCCTAAACTATGCATGGTCTCAGCAGCTGTCCTTCTCATAGACACCAGACCCTGAGCTGGTTCAACTGGTGAACAATTCATGCTGGTAAATGTCTGCTCCCCTCACCTCCAGCAGCAAATAAAACCCAGTGCATTTGGTCCTGGGGATTTGAGGATACTTCTGTGTTCCTTGACTCCTTGCTACAAAGAAAGGAAACTATAGAGTCTATTCTCCTGACTGGCATGCAGAAAATATTGCTAAAGTTCTAGTAAAAAATATCTGCTTATGAAGGCAGGGAGTTTAGAATCAAGTATGTGAAAACTCACACTTATCAGGAAGCCATGTTCTCAATCACTTTACAGGTAGGTTATTTTTATATAGACCTAAAATATGAATGAATTGATAGAAAAATACTTCTTGATGTGATCAGAGATTGTTACATTAATCCCCCAACTGCCATGTTTGAGAGGCAGGATTTCAAGGAGAAACAAGCAATTCCTTGAGTAGTGAAAGTAAACACACCACCTTTCACAAGGACTTTATGTTTTTATCTACTTAACTTTGGTGTCCAAGGATGTAAGACTTGCAGGTGATATTTGGCATACTTGGGCATTTATTTATAAAGTAACTCTCTTATTCATTATTGTAATTGATTAAAAAGATGCAGGCTTACACTACATTCTATCCTAGGCAAAAATACTAATAAAGTCTCTCTTCTATTTTGATACTTATTTTCACAAAGCTTCTAATGTCTTCATTATCCTTGAAGCCCTTAGCCTTTGTGGTTGATAACAGTCAAAGGATTCAGAGACTAACTACAAGGGAGAGAGGAGGAAGAAAAGAAGAAAGCAGAGACACACATACACAGGCACAGTGATTGTATTCACCTCATCTGCAAAAAAAGGAAAACAAACATATAATACTGATTGAGGACATAAAAAGCAATAACATTTGCACCTTTATTTTAGGTTTCATTTTTGGGTTTTTTTTGATGTGGGGAGAAATGTGGTAGAAAAGATAACAATTAGCTTCATCTTTGAACAGATCCAGTGACCTTAGACGAAGGTAACTCGACCAAAAATGTGAGTTACAAGAAACAGAAACAATATACCTGGGAAGAGATGGATCTGTCAGACCATAGTAAGTCTGTAGATCTCTCTAGCCTGTTTCCCAAGCCTACAAGGAAGGACTACAGGGTCTTTTGCAGTGTCGGTCACAAGTGGTACTCCCCATGGCTCAGTGTTGGGTCCAGCCCTGTTCAATGTCTTCATCAATGACCTGGATGAGGGGATCAAATGCACCCTAAGCAAGTTTGGGGGATGACAATAAGCTGGGAGGAAGTGTTGATCTGCTGGAGGCTCTGCAGAGGAATCTGAACAGGCCAGAATGCTTGGTTGAGAACAATGGTATGAGATTCAACAAGGCCAAATGCCAGGTCCTACACTTGGGGCACAACAACCCTATGCAGAGCTACAGACTAGGAGAGGTCTGTCTAGAAATCTGCCTGAAGGAGAGGGACCTAGGGGTGTTGGTTGACAGCCGACTGAACATGAGCCAGCAGTGTGCCCAGGCGGCCAAGAAGGACAATGGTATCTTGATTTGTATCACAAACAGAGTGACCAGCAGGTCCAGGGAGGTGATTCTCCCTCTGTACTCAGCACTGGTGAGACTGCAACTTGAATACTGTGTTCAGTTCTGGGCCCCTCACATGAATAATGTTGAGGCTCTGGAGCGAGTCCAGAGAAGAGCAACAAAGCTGGTGAAGGGGTTGGAGGACAATATACCTTTATAGTTTAGAGAACGTTTAGTTAGGATCAAACCTAGTATCTCTTCTTAATGGCTTAATACAATAGATGTTTGCTGTGAGGACTTGTCATTAAAAAGTTTTGTTGAGATGAGAGATGGATCCAAACTCTGCCTATTTATTAGCCACTGGCCCTTTTCCAAAGGAAAATACTGTCCCAAAGTGGCCAATAAAGGGTGTATAGGGAGTGGGCAATGGGACTTTCCTCTCTGCCAGCATCTGCATTTTGCTGTGCAAAGGCCTTCTGAAGTAGAGGCGTGGTCTTACACCAGTCTTCTATGGATTTTTGTTCTGTGAATTGTTGAGGTTGGAAGTAACCTCTGGAAATCATCTTCTCCAAGCCTTCCTTCTCAAACAGGGACCCCTAGAGTCCAAGCTTGAGTCCAGATGGGTTTTGAACAACTCCAAGGATGGAGACTTCACAGCTTCCCTGGACAACCTAATCTAATGCTTGGTCACCCTTTTAGTGAAAAAGTGTTTCCTGATGTTCAGTGTTTGAAGCAGGAGTCTCCAGGAAGGATGCTGCAATCTGTTACTAAAATGCTAGAAACAAGGAGTCATGTGAGGATGTTGCAAGTAGCAACTACCCTCTTCCATTGACAGTCTTGAGTGGAAGCTGTGAGATCTGAAGGAACTTCTGATTCTCTCTGTTATCTTTAAAATCCTGAATTTAGGTTTAGATTTGGGATTTTCAAAACCCTACTACTTGCCTATTAACATCACCATGTTCTCAAAGAGTTAAAGCCTGGGTCTGATAGTTTTGAATAAAATCTATGAGACAAGGTAATTAAACCCATGCTTTCTAAGTCCCATGCTAGTCAGAGTTAGGGCAACGTGACACAGGGTGATTTGAGCAGAATTAATCACTTTCTGCATCAGCTCATCTGACAGCTTGATGAGATGAAAGACAAAGGGCCAATTTTTCCAAAAGAGATGGAGAGAGACTTTTCTGGGCAGTTCATCAGCCTGAGCAGCTCTGGGACAGGTGCAACAGAGCAGGATTGGCACAAGCAAGCAGGCATCAGCCTAGCTGTGCTGACTAACTTCATCCCCAAAGGGGTGTAGGGACTCTGTTAAGGAGTCCCACACTGCCCAGGCTTGCCCAGGTGCTCTGCCTTCACAATCTCTTATCTTTCACATGAGGATGGGCCTCCATGGTAGTTGAACCTGCAAACCTCCTGTCAGCTTGTGGAGCTGCTGTTGTTGAGCAAAACTGTAATTTATTTGGCAAATACAATGGCAAATGGTAAAGCTTCAGTGTGCTCTGCCATAAACCACTAACTGTGGTATAAAGGTTCTAGGAAAATAATGTTTAATACACTGTCAGCAAATAAAATGCCTTTTTTGGTGCTATTTAGAGGAAGGGCTTGTTTCCTCTGAGTAAGTTTGCTTTGACATTACTGGGAGAAGTTTTGTGGCAAGATATTTACACTTGGCTGAATTCCTGTGGCATTCTCTGAGCACATTTGACACGGATTTGGGGCTCAGGCTGCCAGAAGACAGAACAGCACTTTGCACAGCACCTTATATATTTGTTGTCCTGACTGAGTGCCGTGATTATTTTCCATGGCTGGGAAGGCTGGCTAACCCTCCCTGAACCATTAATCTCAGAACAGTTTGAACTAAGGGAGATTTCTGTAAAAATAGACCACAAAGAATGCATCAGAGAGGAGAGACTTTACGTCTTTTACAGCTTCTTGACCTCTTCTGGGTAGATTTTTTTACTAATGAGAAGGATTAAATGGAATATCCTGGTGCCTCAGTGCAACGCGATGACCAAATTGCACAGCTGCCTTTATTAATGTCTGTGAAAAACATGGCTGCTCAGGCTTTGTTGCTGAGCACACAAAATAAGGGCCTGACTCATTACTGCTTCGAGTCAGTTTTTGACCAGTAACTCAGATTTTTTGGGTCTCAAATTCAATCCTGATTTATGCTCACGTTTTTGAAGCTTAGTTTCACCAGAACCAGATAAACCGAAGAATTTTACATCCCAGTATGAAATTTGTGTATTTAAACCTTGACTGCACTATGGGTGTCAGTGTTCTGCCTAGGAAAGGCTGTAAAGGTGAAGAAAATACTTAGGCAGTGCAATGGTTCTTTGGACATTGGTCTAATGAACACAGATTCATTGTCTTGCTTTGGTGCATCTTCTGTTTGAACAAGAATGCAACAACAAGGAGCTGGTTAAGATAACATTTCAACATCAATTAGATCAAATTTTGTTCTGCTGGAACAGAAGCAATGCCTAGCAGCAGTCTTATGATCCAAAGCTGCAAAATCATACTTAAGCAAACAGTAAGAGAGATCGTTATCTTGCCCTCTATAATATGTTTTATTTAGTTTCATTTATTTTTACAAAAGGCATTTGGTGGGGCATTCAGGTTTTAAACCTCACATCAATCAAAGCTGCTGCAGCCTGAATCTTGCAACACAGCAGCCCAGTGCTAATGCAAAAGTGGAAATTTAATTATGAATCTACACTTTTCAGCCTTTAAATAGAGAAGGCATTAAAAAAATAAATCTGTAGAGAGCAAGAAAAACGACCCCTTCCCTTCCAGTCAGCTGCCCGGTCATTAGCAGCATCTACTCTGTCTCCGGTTTCTGGGGAAGCCACACTCTTTCCCACTGCAGGACTTCCTGAGGCTTCCGTTTCACATCTGCAGACTGATGGGAGTTTCATCATCACGTAAAAAAATGTTCACACGGTTCACAAACGCATAAAACTGTCATTAAAAAAAATAAAAAATAAAAAATAAAAAAGAAAAAAGAAAAAAGAAAAAAGAAAAAAAAAAAAAAAAGAAAAAAGAAAAAACCCAACCGACAGAAAAATCGTGTTGTTACCACCACCTAGTGGTACTCTTCTCACACTTGCAGGAGTCATTGCATAAAAACTGCTTCAGAAAAAGACCACTTGCACAAGATTTACACGACCTTTCTTTAGATCAATGGCTTTTCGGTGTGAATAAGAAAGAATCTTTCATTTTTCCACTTATGCTGCTTTTAATTTGCTCTTAATGATTCAGGATGCTGAGAATTTCTCTATAAATGACCTACAAGCAATTTTTTTAACAACTTAAGGTTGAAGCTGATGAGAAGTCAACTGATGTATCAACTTCCACAGTCATTACCACATACTTTCATGTCCATCCTTTCATGGTGGTTTTCAGTAGCCAGAACAGCCTTGATGAAAAAGAATGGAGTCTCCAAGACTAAGAGCCAACTCATTTGTTCAGCAAACAAAAATAATTTTCTCCATATGGAAGGAATGGAGAAATTCCTGAAATTCCACAGTCCTGACTCTCCTAGGAGCTGTCCTGACACCTACTTATTATCACCATCCTTCCAGCACTCGTGGTATCTCTAGGAGAGCAGTACATTATAGTCTATCCACCAGGCTGGAATGCAGTGCGAATAGCCTCAAGCTGCACCAGGGGAGGTTCAGGCTGGACATCAGAAAAAATAATTTCACAGTGTCATTGTGCTCTGGAACAGGCCACTTAGGGAGGTGGTTGAGTCATCATCCCTGGAGGTGTTAGAAGAAGTGTGAATGAGGTACTCTCGACAACTACCTGTGGAGAGGAGGGTGCTGGCGTCTTCTCCCAAGTGACATGGGGCAGGATGAGAAGGAACGGCCTCAAGCTGTGCTGGAGAGGTTTAGGCTGAACATGAGGAAAAAATTTTTCATGGAAAGGGTCATTGGGCACTGGAACAGGCTGCCCAGCGTTGAGTCACCAACTCTGGAAGTGTTTAAAGGACAGGTGGACAAGGCACTGAGGGGCATGGTTTAGTATTTGATAAGAATGGTTGGACTCGATGATCCGATAGGTCTTTTCCAACCTGGTGATTCTATGATTCTATGATTCAGGGACATGGTTCAGTGATTGATACGAATGGTTGGACTCAATGATCCTGGAGGCCTTTTCCAGTCTAGTGATTTGCTGCAGTATGCAACCATAGTACAGGTTTGCAGGAAATGTTTACTTTTCAGTTTTCTATTAGAATCCTCAGCTTATGCAGCTTCGAAGACAGAGCAACAAATAAGGACAGGTGAAGCCTGAAAACAGTTCACTGAGCATTACTGGGAATTTTGAGAACAAGGTGTAATAAATAACAAAAACTATTTAATAAGCATGGTCAGTGGTCATAACTTCATAGTCAACTTTTAGCAGCACAGAAACTGCCAGCTTGTGGAAGAGCAGGCCCTGAAGCCAAAAAGTGAGGGGCTTTACCTTTCTGTGCTGGGTAGCTAGGTACAGGTCTTTATTGTTTGCAGTGCTTGTGCTGTGAAAAGTGCTTTCTCTGAGCCTGTCATAAGCATACCTGTCCATTGATTTTGACAAGGACTACAATTTACTTGTTAATTACTATCTATCTATCTAGTTAACTAGCTATCTATTCATTTATTCATTACACCAAGACTTGCCCTGAAGGAAATAGAAGTAATAAATGAATAGCAGGTGTTATGAATAAAGAGGTTTGGCAGACTTTTAACAGAAAGATGAATCAGAGGGTTCAAGCTATTCAAAATTATAGATGGGTAGGTTGCGTGCTTCGCTTTCATGTTTCTTATAATGCAATAAAGTGACAGGCAGCAGACTTTTTAAAGAAAAATATTACTCCAGGCATTTTAAAATTACCTGATCAGTACATAATCAAACAAGGTATTAGACACTTGTAGGAACCTTCACAAGTTCCAGAGAGGTTTTAATAGAGAAAACGTAAACATTTGTGATTTGGAACAGGGAAGACTCATTAACAGATAGACATGTTCGAGGTCCACTGTTTTATTATATGTTTTCTTTACTCTTATTCTCAAATCTTTATTTCAATCCTCAGTCAGAGAAGGGTTAATGGACATGACCCTCCCCCCGATTCCTTCATTCAAGCCAAAATGCTGAATAGCCTTTTTACTACCATTCCCCCGTAATAGTTGATGTAATTCTTAGCTTGAAAACATCTCTTTTAATAATTTTTAATCCCACCATTTTGCTTTTTACCATTGTTCTCATCCATCCCATGTCTGAACTAGAATGTTAACCCATCCCACGTCTGAACCAAAACATGAACAACCCACGAAACTTTAAACAATTATCGAGGTTGAATTTTCCACATACTCCCCCTTTAGTTGACAACACATAATCCAGGGCTAACCAATTCAGCAAATGGCCATTCTCATTGAAAAAGACAAGTCCCGTACCATCCTTTGGTAATTCACTATAGGCCATGTTTCCACTGATCCAACATAACCCTTCAGAGACTTCCCACCAGCCTCTTTGGGAAGGCTCAGGGTCCAGTTCTGCTTCTCTATTCACAATCTCTGAACCTCACTTATCCCAACCATTTATTTTTCCTTTTAAGGTGTTGCCAGGCTTCCTTTTTTCCAGAGTTTGGAACTTCTCTCCTTCTACTGCCGCGTATCCCAATTTTCCTTTTCCATCTTGAAAGGACCCATACATCCTGAGGACCCATCTACAAATATTCTCTACAAAACTTACCCCGCCACTGCAATCTAATCCCAGAATAAAGGGTGGAGGTGCCCTCATGGGGGCTCTAGTAATTGAAACCAAGCCTGGGGCTTTGCTGTGTTGAATCCCAAGAACTTCACAGAACAAAGGCTTCACAGCCCCTCTCAGTCTGCTCCCATGTTGGACTGTCCCATGGAGCAAGCTCTTACCTCTAATTCTTGCTCCAGGCTCCTCATTCAAGATTATGGTATCATCCCCTCTGCAGCCTCCTTGCAATCCACCATGTATTTATTTTATAGTCCTTTACATGTTACAATCCTGCCCATATTTTTATAGTCCTGTTATAGTCCTAACCATATCTGTTGCTCTGTCTTCAAAGCTGCACAAGCTGAGGTTTCTGCTGGAAAACTGAAAAGTAAACATTTCCTACAAACCTATACTTTGGTTGCATACTGCCTACTCATTAATCCTAACTTGTTTTCCAGAGTCTCACAGAATCATAGGATCACTAGGCTGGAAAAGACCTCCAGGATCATCGAGTCAAACCATTCCTATCAACCACTAAACCACGACCCTGAGCACCTCATCCACACTTCTTTTAAATACCTCCAGGGATGATGACTCAACCACCTCCCTGGATGACCTGTTCCAGAGCCCAATGACACTCTCTCCTAGAGATACCACGAGTGCTGGAAGGATGGTGATAATAAGTAGATGTCAGGACAGTTTCTAGGAGAGTCAGGACTGTGGAATTTTAGGAATTTCTCCATTCCTTCCCCATACGACTTATATCTTCCCTACCAATTACTCCAGAATTTAGGACCCACCCCAGTGTCCTCTGAACAGAGTGAATGATTCCATTTTAATATATGGAGAGGATCCAGACTGGTTTCTTTCCAGGGCAATTGTTCACTTGTTAAAGCACCTCCACATGCCCAGCAACCAGACACATTTAGTTCCTTGGCTATTCTTTCAGCCCGATTTACAAATAATTTCCCCCCTCCAAAGTAGGGAATCCTAGTTGCTTTTGCAATTCCTCTCTGATTGCATTATAGAATTGCTTACTGCCTTTTGACTTCCCTGACTGGACAGAGATTGCTAATTGCCATGTAACGTTCTTTACTAACTGTTCTTTGTGTTGATCTTGGATTCCTCATCGTCTGATATCTCCCAATGTCCTTCCTTGGTGTGACACATCCACTCTTCTCTCTTAGGACACCCTATTCCTGTCCTTTCTCCTCCTTTCCACAAGTTTCTTCCCACCCACAGCTGTATTTTCCCCAACTTGCAAGTAGTTAAGTGTCACGAGTCATAACAATACCTACTTTTGTGAGAGTGGTAACTGAGACTGGAAGCCCCCCTATACATGTAGATGTTGGTAACATATAGAATATTCATTTGGAGAACCTGGAGAACCTTCCCCTTATCACCTAAAAGTTAGCTTCAAAGGATCACCTCCTGGTTTCACAGTCCACTCACTGGAAGGCAGGGCCACTGGTCCCTTCACTGTAGTGACATAAGTCCACCCCTTCTCTTTAGTCCTTATGGCTGCTGCTGTTGTCAGAAGTACTAGGAAGGGTCCTTCCCACATTGAGGCTAGAGTATTCTCCTTCCAGGATTTCACTAGGACCCAGTTTACAGGTTGTATCTGATGTAGGCCGAAATCCAGGCACGCTGCTGGGGCAGCAGTCCACTCCTTAAATCTGCAAGAGATTGAATTATTCCACACAAATAGCCTTTAAGGTCCATATCATTGATTTCAGGGATCGGCACACCCTCTTCTCTCCCTAACTATGTGAGGTCGGACAACATTTCATATGGAGACCCCACCAAGTCTTTCCGTGGGTCAGCTCTAATTCATAATAAAGCTGAAAACAGACACTTGGTCCACGGTAGTTTGGTATCTATCATTAGTTTGGTAATGTGTGCATGTTCCCTCTTGACAAGTTTCCAGACCAAGCTGGCAGGTACAACAGTTCTAGCATCCGACCTGTTTCCTGGTCGGTGTTACCTCATGCACTTGACAGTGCGTGACGGCTACTTTAGTTGGCAGTTGTACTGCTTCCAATAGGCAAAGTATTTCTTAAGCATGTTTAGCAGCTTTCCCATCACTCCATAATTGTAGATCCATAAACAGCACCAACCTGTCATTCGTGGAAAGGTGCCGATTTCTTTTACCATTTGTGGGAGCATAGTCTGACAGATGGCTTCCTTTCATTCAGTTCCCAGTTCTCGTTGTTCCCTGGACAGTCCATATCCCAAGTTAGTCACCCTTTCTTGCACCCTTTGGGCTTTCTGAGGAGAGACTCAATACCAATTTAATCCAAGAAAATTAAACAAACTCACAGTCCATTGAATACACTCAAGTCTTGCTTCAGTTGCTAATAACAAATCATCCATATATTGTAGAAGGAATTTACCTCTGGAGGGAGAAACCCATGCTTCAATTTCTCATGTTAATTCATTTCCAAAAATCGTTGAGTTGTTTTTAAAACCTTGGAGTAACACCATCCAAGTAAGCTGGGCTTTTCTACCAGAGGTAGGACTCTCTTCTTCGAATGTTTTTTTACTTTCTTTGGCTTTTGGCAGGAAGAAAGACGCATCTTTTAAATCTAACACTGTAAACCATATCTGGTTATTCTTAATTTTGCCCACTACAAGACGCAGATCTTTGGCAGTCTTTTTATTCTTCTCAAGTCCTGTTCTACTTGGTAAATTCTATCCAGCTTTTTCACTAGTCAGGTTCACATTCCACTAATAGTTCCATGCTGTAAAAAGTTATTAACTGGGCTTTCTATTCCTTTGCAGTCTTTTAAATCTCAAAGGATATTGTCTTTGGCATACTCCTTTCATTAGTATCTGTTAAAATCCCATTTGCTGTCTTCTGTGCCAGAGCCCAGCAGTTGCTGATCTGATAAGGGACAACTCAAATATTTTCTCCAGGTTAGGGCTGACCAAAAAGTCCACCCCCTCAAACACATGTAAACTGTTGAACAGCGAACAACCTTCCTTAAATGTCCTGAAAAATAAACCAGGTGTTAATCTTAGAGTTCTCATATCAGTGCTTGGATGGTTCAAGCTAGAAAATGAACAGTCAAAGCAAGTAAATTGCCAGAGGAACAGCTACCAAATTTATTGCAGCTGGAGACTATTCTGTTATGTTTCAGAAAAGTTCTAAGAAGGTGATCAGAGTTTCAAAAGTTCACGAGTCAGAGGCAAGTGCCTTTGTTTCTTTAACTTGTTACACACAACTAATGATCACTGCTACTTCAACCTTTTCTCTCTCTCCCTCCTTCCCTCTCTTCACATAGCTTTACCACCACTGATCGCACTTTCTATTATATTACGTTGGTTAGTCTCTGTCAGTTAGGTAAGTGTTCAACATTTCTTACATACTTGATACACATAATATACACACACACACATGCTAAACCTGTGAATATTATTCCCCAGTTATACATATACAACAATAAAACTGCCTGCAGAAATAATCACACAACAAATTTTGGATCACTAGGTAGCTGGCACTCTGTTAAAAGTGTGGGATTCTCACAGGTGGAAATTCACGGAGGTAACTGCTGACTGGATATAGAAACACTATATAAGGTTTGCATCCACTCAATAATGGTAATCTTGCTTGTTGCCTCATCGACGGTGTCTATGCCTTAATCACTACAGGTGGGGGCCGGCAACAGTTTGTAAAGGCAGCAGAGAACTGGCCAGGCTGTCTGCAGGCTGAGGGAAACTCACAAGCAGCATCTTTGTTCTGTAACACTCATGCTACAGAGGTGTGTGTGCATTCGAGAGTACATGAACGGAACTGGATGAGGAGCACAGCTTGAGGAGCTTGCCCGGCATCTATCTAGCTTGACTGTCAGCATCTATCTTCACTGAATCTTCAAACCCAGAGTCTTTCTTCCAGCTCCTTCCAGGACCTGGTGGGGGACAGTTTTCCTTCATCACTGCAGGATCATCACTGCCTCGTCATACTTGAGGGCTAAAAGACTGACAGAGAAGGGGATGGAGGAATTCAAACCTCATCTCTGGTCATCGGCTGAAGGGACAGGCCATTAGTTAAAAATTGGAAGTGGAGAAAACACTCCCAAAGCACAGCAAAACCCCCTTCCCAAACAAACCTTGGACACTTGGCCAAAAGCAAGGAGGAGTGGGGAAACTGGCAGGGTCTTTACATGCCTGTCTAACACAGAGTCTGCAGAGGGAGAGTGTCTCAAGTATGGAACTTATTAAACCTAAACCTGAGCTCTGTGCTCAGGGTGCAAAGGCAGCAACTACTGCGGGACATTTAAGCAGACCCTAGGGGACGCTGTGACCTAGAGCGTGGCAAACAGGTGTGGGGCATGTTAGTAAAACAGGGCAGCTTGAGTGGTAGTTGAAGCGAGCAGGTAGGGCAAAGACAGGGGCTGGAGGCTGGCCAGAAGGGAACAAGGACCATGGTGTTCACCCAGCAGAAAAATTAAGGCTGCTCCAGGAACTGCAGCAGCCAGGGCTGATGCAACCACCCAGACAGAGCTTCAATGGGTACACGCAACTACCCAGACATCAGTGTGCAGGCAGTGCCCCACTCCCACACTGACTCTGACCACTAGTGGTGACTTCTCTTGTGGAAACTGTAGTAGGGTGAGGGAACTCCTCCGCTTGGTGTCAGAACTAAGGAAGGAAGTAACGAGGCTAAGGACCAGCAGGGAGTGTGAGAGGGATATAGACCCTATGCTTCCTCTCACAAACTAAACAGGTAGTCAGAACTCCCCATCCACTACCTGTTTGGCTGAGGAGAGTGATGGGAAATGGTGGCAAGCTCCTGCCTGCTACAGCAGGTGCGTTGTCCCCATTCCAGTAACAAACTCCTGGGTTCCCTTGCAGAGTAGATACGAAGCGCTGCAAGTGGAACCAAACTCCACAGAGGTGAATGGCTTCCACAGCCTAGAAACATTCCCTAGGTTGAGCCATCCTCAACCGACCATCAAAACAACCTCTGTGAAGAAAAAGAGTCATTGTCTTGGGGGATTCCCTTCTGAAGGGGAGAGAGGGCCCTATCTGCAGACTGCACCCACTACGCACGAAGGTCTGCTGCCTGCCTGGGGCCTCTGTGAGAGACATCACAAGAAAGTTTCCAACCCTTCTAAAGCCTACGGATTATTAACCCTCTCTTAATATTCCAACTAGGCAATAATCATATCCAGAGGAAGAAACTGAGGGCTAGTAAGAGGGACTTCAGGGCCCTAGGAAGAACGGTGAAGGGTTCCAGGGCACAAGTAGCATTTACCTCCACCATTCCAATTACGAGGAATGAAGAGGGAGAGATCAAGAAAAGCAGATAATTAATACCTGGCTCCAGACCTGGTGTGAGGAGCAAACCTTTGGGTTCTTTGACCACAGACTGACCTACACGCCTCCTTTCCAGGGATGGGGCACACTTGACCCCTAGGGGTGTAAGAGTTCTGTCCAAAAATCTATCAGGGCTCATTAATAGACGTTTAAACTAGTTATCAAGGGGGAGGGGGATAAAACCAGGCTTGACAGAAAAGACCCTGAAAATGGCACTCCACATGGCGCACTGGCAAGGAACTCCAGCATGTCACCTCAGAGCGAGTGGGGGCGAGTACATCTAGAGACAGCAAAGATGTAAATGGCACTGATGGGTTAGATAATTTAAGGCCCAGTCATTTGGGAATCAAGGCTATTCTGTTTATGCGTGCTGTGGGATTTACAGCCCAGCTGATGTGCATCTATAGCAACACACGCAGCATGGGCAATAAACAGGAGGAATTGGAAGTTATTGTATGGCAAGGAGACTACGATGTAGTTGCCATTCCGCAAATATGGTGGGATGACTCGTATAAGTAGAGTGCAGCTATGGAGGGGTATAAACTCTTCAAGTGGGATAGGAAAGGTAGGAGAGGTGATGGAGTAGCCTTTTACATTGGATAGTGCTTTGACGCCCTTGAGCTTGATAATGTTGATGATAGGATTGCGTGTCTGTGGGTGAAAATCAGAGGAGCCCACAAAAAGGCAGATATTGTGATGGAGTCTCTTCTATGCAATCTAACCAAGAGGAAGAGGCTGACGAGCTTTTTAAGAGACAACTGGTAGAAGTCTCAAAATTGCTAGTCTTGTCCTTGTGAGAGACAGTAATCTACCAGATGTCTGCTGGAAGTACAATACAGTGGAGAGGAAGCAGTCTAGGAGGTTCCTGGAGTGTGTGGAAAATAACTTGCTCACACAACTGGTGAAAGAGCCGACAAGGGAAGGTGCCCTCCTGAATGTTCTGTTTGTGAACAGAGAAGGCATTATGGGGGATGTGACGGTTGGAGGGGACAAAGCGGTCATGAGATGGTATAATTCTCAGTTCTAGGAGAGGAGAGGAGAGGAGAGGAGAGGGAGAGAGGGGCTAGCAGAACAGCCACCTTACACTTCCAGAGGGTAGACTCTGGACTGTTCAGAAGGCTGGTTGATAAAGTCCCATGGGAGACAGTCCTTAAGAGCAAGGGAACCTAAGAGGGCTGGACACTCTTCAAGAAAGACATCCTGGTAGCACAGGAGCAAGCTGTCTCCGTGTAACAGAAAATGAGCCACGGGGCGGAAAAAAACCCTTTTTTCAGCAGAGAGATCTGTGAGGATGTAAAAAAAAAAAACCCGTAATGTGTATGAGCTTTGGAAGAATGTACAAGTATCTAGGGAGGACTACAGGGATGAAGTGAGATCATGCAGAGGAAAATCAGAAGAGCTAAAGCCCAACTAGAATTCAGATTGGCCAATTCTGTGAAAGATAATAAAAAAATCTTTCTACAAATACATCAACTGTAAAAGGAGGACCAGGGAGAATATCCACTTTTATTAGATGTAAAGGGAAAAACTGTGACAAAGGATGAGGTCAAGGCTGAGGTACTTAATGCCTTCTTTGCTTCAGTCTTCTGAAGCACATTCTCTGGACCTGCTGGAAAATGAAACGTGCTGCTACGTGTGGAGCTCCTGAGGTGGTGACTCTCTCATCTCTTGCAACTATTTGTCTCTTGAAACACTTTTATCCTTTCCTATCTTTCCTCATTTTCTCATTTTATCTATGCAACATGTGCAGCTGCAGTGGGCAGTAGTGGGCGCTTTTAGTTTGATTTTGTGTTTGATTCCAGGGAATTTCAGGGCTCTTGGTGCTGTTTTGGTCACTGTTTGGGCCTGTGGCTTTTCCTTTCCATACTCTGGCCCGTGCTGGTTGGTTGATTGTTTGAACCCAGTGTTCTAAGGGCATTCATCTTATTTTGTAAAAGATATACTGTACATCTGTACCTTTGAGTGATTTTGAATTACTCGGGCACCATACCGGGAAGAAAGAACTCACTTTCTTTTCAATGGGGCTATGACATCTATTACATTAGCGTAGCGTGAAAGTTTCCCAGTGGGAAATGGTGAGAGGGGTTGTGCTGTATTGGTGGTATAAGCAGATTTTGGAAGTGTCAAGGGGGCTTTGTCCACCAGATCTCCAATGCCTTTGCAGGCTGTTGCCAGCCACCACCGACGTCCCTCAGCAGAAGAAGAAGCTCCCAGGAGACTCCCGCTCTCCCCGCTGGCTTTGTCCCCACGACCTCCACTTCCTCCTTCCTCACCGGGTGCCCGTGTCCCCTGACAACCCACAGGTCACAGCCCGTGCCTCAGCCTCACGCCCCCCGTCAGTCTCGTTTGTTACATCACTGTGACTCGTTCCACTTTCTAGTGTTGCTGGGCCACCTAATAGGACAGAGTCTCCGGATTCTGGAGCAGACATGGCGTGGTTGGCCTGCCTGCTCGGTAAGTGACCCTAGCCAGCCCCTACCCACCCTCCCGGGGCCACCTGGGAGCCCGATGTCTTGGGTAGGAGGGCTGTCTGACCATCCTGCCAGCACCCGCCATGCTCCTGCAGCCCCGCGTCTGACGAGCCCACCCTGCCAGGCCCGGCGGCCGTTCCAGCCTCCTGCCCCGGGTGGAGGGAGGCTCTGGGAGGGGATGTGGGATGAGGGGCAGAGCAGGAGAGTGGGGTACCCCGAGGGCGAAGGACAGAAGGGGTGAAGGCCTTTCCCCTCAGAGGGGACGAGCGTGTCTGGTGTGGTGGTCTGGCAGCTTGCACGGTCGTCACCTCCCTCCAGATCCAAACAAAACCACACTCGCAAAAAAAATGTTAACTTTCGTGGAACAGTCTTTTTTAATACTTCTCCTTTTACTTTGGTTTTGTTGTTGTTGTTGTTGTTTTGTCCTCAGGGCTCCTGGTTCTCCTGGGGCCCTGTAGGCAGTGGGGATGGAGGGAGACCTAAGGGCAGCTTGTCCTGGCTCCCCCCTCAGCACCTGCAGACTGGAGTAGGCACTTGCCTTCCCACGCACTGCTCTCCCCCTGCAGGAGGGCTAAGCGCAGTCTGCCTTTTCCCACAGGCTTGCTGACCTTGCTCGGTTCTGTTGCTGCATCGGCGACCCCTTCTCCGGGCAGCCCCCTGACAGCCGAGGAATACCAGAACTTTTTCCTCGGCCTCTGGCCCCCATGGAAGGCAGAGGTGGCCTGCGCCATGCGCCAGGCACAGGGCTGCCTCAGTCCAACAGTCCTCCAACTGGACCAGGAAGAGAACCACGGCGTTGTCCCCAAAGGTAAGGGCATCACCCCACCCTCAATGGCACCGGTGGCCATCGCCCCTGCTGGAGCAAAGCTGGCTGTGTCCCTGCCCTGAAAGCTGAAAGAGAGGAGATTTAGATGAGCTGTTAGGAAGAAATGTAGATGGTGAGGCAGCGGCACAGGTTGTGCAGTAGAAACGGTGGCTGCCTCATTCCTTGGGGTGTTCAAGGTCAGGCTGGATGAGGCTTTGAGCGATCCAATCCAGTGAAAGGTACCCCTGTCAATGGCAGGGGGTGGGGGTGGAACCAGATGATCTTCAAGGTCCAACTCTGAATACACCCATCAAAGAGCCTCCCAACACCTACTGCAACTCAGCCCAGTGGCAGCACACGGAAACTTGCAGCCATCCCGCTTCTCTCTCTCCCCTCTCTCCAGGGCCGATCTGTACTGACTCCCCAGAGATGCCGCGCTTTGATAGCTTCTGCGACTTCGCTCACTTCCGCTGCTTAAAAAGGCTCTTCTACACCAAGGTGGGGACTGGGATTCAGGACAGAGCACAGGGGAGAATGTCTTGGGAGATGCAGTGGGTAAGGAGGAAGGGAAGATAAGCTAACAGGACTCCTCTTTCTCCTCACATCTGCTCAGCGAGTCCAGTGTCCGAAATCATCTATTCTCAAAAAACTCGTCCCAGCGGGTCAACGTCCAGCTGTGGGCTCTGGCGTACAGCATGGAAGCTCCCCTGAGAAAGAAGGTATGGCTGCCTCGCTCTGCACTGGGCATCCCTGTGTGCTTGCTGATCTCCCGTGACTACCCTTGCCCACCAAGCAGCTTTCTGGGTGACTCCAGGAAGGCTCCTCAGACCATCTCTGTTCTTCTCTCTCCGCAGCCCCAGGGCAGGCTTCTGTCTCAGCCACCGGTGCCCTGCAGGAGTCCTCGGAGCTCCCTCCATCACCACACACCACTGCAGGCCCGGCTGCCTCTGCCCCCTCGCCTTCCAAGCTGCAATCTCCTGCCCAGGAAGAGATCAGCCCTCAGGTCTCAGCCCAGCTCCAGCCTGCAGAGAAGGAGGTACTAAGCATGTTGCATGTCCTGCACAACTCCGAGGAGGAGCCTGGATCAGGTGGTGGCGAAGGGGAAGGAGATGAATGGTTCTCTTTATTCCTTTGCAGAGCAACTCCTTACAGCCCTTGCAGGCCAAGAACAGGGAGAATTTAGGAAGCCCGAGGGTAGAGAAATGGTGCAGCCGCATAGCCAGCCACGGTTGCAAGGATCCTCGAGTGTCCCTCTGGTTGAAGGCCGAGTACAACGCCTTCCAAGAGGGAGATGCCCCAGGCCAGGTGCGTGCCCAGGAGATGCTCCTTCTCCTCCTCTTCCTTCTTCTCCTCTTCTCGCTCTGGTCTTCATTTCCCATCTCCCCAGATCTGCGACTCCAACGGCGTGAAGTACCCCAACTACTGCACCTTTAAGAGCCACCAGTGCCTCCAGAAGACCATCTATAATCAGGAGGTGAGAAGCAGCCTGCACTGCCCTTCACTCAGCCTTCTCCTCCGTGGCCGGTTCCTTCACCTATAGCAGCCGCGAGTCCGTGCAGGACTCACTGGCCCACTGCTTTTCCCTCCAGCGGGAAAGGACCTGGGGTGTAGGGAGGGTGGTGACAAAGAGTGACCCAAGCTCAGCTGGTGTGAAATTGCGGGGGTGAAGTTTGCACAGACACGGTAAAAGATGGCAGTGGAGATGGACACAGATATTGAGACAAAGGAGGTGTGGTGAGCCCTTGCATGAGAGCTCTTGCAGGGGAGACTTGTCTGCTGGGTACTTTGTCTTAAAAGTAACAAAAGGCAAAGGCACAACAGCAGGACAGATTTCTCGCCCACGAATCTTAGGAAACACACCGTCTGGCCATTGTCCTCTCCCTTCCACTTGACACCTGCTTCTCCCTTCTTCCCTCTGGTGCCTCATCAGCCCAGCCTCCAGGTGCCACCTCTTGGCAGGGGGGTGGGCGTGAGGGTCCTCTTGCCCTGGGGGCGGCGTGGGCAGTGGTCTTACTCTTACAAACTCTGGCTCTCCTTGCAGGTGTCTCGCCACAGCTGCCAGAGCAATGAGACCTACCGCGTGCTGACTGAGGAGGAAGGAGAGGAGGAGGTGCAGCTGTGGCGCCAAAAGTTCAACAGCCTGTGGATAGCAGGCTGATGGCACGGCAGCAGGAGGAAGCGCAGGGCTCCGGGGCAGCCCCTCTTGCAGCCAGGATTTTGGAGAGCCTTCCTGGGACAATTTGGCGGTCCCGTGCAGGGTGAGCACTCAAAAGGGAGGACTCCAGAGTCGCTGCAAGAGGGTTCATTGTTAAATAAACAACTTGTAGAGTTATGTAAATGCTGACTCTCTGGTCTCAGCCGTCCCCCTTGCTTGCCCCTGTCCTGGAGCCCGGCCACAGTCCAGGAAGGCAGAGGAAGAGGACGGTTGGATAGCCCTTATCTTTGACCTAAGGGGGCTGTTGAGGTGCAGCGTTCCGGCATAGTTCTCCTCCTTCCACACAGTGTTCATTCTGGTGCCGAGTGGTCGGCCGAGCCCATCTCCACAATGTTCCCCTTCACGTCCCCTTCACACTGAGGAAGCTACACCTAGAGCGGCACAGCCCAGTTCTACAGAGTATGCAACTATGATGCATTTTCTCACACTCGATGCATTACAAAGCTAGAACAGCACTATTCTACTGATAACAGTCTTGTGAAACTGTACACACAGCTGTGCTATACGGATCGTTTTGGTTTAGGCCTATTGATCAGGCCTTGTTACTTGAGCATTGGTGAAGGCATCAGCTTTGTGAACCGGGATTTAGAGCCACGGGCCCACGCCTACTTATCTTTAAGTCCTTAACCACTCTTGGCTCTATGCTTTTGCAGGTCTGTATAAGTCAATAGTTCTGCTAAGATTGTGTCTCCCTGTGTTCTATTGAGTCTGACGTATAAAGAGCCCGTTTACCTCCGAAACCTAATTTTCTCCCTTGTCTCTGATGCTGCCGCTCTATTTCCATCCCTCAGCGACCTCTCATGTCTGAAGCAAGTCCCCACTCAGCGCTAGTGTTCTTCATTTGCTTCAGCTGGTGTCCTCTGAGCATGAGCACTGTAGTGTGGCCTCATCCCATGCTAGCCCATGGGACAGAGGAGAGCCGGGTGCCTTCCAGGTCTCAAATACTGTGCACGAGGAACAAACTGATATGCACACTTTATTTTCCACTGCAGCAGGTTTATTTCTAATGTGCATGGTTTTATTTTGCCCGTGCCTTCCACATCTCCGTCTGGAAGAAGAATTCAGACCACAAAAACTCCACTGATGCTGGCAAGAGGGTGCCAGGTGGGAAGAACACAGGAGCTCTCTGGCAGGGCAGCAAACCCCACATCTCCTCCACTCCTTCTGAGGCTTTATGTCTCCCCCACACCTTGCCCTTCTTCCCTATATCTCTTGCCAGGCTCTCCTCTCCCAGGCTGCCTTGTATTCTGTTGACAGCCTCCCACCACCCTGGTGTGCTCCCCTCAGAGCCAGCCATGCACCTCCACCAAGTGCCGGCACTGTTTACATTTGACAGAACAGCACCAACAAGTCTTGAGGCTGCACCGCTCCACCGCCTCCATCGGTGCAATATGGAAGCCCTTGCCACAGCATAAGAGGTCACGATCATCCATGGCCAGAGAGACCTGCTTGCACTGGCAGCCACGCGTGCCCAAGACCCCGTACCACAAGTCCCAGTGTACAGACATCTGGGCTGGCCAGCAGGTAGACCAGATTGTGAGTTGAGTAGAGCTCTGGAGAAGTAAGAGCTCTGGAGCACCAGGAGGGTGTAGGAACCAACCTCTAGGTCGTGAGGATGTACATACAGGGAACAACTTTCCTTACTATAAAAGAGCATTCCTTTGCTAGCTTGCTTGATTTGTGGGCAAGCAGCTGAACTCTGGTTCTCAGGCTGGTTCTGCTTGTGACTCTGTGGTCACTGGTAGTGCCTGTGCTGCTCCACTCCCTGCATCAAAAAAGAAGAGGAACGTCTGTGAGCTCTGGAAGAAGGGACAGGCGTCTTGGGTGGACTATAGGGAGAAAGTGAAATCATGCAGAGAAAAAATCAGGAGGGCTAAGGCCCAACTATAATTCAGATTGGACAAGTCAGTGAGAGATAACAGCAAATACATTAAAAATAAAAGCAGGACCAGGGAGACCATTCAGTCTCTACTGGATGGAAATGGAACAACAGTGACAGGGGAGGAGGATGAGGCTCAGGTACTTAATGTCTTCTTTGCCTAGTTCTTTAATGGAAAGGAATGTTGTTCCCTCTGTGTACGCATCTAGCAACCAGAGGAGCAGAATGAAGCTCTCATGATCCATGAGGAGGTGGTCAGAGACTTGCTTGCCCAGCTAGACACCCACAAGTCTATGGGGCCAGACGGGACCCAACCAAGAGTATTAAAGGAGCTGACGGATGTGCTTCCCAAACCCCTTTCCTTCATCTTCCAACAGTTCTGGAAGACTGGGGAAGTACCACTGGACTGGAGGCTGGCTGATGTTGTGCCCATCTACAAGAAGGTTGCAAGAAGGATCCAGGGAACTACAGGCCTGTCAGTCTGACCTCAGTGCCAGGGAAAGTCATGGAACAGGTGATCCTGAGTGCTATCATGAAGCACACGCAAGGAACCGGGTTATTAGGCCCAGTCAACATGGGTTAATGAAAAGCAGGTCTTGCCAAAGTAACCTGGTCGCCTTCCATGACAAAGTGACTCGGCTGCTGGATGAGGGAAAGGCTGTGGATGTGGTCTTCCTGGACTTGAGTAAAGCCTTTGACAAAGTTTCTCACAGCATTCTGCAACGGAAACTGTCAGCCTCTGGCCTGGACAGGCGCACACTGTCCTGGGTGGAAAACTGGTTGGATGGCCGGGCCCAGAGAGTGGTGGTAAATGGTGTTAAGTCCAGCTGGAGGCCAGTGACAAGTGGGGTTCCCCAGGGCTCAGTGCTGGGTCCAGCCCTGTTCAATGTCTTTATCAAGGACCTGGATGAAGGCATCGAGTGCACCCTTAGCAAGTTTGTGGATGACGCTAAACGGTGGAAGTGTCAGTCTGCTGGAGGGTAGGGAGGCTTTGCAAAGGGATCTGAACAGGCTGGACCACTGGGCTGAGACTAATGGCGTGAGGTTTAACACGGCCAAATGCTGGGTCCTGCACTTGGGGCACAACAACCCTGTGCCGGGCTACAGACTGGGAGAAGCCTGTCTAGAAAACTGCCAGGAGGAGAGGGACCTGGGGGTGTTGGTTGACAACCGACTGAACATGAGCCAGCAGTGTGCCCAGGTGGCCAAGAAGGCCAACGGCATCCTGGCTTGTATCAGAAACGGCATGACCAGCAGGTCCAGGGAGGTTATTCTCCTTCTGTACTCGGCGCTGGTGAGACCACTCCTTGAATACTGTGTTCAGTTCTTGGCCCCTTGCTACATGAGGGATGTTGAGGTTCTGGAGCGAGTCCAGAGAAGAGCAATGAAGCTGGTGAAGGGGCTGGAGAACAAGTCTTAGAAGGAGTGGCTTGTAGAGCTGGGGTTGTTTAGCCTGGAGAAGAGGAGGCTGAGAGGAGACCTCATTGCTCTCTACAACTACCTGAAAGGAGGTTGTAGGGAGGAGGGTGCTGGCCTCTTCTCCCAAGTGACAGGCGACAGGACAAGGGGGAATGTCCTCAAGCTCTGCCAGGGGAGGTTCAGGCTCGAAGGAATGGTTAGACTCGATGATCCTGTGGGTCTTTTCCAACCTAGTGATTCTGTTATTCTGCATAAAAGGTAGAGGCGGAACCAAGTGTTACGGGATTGGAAGTTGATAGTTTTGGGTGTTCATCTTGATCCTCTGGTGTTTTCTGTCATCTGATTAAGGAAGGAATAATGGCAAAGCATTGGAATAGCCTGCCCAGGAGGTGTTCAAAGAGTTTGTAGATGTGGCTTTTCATGACATGATTTAGAACGATCGTGGTGTTGGGCTGATGGTTGGACTCCATTGACTTAAAGGTCTTTTCCAACCTCAATGATTTAATGATTCTGTGAGCCTAAACCTGTATCAGGGGAGGAAGAGTTTGTGAGCCATGGTCTCGGCGTTTCAAGATTTTTTCAGACATTGCTGCTATTGATGGTGTTTGTGGTAGAACATGCAGAGAGGAAAAAAATCTGAGAAATAGCTGAAGTATTTAAGGTAACGGCAAGAATAACTTGGAAGAGGAGCTTTTATGCTGAAGGGTGGTCCCTCACAAACCAGACAGGTTCTTCATGAGGTCAGAATTGACACAGCAATCCAGTAGTGACATGGAAAATGCATATTTTCCTCGTAACGGCAGTGGAATATTTTTCTTCTGAAATACATTCACTTCTCACCCTTTCCACCTGTTTCATCTTGACACCAGAAAGAAAATATAGTGCTGTCCTTTTTTTATTGATGCTTTCTGATTTCAAAATTTGTCCATGTGTGAGTGAGCATGTGTATCACTGACATCTACTGACCAAGTTAAAAACCACAGCTTTATCAGACGGGAACTATGTTTCTCTCTGTATTTTAATGGTAAAAGCAAGATTTGACAGGAAAATTTGGAGCTTCCTCTTGTCCCGTGACCCTGAATGCAGATCTGTTGTGTGGTGTTGGAGCATTTCTCTCAAGAAAGCAAACCAGAAACTCCACTGCCAGCATCACTCAGTCTTTGCTGTCTCGTTCATCGTGTTTATCCCAGTACATCTGTGCTTTCTTTTCCAGGCCTTTCAGGCTACAAGTCACTGTAGATAACCTATGCTAACAGCAAGGGTGCAAGTTCATGCCAGGGACACAATGGAAATCCAGACTGCAAATCTGGAGCAGGTGTGACCTAGGAGAGAAAATTCAGTCCCAAGTCTTGCATTGCAAAACTTGCATGAGCAAAATTTGCAGGAGCTGATACCAGCAGGCTAGGTATCTAATCCATTTTTAGCCTCATACATGTCTTGTTCTTGTGTCTTGGTAAATAAATAGATTTTGGGCAAGTTGGATGTGGAGGTAGCAAAACTGTCTCCCAAGTTCTATAAAGACCTGCGAAGTATTGAAATATTTCCAAGAGCATTAGAAATAAAAGTCCATTAAGCCTTCTCTGACTGATGGGTGAACTAAACATTTGAGAATAAGAGTTAAGAAAACATATAGTAAAACAATGGACCTCTAACATGTCTATCTGCTAATGAGCCTCACCTGTTCAAAACCACAAACATTTACATTTTCTCTTTTAAAGCCTCTCTGGAAGTTGTGAAGGTTCCTACAAGTGTCTAATACCTTGTTTAATTACCTGCTGACCGGCTAATTACAAAAAATATATTAGGCACCTGGAGTAATGTCATTTTTAAAAAATCTGCTGCCTGTCACTTCATTGCATTATAAAGAAACATGAAAACCAAGCACACAACCTACCCATCTATAATTTTGAATAGCTTGAACTCCCTGATTCCTCTTTCCGTTAAGAGTCTGCCAAACCTCTCTTTATTCATAATGCCTGCTATTCAGTTATTACTTCTATTTCCTACAAGGCAAGTTCTGGAGTAATGAATAGATACATAGACAGACAGACAGATAGATAGTAAATAATAAATAAATTCTAGTCCTTGTCAAAACCAATGGACAGGTATGCTTATGCCAGACTCGGCCAAAGCACTTTTCAAAGCACAAGCACTGCAAACAATAAAGACTTGTACCTAGGTGCACAGCACAGAAAGGCAAAGCCCTGTTTGCTGTGAGTGCTCTCTGTTGCAGGGGCACAGGGCTGCTCTGCTGCTTGTGCTGCTGGCACTGGAGGCAGGTATCAGTCAGTCTGAAGGGAGCATGCACACAAATAAAGACCTTGGGCCCTGAGTTCCCTAGAATTGAGTAAGGGACACACCCCGGTAACTCCCATGATGCTCTGTTGCAGAGACATTTCATAAAGAAGAAGGACTTGATGTTATAAACGTCGTTGACATTGAGCAACCCTGACAAGACCTTGAAAGAGGGAGCTAGCTCGATGGAAAGAAGTAACGGAGAGAAAAACAAAGAAGAAAAATGTCAACATGGTTAATTTTAGTGTAACTAGCTCAAAAGCATGCATGGTTGTTTAGCCAATAATATGTTAGTAGTAGGCCTGTGAACAAGCACTTTTGGCCAATAATAAACTGTAGATAAGTACGTGAACAGCTTATGCATAACCATATGTGTAACCTGAAAAGGTACATAAAAAGAAAACTAACACAATAAAGGGTCTTCGATCCATCAGATTGAAGTCCATGTCTCAATCCCCTCAGCACTCTGTCTTTGACTCCTTTTATTATTTAGAGGTAAGATCATCTGTACCCGGTCAGCACATTCATCTCATGCTCTATGCCAGCAGTCGGCCCCTGGTGTGCATCTCCTGTCCTGCAGCTGTAGGGTCCTGATCCTAGTCAGTTTGACCTCAGTTTCAGGTCTTCATCTCTGAATTTTTATTTACTCGTATGTATGTATACACAGGTTATATTTAAATTATATAATTACATTTTTCACTTGCTATAAAATTATTAATCTAATATTGACTATTATAAAGAAATTAGGGCATGAACAGGTTCATGGAACAGGAGAGGTGAGAGTGCTTCCCCTGGGATTCCTGATACCAAATGTCCAGCCACGAGGGTGGCCTCCTCTGCTGTGGCTTATGCTGGGAGAAGATGCAAGGATGCAGGGGCAGCCACATCCCTTGGATCCCTTTGCTCTAGGAGCTGCTGTGGCAGACGTGATTGATCAGAGGCTGCTGGGAGGCAAGGTCCAAACAGATCATTGCTGAGGACAGGGCATCACTGGGAACAGCATAGCATCTCCTGCTGACTTTCCCAGGTCTCTGGGGAGGTTGAGACCATACGGAGAGGTCAGAATAAACGGACAGTCGAAACCAGAGGCTAGGTAGGCTGTCTATCTGAACTCTGGCCTGTCTAATTAATGCACCCAAATTTTACGACTTTGTGACAGTAGTCACATAGGACATCAAATGTCATTCTTTTAAGTCCTGATACCAGATCACTCCAGTGCACAGGACACCATAGCCCCTCACTTTTTGGCTTCAGGTGTGGGAGCTTGCACAGTGGATCTCCTGCTAGGTCTAGATCTGCTTCAGTCAATGACCAGGACCTGCTCTTCCACAAGCTGGTGGGTTTTGTGCTGCTAAAAGCTGACTATGATGTTATGACCACTGACAGTGCTTACTGAATAGTTTTTGTCATTTATTACACCTTGCTCTCAAAATTCCCAGTAATGCTCAGAGAACTGTATTCAGGCTTCACCTACCCGTACTTGTGGCTTTGTCTTTGAAGCTGCACAAGCTGAAGATTCTGCTGGAAAACTGAAAAAGAAACATTTCCTACAAACCTATGCTTTGGCTGCATTCTGCCTGCTCATTAATCCTGACTTGTTTTCCAGAGTCTCACTGCATTCCAGCCTGGTGGATAGGCTATGATTTACCTGCTCTCACAGAAGCTACTGGGAGTGCTGGAAGGATGCTGATAGTAAGTAGATGTCAGGACAGTTTCTAGGAGAGTCAGGACTGTGGACGTCTTCTTCCATATGGAGAAACTTATTTCTATTTGCTGGCGTTTGCAAATGAGTTGGCTCTTAGTCTTGGAGACTCCATTCTTTTTCATGAAGGCTGTTCCGGCTACTGAAAACTACCATGAAAGGATGGACATGAAAGTATGTGGTAACGACTGTGGAAGTTGATACATCAGCAGCTGACTTCTCATCAGCTTCAATCTTAAGTTCTCTTTGTGAAAGCATGCACTTTTACTTTCCCTTTTCGGACTACTGCCCCTTCCATATCTATGCAGTTAAAAGGTATTTAAGTTGTTAGGCTAATCCTACATCTTTCTCTACTAAAAACTACTTCAAGACTGACTCATTACATTTCACCCCAGTTTATAGTCTACTTTATTAACATTTAGCGTTTATTTTACTAGCATTGTAAATCAGGCAGGCAAAACTGAACATCTCATTCAAGAATAAGCACAATGGGGCTTTTTAAGCCTCTAGAACCTTCATAGCTCACAGCTTGCTGAATTGCTACATGGTGCTGCAAAACTTTCCAAAAATCAGCAGGCCAGCCCAAAAAGTCCTAGATTAATCATTTTACATCCCCTTTTGTGCAAAGTGAAGCACTGGATACGGATGAATGTGCCAAATGCCAAAGCAAGACACCTTGACAAATCACTGAGAACCCTTTCCTCCTTGATGACTGTAGCTGCAAGTCCATCAGCTCCGAATATTTCCCCTGCATCCAAACACACTTATCCCACCACTTCCAAGAAATGGAGGTAGAAGTGTTTTGAGCTAAGGCTGGAAGAGATTCAAGCCCAAGACTGGGCAAAGGTTTCCAGCAAGTAAAGATAGTAATTAATGAGGGAGTTGTGGTTAGAGGTGTAGCACTCATGTCCCCACCTAAACTTGGGGTGCCACAAATGAGTTTTAGGTCAAAGATATTTTAAAAAGGGATTATCTTACAAAGCTCCTTTTCACTGACCCAGTTAAAAAAACTCAACACCGTCTAATAATTCCCTCTTCTACCTATATGCATTATACTTTGATTCTGTTTTTCATACATACATTTGGAGAATGGTTGTTCTTTCTGAAAAGACTGGCATTCACAGATGACTATACCTACATAAAGCAGGGGAACCAAGTATTTCTTATTATTTCTTACTTGTTTTATTTTTATTCATAGCTTCCATGGGCAAAGACAGTAAGTCATAGAGGGGAAATGTTCCTGGTAACACCAGCCATCTGCCATGAATATCAAGCAATAGAAGTGGATATTTTATTATGATAAATTGATATTTGCTTTTAGGAATTGTTTCACATCTTTTCTCTATGTCTACTTTGGCTGCCTGTGTTTCAGGTAACTACGTCGGTTAATTAAATAAAGCATACAAACCCCAGAGAGAGAGTTCTGAACATGCACTTAACCCAGAAATTGTTGTTGAAGTCCTGATGCCTGAAAACTTTTCTTTTTTTGTTCCCCAGGTAATTTAATGAAAGAGAGTAGCATACACTGCAAGCCTAGTATGCAAAGTGGTGCTCAACTGCATATTTCTTATATTAGTATTAAAATATACAAGAGGCATTCCATGAAATGCAGGGGATTACTAACAATTCATTTGCACTGCTTTCGTGTTGAATACTTCCAAACTAGGAATATGTAAATCAAGAGGAAAGAAAAAGTTGATGTAAACTTGCTATGTAGAGCACAATATTATTTTCTTATTTCACCTTTGCCTTTCACACATGACGTTCTCCTCCCGAAGTTCCTCCACAGCTCGACTACCCCTCACAGGAAGCATGTGTGCATATGGATAGGCACCATGGGAAGAATTGGCAACTGATGAAAAACATGATTTAATCTGATCCGATTTAATTTTATCTCAATTTGAAAAGCAATTTTCCCGGAGGCTTTCTCTGAAGGTAGTCATTGCCAAACATTTCAGAAACACACAAAAAAAAAAAAAGACTTTGAAGACGCATGCCAATAGAAGAAGCTTCTTACTGATCTGAAGCTGTTAGAAAATGACCCATTCTTATACTTATCATCTTCCACCCTTTTGGAATCCTCAACATAAGAAGGATGCGCAGCTGTTGGAACAGGTCCAGAGGAGGGCTACAAATATGATCAGAGGGCTGAAGCACCTCCCATATGAGGACAGGCTGAGAGAGTTGGGGTTGTTGAGCCTGGAGAAGACAAGGCTCCGAGGAGACCTTATAGCAACCTTCCAGTACCTGAAAGGATGAATGTGCCAAATTGAACTATTGAAAATGACTTTTCCAATAAAGTTAATGTTTTTTTGCGAGTGTGGTTTTGTTTGGATCTGGAGGGAGGTGACCACCGTACAAGCTGCCAGACCACCACACCAGACACGCTCGTCCCCTCTTAGCTCTGTCAGGATGCCTTTACTTATCCCTTCTTGCCAGAGCTGGTGTTGGGAAACAGGCTCCTCAGGCCTTCCTGAGGAGAAAGGAAAAGAGGGCCTCTTGGTGTTTCCGTCCGTCTAACGACAGCCTGATTCTTTCCATCCTTTGTCCAAAACCCCACACAGCACCCATAATTCAACTATTCCCTTGTTACCTCTTCCTAAGTAAGACCTGGGCCAACCTGCGGGCCTCCTGCTGCAGCAGCTCGCCATCGATCCTGGATCTGCACCGCCTACCTTTTCAGCGCCTTCGGCAATCCCCTAATTAACAGTGTCATCCTGTCTGAATCGTCCAGTGTCTGCACGGGCAAAGGTTGTCCAGGAACTAACCGCCGTTCGAGCATCAGTAGGAGATTAGCCACCTTCTGCACACTCTCCGTGAGATAGATGGGGCAGGTTAGACCGTGGGGTCTCCTCGTTCTAAAGGATCGAGCCCTCCAGCCCAGAATGCAGCACGCTGGCTAAGGGCCCACAGCTCTCTGTGGCCATGTACTGTGAGATATAGCCCTATCCCCAGTGAGACTGGGCTTCATCCTCACTTAACCGAAGCCTATCTCCTCCTTCCAAAGAGACCCTCCACACCTACTCAGTCTCTGTCGCCTTTGCCTGTTGACTGTACTTCTCCTGCAATTTAGCTAACTTGGTGGCTGAGGACGGTGTGTCTTTTATAAGCAGAGTGGGAGGTGGTCGGGCATCCTGGTCCGCATCACCTCCGCCTTCTGGCTCATGGCTTCTCTCTGTTTAAATCAAGGGACGCAGTTTGGCTGCGCCCAGGACCGCAGGTGCTGCCTCATATCCCCTTTGGGATTCACATAAAATCATCCCCAGGGAAGAGGGAACCACTCTTCTTGACCTTTAATACCACTGAGTGTTCTGACTCGCTCTCGTCATCCTGCCACAAGTGTAAACTCGTGTGCCTTTCCCTCTCAAAAGCATCTTGCAGGATCCCTTGTAACTTTCTAGTAATCCGCCTCTCATCTGCTAGCAACTACTCTGAATGCTCTCTTCTAGCTCACTCAAACACCACTTCCCACTGCTGTGGGACGATTTTACAGAGAAGAAGGCCTGGATGCTGTGAGACTGCTTGATACTGAGCAACTCTAACAAGACCTCGAAGCAGAGAGCCGAAAGATAAACACAGGCCAGCTGGGAGGAACCCAGCAGCTCGTTCGGTGGGAACGAGTACCAGCTGAAAGGAAGAACGATGGACGTGAACTGTCAACATAGCTAACTGTAGTATAGCTTGGTTTCTTGACACGCGTGGTAGTTTAGCCAATAATCCGTTGGCAATAGTCTTATGGACAACTACCTTTAGCCAGTAATACACTGTAGTCACCCTCGTGGGCACACAGTTATGTAACCAAGTGGGGTCTATAGAAGGACAGCTAAGCTGAATAAAGGCGCTTGCTGACTGATCAGATTGATCTCTGCATCTGTTTTACAACACGCTGCAAGTGTGTTTGCTTTTCGTCCAGCTCTGCTCGAGCAGATCTCTCCGCCTTCAGCTCCACCTCCCTTTGTCCCAATTCCAACCATTCCTTCGGAGCAGCCCCGAGGCCAGCCGCAAGCGCTGCACAAACGTAGGCTTTTTCTTTGCCTGGCTTGCTCCACTTCTTTATTGCAGGAGCCCTGATCCTTTCCGCCACCGCAGCCAGTAACCGCCGGTGTTTCTCTACCCAGCCGCACCCTGCCGGGTCGGCTGGTGCTTTATACTCTTTCAAACCGTTTTCAGACGGGGAGCAGTTGAGCATAAGCGTCCAAACCTCCACGTTTACTGCAAGGGGCTCGACTTGCTCCTCAAGCAAGCGGGCAACTCCCTTGCACAGTTCCACAAACTGCTTCTCCCTCCGTAAAACTTGCGTCTTTAGGGAGCGGATCAACGCAGCGCTTCCCAAAAGCTTCACCACCTGCCGGGGCGCAATAACCCTGGGCGGACAAAACCCGCTTTGCCGTTCCAAAAATTGCCTATCCCAACATCACACCACCTCTCACCGTTGCCCACCGGCATCCTGCCAATGTAGTAGGTGTCGTGGTCCGCTTTAAAAGAAAGTGAGCTCTTTCTTACTGCCTCAGCACCCGAGTACATCAAAATCACTCAGAGGTATAGGTGTACACTCTATCTTTTACTAAATAAGATGGATGGCCTTAGAACACTGGATTCAAACAATTACACTGGTTTCAAAGCATTAAAGAACCACCATGGGCCAGAGCATGGAAAGAAAAGCCGCAGCCCCACACAGTGACCAAAACAGCACCGAGAGCCTGGATGTTCCCTAGAGTCAAACCCAAATCAAACCAAAACAGTTTCACATGACTGATATCGGAAGAATAACACTGTGCTATTTTCCGTAATGCATCGAGTGTGAGAAAATACATCACACACATCGCATTCTCCGTAGAATTGGGCTGTGCCGCTCTAGGTGTAGCTTTCTCAGTGTGCAGGGGAAGTGAAGGGGAACATTGTGGAGATGGGCTCGGCCGACCACTCGGCACCAGAATGAACGCTGTGTGGAAGGAGGAGAACTATGCCGGAACGCTGCACCGCAACAGCCCCCTTAGGTCAAAGATAAGGGCTATCCAAGCGTCCTCTTCCTCTGCCTTCCTGGACTGTGGCCAGGCTCCAGGACGGGGGCAAGCAAGGGGGACGGATGAGACCAGAGAGTCAGCATTTTCATAACTCTACAAGTTGTTTATTGAACAACGAACCCTCTTGCAGCGACTTTGGAGTCCTCCCTTTTGAGTGCTCACCCTGCACGGGACCGCCAAATTGTCCCAGGAAGGCTCTCCAAAATCCTGGCTGCAAGAGGGGCTGCCCCGGAGCCCTGCGCTTCCTCCTGCTGCCGTGCCATCAGCCTGCTATCCACAGGTTGTCGAACTTCTGGCGCCACAGCTGCACCTCCTCCTCTCCTTCCTCCTCAGTCAGCACCCGGTAGGTCTCATTGCTCTGGCAGCCGTGGCGAGACACCTGCAAGGAGAGCCAGAGTTTGTAAGAGTAAGACCACTGCCCACGCCGCCCCCAGGGCAAGAGGACCCCCACCCCCCCTGCCAAGAGGTGGCACCTGGAGGCTGGGCTGATGAGGCACCAGAGGGAAGAAGGGAGAAGCAGGTGTCAAGTGGAAGGGAGAGGACAATGGCCAGACGGCGAGTTTCCTAAGATTCGTGGGCGAGAAATCTGTCCTGCTGTTATGCCTTTGCCTTTTGTTACTTTTAAGACAAAGTACCCAGCAGACAAGTCTCCCCTGCAAGAGCTCTCGTGCAAGGGCTCACCACACCTCCTTTGTCCCAATATCTGTGTCCATCTCCACTGCCATCTCTTACGGTGTCTGTGCAAACTTCACCCCCCCAATTTCACACCAGCTGAGCTTGGGTCACTCTTTGTCACCACCCTCCCTACACCCCAGGTTCTTTCCCGCTGGAGGGAAAAGCAGTGGGCCAGTGAGTCCTGCACGGACTCGCGGCTGCTATAGGTGAAGGGACCGGCCACGGAGGAGAAGGCTGAGTGAAGGGCAGTGCAGGCTGCTTCTCACCTCCTGATTATAGATGGTCTTCTGGAGGCACTGGTGGCTCTTAAAGGTGCAGTAGTTGGGGTACTTCACGCCGTTGGAGTCGCAGATCTGGGGAGATGGGAAATGAAGACCAGAGCAAGAAGAGGAGAAGGAGGGAGAGGAGGAGAAGGAGCACCTCCTGGGCACGCACCTGGCCTGGGGCATCTCCCTCTTGGAAGGCGTTGTACTCGGCCTTCAACCAGAGGGACACTCGAGGATCCTTGCAACCGTGGCTGGCTATGCGGCTGCACCATTTCTCTACCCTCGGGCTTCCTAAATTCTCCGTGTTCTTGGCCTGCAAGGGCTGTGAGGAGTTGCTCTGCAAAGGAATAAAGAGAACCATTCTTCTCCTTCCCCTTCCCCACCACCTGATCCAGGCTCCTCCTCGGAGTTGTGCAGGACATGCAACATGCTTAGTACCTCCTTCTCTGCAGGCTGGAGCTGGGCTGAGACCTGAGGGCTGATCTCTTCCTGGGCAGGGGATTGCAGCTGGGAAGGCGAGGGGGCAGAGGCAGCCGGGGCTGCAGTGGTGTGTGGTGATGGAGGGAGCTCCGTGGACTCCTGCAGGGCACCGGTGGCTGAGACAGAAGCCTGCCCTGGGGCTGCGGAGAGAGAAGAACAGAGATGGTCTGAGGAGCCTTTCTGGAGTCACCCAGAAAACTGCTTGGTGGGCAAGGGTAGTTACGGGAGATCAGCAAGCACACAGGGATGCCCAGTGCAGAGCGAGGCAGCCATACCTTCTTTCTCAGGGGAGCTTCCATGCTGTACGCCAGAGCCCACAGCTGGACGTTGACCCGCTGGGACGAGTTTTTTGAGAATAGATGATTCTGGACACTGGATTCGCTGAGCAGATGTGAGGAGAAAGAGGAGTCCTGTTAGCTTATCTTCCCTTCCTCCTTACCCACTGCATCTCCCAAGACATTCTCCCCTGTGCTCTGTCCTGAATCCCAGTCCCCACCTTGGTGTAAAACAGCTGTTTTAAGCAGCGGGAGTGAGCGAAGTCGCAGAAGCTATCAAAGCGCGGCATCTCTGGGGAGTCAGTGCAGATCGGCCCTGGAGAGAGGGGAGAGAGAGAAGCGGGATGGCTGCAAGTTTCCGTGTGCTGCCGCTGGGCTGGGCTGCAGTAAGCGTTGGGAGCCTCTTCGATGGGTGTTTCAAGAGTTGGACCTTGAAGATCATCTGGTTCCACCCCCACCCCCTGGCATGGACAGGGGCACCTTTCACTGGATTGGATCGCTCAAAGCCTCATCCAGCCTGACCTTGAACACCCCCAGGAATGAGGCAGCCACCATTTCTACTGCACAACCTGTGCCGCTGCCTCACCATCTACGTTTCTTCCTAATATCTCATCTAAACCTCCTCTCTTTCAGCTTTCAGGGCAGGGAGACAGCCAGCTTTGCTCCAGCAGGGGCGATGGCCACTTGTGCCATTGATGGCGGAGTGATGCCATTACCTTTGGGGACAACGCCGTGGTTCTCTTTCTCGTCCAGTTTGTGTACTGCAGGACTGAGGCAGCCATGTGCCTGTCGCATGGCGCAGGCCACCTCTGCCTTCCATGGGGGCCAGAGGCTGAGGAAAAAAATCTGGTATTCCTCGGCGGTCAGAGGGCTGCCCGGAGAAGGGGCCGTCGATGCAGCAACAGAATCGAGCAAGGTCAGCAAGCCTGTGGGAAAAGGCAGACTGCGCTTAGCCCTCCTGCAGGGGGAGAGCAGTGCATGGAAGGCAAGTGCCTACTCCAGTCTGCAGGTGCTGAGGGGGGAGCCAGGACAAGCTGCCCTGAGGTCTCCCTCCATCCCCACTGCCTACAGGGCCCCGGGTGAACCAGGAGCCCCAAGGACAAAGCAACAACAACGATTAAAAAACCCCAAAAGTTAAAGGAGAACGGCTGAAAATGACTTTTCCAAGAAAGTTAACGGTTTTTTGCGAGTGTGGTTTTGTTTGGATCTGGAGGGTGGTGACCACCGTGCAAGCAGACAGACCACCACACCAGACACGCTCGACCCCTCTGAGGGGAAAAGCCTTCACCCCTTCTGTCCTTTGCCCTCGGGGGGGCCCCACTCTCCTGCTCTGCCCCCCATCCCACATCCCCTCCCAGAGCCTCCCTCCACCCGGGGCAGGAGGCTGGAACGGCCGCCGGGCCTGGCAGGGTGGGCTCGTCAGACGCGGGGCTGCAGGAGCATGGCGGGTGCTGGCAGGATGGTCAGACAGCTCTCCTACCCAAGACACCGGGCTCTCACGTGGCCCTGGGAGGGTGGGTTGGGGCTGGCTAGGGTCACTCACCGAGCAGGCAGGCCAACCGCGCCATGTCTGCTCCAGAATCCGGAGACTCTGTCCTGTTGGGTGGCCCAGCAACACTAGAAAGTGGAACAAGTCACAGTGATGTAACAAAGGAGGCTGACGGGGGGGCATGGGGCTGAGGCACGGGCTGTGACCTGTGGGTTGTCAGGGGATACGGGCACCCGGTGAGGAAGGAGGAAGTGGGGGCCGTGGGGACAAAGCCAGCGGGGGGAGCGAGAGTCTCCTGGGAGCTTCTTCCTCTGCTGGGGGACGTCGGCGGTGTCCGGCAACAGCCTGCAAAGGTTTTGGAGGCCTGGCCAGGCTGCCCCTCGGCCGAGGGAACCCCACAAGCAGTATATTTGGGCTGTAACACACAGGCTACAAAGGCGTGTATGCATTCAGGACTATGGGAGAGGGACTGGATGAGGAGCACAGCTTGAGGAGCTTGCCCAGGGGCCTGTGGGGTCTGCGACCCAGCTTTGTCCATCTGAGGTCACGGCAGGGAGAAGTCTGTCAGAAGCCTGCTGAGCATTGACTGCGGGGCACATCCGTTTGGCTCTCGAGTATGGAACTTACTAAACCTCCCTCCTGCTTGAGCCAGAGGATTTGACAGGAAGGCAAAAATGCAGTAACAGTTGATTAATTGTTCATGCAAAGCAACATGGGAAACTAAAGGTAGAAAATGGAAGGACAGTGGGATGAGGATGAGAGAATATTTTGCATCTCTTAGTAACACTAGAAATTGTATACTCGGTACAGAAGTAGTCCTAGGCGGGGATGGGGCCAATTATCAGCAATGATGCAGAAGAGGTAACAATGCTCGTTACATATTTGTGTTCTGTCTCTGGAAACAAAACCAGTGACGAATAAACAAACTTTATTCTGGCAGAAAGCAAGAAGAAGGTAAGAGCAGCAATTGCTTCTCTTCAAATGCTCTTCAAATCCGTGGAGGCGATAACCTACACGGAGAAGTTTTCCTCAGAGTAGCTGAAACTTCTCGGAGACCTTCAGATTAGCATTAAAGAAATGAAAAAGAGATGGAGAACCTGGAGCAAGGTGGTGAAGATGAGACTTCCTAAGGTCTGGGAAACTTTGGCTTGGAGGGAGAAGCCAAGAAAGCTTTCATTCGCTGAGCAAAGACATTAATGGGTGGCCATTCTGTCACGCAGTGCTTTACTCGAGGAGGGGATCAGCTGGAAGGCTCTCTTTGTCAGCAGAAGTTTGTGTGCCCACTTCTGGTGTCTGGAATTAGGAATGAGATCCATTCAAACCAGAAGTTGGCTGCAGGTTCCTGTCATAAAAGGTATTTGTCACGGGAGCAGGTCATGAGTGCTTTCTCCACAGCGTGGAGACTTCACAAAAGGTATCCTAAATTCCTCTTAGGAGAAGGATGTGCAGCTTAGCCATGTGACACGGTTTTTCGTTCAGGGCTCGCCAAGCATTGCTCCACTTCCTTTGCCAGGCCGCAAGGCTGAGGGGAGTGATGAGAGGATTTGCCAGGCCTGGAGGCTAAAAGAGTTCAACTTCCCTGCTGTTAGGCTCTTAGATTACATGCTGTGAGAAGAAATTTTGCTGGGAGGAATGACTGGTGTTCACATATGCCTGGCCACAAGAGAGCCTGTCCCAGCCCACTTGAAAAGAAAGTGAGTTCTCTTTTAAAAGAGGTGACCGAAGAGGGAGTGCCCAGCATTTACTGCAAGAGCAACGGTAGTTTTGGAAGGCCCAAGGGGGAAAGTTGCCAACAAATTCCCTTGGCTGTTTTGTGTGAGCCGTTGTGCGTGTTCCCGCTCGCCGTCCCCCGGCTCTCTTACTGGAGACAGCGCAGGAGGTTTCCCTGCTCTCAAATACGGGGAGTTGGTCCAGGAAGGGCTGAAGGGATTGTCTCCGTCAGCTTTTCCCTTCCTTGTTCCCTATGTCCTGGGAACTTAGACATCTCTATCAGTAGCTGCAGGTTGGAGAAAGGTTGCCGACCCCTTAGCTCTGTCAGGATGCCTTTACTTATCCCTTCTTGCCAGAGCTGGTGTTGGGAAACAGGCTCCTCAGGCCTTCCTGAGGAGAAAGGAAAAGAGGGCCTCTTGGTGTTTCCGTCCGTCTAACGACAGCCTGATTCTTTCCATCCTTTGTCCAAAACCCCACACAGCGTCCATAATTCAACTATTCCCTTGTTACCTCTTCCTAAGTAAGACCTGGGCCAACCTGCGGGCCTCCTGCTGCAGCAGCTCGCCATCGATCCTGGATCTGCACCGCCTACCTTTTCAGCGCCTTCGGCAATCCCCTAATTAACAGCATCATCCTGTCTGAATCGTCCAGTGTCTGCACGGGCAAAGGTTGTCCAGGAACTAACCGCCGTTCGAGCATCAGTAGGAGATTAGCCACCTTCTGCACACTCTCCGTGAGATAGATGGGGCAGGTTAGACCGTGGGGTCTCCTCGTTCTAAAGGATCGAGCCCTCCAGCCCAGAATGCAGCACGCTGGCTAAGGGCCCACAGCTCTCTGTGGCCATGTACTGTGAGATATAGCCCTATCCCCAGTGAGACTGGGCTTCATCCTCACTTAACCGAAGCCTATCTCCTCCTTCCAAAGAGACCCTCCACACCTACTCAGTCTCTGTCGCCTTTGCCTGTTGACTGTACTTCTCCTGCAATTTAGCTAACTTGGTGGCTGAGGACGGTGTGTCTTTTATAAGCAGAGTGGGAGGTGGTCGGGCATCCTGGTCCGCATCACCTCCGCCTTCTGGCTCATGGCTTCTCTCTGTTTAAATCAAGGGACGCAGTTTGGCTGCGCCCAGGACCGCAGGTGCTGCCTCATATCCCCTTTGGGATTCACATAAAATCATCCCCAGGGAAGAGGGAACCACTCTTCTTGACCTTTAATACCACTGAGTGTTCTGACTCGCTCTCGTCATCCTGCCACAAGTGTAAACTCGTGTGCCTTTCCCTCTCAAAAGCATCTTGCAGGATCCCTTGTAACTTTCTAGTAATCCGCCTCTCATCTGCTAGCAACTACTCTGAATGCTCTCTTCTAGCTCACTCAAACACCACTTCCCACTGCTGTGGGACGATTTTACAGAGAAGAAGGCCTGGATGCTGTGAGACTGCTTGATACTGAGCAACTCTAACAAGACCTCGAAGCAGAGAGCCGAAAGATAAACACAGGCCAGCTGGGAGGAACCCAGCAGCTCGTTCGGTGGGAACGAGTACCAGCTGAAAGGAAGAACGATGGACGTGAACTGTCAACATAGCTAACTGTAGTATAGCTTGGTTTCTTGACACGCGTGGTAGTTTAGCCAATAATCCGTTGGCAATAGTCTTATGGACAACTACCTTTAGCCAGTAATACACTGTAGTCACCCTCGTGGGCACACAGTTATGTAACCAAGTGGGGTCTATAGAAGGACAGCTAAGCTGAATAAAGGCGCTTGCTGACTGATCAGATTGATCTCTGCATCTGTTTTACAACACGCTGCAAGTGTGTTTGCTTTTCGTCCAGCTCTGCTCGAGCAGATCTCTCCGCCTTCAGCTCCACCTCCCTTTGTCCCAATTCCAACCATTCCTTCGGAGCAGCCCCGAGGCCAGCCGCAAGCGCTGCACAAACGTAGGCTTTTTCTTTGCCTGGCTTGCTCCACTTCTTTATTGCAGGAGCCCTGATCCTTTCCGCCACCGCAGCCAGTAACCGCCGGTGTTTCTCTACCCAGCCGCACCCTGCCGGGTCGGCTGGTGCTTTATACTCTTTCAAACCGTTTTCAGACGGGGAGCAGTTGAGCATAAGCGTCCAAACCTCCACGTTTACTGCAAGGGGCTCGACTTGCTCCTCAAGCAAGCGGGCAACTCCCTTGCACAGTTCCACAAACTGCTTCTCCCTCCGTAAAACTTGCGTCTTTAGGGAGCGGATCAACGCAGCGCTTCCCAAAAGCTTCACCACCTGCCGGGGCGCAATAACCCTGGGCGGACAAAACCCGCTTTGCCGTTCCAAAAATTGCCTATCCCAACATCACACCACCTCTCACCGTTGCCCACCGGCATCCTGCCAATGTAGTAGGTGTCGTGGTCCGCTTTAAAAGAAAGTGAGCTCTTTCTTACTGCCTCAGCACCCGAGTACATCAAAATCACTCAGAGGTATAGGTGTACACTCTATCTTTTACTAAATAAGATGGATGGCCTTAGAACACTGGATTCAAACAATTACACTGGTTTCAAAGCATTAAAGAACCACCATGGGCCAGAGCATGGAAAGAAAAGCCGCAGCCCCACACAGTGACCAAAACAGCACCGAGAGCCTGGATGTTCCCTAGAGTCAAACCCAAATCAAACCAAAACAGTTTCACATGACTGATATCGGAAGAATAACACTGTGCTATTTTCCGTAATGCATCGAGTGTGAGAAAATACATCACACACATCGCATTCTCCGTAGAATTGGGCTGTGCCGCTCTAGGTGTAGCTTTCTCAGTGTGCAGGGGAAGTGAAGGGGAACATTGTGGAGATGGGCTCGGCCGACCACTCGGCACCAGAATGAACGCTGTGTGGAAGGAGGAGAACTATGCCGGAACGCTGCACCGCAACAGCCCCCTTAGGTCAAAGATAAGGGCTATCCAAGCGTCCTCTTCCTCTGCCTTCCTGGACTGTGGCCAGGCTCCAGGACGGGGGCAAGCAAGGGGGACGGATGAGACCAGAGAGTCAGCATTTTCATAACTCTACAAGTTGTTTATTGAACAACGAACCCTCTTGCAGCGACTTTGGAGTCCTCCCTTTTGAGTGCTCACCCTGCACGGGACCGCCAAATTGTCCCAGGAAGGCTCTCCAAAATCCTGGCTGCAAGAGGGGCTGCCCCGGAGCCCTGCGCTTCCTCCTGCTGCCGTGCCATCAGCCTGCTATCCACAGGTTGTCGAACTTCTGGCGCCACAGCTGCACCTCCTCCTCTCCTTCCTCCTCAGTCAGCACCCGGTAGGTCTCATTGCTCTGGCAGCCGTGGCGAGACACCTGCAAGGAGAGCCAGAGTTTGTAAGAGTAAGACCACTGCCCACGCCGCCCCCAGGGCAAGAGGACCCCCACCCCCCCTGCCAAGAGGTGGCACCTGGAGGCTGGGCTGATGAGGCACCAGAGGGAAGAAGGGAGAAGCAGGTGTCAAGTGGAAGGGAGAGGACAATGGCCAGACGGCGAGTTTCCTAAGATTCGTGGGCGAGAAATCTGTCCTGCTGTTATGCCTTTGCCTTTTGTTACTTTTAAGACAAAGTACCCAGCAGACAAGTCTCCCCTGCAAGAGCTCTCGTGCAAGGGCTCACCACACCTCCTTTGTCCCAATATCTGTGTCCATCTCCACTGCCATCTCTTACGGTGTCTGTGCAAACTTCACCCCCCCAATTTCACACCAGCTGAGCTTGGGTCACTCTTTGTCACCACCCTCCCTACACCCCAGGTTCTTTCCCGCTGGAGGGAAAAGCAGTGGGCCAGTGAGTCCTGCACGGACTCGCGGCTGCTATAGGTGAAGGGACCGGCCACGGAGGAGAAGGCTGAGTGAAGGGCAGTGCAGGCTGCTTCTCACCTCCTGATTATAGATGGTCTTCTGGAGGCACTGGTGGCTCTTAAAGGTGCAGTAGTTGGGGTACTTCACGCCGTTGGAGTCGCAGATCTGGGGAGATGGGAAATGAAGACCAGAGCAAGAAGAGGAGAAGGAGGGAGAGGAGGAGAAGGAGCACCTCCTGGGCACGCACCTGGCCTGGGGCATCTCCCTCTTGGAAGGCGTTGTACTCGGCCTTCAACCAGAGGGACACTCGAGGATCCTTGCAACCGTGGCTGGCTATGCGGCTGCACCATTTCTCTACCCTCGGGCTTCCTAAATTCTCCGTGTTCTTGGCCTGCAAGGGCTGTGAGGAGTTGCTCTGCAAAGGAATAAAGAGAACCATTCTTCTCCTTCCCCTTCCCCACCACCTGATCCAGGCTCCTCCTCGGAGTTGTGCAGGACATGCAACATGCTTAGTACCTCCTTCTCTGCAGGCTGGAGCTGGGCTGAGACCTGAGGGCTGATCTCTTCCTGGGCAGGGGATTGCAGCTGGGAAGGCGAGGGGGCAGAGGCAGCCGGGGCTGCAGTGGTGTGTGGTGATGGAGGGAGCTCCGTGGACTCCTGCAGGGCACCGGTGGCTGAGACAGAAGCCTGCCCTGGGGCTGCGGAGAGAGAAGAACAGAGATGGTCTGAGGAGCCTTTCTGGAGTCACCCAGAAAACTGCTTGGTGGGCAAGGGTAGTTACGGGAGATCAGCAAGCACACAGGGATGCCCAGTGCAGAGCGAGGCAGCCATACCTTCTTTCTCAGGGGAGCTTCCATGCTGTACGCCAGAGCCCACAGCTGGACGTTGACCCGCTGGGACGAGTTTTTTGAGAATAGATGATTCTGGACACTGGATTCGCTGAGCAGATGTGAGGAGAAAGAGGAGTCCTGTTAGCTTATCTTCCCTTCCTCCTTACCCACTGCATCTCCCAAGACATTCTCCCCTGTGCTCTGTCCTGAATCCCAGTCCCCACCTTGGTGTAAAACAGCTGTTTTAAGCAGCGGGAGTGAGCGAAGTCGCAGAAGCTATCAAAGCGCGGCATCTCTGGGGAGTCAGTGCAGATCGGCCCTGGAGAGAGGGGAGAGAGAGAAGCGGGATGGCTGCAAGTTTCCGTGTGCTGCCGCTGGGCTGGGCTGCAGTAAGCGTTGGGAGCCTCTTCGATGGGTGTTTCAAGAGTTGGACCTTGAAGATCATCTGGTTCCACCCCCACCCCCTGGCATGGACAGGGGCACCTTTCACTGGATTGGATCGCTCAAAGCCTCATCCAGCCTGACCTTGAACACCCCCAGGAATGAGGCAGCCACCATTTCTACTGCACAACCTGTGCCGCTGCCTCACCATCTACGTTTCTTCCTAATATCTCATCTAAACCTCCTCTCTTTCAGCTTTCAGGGCAGGGAGACAGCCAGCTTTGCTCCAGCAGGGGCGATGGCCACTTGTGCCATTGATGGCGGAGTGATGCCATTACCTTTGGGGACAACGCCGTGGTTCTCTTTCTCGTCCAGTTTGTGTACTGCAGGACTGAGGCAGCCATGTGCCTGTCGCATGGCGCAGGCCACCTCTGCCTTCCATGGGGGCCAGAGGCTGAGGAAAAAAATCTGGTATTCCTCGGCGGTCAGAGGGCTGCCCGGAGAAGGGGCCGTCGATGCAGCAACAGAATCGAGCAAGGTCAGCAAGCCTGTGGGAAAAGGCAGACTGCGCTTAGCCCTCCTGCAGGGGGAGAGCAGTGCATGGAAGGCAAGTGCCTACTCCAGTCTGCAGGTGCTGAGGGGGGAGCCAGGACAAGCTGCCCTGAGGTCTCCCTCCATCCCCACTGCCTACAGGGCCCCGGGTGAACCAGGAGCCCCAAGGACAAAGCAACAACAACGATTAAAAAACCCCAAAAGTTAAAGGAGAACGGCTGAAAATGACTTTTCCAAGAAAGTTAACGGTTTTTTGCGAGTGTGGTTTTGTTTGGATCTGGAGGGTGGTGACCACCGTGCAAGCAGACAGACCACCACACCAGACACGCTCGACCCCTCTGAGGGGAAAAGCCTTCACCCCTTCTGTCCTTTGCCCTCGGGGGGGCCCCACTCTCCTGCTCTGCCCCCCATCCCACATCCCCTCCCAGAGCCTCCCTCCACCCGGGGCAGGAGGCTGGAACGGCCGCCGGGCCTGGCAGGGTGGGCTCGTCAGACGCGGGGCTGCAGGAGCATGGCGGGTGCTGGCAGGATGGTCAGACAGCTCTCCTACCCAAGACACCGGGCTCTCACGTGGCCCTGGGAGGGTGGGTTGGGGCTGGCTAGGGTCACTCACCGAGCAGGCAGGCCAACCGCGCCATGTCTGCTCCAGAATCCGGAGACTCTGTCCTGTTGGGTGGCCCAGCAACACTAGAAAGTGGAACAAGTCACAGTGATGTAACAAAGGAGGCTGACGGGGGGGCATGGGGCTGAGGCACGGGCTGTGACCTGTGGGTTGTCAGGGGATACGGGCACCCGGTGAGGAAGGAGGAAGTGGGGGCCGTGGGGACAAAGCCAGCGGGGGGAGCGAGAGTCTCCTGGGAGCTTCTTCCTCTGCTGGGGGACGTCGGCGGTGTCCGGCAACAGCCTGCAAAGGTTTTGGAGGCCTGGCCAGGCTGCCCCTCGGCCGAGGGAACCCCACAAGCAGTATATTTGGGCTGTAACACACAGGCTACAAAGGCGTGTATGCATTCAGGACTATGGGAGAGGGACTGGATGAGGAGCACAGCTTGAGGAGCTTGCCCAGGGGCCTGTGGGGTCTGCGACCCAGCTTTGTCCATCTGAGGTCACGGCAGGGAGAAGTCTGTCAGAAGCCTGCTGAGCATTGACTGCGGGGCACATCCGTTTGGCTCTCGAGTATGGAACTTACTAAACCTCCCTCCTGCTTGAGCCAGAGGATTTGACAGGAAGGCAAAAATGCAGTAACAGTTGATTAATTGTTCATGCAAAGCAACATGGGAAACTAAAGGTAGAAAATGGAAGGACAGTGGGATGAGGATGAGAGAATATTTTGCATCTCTTAGTAACACTAGAAATTGTATACTCGGTACAGAAGTAGTCCTAGGCGGGGATGGGGCCAATTATCAGCAATGATGCAGAAGAGGTAACAATGCTCGTTACATATTTGTGTTCTGTCTCTGGAAACAAAACCAGTGACGAATAAACAAACTTTATTCTGGCAGAAAGCAAGAAGGTAAGAGCAGCAATTGCTTCTCTTCAAATGCTCTTCAAATCCGTGGAGGCGATAACCTACACGGAGAAGTTTTCCTCAGAGTAGCTGAAACTTCTCGGAGACCTTCAGATTAGCATTAAAGAAATGAAAAAGAGGTGGAGAACCTGGAGCAAGGTGGTGAAGATGAGACTTCCTAAGGTCTGGGAAACTTTGGCTTGGAGGGAGAAGCCAAGAAAGCTTTCATTCGCTGAGCAAAGACATTAATGGGTGGCCATTCTGTCACGCAGTGCTTTACTCGAGGAGGGGATCAGCTGGAAGGCTCTCTTTGTCAGCAGAAGTTTGTGTGCCCACTTCTGGTGTCTGGAATTAGGAATGAGATCCATTCAAACCAGAAGTTGGCTGCAGGTTCCTGTCATAAAAGGTATTTGTCACGGGAGCAGGTCATGAGTGCTTTCTCCACAGCGTGGAGACTTCACAAAAGGTATCCTAAATTCCTCTTAGGAGAAGGATGTGCAGCTTAGCCATGTGACACGGTTTTTCGTTCAGGGCTCGCCAAGCATTGCTCCACTTCCTTTGCCAGGCCGCAAGGCTGAGGGGAGTGATGAGAGGATTTGCCAGGCCTGGAGGCTAAAAGAGTTCAACTTCCCTGCTGTTAGGCTCTTAGATTACATGCTGTGAGAAGAAATTTTGCTGGGAGGAATGACTGGTGTTCACATATGCCTGGCCACAAGAGAGCCTGTCCCAGCCCACTTGAAAAGAAAGTGAGTTCTCTTTTAAAAGAGGTGACCGAAGAGGGAGTGCCCAGCATTTACTGCAAGAGCAACGGTAGTTTTGGAAGGCCCAAGGGGGAAAGTTGCCAACAAATTCCCTTGGCTGTTTTGTGTGAGCCGTTGTGCGTGTTCCCGCTCGCCGTCCCCCGGCTCTCTTACTGGAGACAGCGCAGGAGGTTTCCCTGCTCTCAAATACGGGGAGTTGGTCCAGGAAGGGCTGAAGGGATTGTCTCCGTCAGCTTTTCCCTTCCTTGTTCCCTATGTCCTGGGAACTTAGACATCTCTATCAGTAGCTGCAGGTTGGAGAAAGGTTGCCGACCCCTTAGCTCTGTCAGGATGCCTTTACTTATCCCTTCTTGCCAGAGCTGGTGTTGGGAAACAGGCTCCTCAGGCCTTCCTGAGGAGAAAGGAAAAGAGGGCCTCTTGGTGTTTCCGTCCGTCTAACGACAGCCTGATTCTTTCCATCCTTTGTCCAAAACCCCACACAGCGTCCATAATTCAACTATTCCCTTGTTACCTCTTCCTAAGTAAGACCTGGGCCAACCTGCGGGCCTCCTGCTGCAGCAGCTCGCCATCGATCCTGGATCTGCACCGCCTACCTTTTCAGCGCCTTCGGCAATCCCCTAATTAACAGCATCATCCTGTCTGAATCGTCCAGTGTCTGCACGGGCAAAGGTTGTCCAGGAACTAACCGCCGTTCGAGCATCAGTAGGAGATTAGCCACCTTCTGCACACTCTCCGTGAGATAGATGGGGCAGGTTAGACCGTGGGGTCTCCTCGTTCTAAAGGATCGAGCCCTCCAGCCCAGAATGCAGCACGCTGGCTAAGGGCCCACAGCTCTCTGTGGCCATGTACTGTGAGATATAGCCCTATCCCCAGTGAGACTGGGCTTCATCCTCACTTAACCGAAGCCTATCTCCTCCTTCCAAAGAGACCCTCCACACCTACTCAGTCTCTGTCGCCTTTGCCTGTTGACTGTACTTCTCCTGCAATTTAGCTAACTTGGTGGCTGAGGACGGTGTGTCTTTTATAAGCAGAGTGGGAGGTGGTCGGGCATCCTGGTCCGCATCACCTCCGCCTTCTGGCTCATGGCTTCTCTCTGTTTAAATCAAGGGACGCAGTTTGGCTGCGCCCAGGACCGCAGGTGCTGCCTCATATCCCCTTTGGGATTCACATAAAATCATCCCCAGGGAAGAGGGAACCACTCTTCTTGACCTTTAATACCACTGAGTGTTCTGACTCGCTCTCGTCATCCTGCCACAAGTGTAAACTCGTGTGCCTTTCCCTCTCAAAAGCATCTTGCAGGATCCCTTGTAACTTTCTAGTAATCCGCCTCTCATCTGCTAGCAACTACTCTGAATGCTCTCTTCTAGCTCACTCAAACACCACTTCCCACTGCTGTGGGACGATTTTACAGAGAAGAAGGCCTGGATGCTGTGAGACTGCTTGATACTGAGCAACTCTAACAAGACCTCGAAGCAGAGAGCCGAAAGATAAACACAGGCCAGCTGGGAGGAACCCAGCAGCTCGTTCGGTGGGAACGAGTACCAGCTGAAAGGAAGAACGATGGACGTGAACTGTCAACATAGCTAACTGTAGTATAGCTTGGTTTCTTGACACGCGTGGTAGTTTAGCCAATAATCCGTTGGCAATAGTCTTATGGACAACTACCTTTAGCCAGTAATACACTGTAGTCACCCTCGTGGGCACACAGTTATGTAACCAAGTGGGGTCTATAGAAGGACAGCTAAGCTGAATAAAGGCGCTTGCTGACTGATCAGATTGATCTCTGCATCTGTTTTACAACACGCTGCAAGTGTGTTTGCTTTTCGTCCAGCTCTGCTCGAGCAGATCTCTCCGCCTTCAGCTCCACCTCCCTTTGTCCCAATTCCAACCATTCCTTCGGAGCAGCCCCGAGGCCAGCCGCAAGCGCTGCACAAACGTAGGCTTTTTCTTTGCCTGGCTTGCTCCACTTCTTTATTGCAGGAGCCCTGATCCTTTCCGCCACCGCAGCCAGTAACCGCCGGTGTTTCTCTACCCAGCCGCACCCTGCCGGGTCGGCTGGTGCTTTATACTCTTTCAAACCGTTTTCAGACGGGGAGCAGTTGAGCATAAGCGTCCAAACCTCCACGTTTACTGCAAGGGGCTCGACTTGCTCCTCAAGCAAGCGGGCAACTCCCTTGCACAGTTCCACAAACTGCTTCTCCCTCCGTAAAACTTGCGTCTTTAGGGAGCGGATCAACGCAGCGCTTCCCAAAAGCTTCACCACCTGCCGGGGCGCAATAACCCTGGGCGGACAAAACCCGCTTTGCCGTTCCAAAAATTGCCTATCCCAACATCACACCACCTCTCACCGTTGCCCACCGGCATCCTGCCAATGTAGTAGGTGTCGTGGTCCGCTTTAAAAGAAAGTGAGCTCTTTCTTACTGCCTCAGCACCCGAGTACATCAAAATCACTCAGAGGTATAGGTGTACACTCTATCTTTTACTAAATAAGATGGATGGCCTTAGAACACTGGATTCAAACAATTACACTGGTTTCAAAGCATTAAAGAACCACCATGGGCCAGAGCATGGAAAGAAAAGCCGCAGCCCCACACAGTGACCAAAACAGCACTGAGAGCCTGGATGTTCCCTAGAGTCAAACCCAAATCAAACCAAAACAGTTTCACATGACTGATATCGGAAGAATAACACTGTGCTATTTTCCGTAATGCATCGAGTGTGAGAAAATACATCACACACATCGCATTCTCCGTAGAATTGGGCTGTGCCGCTCTAGGTGTAGCTTTCTCAGTGTGCAGGGGAAGTGAAGGGGAACATTGTGGAGATGGGCTCGGCCGACCACTCGGCACCAGAATGAACGCTGTGTGGAAGGAGGAGAACTATGCCGGAACGCTGCACCGCAACAGCCCCCTTAGGTCAAAGATAAGGGCTATCCAAGCGTCCTCTTCCTCTGCCTTCCTGGACTGTGGCCAGGCTCCAGGACGGGGGCAAGCAAGGGGGACGGATGAGACCAGAGAGTCAGCATTTTCATAACTCTACAAGTTGTTTATTGAACAACGAACCCTCTTGCAGCGACTTTGGAGTCCTCCCTTTTGAGTGCTCACCCTGCACGGGACCGCCAAATTGTCCCAGGAAGGCTCTCCAAAATCCTGGCTGCAAGAGGGGCTGCCCCGGAGCCCTGCGCTTCCTCCTGCTGCCGTGCCATCAGCCCGCTATCCACAGGTTGTCGAACTTCTGGCGCCACAGCTGCACCTCCTCCTCTCCTTCCTCCTCAGTCAGCACCCGGTAGGTCTCATTGCTCTGGCAGCCGTGGCGAGACACCTGCAAGGAGAGCCAGAGTTTGTAAGAGTAAGACCACTGCCCACGCCGCCCCCAGGGCAAGAGGACCCCCACCCCCCCTGCCAAGAGGTGGCACCTGGAGGCTGGGCTGATGAGGCACCAGAGGGAAGAAGGGAGAAGCAGGTGTCAAGTGGAAGGGAGAGGACAATGGCCAGACGGCGAGTTTCCTAAGATTCGTGGGCGAGAAATCTGTCCTGCTGTTATGCCTTTGCCTTTTGTTACTTTTAAGACAAAGTACCCAGCAGACAAGTCTCCCCTGCAAGAGCTCTCGTGCAAGGGCTCACCACACCTCCTTTGTCCCAATATCTGTGTCCATCTCCACTGCCATCTCTTACGGTGTCTGTGCAAACTTCACCCCCCCAATTTCACACCAGCTGAGCTTGGGTCACTCTTTGTCACCACCCTCCCTACACCCCAGGTTCTTTCCCGCTGGAGGGAAAAGCAGTGGGCCAGTGAGTCCTGCACGGACTCGCGGCTGCTATAGGTGAAGGGACCGGCCACGGAGGAGAAGGCTGAGTGAAGGGCAGTGCAGGCTGCTTCTCACCTCCTGATTATAGATGGTCTTCTGGAGGCACTGGTGGCTCTTAAAGGTGCAGTAGTTGGGGTACTTCACGCCGTTGGAGTCGCAGATCTGGGGAGATGGGAAATGAAGACCAGAGCAAGAAGAGGAGAAGGAGGGAGAGGAGGAGAAGGAGCACCTCCTGGGCACGCACCTGGCCTGGGGCATCTCCCTCTTGGAAGGCGTTGTACTCGGCCTTCAACCAGAGGGACACTCGAGGATCCTTGCAACCGTGGCTGGCTATGCGGCTGCACCATTTCTCTACCCTCGGGCTTCCTAAATTCTCCGTGTTCTTGGCCTGCAAGGGCTGTGAGGAGTTGCTCTGCAAAGGAATAAAGAGAACCATTCTTCTCCTTCCCCTTCCCCACCACCTGATCCAGGCTCCTCCTCGGAGTTGTGCAGGACATGCAACATGCTTAGTACCTCCTTCTCTGCAGGCTGGAGCTGGGCTGAGACCTGAGGGCTGATCTCTTCCTGGGCAGGGGATTGCAGCTGGGAAGGCGAGGGGGCAGAGGCAGCCGGGGCTGCAGTGGTGTGTGGTGATGGAGGGAGCTCCGTGGACTCCTGCAGGGCACCGGTGGCTGAGACAGAAGCCTGCCCTGGGGCTGCGGAGAGAGAAGAACAGAGATGGTCTGAGGAGCCTTTCTGGAGTCACCCAGAAAACTGCTTGGTGGGCAAGGGTAGTTACGGGAGATCAGCAAGCACACAGGGATGCCCAGTGCAGAGCGAGGCAGCCATACCTTCTTTCTCAGGGGAGCTTCCATGCTGTACGCCAGAGCCCACAGCTGGACGTTGACCCGCTGGGACGAGTTTTTTGAGAATAGATGATTCTGGACACTGGATTCGCTGAGCAGATGTGAGGAGAAAGAGGAGTCCTGTTAGCTTATCTTCCCTTCCTCCTTACCCACTGCATCTCCCAAGACATTCTCCCCTGTGCTCTGTCCTGAATCCCAGTCCCCACCTTGGTGTAAAACAGCTGTTTTAAGCAGCGGGAGTGAGCGAAGTCGCAGAAGCTATCAAAGCGCGGCATCTCTGGGGAGTCAGTGCAGATCGGCCCTGGAGAGAGGGGAGAGAGAGAAGCGGGATGGCTGCAAGTTTCCGTGTGCTGCCGCTGGGCTGGGCTGCAGTAAGCGTTGGGAGCCTCTTCGATGGGTGTTTCAAGAGTTGGACCTTGAAGATCATCTGGTTCCACCCCCACCCCCTGGCATGGACAGGGGCACCTTTCACTGGATTGGATCGCTCAAAGCCTCATCCAGCCTGACCTTGAACACCCCCAGGAATGAGGCAGCCACCATTTCTACTGCACAACCTGTGCCGCTGCCTCACCATCTACGTTTCTTCCTAATATCTCATCTAAACCTCCTCTCTTTCAGCTTTCAGGGCAGGGAGACAGCCAGCTTTGCTCCAGCAGGGGCGATGGCCACTTGTGCCATTGATGGCGGAGTGATGCCATTACCTTTGGGGACAACGCCGTGGTTCTCTTTCTCGTCCAGTTTGTGTACTGCAGGACTGAGGCAGCCATGTGCCTGTCGCATGGCGCAGGCCACCTCTGCCTTCCATGGGGGCCAGAGGCTGAGGAAAAAAATCTGGTATTCCTCGGCGGTCAGAGGGCTGCCCGGAGAAGGGGCCGTCGATGCAGCAACAGAATCGAGCAAGGTCAGCAAGCCTGTGGGAAAAGGCAGACTGCGCTTAGCCCTCCTGCAGGGGGAGAGCAGTGCATGGAAGGCAAGTGCCTACTCCAGTCTGCAGGTGCTGAGGGGGGAGCCAGGACAAGCTGCCCTGAGGTCTCCCTCCATCCCCACTGCCTACAGGGCCCCGGGTGAACCAGGAGCCCCAAGGACAAAGCAACAACAACGATTAAAAAACCCCAAAAGTTAAAGGAGAACGGCTGAAAATGACTTTTCCAAGAAAGTTAACGGTTTTTTGCGAGTGTGGTTTTGTTTGGATCTGGAGGGTGGTGACCACCGTGCAAGCAGACAGACCACCACACCAGACACGCTCGACCCCTCTGAGGGGAAAAGCCTTCACCCCTTCTGTCCTTTGCCCTCGGGGGGGCCCCACTCTCCTGCTCTGCCCCCCATCCCACATCCCCTCCCAGAGCCTCCCTCCACCCGGGGCAGGAGGCTGGAACGGCCGCCGGGCCTGGCAGGGTGGGCTCGTCAGACGCGGGGCTGCAGGAGCATGGCAGGTGCTGGCAGGATGGTCAGACAGCTCTCCTACCCAAGACACCGGGCTCTCACGTGGCCCTGGGAGGGTGGGTTGGGGCTGGCTAGGGTCACTCACCGAGCAGGCAGGCCAACCGCGCCATGTCTGCTCCAGAATCCGGAGACTCTGTCCTGTTGGGTGGCCCAGCAACACTAGAAAGTGGAACAAGTCACAGTGATGTAACAAAGGAGGCTGACGGGGGGGCATGGGGCTGAGGCACGGGCTGTGACCTGTGGGTTGTCAGGGGATACGGGCACCCGGTGAGGAAGGAGGAAGTGGGGGCCGTGGGGACAAAGCCAGCGGGGGGAGCGAGAGTCTCCTGGGAGCTTCTTCCTCTGCTGGGGGACGTCGGCGGTGTCCGGCAACAGCCTGCAAAGGTTTTGGAGGCCTGGCCAGGCTGCCCCTCGGCCGAGGGAACCCCACAAGCAGTATATTTGGGCTGTAACACACAGGCTACAAAGGCGTGTATGCATTCAGGACTATGGGAGAGGGACTGGATGAGGAGCACAGCTTGAGGAGCTTGCCCAGGGGCCTGTGGGGTCTGCGACCCAGCTTTGTCCATCTGAGGTCACGGCAGGGAGAAGTCTGTCAGAAGCCTGCTGAGCATTGACTGCGGGGCACATCCGTTTGGCTCTCGAGTATGGAACTTACTAAACCTCCCTCCTGCTTGAGCCAGAGGATTTGACAGGAAGGCAAAAATGCAGTAACAGTTGATTAATTGTTCATGCAAAGCAACATGGGAAACTAAAGGTAGAAAATGGAAGGACAGTGGGATGAGGATGAGAGAATATTTTGCATCTCTTAGTAACACTAGAAATTGTATACTCGGTACAGAAGTAGTCCTAGGCGGGGATGGGGCCAATTATCAGCAATGATGCAGAAGAGGTAACAATGCTCGTTACATATTTGTGTTCTGTCTCTGGAAACAAAACCAGTGACGAATAAACAAACTTTATTCTGGCAGAAAGCAAGAAGAAGGTAAGAGCAGCAATTGCTTCTCTTCAAATGCTCTTCAAATCCGTGGAGGCGATAACCTACACGGAGAAGTTTTCCTCAGAGTAGCTGAAACTTCTCGGAGACCTTCAGATTAGCATTAAAGAAATGAAAAAGAGATGGAGAACCTGGAGCAAGGTGGTGAAGATGAGACTTCCTAAGGTCTGGGAAACTTTGGCTTGGAGGGAGAAGCCAAGAAAGCTTTCATTCGCTGAGCAAAGACATTAATGGGTGGCCATTCTGTCACGCAGTGCTTTACTCGAGGAGGGGATCAGCTGGAAGGCTCTCTTTGTCAGCAGAAGTTTGTGTGCCCACTTCTGGTGTCTGGAATTAGGAATGAGATCCATTCAAACCAGAAGTTGGCTGCAGGTTCCTGTCATAAAAGGTATTTGTCACGGGAGCAGGTCATGAGTGCTTTCTCCACAGCGTGGAGACTTCACAAAAGGTATCCTAAATTCCTCTTAGGAGAAGGATGTGCAGCTTAGCCATGTGACACGGTTTTTCGTTCAGGGCTCGCCAAGCATTGCTCCACTTCCTTTGCCAGGCCGCAAGGCTGAGGGGAGTGATGAGAGGATTTGCCAGGCCTGGAGGCTAAAAGAGTTCAACTTCCCTGCTGTTAGGCTCTTAGATTACATGCTGTGAGAAGAAATTTTGCTGGGAGGAATGACTGGTGTTCACATATGCCTGGCCACAAGAGAGCCTGTCCCAGCCCACTTGAAAAGAAAGTGAGTTCTCTTTTAAAAGAGGTGACCGAAGAGGGAGTGCCCAGCATTTACTGCAAGAGCAACGGTAGTTTTGGAAGGCCCAAGGGGGAAAGTTGCCAACAAATTCCCTTGGCTGTTTTGTGTGAGCCGTTGTGCGTGTTCCCGCTCGCCGTCCCCCGGCTCTCTTACTGGAGACAGCGCAGGAGGTTTCCCTGCTCTCAAATACGGGGAGTTGGTCCAGGAAGGGCTGAAGGGATTGTCTCCGTCAGCTTTTCCCTTCCTTGTTCCCTATGTCCTGGGAACTTAGACATCTCTATCAGTAGCTGCAGGTTGGAGAAAGGTTGCCGACCCCTTAGCTCTGTCAGGATGCCTTTACTTATCCCTTCTTGCCAGAGCTGGTGTTGGGAAACAGGCTCCTCAGGCCTTCCTGAGGAGAAAGGAAAAGAGGGCCTCTTGGTGTTTCCGTCCGTCTAACGACAGCCTGATTCTTTCCATCCTTTGTCCAAAACCCCACACAGCGTCCATAATTCAACTATTCCCTTGTTACCTCTTCCTAAGTAAGACCTGGGCCAACCTGCGGGCCTCCTGCTGCAGCAGCTCGCCATCGATCCTGGATCTGCACCGCCTACCTTTTCAGCGCCTTCGGCAATCCCCTAATTAACAGCATCATCCTGTCTGAATCGTCCAGTGTCTGCACGGGCAAAGGTTGTCCAGGAACTAACCGCCGTTCGAGCATCAGTAGGAGATTAGCCACCTTCTGCACACTCTCCGTGAGATAGATGGGGCAGGTTAGACCGTGGGGTCTCCTCGTTCTAAAGGATCGAGCCCTCCAGCCCAGAATGCAGCACGCTGGCTAAGGGCCCACAGCTCTCTGTGGCCATGTACTGTGAGATATAGCCCTATCCCCAGTGAGACTGGGCTTCATCCTCACTTAACCGAAGCCTATCTCCTCCTTCCAAAGAGACCCTCCACACCTACTCAGTCTCTGTCGCCTTTGCCTGTTGACTGTACTTCTCCTGCAATTTAGCTAACTTGGTGGCTGAGGACGGTGTGTCTTTTATAAGCAGAGTGGGAGGTGGTCGGGCATCCTGGTCCGCATCACCTCCGCCTTCTGGCTCATGGCTTCTCTCTGTTTAAATCAAGGGACGCAGTTTGGCTGCGCCCAGGACCGCAGGTGCTGCCTCATATCCCCTTTGGGATTCACATAAAATCATCCCCAGGGAAGAGGGAACCACTCTTCTTGACCTTTAATACCACTGAGTGTTCTGACTCGCTCTCGTCATCCTGCCACAAGTGTAAACTCGTGTGCCTTTCCCTCTCAAAAGCATCTTGCAGGATCCCTTGTAACTTTCTAGTAATCCGCCTCTCATCTGCTAGCAACTACTCTGAATGCTCTCTTCTAGCTCACTCAAACACCACTTCCCACTGCTGTGGGACGATTTTACAGAGAAGAAGGCCTGGATGCTGTGAGACTGCTTGATACTGAGCAACTCTAACAAGACCTCGAAGCAGAGAGCCGAAAGATAAACACAGGCCAGCTGGGAGGAACCCAGCAGCTCGTTCGGTGGGAACGAGTACCAGCTGAAAGGAAGAACGATGGACGTGAACTGTCAACATAGCTAACTGTAGTATAGCTTGGTTTCTTGACACGCGTGGTAGTTTAGCCAATAATCCGTTGGCAATAGTCTTATGGACAACTACCTTTAGCCAGTAATACACTGTAGTCACCCTCGTGGGCACACAGTTATGTAACCAAGTGGGGTCTATAGAAGGACAGCTAAGCTGAATAAAGGCGCTTGCTGACTGATCAGATTGATCTCTGCATCTGTTTTACAACACGCTGCAAGTGTGTTTGCTTTTCGTCCAGCTCTGCTCGAGCAGATCTCTCCGCCTTCAGCTCCACCTCCCTTTGTCCCAATTCCAACCATTCCTTCGGAGCAGCCCCGAGGCCAGCCGCAAGCGCTGCACAAACGTAGGCTTTTTCTTTGCCTGGCTTGCTCCACTTCTTTATTGCAGGAGCCCTGATCCTTTCCGCCACCGCAGCCAGTAACCGCCGGTGTTTCTCTACCCAGCCGCACCCTGCCGGGTCGGCTGGTGCTTTATACTCTTTCAAACCGTTTTCAGACGGGGAGCAGTTGAGCATAAGCGTCCAAACCTCCACGTTTACTGCAAGGGGCTCGACTTGCTCCTCAAGCAAGCGGGCAACTCCCTTGCACAGTTCCACAAACTGCTTCTCCCTCCGTAAAACTTGCGTCTTTAGGGAGCGGATCAACGCAGCGCTTCCCAAAAGCTTCACCACCTGCCGGGGCGCAATAACCCTGGGCGGACAAAACCCGCTTTGCCGTTCCAAAAATTGCCTATCCCAACATCACACCACCTCTCACCGTTGCCCACCGGCATCCTGCCAATGTAGTAGGTGTCGTGGTCCGCTTTAAAAGAAAGTGAGCTCTTTCTTACTGCCTCAGCACCCGAGTACATCAAAATCACTCAGAGGTATAGGTGTACACTCTATCTTTTACTAAATAAGATGGATGGCCTTAGAACACTGGATTCAAACAATTACACTGGTTTCAAAGCATTAAAGAACCACCATGGGCCAGAGCATGGAAAGAAAAGCCGCAGCCCCACACAGTGACCAAAACAGCACCGAGAGCCTGGATGTTCCCTAGAGTCAAACCCAAATCAAACCAAAACAGTTTCACATGACTGATATCGGAAGAATAACACTGTGCTATTTTCCGTAATGCATCGAGTGTGAGAAAATACATCACACACATCGCATTCTCCGTAGAATTGGGCTGTGCCGCTCTAGGTGTAGCTTTCTCAGTGTGCAGGGGAAGTGAAGGGGAACATTGTGGAGATGGGCTCGGCCGACCACTCGGCACCAGAATGAACGCTGTGTGGAAGGAGGAGAACTATGCCGGAACGCTGCACCGCAACAGCCCCCTTAGGTCAAAGATAAGGGCTATCCAAGCGTCCTCTTCCTCTGCCTTCCTGGACTGTGGCCAGGCTCCAGGACGGGGGCAAGCAAGGGGGACGGATGAGACCAGAGAGTCAGCATTTTCATAACTCTACAAGTTGTTTATTGAACAACGAACCCTCTTGCAGCGACTTTGGAGTCCTCCCTTTTGAGTGCTCACCCTGCACGGGACCGCCAAATTGTCCCAGGAAGGCTCTCCAAAATCCTGGCTGCAAGAGGGGCTGCCCCGGAGCCCTGCGCTTCCTCCTGCTGCCGTGCCATCAGCCTGCTATCCACAGGTTGTCGAACTTCTGGCGCCACAGCTGCACCTCCTCCTCTCCTTCCTCCTCAGTCAGCACCCGGTAGGTCTCATTGCTCTGGCAGCCGTGGCGAGACACCTGCAAGGAGAGCCAGAGTTTGTAAGAGTAAGACCACTGCCCACGCCGCCCCCAGGGCAAGAGGACCCCCACCCCCCCTGCCAAGAGGTGGCACCTGGAGGCTGGGCTGATGAGGCACCAGAGGGAAGAAGGGAGAAGCAGGTGTCAAGTGGAAGGGAGAGGACAATGGCCAGACGGCGAGTTTCCTAAGATTCGTGGGCGAGAAATCTGTCCTGCTGTTATGCCTTTGCCTTTTGTTACTTTTAAGACAAAGTACCCAGCAGACAAGTCTCCCCTGCAAGAGCTCTCGTGCAAGGGCTCACCACACCTCCTTTGTCCCAATATCTGTGTCCATCTCCACTGCCATCTCTTACGGTGTCTGTGCAAACTTCACCCCCCCAATTTCACACCAGCTGAGCTTGGGTCACTCTTTGTCACCACCCTCCCTACACCCCAGGTTCTTTCCCGCTGGAGGGAAAAGCAGTGGGCCAGTGAGTCCTGCACGGACTCGCGGCTGCTATAGGTGAAGGGACCGGCCACGGAGGAGAAGGCTGAGTGAAGGGCAGTGCAGGCTGCTTCTCACCTCCTGATTATAGATGGTCTTCTGGAGGCACTGGTGGCTCTTAAAGGTGCAGTAGTTGGGGTACTTCACGCCGTTGGAGTCGCAGATCTGGGGAGATGGGAAATGAAGACCAGAGCAAGAAGAGGAGAAGGAGGGAGAGGAGGAGAAGGAGCACCTCCTGGGCACGCACCTGGCCTGGGGCATCTCCCTCTTGGAAGGCGTTGTACTCGGCCTTCAACCAGAGGGACACTCGAGGATCCTTGCAACCGTGGCTGGCTATGCGGCTGCACCATTTCTCTACCCTCGGGCTTCCTAAATTCTCCGTGTTCTTGGCCTGCAAGGGCTGTGAGGAGTTGCTCTGCAAAGGAATAAAGAGAACCATTCTTCTCCTTCCCCTTCCCCACCACCTGATCCAGGCTCCTCCTCGGAGTTGTGCAGGACATGCAACATGCTTAGTACCTCCTTCTCTGCAGGCTGGAGCTGGGCTGAGACCTGAGGGCTGATCTCTTCCTGGGCAGGGGATTGCAGCTGGGAAGGCGAGGGGGCAGAGGCAGCCGGGGCTGCAGTGGTGTGTGGTGATGGAGGGAGCTCCGTGGACTCCTGCAGGGCACCGGTGGCTGAGACAGAAGCCTGCCCTGGGGCTGCGGAGAGAGAAGAACAGAGATGGTCTGAGGAGCCTTTCTGGAGTCACCCAGAAAACTGCTTGGTGGGCAAGGGTAGTTACGGGAGATCAGCAAGCACACAGGGATGCCCAGTGCAGAGCGAGGCAGCCATACCTTCTTTCTCAGGGGAGCTTCCATGCTGTACGCCAGAGCCCACAGCTGGACGTTGACCCGCTGGGACGAGTTTTTTGAGAATAGATGATTCTGGACACTGGATTCGCTGAGCAGATGTGAGGAGAAAGAGGAGTCCTGTTAGCTTATCTTCCCTTCCTCCTTACCCACTGCATCTCCCAAGACATTCTCCCCTGTGCTCTGTCCTGAATCCCAGTCCCCACCTTGGTGTAAAACAGCTGTTTTAAGCAGCGGGAGTGAGCGAAGTCGCAGAAGCTATCAAAGCGCGGCATCTCTGGGGAGTCAGTGCAGATCGGCCCTGGAGAGAGGGGAGAGAGAGAAGCGGGATGGCTGCAAGTTTCCGTGTGCTGCCGCTGGGCTGGGCTGCAGTAAGCGTTGGGAGCCTCTTCGATGGGTGTTTCAAGAGTTGGACCTTGAAGATCATCTGGTTCCACCCCCACCCCCTGGCATGGACAGGGGCACCTTTCACTGGATTGGATCGCTCAAAGCCTCATCCAGCCTGACCTTGAACACCCCCAGGAATGAGGCAGCCACCATTTCTACTGCACAACCTGTGCCGCTGCCTCACCATCTACGTTTCTTCCTAATATCTCATCTAAACCTCCTCTCTTTCAGCTTTCAGGGCAGGGAGACAGCCAGCTTTGCTCCAGCAGGGGCGATGGCCACTTGTGCCATTGATGGCGGAGTGATGCCATTACCTTTGGGGACAACGCCGTGGTTCTCTTTCTCGTCCAGTTTGTGTACTGCAGGACTGAGGCAGCCATGTGCCTGTCGCATGGCGCAGGCCACCTCTGCCTTCCATGGGGGCCAGAGGCTGAGGAAAAAAATCTGGTATTCCTCGGCGGTCAGAGGGCTGCCCGGAGAAGGGGCCGTCGATGCAGCAACAGAACTGAGCAAGGTCAGCAAGCCTGTGGGAAAAGGCAGACTGCGCTTAGCCCTCCTGCAGGGGGAGAGCAGTGCATGGAAGGCAAGTGCCTACTCCAGTCTGCAGGTGCTGAGGGGGGAGCCAGGACAAGCTGCCCTGAGGTCTCCCTCCATCCCCACTGCCTACAGGGCCCCGGGTGAACCAGGAGCCCCAAGGACAAAGCAACAACAACGATTAAAAAACCCCAAAAGTTAAAGGAGAACGGCTGAAAATGACTTTTCCAAGAAAGTTAACGGTTTTTTGCGAGTGTGGTTTTGTTTGGATCTGGAGGGTGGTGACCACCGTGCTAGCAGACAGACCACCACACCAGACACGCTCGACCCCTCTGAGGGGAAAAGCCTTCACCCCTTCTGTCCTTTGCCCTCGGGGGGGCCCCACTCTCCTGCTCTGCCCCCCATCCCACATCCCCTCCCAGAGCCTCCCTCCACCCGGGGCAGGAGGCTGGAATGGCCGCCGGGCCTGGCAGGGTGGGCTCGTCAGACGCGGGGCTGCAGGAGCATGGCGGGTGCTGGCAGGATGGTCAGACAGCTCTTCTACCCAAGACACCGGGCTCTCACGTGGCCCTGGGAGGGTGGGTTGGGGCTGGCTAGGGTCACTCACCGAGCAGGCAGGCCAACCGCGCCATGTCTGCTCCAGAATCCGGAGACTCTGTCCTGTTGGGTGGCCCAGCAACACTAGAAAGTGGAACAAGTCACAGTGATGTAACAAAGGAGGCTGACGGGGGGGCATGGGGCTGAGGCACGGGCTGTGACCTGTGGGTTGTCAGGGGATACGGGCACCCGGTGAGGAAGGAGGAAGTGGGGGCCGTGGGGACAAAGCCAGCGGGGGGAGCGAGAGTCTCCTGGGAGCTTCTTCCTCTGCTGGGGGACGTCGGCGGTGTCCGGCAACAGCCTGCAAAGGTTTTGGAGGCCTGGCCAGGCTGCCCCTCGGCCGAGGGAACCCCACAAGCAGTATATTTGGGCTGTAACACACAGGCTACAAAGGCGTGTATGCATTCAGGACTATGGGAGAGGGACTGGATGAGGAGCACAGCTTGAGGAGCTTGCCCAGGGGCCTGTGGGGTCTGCGACCCAGCTTTGTCCATCTGAGGTCACGGCAGGGAGAAGTCTGTCAGAAGCCTGCTGAGCATTGACTGCGGGGCACATCCGTTTGGCTCTCGAGTATGGAACTTACTAAACCTCCCTCCTGCTTGAGCCAGAGGATTTGACAAGAAGGCAAAAATGCAGTAACAGTTGATTAATTGTTCATGCAAAGCAACATGGGAAACTAAAGGTAGAAAATGGAAGGACAGTGGGATGAGGATGAGAGAATATTTTGCATCTCTTAGTAACACTAGAAATTGTATACTCGGTACAGAAGTAGTCCTAGGCGGGGATGGGGCCAATTATCAGCAATGATGCAGAAGAGGTAACAATGCTCGTTACGTATTTGTGTTCTGACTCTGGAAACAAAACCAGTGACGAATAAACAAACTTTATTCTGGCAGAAAGCAAGAAGAAGGTAAGAGCAGCAATTGCTTCTCTTCAAATGCTCTTCAAATCCGTGGAGGCGATAACCTACACGGAGAAGTTTTCCTCAGAGTAGCTGAAACTTCTCGGAGACCTTCAGATTAGCATTAAAGAAATGAAAAAGAGGTGGAGAACCTGGAGCAAGGTGGTGAAGATGAGACTTCCTAAGGTCTGGGAAACTTTGGCTTGGAGGGAGAAGCCAAGAAAGCTTTCATTCGCTGAGCAAAGACATTAATGGGTGGCCATTCTGTCACGCAGTGCTTTACTCGAGGAGGGGATCAGCTGGAAGGCTCTCTTTGTCAGCAGAAGTTTGTGTGCCCACTTCTGGTGTCTGGAATTAGGAATGAAATCCATTCAAACCAGAAGTTGGCTGCAGGTTCCTGTCATAAAAGGTATTTGTCACGGGAGCAGGTCATGAGTGCTTTCTCCACAGCGTGGAGACTTCACAAAAGGTATCCTAAATTCCTCTTAGGAGAAGGATGTGCAGCTTAGCCATGTGACACGGTTTTTCGTTCAGGGCTCGCCAAGCATTGCTCCACTTCCTTTGCCAGGCCGCAAGGCTGAGGGGAGTGATGAGAGGATTTGCCAGGCCTGGAGGCTAAAAGAGTTCAACTTCCCTGCTGTTAGGCTCTTAGATTACATGCTGTGAGAAGAAATTTTGCTGGGAGGAATGACTGGTGTTCACATATGCCTGGCCACAAGAGAGCCTGTCCCAGCCCACTTGAAAAGAAAGTGAGTTCTCTTTTAAAAGAGGTGACCGAAGAGGGAGTGCCCAGCATTTACTGCAAGAGCAACGGTAGTTTTGGAAGGCCCAAGGGGAAAGTTGCCAACAAATTCCCTTGGCTGTTTTGTGTGAGCCGTTGTGCGTGTTCCCGCTCACCGTCCCCCGGCTCTCTTACTGGAGACAGCGCAGGAGGTTTCCCTGCTCTCAAATACGGGGAGTTGGTCCAGGAAGGGCTGAAGGGATTGTCTCCGTCAGCTTTTCCCTTCCTTGTTCCCTATGTCCTGGGAACTTAGACATCTCTATCAGTAGCTGCAGGTTGGAGAAAGGTTGCCGACCCCTTAGCTCTGTCAGGATGCCTTTACTTATCCCTTCTTGCCAGAGCTGGTGTTGGGAAACAGGCTCCTCAGGCCTTCCTGAGGAGAAAGGAAAAGAGGGCCTCTTGGTGTTTCCGTCCGTCTAACGACAGCCTGATTCTTTCCATCCTTTGTCCAAAACCCCACACAGCGTCCATAATTCAACTATTCCCTTGTTACCTCTTCCTAAGTAAGACCTGGGCCAACCTGCGGGCCTCCTGCTGCAGCAGCTCGCCATCGATCCTGGATCTGCACCGCCTACCTTTTCAGCGCCTTCGGCAATCCCCTAATTAACAGTGTCATCCTGTCTGAATCGTCCAGTGTCTGCACGGGCAAAGGTTGTCCAGGAACTAACCGCCGTTCGAGCATCAGTAGGAGATTAGCCACCTTCTGCACACTCTCCGTGAGATGGATGGGGCAGGTTAGACCGTGGGGTCTCCTCGTTCTAAAGGATCGAGCCCTCCAGCCCAGAATGCAGCACGCTGGCTAAGGGCCCACAGCTCTCTGTGGCCATGTACTGTGAGATATAGCCCTATCCCCAGTGAGACTGGGCTTCATCCTCACTTAACCGAAGCCTATCTCCTCCTTCCAAAGAGACCCTCCACACCTACTCAGTCTCTGTCGCCTTTGCCTGTTGACTGTACTTCTCCTGCAATTTAGCTAACTTGGTGGCTGAGGATGGTGTGTCCTTTATAAGCAGAGTGGGAGGTGGTCGGGCATCCTGGTCCGCATCACCTCCGCCTTCTGGCTCATGGCTTCTCTCTGTTTAAATCAAGGGACGCAGTTTGGCTGCGCCCAGGACCGCAGGTGCTGCCTCATATCCCCTTTGGGATTCACATAAAATCATCCCCAGGGAAGAGGGAACCACTCTTCTTGACCTTTAATACCACTGAGTGTTCTGACTCGCTCTCGTCATCCTGCCACAAGTGTAAACTCGTGTGCCTTTCCCTCTCAAAAGCATCTTGCAGGATCCTTTGTAACTTTCTATTAATCCGCCTCTCATCTGCTAGCAACTACTCTGAATGCTCTCTTCTAGTTCACTCAAACACCACTTCCCACTGCTGTGGGAAGATTTTACAGAGAAGAAGGCCTGGATGCTGTGAGACTGCTTGATACTGAGCAACTCTAACAAGACCTTGAAGCAGAGAGCCGAAAGATAAACACAGGCCAGCTCAAAGCCTCATCCAGCCTGACCTTGAACACCCCCAGGAATGAGGCAGCCACCATTTCTACTGCACAACCTGTGCCGCTGCCTCACCATCTACGTTTCTTCCTAATATCTCATCTAAACCTCCTCTCTTTCAGCTTTCAGGGCAGGGAGACAGCCAGCTTTGCTCCAGCAGGGGCGATGGCCACTTGTGCCATTGATGGCGGAGTGATGCCATTACCTTTGGGGACAACGCCGTGGTTCTCTTTCTCGTCCAGTTTGTGTACTGCAGGACTGAGGCAGCCATGTGCCTGTCGCATGGCGCAGGCCACCTCTGCCTTCCATGGGGGCCAGAGGCTGAGGAAAAAAATCTGGTATTCCTCGGCGGTCAGAGGGCTGCCCGGAGAAGGGGCTGTCGATGCAGCAACAGAACTGAGCAAGGTCAGCAAGCCTGTGGGAAAAGGCAGACTGCACTTAGCCGTCCTGCAGGGGGAGAGCAGTGCATGGAAGGCAAGTGCCTACTCCAGTCTGCAGGTGCTGAGGGGGGAGCCAGGACAAGCTGTCCTGAGGTCTCCCTCCATCCCCACTGCAGCTGTGGCGAGACACCTGCAAGGAGAGCCAGAGTTCGTAAGAGTAAGACCACTGCCCACGCCGCCCCCAGGGCAAGAGGACCCTCACGCCTGCCCCCCTGCCAAGAGGTGGCACCTGGAGGCTGGGCTGATGAGGCACCAGAGGGAAGAAGGGAGAAGCAGGTGCCAAGTGGAAGGGAGAGGACAATGGCCAAACGGTGTGTTTCCTAAGATTCGCGGGCAAGAAATCTGTCCTGCTGTTGTGTCTTTGCCTTTTGTTACTTTTAAGACAAAGTACCCTTCAGACAAGTCTCCCCTGCAAGAGCTCTCGTGCAAGGGCTCACCACACCTCCTTTGTCCCAATATTTGTGTCCCATTGACCCACTGGGACGAGTTTTTTGAGAACAGATGATTTTGGACACTGGATTCGCTGAGCAGATGTGAGGAGAAAGAGGAGTCCTGTTAGCTTAGCTTCCCTTCCTCCTTACCCACTGCATCTCCCAAGACATTCTCCCCTGTTCTCTGTCCTGAATCCCACTTCCCACCTTGAAGTAGAACAGGTGTTTGAAGCAGCGGTAGTGAGCGAACTTGCAGAAGCTATCAAAGCGCGGCATCTCTAGGAGGTCAGAGCAGATGGGCCCTGGAGAGAGGGTAGAGAAAGATGTAGGATGGGGTCAGGCTGCAAGTTTAGATACGTGGTCCCTGGGCCGGAGTGCAGTAAGAGTGGGGGACCTCTTGGATGGCTTTTTTCAGAATTGGCTTGTAGTTGAATCCTAGCACGGCTTGGGTTTGAAGGGACCCTTAATACCACCCAGGTCACAGCCCCGTGCCATGGAGAGGAACACCTTTCACTGGGTCAAGTTGCTCAAAGCCTCATCCAACCTGACCTTGAACATCCCCAGGAATGAGGCAGCCACTGTTTCTCTGCGCAGCCTGTGCTGCTGCCTCACCATCCACTCAGAAGCTCTGGAAGTCTGCTCTAAGGTCTCCCAGAGCCTTCTCTTCTCCAGGCTGAACAAGCACAACTCTCTCAGCCTGTCCCTGTATGGGACACGCTCCAGCCCTCTGATCATCTCTGTGGCCTCTTCTGGTCTTGGTCGGAATAGATCCGCGTTCTTCCAGTGCTGAAGTACCCAGAACTGCAAGCAACACTCCAGGCAAGGTCTCACAAGACCAGAGGAGAGGGGCAGAGAGCAGGGCTGGCAGGTAGAAGGGCAAGTCCAGCCACCCAAGTTTTCAGTTTGTCCTTCTGTCCTTCGCCTCCAGGAGGTGAGGGATATGGACACAGCTGGTACAACACACTGGGAGGTGCGGCATTTTACTGCCCTGCACAGTCAGTGCTTGCAAAGGAGCATTGCTGTCGTGGGGCAGGGGAGGATGCCCAATGATTTGCTAACACCAGGTGACCCGCTTACTGGATGAAGGAAAGGTTGTGGATGTGGTCTTCCTGGACTTTAGCAAAGCCTTTGACACAGTTTCTTACAGCATTCTGCTTAGCAAACTACCTGCCTCTGGCCTGGACAGGCAGACACTCTCCTGGGTGGAGAAGTGTTTGGATGGCCATGCCCATAGAGTTGTGGTTGAGAAAGAAGGCTGAGAAAGAAGGTCTCGTATGCCTGGGTGTCAGAGGGCTGCCCAGAGAAGGGGCCACCGATGCATCTCGGTGGCCGAAGAATACATCTTCCTTATAAGGAGAGTGGGAGGTGGTGGTAAGGCATTCTGGTCCACATCACCTCTGCCTTCTGGCTCATGGCACCTCTCTGCAGCTTGGAAGACAAGGGTGCAGAGGCAGCTGGGGCTGCAGTGGTGTGTGGTGATGGAGGGAGCTCCGTGGACTCCTGCAGGGCACTGGTGGCTGAGACAGAAGCCTGCCCTGGGGCTGCGGAGAGAAGAGCACAGAGATGGTCTGAGGAGCCTTTCTGGAGTCACCCAGAAAGCTGCTTGGTGGGCAAGGGTAGTTACGGGAGATCAGCAAGCACACAGGGATGCCCAGTGCAGAGCAAGGCAGCCATACCTTCTTTCTCAGGGGAGCTTCCATGCTGTACGCCAGAGCCAACAGCGGGACATTGACCTGCTGGGACGAGTTTTTTGAGAATAGATGATTTTGGACACTGGATTCGCTGAGCAGATGTGAGGAGAAAGAGGAGTCCTGTTAGCTTACCTTCCCTTCCTCCTTACCCACTGCATCTCCCAAGACATTCTCCCCTGTGCTCTGTCCTGAATCCCACTTCCCACCTTGAAGTAGAACAGGTGTAAGCAGCAGAAGTGAGCGAGCTCGCAGAAGCTATCAAAGCACAGTATCTTTGCGGAGTCAGTGCAGATCGGCCCTGGAGAGAGGGTAGAGAGAGAGATGTAGGATGGGGTCAGGCTGCAAGTTTAGATACGTGGCCCCTGGGCCGGAGTGCAGTAAGAGTGGGGGACCTCTTGGATGGCTGTTTTCAGAATTGGCTTGTAGTTGAATCCTAGCATGGCTTGGGTTGGAAGGGACCTTTAATACCACCCAGTTCACACCCCCGTGCCATGGAGAGGAACACCTTTCACTGGATCAAGTTGCTCAAAGCCTCATCTGACCTTGAATACCCCCAGGAATGAGGCAGCCACTGTTTCTCTGCGCAACCTGTGCCGCTGCCTCATAGTCCACACAGAAGTACTGGAAATACAGGCTGTGGAACTTCTGGTGTCCACTCTGTGGTGTAACAAGCTCTTAGCTCCTTTGGCTGGAGAAAATGTTTTCAGCAGTAGTCCCTGCAAGTGCAACAGTGAAATGCTGTTGAATGAGGTGTGCCGCTTGTGCTGGTGCAGAGCAGGTGCTCCAGGAGTGAGATGTGGCACTGAGGGGCTGGCGGGCTGTCCAGCAGGACACCTAGGAAGAGCCGCCCAGGCCTCTGCAGGCTCTCTGCCCCACCACCAACCCAGAGAGACTGCCCTGGATCTCAGTGCTTCCCACATGTCCTCCTGCTCCTGTGCATCAGCCTGTTATCCACAGGCCGTGGAACTTCTTTATTAGTAATAACCTCCAGCAGATGGGGGACAGCATCTCCTGCAAGAACTCACTACACCTGCTGTGTCTCAATGAATGGCTGTCTCCATCGCCATCTCTTACAGTATCTGTGCAAATCTCATTACCCCAATTTCACACCAGCTGATCTGGGGTCACTGTTGGTCACCACGCTGCAAAACACCTCCAGTCAGTTCTGACCAGAGGGAAAAGCAGTGGGTCCTGCAGGGACTTGGGGCTATGCACAAGGGGACTGTCCATGGAGCAGAAGATGACAAACCCTCAAAGTACTAAAGCACAAGAACTATGGTAAACAGATGTGACACATCATATTTTTGATCTCTTAGTTTTGTTGTAAGCTGACCATGCAAGTTTTTTGATAGGAATGGTTGGACTCGATGATCCAGTGGGTCTCTTCCAACCTGGTTATTCTATGATTCCTTTTTCTATATTATTTATATGTATTTAATTGATATATTAAATATATTCATTTTCCTATTTCTTTCCCCTCCTCTTCTCCCCTTCCCTCGCCTGTAGTCTCCTCCTTTTTTTTTCTTTCTTTTTCCCTTTCTTCTGCTTTAAGGTTTTTCATCTTATGCTATTACTCATTTCTTTCTTCATTCTTTCACCCAGTAAGGGAAAGACATCTGGTATGGGGACACAGATATGCTTGTTTTTCAACAGATACTGGGCCACAATAGATACCAGCCCGAGCAGTCTGCCCACACCTCCCATGAGACAAAATATCACCAAGACTTCAAAATGAAGACAATCATTCCACCTCATAATACTGCGAGTCGTCCTGTTGTTTAATGTAGGGGACAGGATATTAACTCAAATCAATCCACAGCAAAATGTGTGGGTAACGTGGGCAAATCAAACCAGCCAAACAGATTTTTGCCTTTCTATGGCAACATCTAGTGACCCCTTTTAGAATATGCCTCATAGGTATCTCTAATTTGATCCTTTTAGATTATAACGATTCTGTTACCAATGTCACACAAAAAGCAAACAACACCCTTTACAAACACCAAAGTGATGACAGCAGCAATAGCATGCACCTGGATGGCTCCAGCAGTTAAGTAATGCACCTAAAAATAAGATCTCCTATACCATTCCAAGAACTTGAATTACTAGGATCATTTCCACCCTTTGAAATGCCAAACTTATCTGACAATAAATTACACAAGTGGCAGAGACTCACCATTACAGCCATATAACAGGAGGCATACGATCTGGAAATTCATGGGCCCTTTATCAAACCAGGATGGGTATCCAGAACAGTTTCATTAACCATCAAATTGTAACACGAGCCAAATCTCATTGGGGAAAGTGCCACATTTACACCACCCTCCCGAAGGACTCCTACACACAGTATTTCAACTACTCCTCCAAACTGGAGAAACCAGACTCACGCTGACCCCCCACCCTTCATCCAAACAGCAGCTGCCACTTCCCCTGCAGAATCCCTAAAACCCCGAGAACCGGTTTCCCTGCCAGCCCAATTGCTGTGGGAGTCCCAGAGGGACTAACAATCCGTGATAGTTACCCTTTAACATTTAAGACTGAACCAAACAACAATTACTTAGCTCTAAGGTTTTAGCCACTATTCAGCTCAAAGACTCTGTAGAGAAGCTCCTGATCACGTGGTGCCAGCCCTGGTAAAGAGCAAAACTCACTGCCTGGAAAAAGATTACTGAACCTCAGAGAGATGGAGGCCTCCGACTTCATCTCTCTGAGGTTCAGTATGGCCTCAAGCTCCGCCAGGGAAGATTTAGGCTGGAGATTAGGAGGTTTTTCACAGAAAGGGTCATTGGGCATTGGAATAGGCTGCCCAGGGAGGTGGTTGATTCACCTTCCCTGGAGGTGTTTAAGGGACGGGTGGATGAGGTCTTGAGGGACTTGGTTTAGTGTTAGATAGGAATGGTTGGACTAGAAGATCCGATGGGTCCCTTCCAACCTGGTTGTTCTGTGATTCTGTGATTCATCCCTGAGACCCCCAGAGCCAGTATGGGGGAAGCTTCTCAAATTAATTACAATACGAGCCGAAGAAAATCATGAGCATGTAGTAGGCGCTTATGAATATGCATCTCTTTACACTGTAAGTAGGTGTTGTTAAACTAAACGATGTGCGAGTTAGGAGGATTAAAGCCCTCCTCGCAGCCGCCGGCGAATAAACACGGACCTACTTCATAACCCTTCACTGAGTTCTACAGTTCGACTCGGCCAAGGACACTCGCCGCGGAGCTGCCGCCATCTCAGCCTCTCCCCACGCGCAGCAGCCAGCGCCGCTCCCCGAGCTCCCTTCTCTCCCTCCATCTTAACCCTCCCCGACCTCCCCTCGCAGCAGCCACCCCTGCGGCGCCGCCGAGGCTCCCGGAGACAAGCGGGAGCGGCAGAAATCTCGGCGCGGAACGTTATAAACACGCTGCGGGAACTAAAATTCCCAGAGTTTAACGTCTCTGTGCTAGTGTGGAATAGAGCCAGAGAAACGCGTGACCGAAGCGGAGCTGCGTCTGGCCAGAGCCACCCGCTCCCTCCCCTTTTATACGTTTCTTGTCGGCTCGAAACTGGTTACATTTTGGCGGGAGGCAGCTGCTTCTCTCCCCGCCTTCCCCCTCCCCCCTCCCCGCCTCCTCCCCTCCTCCTTCTTCCCTTCCTTCTTCCCCTCCTTCTCCTCCTTCCAGCCCTTCCCCCCCCAGCCCCCAGACATCCCCCTTTCCCTCTCCTCTTCCTCCCCAGCAGCAAAGGCAGTACAAAAACTCCACTGATGCTGGCAAGAGGGTGCCAGGTGGGAAGAACACAGGAGCTCTCTGGCAGGGCAGCAAACCCCACATCTCCTCCACTCCTTCTGAGGCTTTATGTCTCCCCCACACCTTGCCCTTCTTCCCTATATCTCTTGCCAGGCTCTCCTCTCCCAGGCTGCCTTGTATTCTGTTGACAGCCTCCCACCACCCTGGTGTGCTCCCCTCAGAGCCAGCCATGCACCTCCACCAAGTGCCGGCACTGTTTACATTTGACAGAACAGCACCAACAAGTCTTGCAGCTGCACCGCTCCACCGCCTCCATCAGTGCAATATGGAAGCCCTTGCCACAGCATAAGAGGTCACGATCATCCATGGCCAGAGAGACCTGCTTGCACTGGCAGCCACGCGTGCCCAAGACCCCGTACCACAAGTCCCAGTGTACAGACATCTGGGCTGGCCAGCAGGTAGACCAGATTGTGAGTTGAGTAGAGCTCTGGAGAAGTAAGAGCTCTGGAGCACCAGGAGCGTGTAGGAACCAACCTCTAGCTCGTGAGGATGTACATACAGGGAACAACTTTCCTTACTATAAAAGACTATTCCTTTGCTAGCTTGCTTGATTTGTGGGCAAGCGGTTGAACTCTGGTTCTACAAGCTGGTTCTGCTTGTGACTCTGTGGTCACTGGTAGTGCCTATGCTGCTCCACTCCCTGCATCAAAAAGAAGAGGAATGTCTGTGAGCTTTGGAAGAAGGGACAGGCGTCTTGGGTGGACTATAGGGAGAAAGTGAAATCATGCAGAGAAAAAATCAGGAGGGCTAAGGCCCAACTATAATTCAGATTGGACAAGTCAGTGAGAGATAACAACAAATACATTAAAAATAAAAGGAGGACCAGGGAGAATATTCAGTTCCTACTGTATGGAAATGGAACAACAGTGACAGGGGAGGAGGACAAGGCTCAGGTACTTAATGTCTTCTTTGCCTAGTTCTTTAATGGAAAGGAATGTTGTTCCCTCTGTGTACGCATCTAGCAACTAGAGGAGCAGAATGAAGCTCTCATGCTCCATGAGGAGGTGGTCAGAGACTTGCTTGCCCAGCTAGACACCCACAAGTCTATGGGGCCAGACGGGACCCAACCAAGAGTATTACAGGAGCTGGCGGATGTGCTTCCCAACCCCCTTTCCATCATCTTCCAGCAGTCCTGGCTGACTGGGGAAGTTCCACTGGACTGGAGGCTGGCTAATGTTGTGCCCATCTACAAGAAGGTCGCAGGGAGGATCCAGGGAACTACAGGCCTGTCAGTCTGACCTCAGTGCCAGGGAAAGTCATGGAACAGGTGATCTTGAGTGCTATCAGAAAGCACACACAAGGAACTGGGTTATTAGGCCCAGTCAACATGGTTTAATGAAAGGCAGGTCTTGCCAAACTAACCTGATCGCCTTCTATGACAAAGTGACTCAGCTGCTGGATGAGGGAAAGGCTGTGGATGTGGTCTTTATGGACTTTGGGAAAGCCTTTGACACAGATTCTCACAGCATTCTGCTACGGAAACTGTCAGCCTCTGGCCTGGACAGGCGCACACTCTCCTGGGTGGAAAACTGGTTGGATGGCCGGGCCCAGAGAGTGGTGGTAAATGGTGTTAACTCCAGCTGGAGGCCAGTTACAAGTGGGGTTCCCCAGGACTCAGTGCTGGGTCCAGCGCTGTTCAATGTCTTTATCAAGGACCTGGATGAAGGCATCGAGTGCACCATTAGCAAGTTTGTGGATGTCAATAAACAGTGGAAGTGTCAGTCTGCTGGAGGGTAGGGAGGCTTTGCAAAGGGATCTGAACAGGCTGGACCACTGGGCTGAGACTAATGGCATGAGGTTTAACACGGCCAAATGCTGGGTCCTGCACTTGGGGCACAACAACCCTATGCAGAGCTACAAACTGGGAGAAGTCTGTCTAGAAAACTGCCAGGAGGAGAGGGACCTGGGTGTGTTGGTCGACAGCCGACTGAACATGAGCCAGCAGTGTGCCCAGGTGGCCAAGAAGGCCAACGACATCCTGGCTTGTATCAGAAACGGCATGACCAGCAGGTCCAGGGAGGTTATTCTCCTACTGTACTCAGCACTGGTGAGGCCGCTCCTTGAATACTGTGTTCATTTCTGGGCCCCTTGCTACAAGAGGGATGTTGAGGTTCTGGAGCGAGTCCAGAGAAGAGCAATGAAGCTGGTGAAGAGGCTGGAGAACAAGTCTTAGAAGGAGTGGCTTGTAGAGCTGGGGTTGTTTAGCCTGGAGAAGAGGAGGCTGAGAGGAGACCTCATTGCTCTCTACAACTACTTGAAAGGAGGTTGTAGAGAGGAGGGTGCTGTCCTCTTCTCCCAAGCGACAGGGGACAGGACAAGAGGGAATGTCCTCAAGCTCCACCAGGGGAGGTTCAGGCTCGACATTAGGAAAAAAATTTTCACAGGAAGGGTCATTGGGCATTGGAACAGGCTGCCCAGGGAGGTGGCTGATTCACATTCCCTGGAGGTGTTAAAGGATAGGTGGATGAGGTGCTGAGGGGCATGGTTTAGCGCTTGATAGGAACGGTTAGACTCGATGATCCTCTGGGTCTTTTCCAACCTAGTGATTCTGTTATTCTGTGTAAAAGGTAGAGGCGGAACCAAGTGTTACGGGATTGGATGTTGATAGTTTTGGGTGTTCATCTTGATCCTCTGGTGTTTTCTGTCATCTGATTAAGGAAGGAATAATGGCAAAGCATTGGATTAGGCTGCCCTGGAGGTGTTCAAAGAGTTTGTAGATGTGGCACTTCATGACATGATTTGGAACGATGGTGGTGTTGGGCTGATGGTTGGACTCCATTGACTTAAAGGTCTTTTCCAACCTCAATGATTCAATGATTCTGTGAGTCTAAACCTGTATCAGGGGAGGAAGGGTTTGTGAGCCATGGTCTGGGGTTTTCAAGATTTTTTCAGACATTGCTGCTATTGATGGTGTTTGTGGTAGAACATGCAGAAAGGAAAATGCTGAGAAATAGCTAAATTATTTAAGGTAACGGCAAGAATAACTTGGAAGAGGAGCTTTTCTGCTGAAGGGTGGTCCCTCACAAACCAGACAGGTTCTTCATGAGGTCAGAATTGACACAGCAATCCAGTAGTGACATGGAAAATGCAAATCTTTTCCTCGTAGCAGCAGTGAGTTATTTGGAATATTTTTCTTCTGAAATACGTTCACTTCTCACCTTTTCCACCTGTTGCATCTTGACACCAGAAAGAAAACATAGTGCTGTCTTTTTTTTTATTGATGCTTTCTGATTTCAAAATTTGTCCATGTGTGAGTGAGCATGTGTATCACTGACATCTACTGACCAAGTTAAAAAACACAGCTTTATCAGATGGGAACTATGTTTCTCTCTGTATTTTAATGGTAAAAGCAAGATTTGACAGGAAAATTTGGAGCTTCCTCTTGTCCCGTGACCCTGAATGCAGGTGGTGTTGGAGCATTTCTCTCAAGAAAGCAAACCAGAAACTCCACTGCCAGCATCACTCAGTCTTTGCTGTCTAGTTCATTGTGTTTATCCCAGTACATCTGTACTTTCTTTTCCAGGCCTTTCAGGCTACAAGTCACTGTAGATAACCTATGCTAACAGCAAAGGTGCAAGTTCATGCCAGGGACACAATGGAAATCCAGACTGCTGCAGGTGTGACCTAGGAGAGAAAATTCAGTCCCAAGTCTTGCATTGCAAAACTTGCATGAGCTGATACCAGCAGGCTAGGTATCTAATCCAATTTTAGCCCCATACATGTCTTGTTCTTGTGTCTTGGTAAATAAATAGATTTTGGGCAAGTTGGATGTGGAGGTAGCAAAACTGTCTCCCAAGTTCTATAAAGACCTGCGAAGTATTGAAATATTTCCAAGAGCATTAGAAATAAAAGTCCACCCCGGTAACTCCCATGATGCTCTGTTGCAGAGACATTTCATAAAGAAGAAGGACTTGATGTTATAAACGTCGTTGACATTGAGCAACCCTGACAAGACCTTGAAAGAGGGAGCTAGCTTGATGGAAAGAAGTAACGGAGAGAAAAACAAAGAAGAAAAATGTCAACATGGTTAATTTTAGTGTAACTAGCTCAAAAGCATGCATGGTTGTTTAGCCAATAATGTGTTAGTAGTAGGCCTGTGAACAAGCACTTTTGACCAATAATAAACTGTAGATAAGTACGTGAACAGCTTATGCATAACCATATGTGTAACCTGAAAAGGTATATAAAAAGAAAACTAACACAATAAAGGGTCTTCGATCCATCAGATTGAAGTCCATGTCTCAATCCCCTCAGCACTCTGTCTTTGACTCCTTTTATTATTTAGAGGTAAGATCATCTGTACCCGGTCAGCACATTCATCTCATGCTCTATGCCAGCAGTCGGCCCCTGGTGTACATCTCCTGTCCTGCAGCTGTAGGGTCCTGATCCTAGTCAGTTTGACCCCAGTTTCAGGTCTTCATCTCTGAATTTTTATTTACTTGTATGTATGTATATACAGGTTATATTTAAATTATATAATTACATTTTTCATTTGCTATAAAATTATTCATCTAATATTGACTATTATAAAGAAAATAGGGCATGAACAGGTTCATGGAACAAGATAGGTAAGAGTGCTTCCCCTGGGATTCCTGATACCAAATGTCCAGCCACGAGAGTGGCCTCCTCTGCTGTGGCTTATGCTGGGAGAAGATGCAAGGATGCAGGGGCAGCCACATCCCTTGGATCCCTTTGCTCTAGGAGCTGCTGTGGCAGACGTGATTGATCAGAGGCTGCTGGGAGGCAAGGTCCAAACAGACCATTGCTGAGGACAGGGCATCACTGGAAACAGCATAGCATCTCCTACTGACTTTCCCAGGTCTCTGGGGAGGTTGAGACCATACAGAGAGGTCAGAATAAACGGACAGTCGAAACCAGAGGCTAGGTAGGCTGTCTATCTGAACTCTGGCCTGTCTAATTAATACAACCAAATTTTACAAGTATGTGACAGTAGTCACATAGAACATCAAATGTCATTCTTTTAAGTCCTGATACCAGATCACTCCAGTGCACAGGACACCATAGCCCCTCACTTTTTGGCTTCAGGTGTGGGAGCTTGCACAGTGGATCTCCTGCTAGGTCTAGATCTGCTTCAGTCAATGACCAGGACCTGCTCTTCCACAAGCTGGTGGGTTTTGTGCTGCTAAAAGCTGACTATGATGTTATGACCACTGACAGTGCTTACTGAATAGTTTTTGTTATTTATTACACCTTGTTCTCAAAATTCCCAGTAATGCTCAGAGAACTGTATTCAGGCTTCACCTACCCGTACTTGTGGCTTTGTCTTTGAAGCTGCACAAGCTGAAGATTCTGCTGGAAAACTGAAAAAGAAACATTTCCTACAAACCTATACTTCGGCTGCTTTCTGCCTGCTCATTAATCATGACTTGTTTTCCAGAGTCTCACTGCATTCCAGCCTGTTGGATAGGCTATAATTTACCTGCTCTCACAGAAGTTACTGGGAGTGCTGGAAGGATGCTGATAGTAAGTAGATGTCAGGACAGTTTCTAGGAGAGTCAGGACTGTGGACGTCTTCTTCCATATGGAGAAACTTATTTCTATTTGCTGGCGTTTGCAAATGAGTTGGCTCTTAGTCTTGGAGGCTCCATTCTTTTTCATCAAGGCTGTTCTGGCTACTGAAAGCTACCATGAAAGGATGGACATGAAAGTATGTGGTAATGACTGTGGAAGTTGATACATCAGCAGCTGACTTCTCATCAGCTTCAATCTTAAGTGTTAAAAAAATTGCTTGTCAGTCATTCACAGAGAAATTCTCAGCATTCTGAATCATTAAGAACAAATTAAAAGCAGCATAAGTGGAAAAATGAATGCACCTTTCATATCCACACCAAAGAACCATTAATCTAAAGAAAAGTCATATAAATCATGCACAAGTAGTCTTTTTCTGAAGCAGTTTTTAGGCAATAAAAATGACTGCTGCAAGTCTAGAGAAGAGTACCACTAGGTGGTGGTAACAACGCAATTTGTTTGTTTTCTGTTGTCTCCCTTTCTTTGACTCTTGATAAGATTTATCTGGACATTTGCTGGTTTTGTTTCCTTTCCCTTGTAGAGGGACGGAGTAACTCTGAGGCTAGAAATTGCCACTTGAAAATGAAAACTGAGGTTGTCTTGTGTATTTGGGTGATTGAAAAGAAAGGAAAAAAAAGGGGAGTTCTACAAAAGTCCTTATCTCCCTGTATGGATTGGCAATGGATTCTTGATTCCCCTGTTTTCTTCCTTCTCTGTTGTTTTATAACTCCAGGACAGTAACCTGGCTCTTCTGTCAGTCATATATTTGAACTTAACCCATGCAGGTGTTGCAGTTGGGTGGGGAGCACATAAGACTTACTACTGGCTTATTGATGGCTGTTTAAAATATAGGATCGAATTACTGATGCACTTCCCCCTCGGTATATTACATGGTCACTTTGTAGTGAGTTGAAGTGTTTAGAGGACATTTTCTTGTTATTGTTTCTGAATAACTCTTATGCAACTGAGGGTGCAAAACAGAGGGCAAAACAGGAAAGTAAACAAAAATAGAACTAGAAACCATTTCTGGAAACCGCCTATTCTGCTACTATGTAATTTCTGCCCCTCTTATTTTCTTCAGATAATCCATATCAGTTTTATACTGCTAAACGAAAGATCCATAAGGGATTAAGATCTTTGCTGTAAGTAAACACATTAAAATGAAAGTCACCCCTGTTTTTTTCCCCCCAGACTCTTTGACTCCTGCAGTGCTTTACCTTTATGATTAATGTTGCTGTTGTCTGATGCAGCTAACTGCAGCAGAAATTAATCCAAAGCTTTTGTCCTTAACTCTGTTTGGAACCTAACTAACTACGTAAGCATTTCTATACTGATCATACCATACCAATAGTATATATACTTCAGCATTTTTTTGTACCTTTTGCCCTTTGCTATTTATGCTGTGCAATAAGCCATGTGGGTAATGAACTTTCTTTTCTTTCTGCACGTGGGTGACTGGATTGCTGTAAAGCTTCTCAGGCCCCAACATCTAAATTTGCTTTGAATGTCCCGGTCCGTTTGTGATTATGGTATTCTGACCAAGCAGAGCCATGCCCCATGTTCACAGGAACCATTACCTGATTGTGTGAAGGACTGAGGGACCGTGAAAAGGCCAACAGAAAGCAGTTTAAAAATATTCTGTTTTCTTCTGTGGTTTTTTGTTTCCCTGCTCCTCTGCCACTCCTCCCCACCCCCCACCCCAAAAAAACCCAAACACCAAAATCATAGAATGGAATCATAGAATGCTTTGGGCTGGAAGAGACATTAGAGATCATCCAGTGCCAACCCCCTGCCATAAGCACAGACACCTCCCAGTGGATCAGGTTGCTCAAAGCCTCATCCAAACTGGTCTTGAACACCTCCAGGGATCTATATCCACAGCTTCTCTAGGCAACCCATTCCATTGCCTCACTACCCTCACAGTAAAAAATTTCTTCTTAATATCTCATCTGAAGATCTCCTTTTTCAGCTTAAAAGCATTACCCTTCACCCTATCACTACGCTCCCTGTTAAAGAGCCCCCCCTTTGAGCAGACAAAAAACAAATCTGCAGTTTTCTCTTTTTTTAGTAGGTAAATATCTTGTGATCTGAGAGATGAGTAGATTGCGACAGTGTGAACAATGGCCTACCAAATCCTTATCTGAATATTGTATTGCAAAGCCTTATGTCATCTTCCAAAATTACCTCCTTTGAAGTCAGAGCAGCAGTGATTTTCACCTGATGGCTGTGTCTGGGTTACATTTTTCTTGTGTTTGCTACAAAGGAGATAAGGCTGCAAACAGCTGGACTTGTGCTTATCCAATATAACTGTCCACGCTCTAGAATACAGTGGGACATCTCCAGGCACTGCAGTTGTAAGCTGTAAGCCTCTAGGTTACTATGTGAGGCCAAATTTGTCCAAACTGTTCTTGGGAATACTGCTTTAGTTATTTTTGCTGAACCCTTCTTGCAGTGGTATAGGAGGAAGAGTATGGCTGCTAGGATATGGAAATGCTGATGCTGACGGGACAGAAGCCTTCAACTGGATCACAGGTGAGGCTGCCCTCCCTGGGGGAGCGAGTTGTCCTTCTCCATTCAGGCTCACAAAACCTGCTCTGAATAAGACTGTCATAGGCACTAACCTAGCCATGTAACAACAACAAAATAACTAACCCTCCTGGAGTCCAGTTAGTTCAGTTCTATTGGATCTGTCAGATCTACATCAGATCTTGCTGCAAATATCATGAGATGAAGGTTGTCCGGGTTTTGTTTATATATAATTCTCCATGTAACTGAAGAAATAACCTTGTGTTCACTGACTTCACTGTTCCCACCACTTTCCAGGCAAATTTTCAGCCTATTACCACTCTCATCTGAGCCCTTACTTATTTATTGCTGTCACATGAAATCTTAGAAAATGTCCTGTAAAATAATGTAAGTTATATCTCTCTTATTCTCTTTTGACAGTCAGTCTAAAAGTTTGAGAGAGATGTCTTTTTCCTTTTCTTTCTTTGGTGGAAATTGCCCTGGCTCTGTTGCTAAAGAAAGAATTTGTAACAGATGTCAACACCCACATGGAGTTACCAGAACATCACAATCAGGCACAGTCCAGAAGCTTGGAAGAAGCTGGAGGCTTAGTAAGGGCTTTAAGCTCATTTTTTTTAGCAAATAGTTGACTTGAGGTAGAACAAGGTGAGACCGTCAGTTCTTGCGGAAACAGTTGCTCATTTGACGTACCTCCACTTTGGGGCACCATAGATGTGGTGAGCTGCCCCGGTCCAAACAAATCCAGCAGAGCAGCGATAACCAGACTTACCCACTCCGGAATGGATAGATAATTATTTTTTTCCTGTTCATGTTACTGCTTATCTGGCAATAGGTAATATGAAGTGCCTCAGGAGGTCCTGTGAGGCACAAGTAATCTCTGTTTGTAAAGCACTCCAAGGCACTTCACTGAAAGCTCGTAGAAAGTGTCACCCTTGGCTACCAGCAAAGCCTGCATCTACACAACAGCCTGGCTGCTGAAGCAATAATTTCTGTATAATGACACGCCAGTAGTCACTTATTATGTCTCAGAGTGGCTTGGTCTATGAGGCACATGCCCTCTTTGGAGTGGCAATCTGACTTCTATTTGCACAGGGAAGTTTTCCCTCTCATAGCAGGCTGTATATAGTAGGAAATGCCCAATGAAAGCATAATCTTCCACCCTGAAAATGTCACAAGTGGCCGTTACGATGGCTCACCTGGCCTTAAGTTCATCTTAAATTTATCTCCATTGTTACTTCCACATATGACCAGAGCACTTATAAGCGCCCATGTAGATTGGGATCCTGTTGCAAGAGGAACCAGAACAAAGGCAATCATGGCCCCAGGCAACTTGTTATTTTGGACAAGAGGCATCAGATAGATGCAAGTCAAAGGGAAGATAGAAGGAAATAAGGAGACCGCATCAGACAATACAAGTTAAGTTGCCTTAACCTTTCTGCAAACTTTTGCTTCCATCTCTACAAGAAAGTTCTACTGTGGTCAGACACAACAAGGGAATGGGAAGTGTGGAGTTATATGTTTCTCTCAATGTGTCCTCAGTGAATTGGGCATCTTGCATTGGAGGTAGCGGGTATGACATATGGCTGCTGTTCAGCGTGAATGAAACTATAAGCAGCTAGACAGCCTTTGACTAACACAGGGGAAACAGTAGAAAAGACATAGGAGTCAGCAAAAATATTAGGCAGATACTTGCACAATGACCCTGGGAAACTCTTAAAACATTATTCAAGACAATGAGGGGGAAAAAAAATGGTGTCTTTCTCCCCAGTTTCCCCCCACACCCAGGCAAACAGTCCTCTGCTATATGGTATTTATAAATGAACTGAACTGTATTAATGAAATATTTGACTCTGTCATCTGTTTTTTCCCCTCAAAAGGAGACAGCATGCAGTTGCTGAATACTGACTGCCTGCTTGAGCTGCAGAACAGGATATGCTCAGGTAGAGGCAAGGTGCATGGGGGTTGCCCTTCAACACAAGACAGGTAGAGCTGATGTCATTAACCTTTCCTTAGATGTCTGGCACTTTCTAGGAGGATTAAAAAACCAAACAAACAAGCCACATTTTTTCTGCTTTCTCACTCTTGGTCTGAACTAGGGAATTTTTGGAACCAGATGGAAAATTAAGTTTGCTTAAATTTTAAATAAAAACGTGTCTTTGTGTCCCATTGAGCAGACCTTAAAAAGAGCAGCATGCTTTTTAAAAAGTACCACATGTTGCATCAGAACAGCTCATCAGACAGAGCTCTTCAGTTTATACCAGCACTTGGAATCTCCTTTTTTTTCACTCTCAAAAATGAGATCTTAAAGTAGACATACATCCCACCTGAATCCATGACAAGAATGACTCTCAAAGCAAGCAAACTCACTGCTGCTGGTATCAGACTGATGACAGAAATCAGGGATGTGTCTCAAAAATCCTGAGTATTCAAGTCATGCAATGTCTCTGGTATTTTAGAGAGAGAGAATAGAGAGGGAGAAAAGATTGTTGTCCTAGACTGCTCATTAAGGCACTCATGGGGTATAGGAAGGAGGAAGAAAAACTCCAAAATACATACAAGTACTTTATCTTAAAAATTGGCTGAAGAATTGTTTGGCATCTTCATCTTCCACAACTTACAGATGGATTTAAACTCTTGCATGAAGGCCAAAATTTGCATAGAGACTGAGAACCCTGAATGAAAGTAGGGGTCTCCTAAGCAAGCATAAGAAGTCCCAAGGAACAGAAGGATTTGGCACACCACAGAAGTTAGTTACTCCTATAGACTTCTCACCATGATTGCTGGCACTCATAGATCCACTTATGCCTTCCTGCAAATCATACAGGCAGTCCCAGAGCTAAGCTTGAGGCCATTAATTCAGTTACCAGATCAGTTACAAAACCCATAGGCACTGTTAGACTGAGCCTGCTAGGAGTCAGATGCTTCTGAAAATGTCACTCTTGTCTTTATCCACAGGTCGTTCTCTTTGCCTGCCTCCTGCTGTCTGGCTTGTCATGCAGCCAGCTCTTGCTTGATTACCCTCCCCTCAATTCCCACCTTATCCATGAAACCAGGCAGAGCTGAATTCACTCCACAAACGGAAGATATCCAAAGACCCCAGAGGCACTGCTGGAAATCCCTTCCCACATACACAAATGTTCCTTGAAGACCAAGAATACATTTCTGAAGCATTTCCTTTTTCTTAAGTCTTGTCTGCACATGAGGTGGACGCAACTGCCATCTTCACAAGTGGGAAAGAACCACTGTGAGATGAAAGATGTCTCTACCAGCCTGGGGGTACCTGCAGCAATAGCAAACAGAATCAGTAAAAGCAACAGATCCCTAACAGGAAAGGCAGTTGTGGCCAGCACTGTGACCTAGGATGAAAGTTTGAGTGGGTTGCTCCATTCTTACTCTGCTATGAAAAATTCATAAGAAGTCTTTGTCTCTTCATTTTAAACATTGTACTGCTACTTGCCTTCCAGCTAAGCTTCTTCAGAGTACAGTTGGATTATTTTCTTTTCTTAAAATTTAAGTTAGAAGAGACGATTTTCTCAAAATGTAACACAATCTTAGATGCCATGGACTTTAAGATAAAACAACACATGCATATTTCTATTTATATCCTGAATCTTGTGGTAAAATTAAAAGTTGTATCATTGGATCTTGGGATACCTGGACTCCTTTTCATGTGAGGACAAAGCTTTATCTACCTTCATTTGATTTCACTCTAAACACAATTAGTCCTCTGTTGGTCAAAGAAGTAAATAATCATAGCTACATGGAGTTCACCATGTACTTTATTGAGCTGTAGCATTTGTACATCATGGCGGAATAATGCATGTATTAGATAATGATTTAAGAAGGCAAAACTGGCCAGTAAAAATAAAAATGCTCCTCATTTCTATATTTTAAATTTTTACCACTTGTCGTGTTTACTTGTACTGGCACAAGTAATGCTGAGCTGATATTTCAATAATGACTCTTGCTGCAAATCTTTCCTGAAGCTAATTTCATAGCTTAAGGCTGGAGCTAAAACAGTTTATGGAAGGAAAAATGCTTTGCTAAGAATTTTTATAACACCTGCAGAGCTGAGGATAGTCACATCCAAAACAGTTGAGCTAGAAAGGCTAAGCTTGCACCTGCCCCACTCCAGGGGCTCTTGGGTGGGGATGAAGTCATCTCACAGTAGCCAGTAGCAGCAGGAGGCCCACGGTTCCATCTCCTGAATCTCCTTGCAATTTATATGGTTAAGATCAACATATCACAGAGGAGGAAATGCAAAGACAGGCTTCCAAGGATAAGGTCACTGTGCTTGTCAGAAGCAAAGGCACAGATAGGAACAACACCCCCTTCTGTCCCAAAGTCATTCTGAATAACTACATTATGAGTGTCACTTGGACATTGATAGACAAAAATTAAGACAATTCAAAGACAGCTACTGGAATATGAATTGGAGAAATTATGGAACATTTTTTTCAGAAAACAACAGAGAAATAACAAGTATAACTGTGGGTGAAACAGGAACCTGGGCAGGAAGTCATCATACTTCTGAGATGCGCGTCACTATGAAAGAAAAATCTGCACAAAAGGAAATTATAAATTAATTACTTGTTTGGTACTCAGTCAGTCACTTCTCCAGCTCCACAGCAGCCTGAAACATGAATGCCACAAATGCAGCTCATCAGGGGAGCCCAAGCCCCCAGAGAGACATGGTTGTCTTGAAGCTGTGCAACTCCTGCACTTGAGGAATTATGAATGAAGAATTTCCTGCTGCTAGTCTGTGCACAATAGAGCTCAAATTGCTTGGCATACTGTACGTTTCCCGAGTATCACAAAGTGAAAGTCAGGAGTAATTAATATGTGCAGCCATGAATGCACAACTGAAATAAGCCAACCAGTGGCAGTAAATCTGCAGTAAATAAAAGAAATGGAACCAAGAGACAGGGAAAGGAATGCCTCTCTCCCCACCTTTCCTCAGGAGGATGCTGGAAGCCTGTGGAAATCTTTTTTTTTGAGGTTAAGGGGAACAGCTGTATGCTGTTAGCAAGTCCCTTTAATCTTCTGTTTCCTAACTCAACTTTTAATAACATAGTAGCAGTGCAATTTAAGAGAACAGAAGGAATGTGAGGAAACCAAAGGAAGACTTTTTAGAGTCTTGCCTTTTGTTTTGTTTGGAGTTTTTTGAGGTCATTCAGGATGCTTCAAAAACTGTTCATATAAGTGGAGAAGGTAGCAGAAAGGCAACCACTGATAGAGAATGAAAATGGTAAAAAATCTGTTTTAATAAATGCAAACTGTCCTGGTAACTGGAAGGCCCTTACTTGTAAAGAGTTAGTAATTACAAACAAATAAGTAGTAAGAGGAAAAAATTCTGTGGTGAGTGTTCAGCTTAGTCCTCTCATCCATTCTTCATGTTGTTAAAACTAAATTATTGATTGCTATTTTTTCTGTTAAAAAACAGAGAGTAAGGGAAGAGGCAGGGGGCGGCATAACCCTTCAAGTTAGTGGAAAATGAGCCTGGTCAGGTGCAAGGGATGGTGGGGTGAAATGGTTCCCAGTATTTTCTTTGGCTGCTGGGGGAGAGAGGGAAGCTTTAGAGGCAACAAGATTTTGGACCAAATACTACTGGTCTAGAGAGACACTCTCTTCTGTCTGTAGTTTAGCTAATATTCAACCATTGAATAAACAAAGCCATGCGCCTGGTATGGCTTTTTATTTGATGAGGGAATCATTAGCAAGTGTGTGTCTTTCCAAGGCTTCTCTAAAGCCACTTTGAGATTGTGATAAGGATGCATTTGTGTATCTTCCTTAACAAAACGCTTGCCACATCTCTTGGGTGTTGCAAGGCTACTAAACAGCCCCCACCTAAGAGATGCTTTAATATCTGCTTCTGAAGGGCAAAACAATTTATCAGTAGCAGATACAGGAAGTTTTGATAAGCAGCCTGTTTCCCTGGTTTTTAACCTTTTCAGGACATATAGAAAGATGTTAGGTTTCTGTTTGATGCATTGACAGAAAAACAAAGTCTGGTTTTGTAAAGGCTTCATTTGCTGATGTGCTGCTCCCTGTTGCTTTGCTAATACTCTTTTTGCTTCAAAAAGGGGGAAAGGGAGCTTCAACACCAGCATTTTACAAAAGAACTGGGGTTAACAGGCATTAATACAAGTCATGGCCAGCTATTGAATTGCTTTGTGTGGCATCAGACAGCTTATACAAGATAGAACTCTCTTTATTTTATTTAAAATCCACAGTGTCACACATGCACAAAGTATGTTTTAAATTCCTGTTTATAGTTAACACACAAAGCCCTTCCTAAATTACATAAACTTCTTCTATGCAGTAATGGAGGACATTGTTCAGCCCAGTAAGAGACTCCTGAGGTTCTTCACCATTGCAGTTCTTTTCGATCTCCTTTCTTATTGCTTCTTCTTCTTCCAAACTAAGTCAATGTTTTTGTATGTTGCATGGTTTTATGTCCATCGCTGTTTCCTCTGCCTGACTCCACTGGAGTGCGCAGCTCTCAGCAAAGGAAAGGGTTAAAGATACTGGCCCAGAAAGCAACAGTGCCAGTGGCTCCCCATTAACTGAGAACCAACAGGAGAGGGGATTAGGGGGAAAGAGATAAGGCGGATTCCTGCCTGGAGACCCCATCCTCACCATGAGCAAAGGAGAGTGAGGGGCTGCCAGAGAGACTGCTGAGAGCATATCTGGACAGGGGTATCAACCACTGAACTGAACTTGCAGCACTAGGCTTGAAAAGCCTCAAAATCAGTCAATATGTGGCAGTGGACACATTCCCACTTCTGAAGTGATTTCCCCCTGTATTTTTCAGTATAGCCTGCCCTAACTCCTGGTGCTCTCCTGCACTGGGCAGGGGGGAGGGAAGGGCTCTAATCAGGAGGGTCACATGGATTTTCTCCCAACTCAGAGAATTCCTCTCAGTTCCACCCAACAAATGTCAGTTATTAAAACCACCAGAGCAACAACTTAGTCTGCATTTCATTATCGGCACTTTGACTAAAGGTTCTGCATGGTCTATAATCAAAGCAAACTTCATCTAACAAGTAACAACGGTTAGAAGTATAATTTTCAGGAACATTTTCTGAGATATATTTCAAGATGAGTAAAACCTATGACGATCGTATGCGTGAACTTTTAATTTATGATGGCACATTAGAAAGTTGCAGCAATAGGAATCAAAATAACACAGTATGAACACAAATGACCTCTAAGAAACTTCAGCAAAAGGCAATCTGGGTGTATTTCTGCTGTAGGCAAGGACTGCCTTTGCTGTTTACTTCCTTCTCTGGTTCTCAAACATATCACATCTTTCTCTTTGGAGATCAGGAAGAGTATGCTAATCTCTTCCTTTGGTAGGAATCTAATTCTGCTCTGTAGGCTTAGTATGCAGATATTCCATGAACTTAGTCCAAAATCTGCTGAAATCACAATAGATTACTTAAGTGGTAATTTATCAAGGTCTTGGTGTAAAGTACAACATAGTGTGAATAAGGCTAACACAGTTAAATCTTGAATGAAGGCTACAGAAATGAAAGACTTCATTAAGGCTAAAAAAAAAAAAAAAAAAGATGAGACAAAATAGTACCTTTGCTTTTGGAACCTGAAAGTTAAAAAACAGTCAAAAAATCTTAAGAACATATGGAAAAATTCTATCACTTTACACCATGCTCTAACATGCTTTTTTTTTCCTGAAATAATAAAGTAAATTAAGAACCGTTCAGGTTCTCCTATAATTCTTTTTTCTTGTTGTTCCATATGTGCTTCCAGCCTTTATCGTGTATGAATAAGATATTGAGGTGTTAAACTAGGTCTTCACTGAGAAACAAAGAAGCCTGTTAGCCTAAACAAGGCTCTTTTACTATTTAACATACACCCCAATTATCTGTAAAATAGGGCTTCCACTGCTAATTACATGTGCAATTATGATTCAGGTTATTGACATGAAAGTGTATGTAATAACTGCACAATAAATTCAAGTGAGTGCTTTCCAACCATCTCCGAAAAGAGTTACATATTTCTAAATGTCTTATATCTCTATTGTGGAAGTTATACACTTCCATTACGAAAACATGTTTGCCTGGGTTGTTTTTTTTTTCCTTTTCAATTTTACTTGCCTGGTGTGTGCATCTTGGTACTGAAATGTTACATTTCTTGTAGAAGTTCGCAAGACACAAGCAGTGTTTTTGCCTCTCAGAACAGACTGCTTTTGTTCCCAAATAACAGTACCTCTCTTTCTGAGCTCAGATACTAGATACCAGCGAGTGAGAAAAGAAACCCTCAGATGTCCTACCAAAGCCTTTGCTGCATTCTGACTCTGTGCAGCATCAGAGCACAAAAAACACATAATAGAGTGAGCATCCACAGCTGCTTCAGTGCTTGGGGTGAAATATTTTTTAAAAGCCAGGAATATAACTTCTGGAGCTATTGTTATTTCAGCCTCTGACATTACATCACACGCTACTACAAAGCAGAATTAAAAGTCAAGGTTTGCCTCCCCGGGTTTAGCCTAGAGTTAGGTCTGTGATTTGAAACAGCCACAACTCACACAGCAACAAAGCTGAAGTGGAAGCTGCCAAAGGTAAATCGTTCCTCTGGGATTTCTGCCCCAGCCTTTTTTTTTTTTTTTTTTTTTTTTTTTTTTTTCCTCTTTTGCTGAGCGCCAGCAGGACAATGAGACTATTAAGCCATTCAGCTTTGTTTTGCACGCTATGGAAACCCGAATTCCCTCCTGGGAGAGGAGCTCTGTTCAGAGGAGAAGCTGCTATTAACGTCTGTAATCAAGCAATTCAGCCAAAGAAACAAGCGCCTCTTGAAGGAGCCTCACATCCCGTGTTTTACACCGCTCTGCCCAGTCAGCTCCTTGTTTTTGAGTCTAGATAAGTGAAATAGAGCAAACCCCACTCTGTCTGCATGCACAGGAAATATTTTACCTACCAACAGAAGCAGTTGTACTTTCCATATTCTCTTCTTTTTTCCTTCCTGTCCTCACTGTATTAAATCTAACAAAAATTATCATTAAATACATTTTAAATGAAAATTGAATCAAAAGGCCAGACTATGAAAAACATATCCTTACATGAAATCAAAGGATATTACTCACAGGATGTATAACAAATGTTTTCAAAAGCACCAAGTCAAGCTTAGTGGCCAAATGCAAACATGGTCTGCTCCATCTGGCATTCAAACCCCACACTCTTAAACTCTGACTTCAGGCAAGGTACTGATGTACTGCCTGCCAGGGAGTAAGAAAAAATGCTCTTTCCCAAAATGTCTGGCTTCAATAATACTGGATATTAAATGGTTTGGTGGGTTTTTTTTCATTCCTAAACACAAAACATTGTCTATTAAGGACTGCCTGGCAACAACTTGGCTACAGTAATATGATTTATAGGGTCAGATCCTGCAGTCCCAGAGGTGAAGTATCCCTGTGCTTTAGCATGAACATTTGAAAACCCACTAGGAAACAGCAGAGGCAGTTTCGAAGGGGAATAGCCCTGACAGATAGTCAACAGATCTACTCAAGCTACAGCAACAATCTATCAGTAATCACCACTTGACTACAGACCTTTTCATTCGTTGCCACGCATGATTGCACCTCCAGGGCTTGGTCCCCTTATTTAGACAAAAGCTGGCTCTGAAACCTATATTTCTTCTTCTGTATTAAGGGTAGGTGTCACATGGCTGATGGTTAGTCACTTCACACCAGGTTTCCTAGCCCTGACTCATAAACTACTCTGCATGTGGGTCTGATTGCAGGAGTGGGCTATGTCCTGGGGCAGCTTGGATGGTTTATAAAGCCAAATGGGTCCAAGGGTTTTGTTGAGTTCATGCTTGATATTTCCTGGCTCTGTCAGGTATACAGCCTTGCATTACACAGCCCTTCCTCTCAAATCTAGCCTCAGCTGTAACCAAAGAGTTAACCACCTTCAGATGCTGCAAAGAGACAACTGAGGGAGAGCATGGGCACTTTCCAGACTTCAAATATAGCATCAGTTCAAAGACCAAAACAAATCTGCCTTACCAGTGGGCCACACAGGTGTCCTAGATCTACAGCTCCCTCAGCATTGCCATCATCTGAACTTACAGCTCCACTGTTCACTTTAGCTTACATCTACCTCCCAAACAGGTTCTCACTCATTCCTTCTGCAACAGATGCTGGTATGGGGATAGTGTCGAAAGTCATCTCCCCTAGTGGAAGGAAAATCTGTTATTCTTAACAATGTTAAGTGGGTTAGTCAGAAGGTATCATCTGTTGTTGCTGAGTTTCTGGATTGCCATGGTATTGATTCTCCCAAGTATATTTTTTTCACACTTGTCATGATTATCCATCTAACTGGAATTGGCACAGTAATGTCAAAATCAAAGGGAGTACATATAAAACCATTAAAGGACAAATATAAATTATTAATAAGCTTTTCACAATGCTAACATGTGTTAGCCAGACTTGTTAAAGAAAATCTCAAGTTGCTTCATCTTAAAACCAGTGGGATTTTGGTTTGAATTTTTTTTTTCAGTGTTATTACAAGCATTACAGCATAAACAACAAAGTATTGGAAACTAAACTCCAAAGTGCTAGTTGGAGTAGCCAGCTTAAATACCACTAATGAGACTTTTCAGCTTGTTTCCTCAGGGAAGGAAGGCTAAGGAGGATCATGCTGTCTATCCCATCCTGTCTTAATCTTTTCCTTCCTCCTCCTTCCATAAATATTGAACCTCTTAACCAACTCCAACCAATTTGACAGAAGACAGAAAATGGAGGTTTGCAGAAGATTGATGAGACAGGGACTGGGTAAAGGAGAGAAACCTTGTAATGCCCTGAGCAATGGAAAGGCTGATTAACTCACCCTGAACTAGACATCAGAGAATCCACTGATGTCACAGCCATTAGAAGTGAAACTTGTTACTTATCCCATCACTGGAAGAACTTGTTTTTTCTTGAAACACAGTCCCCATTGTGTGGATCTTCAGAACTGTCTTCATTAACATATTTTAACCAGAGTTGTCAACCCACTACAGATTTCTTAGCTGTGCATCCCTGTGCAGTGCAACCATCTACAAATGCAGTAGTCCACCTTTATAACTTAAAAATTATTTTTCTAGGCCTTTAGCACTACAAAGGAGAAACACACATGATGTTAAGTCACTAAGTAGTGGAATTAATTTTGTGTCTTGCTGCTGAGTTTTTATTCTGCTTTCCTGTGCTGTCTTCTTTATCATCTCTGTGTCCTGCATAAATCAGAACAAGCCCCTGACAGCTGAACACAAACATTTAGTTTGGTAACTTGGACAGGGATCACCTATTCTTGTGGAAAGGGACAGACAGTTTACAATGGTAACTAACTGAATCTGGCTATTTGCAACCAAAGCAGGATTTGAGCTGATTTAAAGATGAAAGGCTCTGTATGTCATTTACCAGCTCTCCAGGCCATCTGGCTGAACTGAATCAGGAACTGAGCCACAGAAATATACAGCCAAAAATTAAAATACACTTCACACTATTAGTTCTTTCATTTCATGCTCAGTAAGATAAAGAAGAATTAATTTTGAAAACCCATAATACAAAACTTCATGCATCTTCCTTGAGAGGTACAGATGTATGGAAAAAATCCTTCTAATTAAAGTGCTCAAATAACAAAGGACATCTTTCACATTTGGTTTGTACATCCATCAGAGACACATACTTACTGAACTAAAGTTGATGGAAGAAAAATCGTGGCTACCACTAATCTCTTGGATTTGCAGATTAGCAGTATTAGAAAATTTCCAGGGTGTCCTTCATGACGCACAGATTCACTGGGGTTCATGTACTCAAAGGAAAGACACTGATTTTGTAGAAGGGTGTTACAACCACCAGATGACCAAGCAGGCTTATCTTTGCTTGCTGGTTACCTTTCTGGGTCTCCTGGTAGCCAGTACATTGTGTATCCTTCTACAATCAGTAGAAGTTCTGTTCCCTATGCTGACCAGCTGGTGGTTCCTCACATTTCAAGCTGAATCCTTTGCTCTTAAATGACTTCTGTGGAAAACTTTGCACTACATTGGTTGTTTTGGAGGTGCACATTTTCCTAAGTGCTTTTTGCATGTAGTATATTCTGTGCTTTGCAGTTGCTAAATTACAAGGGAGTAATACTCATCCCAGTTTCTCCACAATCTCATCTCCCATCTCAAGTGCTATGCTGTCCTTATCCCTATCCATGGGGTGTCCTTGAAGAGAGACCTCAGCTGAGCTATCACTACTCATTTGTTGGGGCATGCAGCACCAGGCAGGGCAGATGTGGGGATGGAAGGCTGGAGGGGCATGCAGTATTTGGTGACTTAGATACCACTCACCACACGCTAGTCTATGAGTCTGCTGTGTCCTACCAAGCAATATGGTGACAAGATCCTCCCACTAGGAGTGGGACAGCTCTTGACTCCTACAACTCCCAGCAAGCAGGAGATGCAGCATGTACAAATTAGATATCATACCCAATACCATTCAACTGTTATTATGTCCTGCCTCTTGCAAAATCTTTCATCTTCTATGTAAACTCCTTGGACAAATCCTGTCTGTACAGAATAACACACTAAGAGATAGTATGTTTTCTCAGTTCTTCTTGGTCCTTCCTCCCTTATGCCACTTAAGCATTTCCTCCAGCCACAAGTGGTCATGGACACGGTTTCACCTCACTAAACCCCATTTTTTCCAACTTACTTCTGGAAGCCAATCCATCTTAGAGGGACAGCAAATCTGCTTATCCACCGCAAGCAGACAGATGGTATATCAGTGTGAAAACATGAAGTAAGGATGCTAGTTGGAATTCACCTTGCTAAATATATGTTCATGCAGCATGCCATCACATTCAGGTTCAGGTCTGTTAGGCCACTAGCCTAGGGATCACAGAATAACAGAATCACTAGGTTGGAAAAGACCCACAGGATCATCGAGTCCAACCATTCCTCTCAAACACTAAACCATGTCCCTTAGCACCTCATCCACCTGTCTTTAAAACACTTCCAAGGATGGTGATTCAAACACCTCCCTGGGCAGCCTGTTCCAGTGCCCAATGACCCTTTCCATGAAATTTTTTTTCTGCTGTCCAACCTGAACCTCCCATGGTGGAGCTTGAGGCCATTCCCTCTTGTCCTGTCCCCTGACACTTGGGAGAACAGGCCAGTGCCCTCCTCTCTACAACCTCCTTTCAGGTAGCTGTAGAGAGCAATAATTTCTACCCTCAGCCTCCTCTTCTCCAGGATAAACAACCCCAACTCTCTCAGCCATTCCTCATAAGGTCTGTTCTCCAGACCCCTCACCAACTCTGCTGCTCTTCTCTGGACTCGCTCCAGAGCTTCAACATCCTTCTTGTAGCAAAGGGCCCACAACTGAACACAGTATTTCAGGTGTGGTCTGACCAGTGCCAAATACAGAGGGAGAATAACCTCCCTGAACCTGCTGGTCACAAGCCAAGATGCCATTGGCCTTCTTGGCCACCTGGGCACACTGCTGGCTCATGTTCAGACAGCTGTCAACCAATACTCCCAGGTCCTTCTCCTCCAGGCAGTTTTCTAGACAGTCTTCTCCTAGTCTGTAGCTCTGCATAGGTTTGTTGTGCCCCAAGTAGTTTGGCCTTGTTGAACCTCATCCCATTGATCTAAGCCAAATTAGGTCCAGCCTGTTCAGATCCCTTTGCAGAGCCTCCCTACCCTCCAGCAGATCGACACTTCCACCCAGTTTAGTGTCGTCTGCAAACTTGCTAATGGTGCACTCGATGCCTTCATCCAGGTCCTTGATAAAGACATTGAACAGGGCTGGACCCAGCACTGAGCCCTGGGGAACCCCAGTTGTGTCCGGGCCTCCAGCTGGATTTAACACCATTTACCACCACTCTCTGGGCCCGGCCATCCAACCAGTTTTCCACCCAGGAGAGTGTGCGCCTGTCCAGGCCAGAGGCTGACAGTTTCCGTAGCAGAATGCTGTGAGAAACTGTGTCAAAGGCTTTGCTGAAGTCCAGGAAGACCACATCCACAGCCTTTCCCTCATCCAGCAGCTGAGCCACTTGGTCATAGAAGGCGATCAGGTTAGTTTGGCAAGACCTGCCTTTTGTGAACCTGTGTTGACTGGGCCTGATCAGCCAATTCTCTTCCATGTGCTTCCTCATAGCACTCAAGACCACCTGTTCCATGATGTTTCCCTGGCACTGAGGTCAGTCTGACAGGCCTGTAGTTCCCTAGATCCTCCCTGTGACCCTTCTTGTAGATGGGCACAACATCAGACAGCCTCCAGTCCAGTGGAACTTCCCCAGTCAGCCAGGACTGCTGGAAGATGATGGAAAGGGGTTTGGCCAGCACATCTGCCAGCTCCCTCAATACCCTTGGATGGATCCCAGCCAGCCCCATAGACTTGTGGTGTCTAGCCGAGCAAGCCAGTCTCTTAACAACCTCCTCTAGAACCATGGGAGCTTTATTCTGCTCCTCTAACTCCTGGGTATGTACACACAGGGAACAGCTTTCCTTACTATTTAAGGCACAGAATGCATCAAATACCTCAGTCTACCTCTGAGATCGAATTAGGCGGGCTAAAGTTTCAAAAGTTCCAAGTGCTGCCTTCTCCACACAGTAAATCGCAGTGTACTGCAAATGGTGAGTCTCTATATGAGGTTCTCTCTGACAGGCCAGTGTTACAGCCCGTATCCCATGATGCAACCTGCTTTCATTCATACATGCGCATACACAGACTGCATTGAAAAGAATCATTGAAGTACTAGGTTGGAAAGCACCCACTGGATCATTGAGTCCATTACCATAAGAGAAGCTGTTCTGGTACTGGGAGACACAGGCTGGGCAAAAATTTGACATTGCTGCTGCTGCTGGGACTGTACTGCAAGGAACTTTGTCCTGGCTCCCTTACACAACTCCAGGAGCCAGATGTGTACCCCAGCACAGCCCCCAGCACAACCCTCTCTCACATGCTGAGAAAGAAAATCCTTCAGAGGACTCAGTGAAATGCAAATTTAGGTGGTTCAAAAAGAAAATGAAAGTCAGAGGTTTTGCACAGGAAACAGGGGGTGGTAAAGGAGACTGAATCTCTTTCATTGAAATGCAAAGTGCAAATTTTCCTTCCCAGGAAATGCAAAAACCCACTCAGGTTGATGACTTTTTAAAGGAGCAGGAGAGTAACTGGTAACAAAACTTATGCTAGTTTGGTTCTGAGTAACAGTGTGAATTAAGTCACCCCTTGGGTAATCTTGCAACTGCTGCATGATACTTCCCAGGTTTGTCATCACTGCTGGCTTTGAATACACGAGGAAAGAAAAAGTGTACTGAGATTTAATATAATGCAAACAGGAATCCATTCAAACTCATACCAGCATGTCTTAAGTGCATCTAGTATTTATCATCTGCCTAAGTTCCCCATTAGCTTTAGTCATTCATCTCTTCAGTGGCCTGTTCTGTGCTGCTTCTAGGTGGCCGAATTTCTTGCATATAAAACTGACAAATGTAGAGGCCCCTACCACAGATCGTGTGGGTGGTTGTTTCACAGACAACCATTTTGCCATCCTTAGAAGCTTTTTCAGCTTTGTTAGGGTGTGTTTGAGTGGAGTCATGTTAACCAGGAGATGGAAAAAAATGGGATTGGGTTTGACAGGCAGAAACAAAAGATGATTTGGCTTAGTCTGATTTTGGCTTAGTCTGCTGGTTCAACCAGCAGAGAATGTTAGCTGGCCGAGGGAGCAGCTAGGAGGAGAAAGTCTTAGGGCATTGAATTCAGCCGGAACCAAGCCCAGTGAGCAATGAATGGTCTGGTTCAGCACATGCACCAGTGATGGAGGCACAACCTCTACTGTCGGGTCTCTCGGCATCATTTCTCGTAGAGCACTTGTACTTCTCTTTCAGACTCCCTTGGTCTCCAGCCACCTCTGCCAGTGCACTAATTGGTGATATATCTTCACAAATCACCTTTACATCATGTTTCTTGTCCTCAAGGTTTTGTTTTGCCATTGCCCCAACCACCCTTCTGTGAAGCACTGACATTACACAATTGCCTGTCCTGTTTCATCAGGGCCCTGTCCCAGCTAAAGAACAAAGAAAACAAGCTGTGCAGGCAATGTTTTTTTGATTAATTAACAAACTAGACAGGGTATTTTTCACAGTTTCTTTTGTATTTCCCAGCCACCAAGTTTCTGCTTCTACTGCATGCTTTTGCCTCCGTGCATATGCCAGCCCACACCTACTCTTTGTCGCATTCCTGTGATGGCACCATTGCTGTCCTGCAGTGACAGTAGTGACAAAATCTGCTGATTCTTTCATTCCAGCTTGTGCTGATGACTGTACATGTTAAATAATGCTACACGCTGCTGAAGGAATGAAGTCTATTTTCCAAAATGTCTCTATCATATGGATTCTTTAACAGCTATGGGGAAAAAAAGCAAGCTCATTAACTTTCCATGTAGGAAGAAATCATGAAAAATTCTCCCCTCTCCTGGTCCTCCTCCAGGAGTGTGTAGAAATGTGTAGAAAGTTAGTGGTATTGAGAACATAACTCGTCTCTTACGTGTTACTGAAATTGCCTTAGTAATTCTCAGGAGAGAACACAGCAGCAGTCACACATGAGTAAAACTTGTAAAAAAGATGCAGGTTTGGTGTTGTATTATCTTTTAGGAGACAGGGCAGGAAAAGAAGACAAACAAGCACACTAGGAGAGGAAGAAGAAAATAAAAAATACTGGAGCTTTGTGTCTTCCTAGCTGTGGTCCAGAGGGCTGACAGGGAGGAGGTTGGTATGCTGCTCTGTTTGCTTGAGAAGAGAGGGCTTTGGGCAAACAAACAACTTCAGCACTGTTTTTTTCTTGACTCCCAAATGTAGAGGAGTCACAGTCTTTTAAGTAAAGATTACCTACCTCCACTACAACTGGTGTCAATAAGCACAAAGAGTGCTGATGCTTCTGGATGGGAGCCCTTGTTCACAAAGTGGAGGAATAGTCAAGAAAACTCACTGCAGACTTTAGACAAACACAAAAGCACTTCAGATTTTGTGTGCTGAGTTAAGGCTTCTAGTAAATTTTTAACATAACCTTTCCCCAACAGTGTACTTTCAGAGAATAATCTGTGTGTATCTATATGAAAAAGGAAACAGAAATTTCAAGAAGAACATTTAGAAGATGCATTTTTTTCACAGAATTTTTACTTTCTACAGGTGTAGAAACAAATCTGACTTCAGCAGGTTTAAATGGGAGATGATTTATGTGCACTGAGAAACTAAAATCTCTTCAAATTCAATTCATTATAATTTTTCCTCCACTATTGTTTTACGTTTGTATTTTAGGCTCTCATTCTGCCCTGAAAAAGATGCATTTACAAAAGGTTGAGTCTGTGTAAGGTCCCTGCATGGCTGTACATGGAACAACCTATTAGAAAGAAATGTAGATTATAAGCACTGAATTATTGGGGTCATATACTTCTGAATCTCTAATACTTTTTTGATACTCTACTAATACAGTACATGAATAAGACAGTGCTCTCTTTTAAATGCTGTTGATCATTGCTATGCCTTCTTAGGATGCTGCTGAAAGCCTTTCAATGAATTCAGTGAATCCAGATTCCAAAGAGGAAGAGCACTTCTTTGTGCAGTTGCTTATTCTTTTAAATTTCCTTGTTTAAATGCCTCAGAGCTTACTTCAGCCTGACTGGCAGAATATCTAAAAGAATGGCCCACAACAAAATGTAAATATATGACATTCTGCTTGGGAGACAAGTTATTTTAACAGTGAAAACAAGTCTAAATAATGTTGTTAATAGTTTAAAGAAGAAAGTGTAAATGTGACTAGATATGAAATGGTTTTTTTATCTGTTAAAGAAATTTATTTGTATTCATTTAAAGGGAAAACTATAAGAAGCACTTCCAATATTAATGTTTTCTCTCCACATTGTCAGCTTCCACATGGAGCCAAAAGACTCTCTCGCTTTGGCTGGCTTAAGATCCCCATATCAGTTCTGACTACTTTGCAAGCAATGTTATTGGGCAAATGGAACTAAATAAGGAGCAAGATGCTCCACAAGGTAGTAAAGGAGTTTATAAGCCCTTGAGACAGTGGTTTTGCAGAAACTGGACTTTTGTCCTTTCAAGGGGTCATGTGAGCAAAGGAAGACAGATTTACCTTCCAGACGGGGTGAGTTACACAGGTAGGCGTATTGCTTTCTTGTATTAGTGAGCCCTTTAGAGTGCCTGAGATGATCACCTCCCTTCATTCATAGTACCACATCGGGACCTGAACTTGAGCTTTGTCTAATAATTACTTCTAAATGTGTATTACTGGAGATTCTTGTTAAGGAAACTTAAAACAAACATGTTTTATACAACTCTATCTGTAATGTGAAATTACCACAAAGCAGACGTAGTCATGAGCTGACAATTTTTCTACTGAGCAATAAGATTACATCAAATGTCCCAGCTGTTTTCCATGCTGGGACTCCAGAACTGAAATGCTCTGAATGTGGCTGGTTTAGATCTGGGATTTTGTACTGGAGCTCATTCTGAAACAACTGTGCCAGGTGTTCCATAGATTTAACCACTGTTTCCTTGACTGCTGGTGTTTGTCCGAGGACACCTTGTTGTTAGGGCTTTACCATTGTGAATTCCAACAAATGACAAATTTAGCAGCAAACTCCATCCCTAAACCACTGACTTCTCTCAGTGTTTGTCACACATCTTGTGTTCCTTTTTTACTACAACAGGTATCAGGATACTAATGACCCATTGCTCTGATCATACTCAGCAGCTGTTCAGTGCAGCAGCCTGCTTGTTTCCTGCAAGTCTCAAAGTGCTTTACAAGGAGTACAAATGCAAAAGTGTGTGTCAGAGAAGTGAAGGGACTTGCCAGCAATCTCTGCGCAGACTGACTCCTAACACTCAGGAACACTGCACGGACATCCTTAGTTCATTTGTGGTGTTTCTTTCTCTCTTGTGGCTGTTGCTAATTTGGCTCTTACAAAGGCCCTAGCTTATGATTTTGTTGGTGGCCTTTATCATGCATGCCCACTGTCATGCATTCTGTTAAGTTCAACACCCCTAAAAAATCTAGCACATTCTCAGCTTTGTCTGTGCTCTGATTCTGTGGTTATCACCCTTTCTTTCCCTTATTTTTTTGTCTTTCTTAGTATAACATGAAATGCAGTGGAAATTAATAACAGAGGCTGACACTCACAATGCTAATTAAGCATAAATTTCTTTAAATGTTCTAATATTTGCTTCATAACAGCAGTTTTGTTTTCTTCCTCATTGGCAGCAAATCCAACTACATATAAACTATAAACCCTTGGGACTTTACACAACCTTTGCAGTCCCTTTTATATTACCTCTTGATACTGCTGTCTCCAAAATGTCTAACCATAGCTGGAGCTGTCTGTTTGCTCTTGGTTTACATGTTTACTATGAAATAATGTATTCCCTCTATAAGAAGTCTCAAGCTCCAACTTTAAGCTTTTAGACCAAGGAGTCTGTAAAACAATTAGGTTTTGGGTTTATGTAGTAGGTGACCAAAATAATTAAAAAAAAAAAAAAAAAAAAGATAGAGCACCTATTCATGCTAAGAAAAGAATTTGGAGCCAAGGGTAAAACGAAAGATCAGACAGCACTTGGGTAATGTTTCCAAAGGTTTCTCAGTCTGAGAAGCAATGACCTTAAAGGGAGGACTAAAGGGAACTTAAGTCTGGATAATACAGTTACTATCAAAAACAATGGAGTTTTCATACGGATTACCAACACTGATTAAAGAAAACTCTATTCCACGATCAAAAGAGTAACTAGATAATAGAAAAGGCCATGAAAATAAATTATCAGCTGAGATGTGATCATGAGAAATAGGTATACACAGCACACAAATAGTAACCCGACACGGAATTCAGCACAGAGTAAATTTCACTGACAGTGGGGCTGAAACATAACTTGGGAGAAGGCAACAGTGCTGAAGTAAACAGGCAGCCAAGATAGACAGAGTAGAAATAGATGCAACAGACTGTGAGGCATCATGTTATAATACTGCTTGTACTATGATTGCACCTGGAGATTTGAATCGGATTTTGTAATCAAGAGCATAAAAAACAGTAACATTTTTGGTTCCATTTGGAGTTTCCACTGACTTTTAGGTTGAAGTTCAAAATAGAGCATAAAGCAAAAGACACCAATCAGGAAAATAAACATTGCCCTGGCCCTTCCTGAGCTTGCTAGCTAACAAATATATCCCTCCAAGCAAAAACCAGAAAGTTGTCATTGAAGATAGATGCCAAGACAGCCATCCAACTATGTGGTGCTGATCTTCATTTTCCACCTGTAGGAAACCATAGATCAGCAGAAGCTAGACTATCTCCACTATGTTTTTCAATCTTCAGACCAGTTGTAAAGGGACCAGAGTAACTGGGAGACACACTCAAAGTGGGAGTGGTAACAATAAAGGGTTTATACAAGACTCAGTTAGTAGGAAAGCACACATTATTTCCTGACTCCGATATCTGAAATAGGTGAGGGTTATACTACTGTCAGTGAAGACAGACGTGATTGGTTACATAATTAGACAACTTCAGTGGCCCCAACACATGTGCTTCACAAATGCTTGTTTAAGTGATGTTGCTGTTAACTTACTGTTTGACATAGAAATGCCCAGAATCTTTTATAACACCAAATGCTGCCTTATATTTTATCAATGAAGAAGCGCAATGGTCTAAAGAGCATAGAACTCCCACAACCAGCACCTCTGAGACCCTCAGCAGGCGTAAGCACTTTGATTTTCTCCATTTCTATTCCTGTGATTACTTCAATAGTGTCATTTTTCATGCTGACGTGTCATCAGTTGCCTAAGGACTGGCCAACCCCAGTTTTACAGAGAGCATTTGGCAGGAATCCACTGTGTCTCATCCCTACAGTAACCCAACCTGATTTCATTTTTTTAGATCTGATAATGAGGTCATGTTATAGCTGTAGCCCAGACATCTACCACATGAACAGCAGAAGGAACCTGAGCTGGAGATAGCGTTCAAAGACCTGCTCACTTCTTTTGTAAATCTGGGCACTGAACACTGCTTAATGGCACTCCCCTGCTGTTATAAATACCCAGCCAGTCACTTGACCTTGGCAGCTGCTTTGGCTGAAATAATTCTTCTTTGAAATTGGCACTGGCACAATAGGAGCACATGCTGACTGGCCCCTGCAGCCTGGCATTCAGCTAGAATGAATGACCTTCATGTTGCTCTGAAGGTGCAGCTTCATGTCTGGCTTACACCTCACTAAGAAGGGCCAGTACTGAAAGCAGTGTCCCCACCTCCTCCTTTTCCGCTGCATTACATATCCCTGCCCGCTTTTCTTCTGTCACTGACCACGCTGAAAATTAATCTTCTCCCCTACAAAGATTCAGCTCAGTTTTGGAGTGAAGCAAAGCAAACCCACAATTCTAGGATTTAATGTATTTCCCCACATAACATCTAGATTAGAACAGGTGAATCAAAATAATTTCTTTTTAACTTGCACTGTAAATTGACTAGACAGGTAAACATCTATGCTGTGTTTATCTAAAGGAAGATGAGATGAATCCCATCATTAAAGTGTGTGTTCCTCTCTCTTACATTTCCCCATTAGGAAGTTTTCTAAGTCAGCTGACCAGGATCGTTTATAATCCTAGTGAGAGGCATGCATCTCTACAAGGACTTCATCCTCTTAGCCTATGTTTTAGGACTGGTCAAATTGCCCTCAGGATCAACTGTCAGTGCCAATATTCTGCCATTAATGTTTGTAAGGATCTGTGTTTTCTCCAATTACATTCCCTAGGTCAACTGTTCACTATCACATCTATCATGTCAGATTTCAGAATCATAGTGTCAGCCTCAATCCAGTCAGATCATTCAATAAGCTGTTTTCCTTCACCTATCAGCCCAAGCCCTGTGACCACAGACATTTTCCGCGGCAAAAACAAGTGGAAGAGGGCAAGGCTTTTTCTGCATATTTTTTCTGCTCTCCTTTAATAGCTATCATCTTATAATTGATAGATAACATTATAGCTCACAAATGATACATTAAAAGGTAACTGGGAAGTTGTCCAGAAGTCACAACTGTATTTTTTTGTCATTTACCACATCAAAAATAAAGCAGAGACCTGGTCTTTTCTTAGAAGTATTACTGCTGCAGTAACATCCATTTGAAGTTTGTCAGAAGACTACACTCTATCAAGTAGAACTCACCATATAGAATAATATAATTATGCTACAGTAAAATTATTCTTTAACTACAATTACCTCTGCATACACTGGATATTAAAAGTGTTTTGTTCTATACGCAGAGGTGACAAATTGTCCAAGGTACAGGACCTTGCTCCACAAGATGAGCTTCCACCAAGAGAACTGGTTGGCATAGTTACACAGTCTAACTGTGCTACCAAATCCTTTTGTAGCATTGGTGAAATCTTAGCACAGTGGGAATTAGGATAAAAGTTAGTGCAAAGAGTAACAGAAAGAGGAAATGGATGAAGGTAACCATCCATGCTCACACAGCTCATCGAGTTGCTACTCAGAACTCACAACAGCAATTACCTTATACAAACAGGGACAGACGTCAAGTTCCTTTATTACATGAAGTAACCATCAGAGATGCAGTGCTGCAAATGTCCTCATAATGTACTTCCTATCATATGCCAAGACTATTTAATTATGTTTTGTACAATGATGAAATAACTAAAGAAGAAGTGAAATGTAATCAGTTTTGGATATGTATTTGATTTGAAAGGTAAGCACCACTTCCCCAAGTAGGTACAACAGGTGCAATGATATTGAATATCACTTGTATAATAACACAGGCAGATATGATTTGACATACATTAAGCAGGACCATATATTCAATAATTTCAAATGTGAATAGGTTTGCAAATGTGAGCAACTACAAGGTTCATCAGCTGCACTAAGGAAAAGTATGAAATAAGTTTAAGGTGTAATAAGTTCTACGGAGTTTTATTCTATTCACTGATGTAGAACTAAATAAATAAATAAATAAATATGACAATCACTAAAGACAGAAATGAGTAGAATGATGATCTGTAACTAAAGAGATTATTTGGAAAAAAATTAGGGTGTTAATATCTATTACATAATGTTCTTTATATTTTTGGTTTGGGTCTATCAACTTTTCAAAACAGCTAGGATAAGGGCCTCCATCTTTCAGGCACAGAACCAGCCCAAGTAGGCAAAGCAGTCACAATCAAGTTGTAAAAGGATAAGACAATTCGTTGACACACAAAATACAGTTTTTATCTGCTTTCAGAATGACTTTCATGCAAAATGTTTCTTATTTTTTTAAACTTTGAAAATAAAATACTTCTAGTTGCACTTTTGTAAGCCAAATGACCCCAGCATCTAAAATGCACCTTATTCACTCCATTCTTTTTAATTACTATTTAGGTCATGAGCACTAAAACTGAAATCCAGGAAAGGTAAATTTCTACCTACTTTTCTTAAAGTGCTAAAAAGCAAATCAACACATAACATAAAGCTTGTGATTTTCGGAACCTATCAAATCTCCTGCTGTGCACATGTATATGTCTCAGTATTAGCTGGTAAATTTACAATGACACAGAGGTTTCAAGAGTTCAAGCTAAATGTAAACAGTAAATCTCTGGCATATAACAAGTCAAAACCCGACATGTTTATCTAGCTGGTGTTAGTTGATATCGGTGTTGGGGCTGATTATTCCGCTCAAGACAACTTACAATAGTCTATGTACATGCACTGTTATTAAGAATTGTTTGAATTACAACAGTGGGTACAGGAAGAGGTTTTCACATGGACTAAATTTAGTCCATGCTCCTTCTGTAGTTTGGGGAAGTGTTGGCTTCTCTAGAAGACAGGTCTGAGCACAGGCTTAATTTAGTTTGAAGTTGCAGGAGAGGCAGAGAGCTGATGGAGTGTTTCTCAGCCACAACAATGGGAAGGGACTCTCCTTGTGCCTGCTCATCCTGGCCCTTCTTGAGCTGTCTCTGGTGTTTGCTGGGCACTTCACTGAACCCAGTCATCTGGCTAATGAACAGAAAACTACTTCAAGGAAAGAAAAGTGATAGCTTTCAGCTGATTTAATGAGCTGAATCAGCTCAGGAAGAGATTAGAGAAGCATTAAAAGCTGGTGAGTGCAAGGGATGATTAGGGATGGAGGGCAGTGCTTTGAATCCATTCTTGCCTCCTTTCACGCAGCTCTGCTCAGCAACTTCACCCTTAGCTGCTCTGTAAATGAGAACTTTAATGGTGGAAGTGGCTTAAAGGAGTTCGTACACTCACACTGGAATTTCTCACTCTCATTCTCATGTTGCTGTCACTGCCATGTGGCTGGGTAATGGACTGATATAAATGACCTCCCCAAAAAGAGGGATTTGCTTTCGATCCTGTCCCCAGTGCAATCGTGACAATCCAGAAAAGGTGGCAGCAAGCAGTGATGCAGGACTGGAAACTGCAAATATGGGGCAAAAAATCTGAAGCTGGCTTAGCTTCTGAAGCCAGAGTCTCTTATTATGCCTTAAATCACTTCTGGAGGAGTTTCTGCTGACTGTGGTAGGGGAGGAAAACAGCTTCCCCAGGCAAGTACTAGCACTGGGGAATATCACCATCCCTTTGTTTATTCCTTTGCTATATCACGAGGGTCTCAAATCCCTTCTTCTGCAGGCATTTTGCTTAGATGTGAGTCACAGAGTCAAAGCTGGGACTGCGTTACATTCAGACACCAGCGGGTGCCTGTGGCAGGTGAGGGGTGTCTGGAAAAGTCAACCTGAGCAATGAGGACATGACCTTTTTCTCTAACACCTTAAACTCACTTCGGAGGTGACTTGAAGAACTGGGGAACAGTTTATGTCTTAGCTTCTTTTCTTAGAGGACAGGAGCATCAATACCCAAAATGAAGGTACTTAGAAGGAGCCAGATAGTCAGAAAGCAGTGACTTCTTATCTCTGCTGGTTTGACCTAACTTTAGATCAATGAGAATGCATTGCTATCAAACTACAAACACCAGCCATTAAGCATTTCAATGGTTCTTCTTTCAGAATATTGCAATATTGTGTACTAAAGAAAACAACAGTTCCTCACAATCATTCCAAAAGAATCATAGAAATTATAAGCGGGCATCTGTTAAATCCAAATCAAAGATATATGTTACAGTTGTCCTAAAGTTCATGGCTCGCTTGGCTTTGCCTACAGCATTACAAACCAAATTAGAAGCTTGATTGGTTGTATAATTATGTTCTGTGTTACAGGTTAGAAGATCCAAAATGTGTCCATGGATGTCTTACCTGACCTTTGTATGCACCCTCTAGGCGCACTACTGGAAAATGTAACTCTATTCACTAAGCACAGGACAAACATTTGTCCTTGCTTTCAGCAATGATTTTTTTTTCCCCTGCAAAACCACACGAACAGATTAGCAGAGTCAAGGGTCACTTGGGACTCAGAGTATAGCCTTTCTTCTTGGCGTGCCACCAAGTGTGATTTTAAAGGTAATAAGGTTTTCTATGAGATCAACATGGCATAGATACTCGAACACCTTCATGATCAAGTCCTCCCAGGCTAATAGAGTTCTAAGTTACGGTGCCTTCTCCAATGAGAGGTTCTTGTATTGCTGCCCCTTGCCATCTCTCAGGACATATGCTGGTCAGCTGAATTAAGCTGTGACTGAGGAGACTCCAGGAGTCCCCCCAGCATTTAAATATACATTGACACAGTGCAGCTGCCAGTAATTCCCTTCCCTCTCCCCATAAAGCAAATACCATTAAGGGTAAGATGCTGCCCTACACTCTCTCATTGGTATCTGCCAACTTCCATCAATATCATCACAAGCCTCCAATGGGTTCAGTGCAGTGTGCCCTTCCTTGGACTTAGCTGTAGCGATGGAGCCAAACATTATTCAGTACCTGGAAATATGTTAAATAATGCTCTCTGGAAGCTCAGCTGTGTTCACAGTATTTTCCACAAAGCTTGCTCTGTGAACTGCAGAGCAGGATGGGTCCAGAGTACAATCTGGCAAAGGTTAGTTAAGATATCAATGGTCACTTCCCAAAAAGGAGAGCAGTCGATCAGCCTTGACCCTTTACATCAGGAATCTGCTTCAAAGGCAGTGTCTGGAAGCCTGTGACTGTACTAGAGAGCATGGGCAGAAGCATGTTTCTACAAAACAAGCAAAAATGAATTTGGTCTGTCTTCAGAATGACAATAATTTTTAACAAAGTAAATGTGGGATCATGCAAGTGAATGTCAAGGTGGAAGGGAGTGGGAGAGATGACTCTGTTCTTTTCTAAAATTCAGTGTAAGCAATGTCCAGATGTGAGGGGTTCAAATAGTATAGTATTTTTTCCAAATATGATTTGCATATGAGGAAACCTGGAATCAACTCCTAAAGAGGTAATAAGTCCTGCAATTGTGAAACTACTTCAGAAGTCATTAGAGAGATTATGTGTTTCTATGTGAAGCACTACTAAAAACCCTACTGTAACATAATAAAGTATAGTATACAGCTTCACTGTACAAATCTTTCTAACTAGATGAAACACAGTGGCACACGTCACTCTTCAGGCAGATGCACTACAGTATGTGATTATATGCTCTAACTGTGACTGCACTATTGCAGGTAAGTGTCCAGAGAGGTGTTAGGTTGACAAAGATATATTAGATTCTTCAGACATACAATGAATAAAATCCATACACAAAAATCTTGGGACTACTAAATATGCTGAACAGTTAACCACTTCAGAGTAAATAAATCATCCTTATTGTGTGGACATTAAATCATTGTCTGTATGCCATAAAACCTTTCAGTTCTATACATTTTTGCTTGTAGTTGGAAGGCATTGACTGAATGGTCCTTGTGGAAGACAGATTTTACTTATCCATAGAAGGTGTACAAAATGGATTGTAACAGAATACAAAATGTTTCAAAATATTTCTTTGGTAATTTAAAGAGAAATAAATCAGGATTTTTGACAAAAATATTTAGGATGTTCTTCTCTTTGTTTTCCTTTTCTCTGAGATCATATTTTACCAAGATGATGATAACAATCCTGTCAGGCGATCAGCTCAGCGGGGAAAAGAGGAAATCATAATCTATATAAGGATATGTAGAATTACTGAGGGCACAGGAGGGAGGGAGAGGAAGTTCTTCCCAAGCCAGGTCCTTTGCCAGATCCATAGGTGTATATCATACTGTATTGGCCCATTTCTCTCTTACTGTTTTATTTAGCAGCTGTTGTTTCTGCTGAACTTTTTAGTGAGCCAGAGCTATCAATGCAGCTTAGTTGCTACAAACTGAGTGCTACTACTCACCTAACTAAAAAAAAATTGTGACCATCTATGTCCTCTGATATCAAAGAAATTAATTAAATAATATAATCATGTTTCACTATGGTCGCAAACACTGAAGCAAAGACCTCACTCCACCATGATGCAGCTTCGTCAGAAGTAGCCCCATTTCTTGGTCACCTTCTGCATGCCTGTGCATACTCTTGGAGACACTGGGGGGACCTACACACCCAAGTGCCCCAAAATAGAGAGTAAATCGATTATTTAGAAAATGCATGCAATTATGATGAGCTGATAAGAAAGATTCATTTGAAGAGGAAAAGTTTACCATCCATTACCTCTTCTGCTACCTCTAGGGACTCTAGTGATCATGGTGCAAACTTGTTCATACATGTATGTGATGTATATTTGGGTTTTTTTTAATTAACTACTTTATGAAACACTTAGGTATTATGAATGTGTAATCTGTATAACACAGTAAAATTTTTAAGCAAAAACTAAACAGAAATTAGACCCAGTGACAAAAATAAGGAATCATTCCTTCAAATGAAATTGAGGTGAAATAAGTTTGCAGAATTGCCACTCGAAGATATTTTTTCTTTATTGTGTTATTTATTTCCCTGTTGAAGAGAAAATACAAATGAAAAAATACAGAATTAAAATATATGTGAACTAGAATTTTAATTCAGCATCTGCAAGCACTGTGTATGCATCAGCACTTATTTCTAGTAGCTCTCTGTATTTTGCAAAGCTGAACAACTAGTTCTTTTTTTCTCCATTACAGCCATGTGAAATAATGCTTAGAATTTATCCATCCCACAGTCCAAAGACCTGATGTACCAGGTCTAACACAGTGACATATCACATTTTACCTTATGTACTCCTGCCTACAACCCATCTTCTTGAAGCATAATGAACTTCCCTTCCTAAGTTATCGTCTTCATAATGTTTACTTCCTTAGGACTACAGCCATCATAAGGACATTAAATCATCAAAATTCTGCTGTGGGAAGGGTTTCCTTTAACAGAGTTTTTCAAGTGAGATCTCTAAGCTGTAGTTTTGAAAAAAAAAGAAACAGTAGGAAAATCATACCTACTTTCATGTGTTTTGGAATGATGACGGGACAAATGCAAGTAGAAGAGCATCTCAAACTTACCTAATTACAGACTTTGTATACAAAATAAAAGTTAAATGCAATTAAAATGTATACACAAAACATATGTTGTAATTGTATGAAGGTTACTGGGCAAATTTATTTAGACTGTGTCCCTTAACACTAGGGTTTGTTTTTCAGGAAAACTGTGCTTCATCAAAAATGCCACTGTTGTCAAACTAGAGTTGACCTTTGAAACTGTGACCTGTCACCAAGAGACTTCCAGTGTGACCTTGGGAAGATCTTTTCACCTCTCTGTGCCTCAATCATCCATTGTGTAGGACAATAAATTAGTAAATAACTAAAAGCAGGAACAGAGAATAATCTTTTCTTCTGTTGTCCTGCACCTGCATTGCATGTTTAGCTTGCAGGTGCTTCAGAGAGGGCATTACATACCCCATGGTTTGCTGCAAGCAAAACAAATCCTAATCTAAATGAGAATCTAGGAGAGATGTGGTAACCTGTGGTACATGGTCCACTGTGCCTTTGCAAACAGGCAAGTGTCATTTTCCTCTCTAATTATAAATGCAACTATGATGAGTGATTGATGAACACTCGTGAGAAGAGAGAAGGATCCTATCAATTACAAGCACATCCCATTGGTTCTGGTTCAGGAATGAATGAACTTTGCTCCAACGCTTCCCTAACTTCTCTTGCCTCATGTTCTCCTTTCTCTCCTACCTTTTGTTCTCCCTTCTCCCTTATTTTCTTAAAGTTCAGCTGTCCACTTACCAATTTGGATTATACAGAATAAACTTCCTCACCTTTACATTTCATTTTGGAATTATCACTCACCTCTAGCTCCCATTTCAGCTGTAGTTACCAAAGTCTTGAATTGATCTGCCTATTGCAAGCTGTTACCTGAAGTGGAATGTGGATGGCTTACTTAAATAATTCCTTTCCCTCTCTTTGTAATGTCAAAAGAAAAAAAAATGTAAAGAAGCAAAGTAGGTTATGGTCAGATGGTACTGGTGCCCATAAAAGCAGGTTTGACCCTTTTCTCACCACTTGTGCTCACTACCTCTCTTGTGCTGGCACCAGCATTTGTTTGGCTGCTTGATGAGCCAGAGGGAATTAATCCAGCTAATATTATCCTGGCCAAAAAAACACACAAAAAAATACAAACAAAAAAAACCCGATAGAACTTTAACTGGCCACAACAACTGAAATAAAAGGTAACCATAGACTTAGATGGGAAGGGCTAGGCTCTCTAGCCTAGTCACGTTTAACCCAGAGACATTTTGGGAGGACTTTGGAATCTACTGTTCTGTTTTCCTTTTTGTGAGAGAGAATTAATCATTTGTGACCACAAACCTAAAGCTTTCTTTTATTTCCCAGTGAAAATAAATGTGTACAATTCAGTGGTTTTCCTCTACTTTCCTCTTCTACAGACAGAAAGAAGTAATGTTAGAGTGTTAGGAGAAAATACTCTTTACTGTCCTTTCCTATTTCACATGCTTTAGTCCCACAGGAATTTCAACAGATTACTTCCCCCTCTTCTGTTCAGCAACACTGGCAAATCATATTGACACACGCCCAAATTTTCAGTTCCAGAGGTCAGAGGAAAGGCACTTCATATCATCTGACTTTTACTGTTACTTACAGTGATGGATGTGCTTAATTAACAAGACACAAAACTCCATTCACGCTCTAAGGGTTCATTCCATACGTCCTATATGCCACAATTTTAAAGTGATGCCCGACTGAGATGTGGTGAAATAGAGAGACTGGGATGTTGATAGGGCCTAAGCAGACGGAGGGGGAGGAGAAGCAGTTGTAGCATTGCATCAGGTTACATTCCTTGTTCGTGCCAAAGCATTTGTGTGTGACTCCAAGCATGCCATTGTCCCTTGGCAGGATTTGTTCAACCACAAAACCTTCAACTTAAGTCAGCTGCAGGGTAAGAAGCAGAGAGTGTAACAATCAGATACCACAATCTAGAGCAACTTTCCCCCAGAAGAGCATGTAAAACACTTTATTTTTGCACAATTTCTTGCTTGCAGTAAGCAAGAACCCTGGAGGCGTTCAAGGCCAGGCTGGATGAGGCTTTGAGCAACCTGATGCAGGGGAGGTGTCCCTGCCCATGGCGGGGGAGTGGAACTGGGTGATCTTTAAGGTACCTTCCAACCCAACCCATTCTATTATTCCCCTGAATTCTCCTTCTGGCCAAGTTTATGGGCCTACTGTGAGAAACATCTATTCACTGGTAAAATACTGAAAAGGACAAAGTCTTCGAAGCAAGGGTGATATCTTTATTTCACAATTCACCACTGAATCGGATGCCCTTCTAAAAAAGTGATCCCATGTTACAAAAGCAGTATTTATATATACTAGTTTTAGACAGAGAACCATGTAAGTCCTCAAAGAATGTTTTTGGGTTAACTAACCATGTCTGGGAGGCTTCCTTCAGGTTATCTCCTGACCGAAGACAACTACATCTCACAAGTCAATTAAGCACATCAACAAATTCTTGCAGCCCTAAGACAGGTTCTCTCTTGACCTAAGAAAGCTGTATCTTACAAGACAATTGAGCATATCAACAAATTCTTGCAACTCTAAGAGAGAGTTCATTCTTTCAAGTTATTCATCCATATCTGGAAACAGTCTGCATATTTTCTCTTGGGAACAGGTCCAGAGGGGGCTTACAAAGATGATCAGAGGGCTGAAGCACCTCCCATACGAGGACAGGCTGAGAGAGTTGGGCTTGTTCAGCCTAGAGAAGAGAAGGATCTTATAGCAACCTTCCAGTACCTGAAGGGGCTACATGAAAGCTGGGGAGGGACTGTTCACAAAGGCTTGTAGTGATAGGACTAGGGGCAATGGGTATAAAATGGAGAGAGGCAGATTTAGACTAGATATATGGAAGAATTTCTTCGCCATGAGGGTGGTGAGGCCCTGGCACAGGTTGCCGTGGGCCGTTGTGGCTGCCCCATCCCTGGAAGTGCTCAAGGCCAGGTTGGATGAGGCTTTGAGCAACCTGATCCCGTGGGAAGCCCATGGCAGGGAGGCTGGAACGAGGTAATATTCAAGGTCCCTTCCAACCCAAACTGTTCTATGACTCTATACATGGCAGGTTTACATCACCAGCTAATTAAACATACACACCACCCGCGGCAAAACTTATCGCCTAGTTCTCGCACCGTGGAAGCGGGACGCGTCTCCCAGCACCACGCACTCCCCTGGTCCCGGCGGGGCGGGGCGGCGGCACCTTCAGCCTCCGTCCTTGGCGAGGATTGAGCGCGGCGGCCACCGCCTCCCCGCCAGCCCCGGGAACGCCCCTTCCGCTGCGCAGCCCTCATTGCCCCGTTCTCGCGCCGCAGCCCTCGGCCCTCTCAACGCCGCTCCTCGCGCTCAACGGTCGCCGGTGCGTGCGGGGCGGCGGGGACGGGAGATGGGGGTGTGTGGGGGAGGGCGAGGAAGGGTGCTAGGGGGTGCTGGAAGGGGTCCCCGGTGAGGGGGAGGATGTTAATGCTCTAGGAGGTCCTCGGTGGGGGGTGATGCTGGAGGGACGGTCGGTTGGAGTCTGCGGTTGGGGCGGGATGGGGGGAAGTGGAGAAGGGATGGATGGGGTCACCTCTGTGTGTGTGGGAGGGAGGGATGGGGTCCTCGGTGGGGAAGTGGGGGTGATGCTGGAGGGGGACGGATGGGGTTGCCGGTGGTGGTGGGGATGGATGGATGGATGGATGGATGGATGGATGGATGGATGGATGGATGGAATGCGTCCCCGCTGGAAGATGTTGCTGGAGACGGATGAATGGAGTTCCTGCTGGTGGTGGGGAAGCTGGAGCGGGGCGGATGGATGGACGGAGGGATGGGGTTCCCAGTGGGGGGTGATGCTGGAGGGGAACGGATGGGGTTCCCGGTGGTGGTGGGGACGGATGGATGGAATGCTTCCCCGCTAGAGGATGTTGCTGGAGAGGGATGAATGGAGTTCCTGGTGGTGGTGGGGAAGCTGGAGCGGGGCGGATGGATGGACAGAGGGATGGGGTTCCCAGTGGGGGGTGATGCTGGGGTGCGGGGCGGATGGGGCGCCGGGTTCTGGGCGCGGGAGCTGCCGGCGGTCGGTGGGATTGCGGGGGCCGGAGCCAGGTCGTGGCTCCTTCTTGGGCCTTGGGGCAGGATGGCGGCTCCCGGCCATGTGCATCGGCCCTTGGGGGGGACGCCACGTGCCTGCCCCTCGCGGCTCGGCCGGGCGGGGGTGGGGGGAGGGGGCTGGGATGGATGGATGGATGGATGCGGGGGCCACCGCGCGGGCCTCCGTGCGCTGAGCCTCGGGGCCGAATGGGAAAGAGCCGGGGAAACCCCGCGGGCTTGTTGTTCCCAGACCGGTTTGTGGTTTTGTTACCAGTCCCGAGCCCCCGATGGGCTCTTGAAAGGGAGGTGAACGCCGAAGAGCCACTAGCGCATGGAATATTTAGGGTTGGAAGAGACCTTAAATATTATCTAGTTCCAGCCCCCCTGCCATGGGCAGGGACACCTCCCCCTAGATCACGCTGCCCAAGGCCCCATCCAGCCTGGCCCTGAACACCTCTGGCCACAGCATCCCTGGGCAACCAGTGCTAGTGCCTTGTCACTCTCATCATGAAGAAATTCTTTTTCATGTCTAGTCTAAATCTCGTCTTCAGTTTATAGCCTTTGCCCCTAGTCCTGTCATTCCATGCCCTTGTAAAAAAAGTCCCTCCCCAGCTATCCTGTAGCCCCTTCAGGTACTGGAAGGTTGCTATAAGATCTCCATGGAGAAGGTATTTCTGCAGGGAGACTCTGGAAATTCTGCAAACAGAAGGAAATCCTGTTAGGTGCTGCCAAAACAACCTCTGTCCCTTTTGGGCAGCAGCGAATGCAGGGAAGGATGGTAGCCAGAGATCCCTGTGGCGCAGGCCGGGTGGGAACGTGGGTGGCCTGGTAACTCGTGGGGTGGAAGGAGCCGCGTGAGCAAGGGCACCGTGTTTGTGCTTGCCTTACGTAAACCACTGTCAGCTGCAGCTTGCAGCATTTCCATCGGCAGGTTTCCGGCTGCAGCAGGTGACCTCTTAAATCCAGAGCGTGCTTTCCGGTTTGAGCTGGCTTGCTTTGAACCATATCTTCCTGTCTGTCCTTGCAGAACATCATGGCTACTCTCAAGGAAAAGCTGATCAGCCCCATTACTGCGGCAGCCACGGTCCCGAACAACAAGATAACTGTTGTGGGGGTTGGACAGGTTGGGATGGCCTGTGCCATCAGTATCCTTGGAAAGGTACGGCTCAAGGACAATTTGGTATTCAAGGTCCCACTGCTCTATTGTTCTGCACTGCCTGTTTTTCTTAGCAAATGCTGTGAAATTTAGTAGGTTGCTACTGGAATACACACATGAATTACTTGCAGTTTGTCTAAGTGAGTGGTGACCTCCTCATTCCTTGTCTCCTTGTCCTTTCACCCTTTCCGTCTGGGCTTAGCAGTACCTCTCTAATTAGATGCAGTTTTATCTTGCAGGCTGCTGGGAGAATGTAGTAAGCAGTATCTCTGAAACCCTGGCAAACTTCTCTTTCTCATTTTAATTTTCATTTTCTTCTACAACAAAACTAGAGTTTGTGGGGGAGATATCCTGGGAAAAGAACACAGAGAACAGAAATTCATGTGACATGCAGGATAAGAATCAGGATGATGCATGTCTCCTTTTTACTCTTTTGATGCATGTATGCCATAACAACTGAAAATACTGCTGTTCCATTCAATAGGCTTCTTTTTTTCTTAAGCTCTTATTGCTTGGTTATATAGCTCTGTTTGTCCAATGAGGATTTAGCTAGTGTCCAAGAACTGAAAAACAGGGCTGGACTGAGAGGTTATTCTGACTTTTCCTGTTGCTGGTTTCTGGGTTTTTTTGTGAGTTTATTTTTTGAAAATCTCATTTTGCAGTCTTTGAGCAAAGCCAAGGCTGCTTATGCAGTAGGGATCTCATGTACTTTGCACTTTAGAGAAGAGTGTAAGCTAGTTCAGTTTTATTTCCTTTTGTATTGGAGTGAGGGAACTGGGCAATGTTAACCATAAACAACACTACAAGCCAGCAGTGTTTAATACATTGCCCTAAGCAGCATGAAATTCTGTTTTCAGAGTTCTAGGCACGAAGTTTTACTACTGATGAGTTTTATGCACCAAATTCAGAGTGAAAACTAGTTTAAAATTTTTCAAGTTTGGATTAGGGCATGATGGAATTTATTTCGACCAGACTTCTGCTCTCTTGTTGTCTCACAAGTATAAGCTGCAGTCTGAAACACTTTTTATTAGGAAAAAAAATCTGATTCTTGTGACTGAATTACATTTGGCTTTGAATTGTGCAAGATGGTTGGCTTACCCAAGATGTCTTTGATAAATCATGGCATAAAATTTTGTACTTGGTTTCCTGTGGTTTCATACGTAGATGCAGTTGGGTTTTAGATGGCTTTGAATTTTGTAAAACTAAACAGTGTACTAAGTTACTGGTGCAGTATTTAGTAGATTATTTGAATGGCATTAAAACTTCCATGCTGGTTATTTTTAGCTCGCTTTGAGAGACTCTGATGCTACCATACTGTTTTAGAAATGGAAACATCTCCTCAGTCATAAGTCATCTGTTTTCAGTGACAATATTTTAAGCTGCATCTGGGGATTGTGTAGACTTCATTCCTGTGTGTGCGGAATAATGAGTGGAATTCTTCTGTAGGCAACACTGATGCAAATTCATGAAACTAGTCATTGGAGCTATTCCAGGCCCTCTTGTGTTTCAGTGAGAACCTGCTCAGTCTGGTGAATGCTGGTTGCAAGGTATAGGCTGAAAGTCCTGTGTTGTCAGACCCTGTCTGTGTATAAATCTATCTGGAATTGCACAGGTGTATACATTTTTTCAAATACCTGCTGTCATATCATTGAAATAACAAGGACTTCATTTTTTACCCTGTAGACTGTGTTGAGAACTGAGCAAGTGCCAGTATTCTTAAGGTGTTCCTTCAGTAGTTGATGAAGTCAACTATAAAAGGAAGCAAAGTAATGAACTCTAACTTATCTTAAAGTATGAAGTGAAAAACTTAAATTGGCCTGCTGTGAAACCTGCATATTGCTGCATGTTTAAAGTGATTTAGTTGGTGTTAATAATTAATATTTCCATGTGAAGTTGTGTTACCCTGTATATAAAAGTAAACAGATGCTTGCGGTAATATTTTTCAATAGTATTGAAACGATTTATTTACTTTTCCAATGGGTTATAGATACTGAAGAAAAGAAATGGAAGTAGTAATTTGAATCTCAGTATAGTTTACTGAATAATAAACTTTTAAGCATAGTAGAATTTACAAGGGTAGTGAACACTTCTGTCAAAAGGCAGTAAAACTTTGCATTAGAGCAGAATGCCTTTTTCCTTTACCCCTTGACCTTTCTCCCTGTTCAAAATGAAATGATTATCTCCCAGCTGAACCTGGTTGGACGACAAGCATACATGGCTAAAACTGTTGTGCAAAGTATATTGTAGTAGCTCTAGTAGAGAGAATTTGATAAAGAATCCATTTTGTCTTGATGTTGTTTTTGCTATTGGGGAAAATAAATCTGTTCCCTGGCTATATTTGGTGAAATGAATTGGTTGAAGGAATATTATAAGGGAATATTTATTTGCTGATTATATTGTTTGTTGTATTAGGTATTTAATATATGAAATAGGCCTAATTGCTAGATAGGCTTAGAAGGTTTGTTACAACTCAAAGATGCAACTTTTTTCCTAAGATAATAACAAAATCATGGAGTGCCTTACTAGCAGAGGGCTAGCTGTGCACTTAAACACCCCACATGTAACACATCTTGGGGGAAGTATGGGTTTTTCTGAACCTCTGCTGTAGTAGCCTTTAACTCTGTTACTGTGAGATACATCAGAACACCAAGGCAGGGCTGTTGTGCTGTTTTATCTTTGAAGAAGAGATGCTTTTGGGTGTGTGACATGCTAATTTAGAGCTTAATACGGTTTTGCTCAAGTCTAACTTTAAAATGCAAGTTAACTGCTTCAATGACTATTTAAAATTTTGTTGTTTTCAGGGTCTTTGCGATGAGCTTGCTCTGGTTGATGTTCTGGAAGACAAACTTAAAGGAGAAATGATGGATTTACAGCATGGAAGCTTGTTCCTTCACACTCACAAGATTGTGGCAGACAAAGGTGAACCTCAGTTTCTTTTATTTCATACTGGTATGCTGTTAATTTGCTCAATAGTGGAGTACTAGTTATGTAGTCCTAAAGAATTCTAAGGATTTGGCAATGGAAAGTTAGTGTACAAATTGAGGTGGGTTCAGAAAACACGGTAACAATGGGAGTGGGTCTTAATCTGGGCTCTCTTATGTCTCTAATGGCCACTTTAGTTTTGGGCTTGTTAAGTAAAATTGATTTTAATTGAACTAATGCCTTTTTGATATAGAAGAAAGTATTGTTATTTGAATAGTAGGCATGAGATTCAGAGGGGCTGAATGTACTCCCAAGACCCATGTGTTGATATATCAGTACAGTCTTAAGAGATGATGCTGCTGTTGATGTATTTTGAGTGTTTGAATGTACGCACAGTGGAGCAGCTACCCATAGTACTTGTATGAGCACAGTGCTATTGAAATTAGTTGTAAGTCTGTTTAAAACATTCTGTATCTTCTCCCCCATGCTTTGTTGTAGACTATGCTGTCACAGCCAACTCCAAGATTGTGGTGGTAACTGCGGGAGTTCGTCAGCAAGAGGGGGAGAGTCGTCTCAACCTGGTTCAGAGGAACGTGAATGTCTTCAAATTCATCATCCCTCAGATTGTCAAATATAGTCCTAACTGCACCATCTTGGTGGTTTCCAACCCGGGTAAGGCAATATTTTCCTAGAACACTTACAGATCCTATTTGTTGGAGAACTAATGTTTTATCAGTCATATGAAATACAAATTGAATGTTGAAAATAACTTTGTGTGGACATCTGCCACGTAGCTGCTAATAGTAGAATACAAGCATTCTGTACCTTGCAATGCTGTCTTTATTCAGAACTTCTCATGGTGCCTGTATTTTAAAAGCTTGGCTCGTGGTAAGTATTTCTGAACATATTTTGGCTTAAACATCCTTTTTGCTTTTAAATTGCTTGTAAATTGTAACTGTGTTCTGTGTCTGGATATGATATTACCATTTTTCAGGATGAAGAACTTAATAGGTTTGGTGATAGTTTCAGGAAAGCTTGCATGCTGAATGTTGTGGTGGGCAAATTGCTAGCTGGACTACATAGTTCAGCTAGATTAGCAAAGACTTGGTTATAACTTATTACACCAAATAGTATGCTCACCTGTAGGCCCCTCATTGCACTAAGGCAGCTTTGATATGTGGATATCTAAAGCTGACTGATATGCATTGTAGGGTGTCAGGTGATCTTTGCTTGATTCGGTCTCCGAGTGAAGCCTTTTCTGCAGAACCATGGCAGTGAAGTGGTACTGCTTTTAAATATAACTTGGCAGAGTCAGTGCACGTAAATCAAGCAGCTTGGCTGGTGATTGAATAATTAGGTGGTGTAGAGTTAGTACTACTGAATACTAGTGTACTGAGCAAGTGAATGCTGTGCAAATAAAATAGCTTATGATAATTTTAAATGCTTATACAAAAGTCAAACTTAATCAGAGATCAAATTATTCTTGTTTGTGCTGGTTTTGTCTGGGGTAAAGTCAACTTGCTTCATACAGCATACTAGTATGAGGCTGTGTTTTGGGTTTGTGCTGGGAATAGAGCTGATAATACAGGCAAGTTTTGGGTATTGCTGAGCAGTGCTTATGCAGAATCAAGGCCTTTTCAACTCCTGGTACTACCCTACCACTGAGTAGGTTGGTGGTACACAAAAGATTGGGAGCAGGCACAGCCAGGACAACTGGCCCCAGCTGACCAGAGGGAGGTTCCACGCCATATGTTATCATACTCAGCAATGAATGGTAAGGTTGGCCAGGGGACTGGTTTTTGGGAACTGGCTAAGCATTGGTTGATGGTGAGGAATTGTTTTTATCTGCATCTTTTGTCTATCTTGGATTTTACTCATCTTTATTTCATTACAATTTTTAGTTAATTTTATTTCAATTATTAAAATGTTGTATCTTGACTCATGAGCTTTCTCACTTTTACCCTTCCAACTTTCTTCCTTCATTCTTCTTGGCCAGGGAGGGAGGGAGTGACTGGATGGTGCATAATTGCTGGCTGGGGTTAAACCATGACAGTCCTTTTTGGTACCCAATGCGAGACTTGAAGTGTGTGAGATAACTGATTGGCCAGAGCACGTTAGAAGGAAATTGCATTTTAACAGTTGCAGGTCATGATATTGATCGTCTGCTCTTGATACTAACTTCTGATCTGTGGTGTGCTCTACATGTTAAATTGATGTTAGCCTTTTCAGTTCATGCTGCATAGTGATTAGTGATATCTTCCCTGGGAGATTTGTTATTAAAACACTGTGACCCTGAGCTTAATCTGATATTTGGGCTTTCATTGCTGTACTTCAGGTACCATCTCAGAGGTACAATTAATTAATTCCTCCAAGAGGCTTTTTGTGGATGAAATACAGAACGGCACAGTAATAACCTTCTTCCCCTCAATGCATCATACAAGTGATGCCACATAGAGTATAAGTGGATCATGTTGGTAATGCAAAGGCCATGAATGGGAAGCGCCAAGTGTCTGGCTAGAGGGCTGAAGCTTTGGAGTGTTGCCAGGACGTGACTCATGCTGAAGAGGCTGCTCTCTATAATAAACTGCCAGAAAATGAAAAGCAACATGCCCTATTTAAAGCTGGATCCTGTCATATTGTGGGAAGAGACTGAAGGTGGAAAACTACTGTGTGAAGTCCTACAAGACAAGTAACAGAAACTCCTGAAGGAAAAGTTGAATTGAGTCAGTTTGCAGAGGTGAAGGCTATCAAGCTGGCTTTAGATATTGCTGAGTGGGGAAAAATAGCCAGTGGCTTCATGCCGACTCAAGGATGGTGGTGAATGCTCTGTGACAGTGGTTACACCAATGGAAACAGGTGAGCTGGCAGCCCATCTGAGCTGCTGAGTTATGGTAAGGTGGTTCTTTATCCAAGCAGCACTTGTAAAAGTATGTTGTGTGGATGCTCGCATACCCAAGAGTTCTGCTAATGAAGAACATTGAAACAATGAGCAGATGGATCAGGTGGCTAGAATTGAAGAGGCTCTGGTAGATCTGGAGTGGAAACATGAGGATGAACTATTTGATGGGCCCATGACACATCAAGACATCCAAGAAGGGATGCAACTTTCAAATGAGCTTATGGTCGCCAGATCTTTTTGGTATAGAGTATGACGGCTAAAATATCAATACAGGGAAGTTTCACCATGTCCTTACAACAGTGAAAGTAGCTACTGAATGGATGGAAACCACTGCCTGGAATCCTATCTTGGACCTTGAAAAGCAAGTTTCATGGCAACATAGCACCCTGAAAATTGAATTGGACAATGGGACTAATTTCCAAAGCAATCTCAAATACCTGGGCCAGGGTAATTTGGCACGCACCAGCCTCTGGGAAAAATGAACAAGATGAATTGCTGTCTAAAAAGTACGCTGAGAACAGTTGGTGCCAGGACATCAAAGGTTAGGATACGCATATAGCAGAAGTCATTAACACTATTTGACTCTAGAGGATGTGCCAGTCAATCTAGCCCTGGCCAACCAAAACTTATACATGCTGTGAAAGGGGGTGAGATCCCTGCACATATAAAGAACTTTCAGGAAAAACTGTCTGGGGCCATTCCTTCCTAAGGAAAGGATAAACTTGTTTTTGGGATTGTTTTTACTCAAGGACTTGATGCACTTGGAGTCCAGTGTGTACCTCAAGTTGATTCATTCCTGAGTGAAAATCCATTATTGGAGTTGAATATTATAGGAATGACCATAGCAGGAATCGCCTCAAGAAATCGGAGTGGCAGGTGAGGGTGGGTGGAGCCTGAAGTCATGGACTCGGTGGGCATTTTGAAAGACATTTTACAGATGTGGTCCATAGCCCAAGGGAATGATACCTGTTATGTATCAAAGCATGGGAAAGAGGCTAGTGGTGCTTAATGAGGATGTATTGAGTTGCGTGGGACCTGAGATTGATGTAAATGATATGGAAGAAAAGGTGGAGAACATGCTGGTTTTGGCTGGAGTGGAGTTAATTTTCTTCGTAGCAGCTGGTATGAATGCTGTGTTTTGGATGTGTGCTCGGAACAGGGTTGATAATACAGTTATGTTTTAGTTATTGCTAAGCAGTGCTTATGCAGAGTCAAGGCCTTTTCTGCTCCTCCTACCATGCTGGCTGTGCACAAAAGATTGAGAGTAGACACAGCTAGGACCCTTGCTGACCAAAAGAATATTCCACACCATGTGATACTATGCTCAACTGTAAAACTAGGAAGGTTAGTCAGGGTGTCACTGTTTAGGGGCTTGCTCAGCACTGATTGGTTGGTGGTGAGCAGATGTTTTCATTTGCATCACTTGCCTGTCTTGGTTTTATTTATCTTCATTTTAATTAGGTTTTTTATTACTGTTTTATTATTACTTCATTACTATTTCACCTTAATTACTAAATTGTTCTTATCTCAGTCCACAAGCTTCCCCTCGCTTTTATTCTTGCAATTCTCTTCCCCTCAGTCTGCTGGGGTAGCAAGTGAGCAGGTGGCTGCATGGTGCTTAGTTGCTGGCTGGCATTAAACTATGAAATATTATAGACTGCTCCGGTAGAGCAGTTGCAGGAAGAAAATTGTGTATTGCTTTTTCAGAATTATTTTCGTAATGATTTGTTTTTCTCAAAATGTGTGAAGCTTTGTCTGCTATTCTTATATATTGGAAGCTATTGTGTGGCCATTAGAAGGGACTTAACACACTGCATGTGTGTTGGTGTGTGACCTTGATGTCCTTACCTGTTAAACTTCATCGGGTCTGTTTGGTCTGTGGCTCAGGTAGCAATGTTTTCTGCCTGTCCTGGGGAAAGCCTAGGGCTTTCCCAATAAGATTGCAAAGTGGAGTTTGAAGTCTGGACACCTGTCTTGGCACCTGACTTGAAAGCCAAATTACCAGAGCAAGTGTTGCTGTTGGATAAGGAGATGCTGTCTGTATATATTAGTGTGATACTGGCAAGAACTGCCTCAACTGAAGCTATAGGGCAGCTCTGCCTGATGAACACATCACTCTTTGCTGTTACAAGTGAACTTTATTTAAATGACACACTTTTGGTGCCTGAGCAGAGCAAATGTGTTCCGGATCTATATGCAGAAATAAGTTTCCTCCTGAAAACTGGATGGCTTTTTGAGAGATATGAAGCTGTAAATAATTATTGTAGCCTGTTTATTGTGGTTGCTTTTTGCTGTGGATTTGAGTTTCTTCTCTCTGCTCGCATCCTTTTCTGCCTTCTGCAGCTTAGGGTTTTTTTTCCCCCCCCTCTTTGTTTTTTAGAGCCACATAATGGCTAAAGCATATAGCTCATTTAGCTTCTCATCCCAGAGGCAGTCTGTGCAGAAGATATTTAATGCACAAATTGGTTCAAGAAAGTAAAATGAAGTAGTTACCAACTAGAAATAAGTACATAGATTTCAAATATGTTTCATTGCCATTTACCTCTTATCGTGGTGAAGTGGAAGGTAATGTTACCTCAGGAAATTGCTTGAATGTTTTAGCTGCATGAGTTCAGCTCTAGTTCTGAATGCCCTAGGGGTTTAACTGTGCCAAAAAAACTGCCTCCAACTCTAGCTGGTAGGATGCTAATCTCCAAAGACCTTCCTTTAATGTTCTCTGTATTGTAGCTTGATGGGTCCTAAATTTCTAACAGTGCATTCTTTTTAATCCTACAAATAGTCAGACGTGAAGTACTTTGAAAACACAGTTGTGGTCATTGGTCAGTTCTCCTGATTGCCCTCCAACTTGCAGTAATGTAATTGTTGGAGCATTCTTGATGTATGTTAATGGTTTCATTTACTGTGCATGTTTTTCTTTTCAGTGGATATATTAACCTATGTCACATGGAAGCTGAGTGGCCTGCCAAAACACCGTGTGATTGGAAGTGGCTGCAATCTAGACACAGCTAGATTCCGCTATTTGATGGCTGAGAGACTTGGCATCCACCCAACCAGCTGCCATGGCTGGATCTTGGGAGAACATGGTGATTCAAGTGGTAAGGAACAGTAAGCAACACTATATTAGAGGTTGAGGTCTAAGGGGTTTGACCAAATTCTGAAAGAACAAATGTAGCTGAGCTTGAGTAACTAGCGCTTTGCTTTATTTTTATGAAGATTAGAGTTAAGACAAGTCTAAGAAATCTAGCCACCTTTTTCTAATAGAAGTGATTGTGGCTATATGATTAAACCCTGAACTGTAAAGACCAATTTTCTTAGCTAAAGTTGTGTCCTAAAGGCTACAGATTACTATTTCTGTTTGTCTCCATATTTTGGATTATTATAATGTAACCTGTAGCATAGTTCTCTGAAAGCAATATTAGCTCTTGTTAGATGAGTGGTAGAGCTTGTTGCAAGTAGTAGAAAAAGCTAGCAATCCAAATTCAGGCTAACAAAATTATCCCTTGCATTGGAGTCTTCTTTGTGCTATTTAAAAGATGGTTTCAAAACCATGTGAAATCAAATAAGCTTCTGTTTTATTTCAGTTCATGTATTTCAAGTCTGAAATAATGCCAAAGAACATTCATAAATTGGTACCGCTTTATGTTTAAGTGCTATGTATTTTTAAGGGAGTCACCTCTTCAGCATCCCGTTGCATTGGATCCAAGTACAGTGTTTGATCAACAACAGTATTTACTGAAGCCAGCCCTACATTGTAATGAAAGCAGAGTTTGCTGAACATAGAGCTTTGTGTTGTTTCAGTGTTATAGATCCTTTTGCTTTAAAATAAATAAGAATTACAAGTTGCTTCACAGGAACAGAAAGATTCTGCCTGTAAGTTCCCAGTATAAAGGGAGATTGAGATTTCCTCTCAATACTTCAAGGTTGCATGTTGCTACCCTGTTATTCAGGGAAATAAGAGCAGAATTCTTGAAGGATAACCCTTATGCTCATCATTGGGATGGTAGTTTTTGATTAAAACAAGTTTTAAAAGGCTGAACAGCTAAGGTGTGCCTTTTTTGCTAGAACTGGAGCTTTATGACTTCAAAAATAGCTATATTGCACCTTCCAGGGACTGAAAGTTCTGTTGTTAATGTGTTGTGATTCACTTGTTTAAGTGTCTCATATCTGACCCTCAGAGTTTTCATATAACCACAGTTAATTCTGAGAACTTAATCTACCTCAAACATTATTGTGGTTTTGGCTACTACTAGTAGTACTTTCTTCCATTTATCTTGGGTAAGAAAAGTGGAAGGAAAAGTCACTAAGTGCTGTTGAAACTTATATCCTCTCTCTGTTACAGTTGCTGTTTGGAGTGGAGTTAATGTGGCAGGTGTTTCTCTCCAGGAACTCAGTCCTGCTATGGGAACTGACAATGATCCAGAGAACTGGAAGGAGGTCCATAAGCAAGTGGTTGAAAGGTAGAGTGACTTGAAGAAGGTGGCTAGATGTTATGTTGAGAATAACTAGTCTGCTTACTGCCTCTTTTGTTGCTGCCTGTCAATTCTGCTGCAGCTTTCATGCCTTCTATGTTTAGAGGGTTTCTTGAGTAAGTGGACTACTAGTTTAAAGACAGAAATGCAGGGTCTCATTTGGTAAGCTTTATCCTGCTGGAAGGCAAGCTATTGCATAACATCCACTTTAGTATGGCAGTGCTTAGAGCTCTCTGCACTTGCTTTCTTGTAAGTAACTTCTCACATGGCTAACTTTTTCTTAGTCTCTTGCCCTTTGAACAAAGGGAGTTTCCTTCTTTGAGCAGAGCTTTGTTGTTGGAGTTAACTTGGCAGAACTTGTTCATTGATTTAGAAGAAACTTGTCTAGAAAAAGGACTAAAACGGATACAAAGTATATGGGGATGTTGGTTAAAAAATTTGGATGTGTCTGTAGGTAGTGCCTGACTGACTCTTAAATGTTTACCTATTTCAAATCTGCTCAAAAGTGTCTTGATTAGAAAACTGGTTCAGTTGTAGGTGTCTGTTTTTCTACTTAATGCTAAGAACTCATCATAGATGAAAGCTATTTTTATTTTCATTTAATCCTGTGAGAACAATAGGGCTTCTTTATTATATCTGTTAGGTAACATAAACTCTGTCCTCTAATGCTGAAATATGTAACTTATTTAGATACATTAATTCCAAAACTTAGAATGTGTGTCACAGGAGCTTCAGATTTTTTTTCAGTGGGAAACATTCACTTATCCTAAGTTTTAGGATTCATGCAGTGTCTTGAAGACATCTTAATGAAACTGGTTTGGTGTTTCCTTAGTGCCTATGAAGTAATCAAACTTAAGGGATACACAAACTGGGCTATTGGCCTTAGCGTTGCTGAGCTCTGTGAGACCATGTTGAAGAACTTGTGCCGGGTTCATTCAGTCTCAACGCTGGTAAAGGTAAGTTGTGGCTAATTGCATGCTCTAGTTCATTCTGTTGTTTTGGAAAAGCTTAATAATCTCAATTAGAGAGATACTGAACAAAGAAAGCTTTGTAAGTTATTAATTTGAATTTGAAGTGGAAGCTTAATATTGTGTTTTTTTCTAGCCTGACCTTTTAGCCTACCCTCTTCACGAGTATGGAGCTGAAACGAAGTTCTTTAGTACAATACCGTGCAATGTGTGGCATACAGATAGATTCATTAGAAGGAATTTTCAATGCAAAAATGGTGAACTTCATAGAGGCCCAGCTGTGATTCTATGAACGATTGTCTAGCAAAGGTGCTAGGGAGGAGAGCTGTGTTGTTTTATAGCTGGTATAACTGGATGCATCTAATCTGTAGCAGTTGTGTAACCTCTGGTGCAGCAAGGACTCTGAGAAAGCTGAATTTACTGCTCCTGTATGTCTTTCAACTTTGTCTTGGAGGTGGAGTTTCTGAAATTTACACTGTCAGTATTGCCAGTGGTCTAAAATAGTTCTGTGCTTTTTTTGTTTTGTTTTTTTTCTCAAATATATTTTTGCTGAGAACTTTTTTCAGGTTGCAAAATGATTGTCTTGAGCGCTGCTCTTGGGATGCTTCCTGCTATATAAACTAAAAGCAGATCTGATTTGATGGGCTCATGTCTGAGTAATCTCTTTTGTGGCAGGGCAAGTATGGCATTGAGAATGATGTCTTCTTGAGCCTTCCTGCTGTCCTAAGTGCCTCTGGATTGACAAGTGTCATCGACCAAAAGCTGAAGGATGATGAGGTGGCTCAGCTGAAGAAGAGCGCGGATACATTATGGAACATCCAGAAAGACCTCAAAGATCTGTAACTCATGAATATTAGATTTCAGCAATAGAAAGTGTTGTGTGTGAATGCGGGCTCTACTCACTACATATCTCTATGGTTAACATTTAATGCTCTTCCAGACTGAGCTTTGTCCACAGTAGCTAAACATATGCTTGCTGTAACGCACAGACCTTATGAACAAATAAAGCAACTTTCAGGCACGTTTTGTTGTCCTAGCTGCTTATTTCCAGTGACTGCTCTGTATTGAAATTGCATAGCTTACTCTAGCATTCTCTTTATTGTTTGCCACGGACTACATGGACGTAACTGCACGTGTCCTTTGAAAAGGTTAGAAACAATGTAGTAATCAGATGTGGTAGAATATCACTAATATGATGCTACTGGAAGCCTTTTTAATATGATTTGGTTTCAATCCAGATGCTTACTAAGCATAGTTCATTCCCAGACTTGTTTCTGATATAGTACTTCCTATTTTTCACTCATCTGTAGGGGAAATTGAATGGGGTGGCCTCTGAGCCACCTGCCAAAAATACGCCAACGTTAAGATTCTGGTATGCTGCTGGCCTAGAGAAAGGGTTTTATAGAGCCTTCTCTGCTGGATTCAATTATTTGCCTGTTATTGACATCTAGTTTTCATAATGCTTAAAACAAATTAGTCTTTTCTAATTGATTTCAGAATACAGTTTTTAGAGTTGAACTGGAGTCCCATGGTAATCCTTGTCATAGAAAAGTCAAATTTGGCCTTTATTCTCTAAATTTCAGCATGATTATTTCACAAGTGTTCATATAGTTGGGTGGGTGGTAGAGAACATTTTAAAAAAATCCTAGTTTTATTTCTTAATCACTCGTAATTATGGAACAGGTAGTAACCATAAATTAGCCAGTACTTGTTTGGCATTATTAGAACTGCTCAACTTAACTGTCCAGGAGACAAACAGTATCAAATCCATCTATGTTGTATCATAATTGAGGGGCCTGCAAGTGTTGTTATATAAAAAATTGAGACTAAGTTGAAGCAACTAAAGGCCTTTTCTAGCTCTGTTAAAATGCTTTGGGTAGTGGACTTGCACAAGCAAGTAACTTTTTTTTTTTTTTGTAGCTACTTTTAAAGGAAAAGATACAAGTCCTGTCATTGTGAGGTACCTGCTATCCTGCAATCTAGTGAGGAGTTAGCGAAACATCATGTATGGGATGCTGGTGACAGCATTATTTATGAAGGGCAGTCCCAGGGAGACCTTAGGAGATGTTTTCATTCACAGACTAAATGCCAGGCTTTTTTTACTAACAGGAGAGGGGAAAATTACAGTCTCTGCTTTTGTAACTCAGTGTGGAGATCTTACTGGAATGTTTTCCACGGCTGGATAACTTACCTTGTGTGCCTGCTAAGAAATGTTCATGATGAACTGTTAATAGGTAAGTGGCATAAGCTCCTGCTGTTTGCAGGACATGCCCATTAGCAGTTTTGACGTGAGCATACTTAGCTGGCTACTCTGCATAGTTCCTTCTGGCTTTGTTCTTACTCTTCTCAGTTACGAAATAACTGAGAGCTTTGTTGTGGGACACTGTCTTGCAGGGTTCTTGAGACTGTTGTGCATGAAGAGCCATTAGCTGTCTTTGAGGACAGGGAGTGGACCTGATTTTCTTCTGAGTATTAACTTGATTTTTTAAAGATTACTCATCTACAGTAAAACCAAGTTTTATCCTCAATTGCTTCAGTGTGTGTCCTTCACCTGTAGGATTGTAGGGTCATACCTTGTTCTGTGATCAGCAAACTGAGACCCAGAATAGCCTGGGACGTCTTGAAAGGAACATGGTAGCCAGTGCCTGAGCTGGGAAGTTCTTCTTGCCTAGTGTCTGCCAACCATTCCTTCCATCTGAGTACATGGAGGGCTTTTTTTTATTAGTGGTCATAAGCCTCAACAACAGTATAATATCTCTTCTGCCTAGACATTACGAAGCTATAGTGCTAATGACAAACTCCACTACAAAGAAAAAGTGGTCTGTTCCAAAAGAATGGATACAGATGAAGCATGGAACTGAAGGACTAAAGAAAGGACAAGTGACATCATGAAGGAAATTCCTACAATTTAAACCAAAGGAGTGGCCTTGTGGGTATTGATGGGGTTTTCATTCAAAAATATTACATAGGAATAAGCATCTTATGAAATTTCAAAATCCCTCTAGCCTAAATAGCGTCTCCTGATTATTTTTTTTTTGCATTCACTGGTATTTGTATACTCTGCAAGGACATGAATTACATTGTAATTATTGTTAAAAGTCTTACCATACAGTCATGTATCTTAAATTCCTTGCAGTTGCATGTAGAATAGCTTCCCTGTGTGTGTTTACTCAACACCAGCCTATCACTTTCTGTTACTTGGAGTCTATCCATAATATAGTCTTATATCAATCATATAAAGTCCTTAATGACTATATTGCCGTATTACTTAATCTTTGAAAGATATCTGTGGGTTTTTTTCATGAGCATAATACTCATGTTTATCTTGTGCATACTTTGTACAGCCCATTGATATATGAACTTTTTTCTTGTATTGCCTTTCATGGGATAAAACGGTTTTGTACCCACATTCCTTTGTGTTAAGAGGTAGCTTTGTCACTCCTTGGTCTAACAGAAAACATTGTAGTGCTGTTGGATGGAATAGTAGAACCAGTAAGAAGCACAGCAGAACACTTCAGAAAGGGCAACTTGCTTGACCTGTAGGTAAGACAGATATGTTATCTGCTGCAAGGACCTAGACTCCTTGCATTTGTGGGTACATAGATACAGGCTATAGAATAAAGTCAGTCTGACTACCCTGCAACTGTCAGAGAAGGGACAAGCAGATACTACTGGCATGGTTGCGTCAGAGAACTGGAGCTCAGTCCTCTGAGTAACACTCAGCCTTGGATATCTGCTGCTTTCCAAAGAAATGCATGAGAAGGAGAAAGAGCTTGAGTTTTCCACCTGCACATCCAGAACACTAAGATAAAGGAGTAGCATCTTTGCTTTATTATCATTCTGCAAGCTTAGTAAAATATTGCTCTTAGTAATAATCATCCATCACCTGAGCAAGAGGTGGGCTTGTTATAAGCTCAGATGCAATCTTAAATCAGCTGCTTTTTTTTTTGTAGTCAAAGGATAAAAAAAGGACAGAGAGTTTATGGCAGATTTAAACATTGAATTAATATTAAGAAGAGGTAGGTGGATAGCAGTGGAAATGTATTTTGCTAGACTAATAGTGCTTGTATGACTTACATACCAGCTAACTTCAAAATGCTTTATGATAAGTAGGTGACTTGTTTCAAGTTGCTCACAGAGTTCCTATTATTGTGTTTACCCACTTGATGTCACCCTTGTGCTGCAAAAAAAAAAAATGCTGTCTCCTCATTTTATAGATATTAAGCCACACATACTCAGGGTAATGTAGATGCTCAACTCTCCCTGATAACAGCATGAACAGGAGCCCAAAACCATTTCAGAGTCAGATCCTTATATTGTGGTACAGAATGACACATTGCCACAGCGTAATGTCCTCTCAGGGTAATACCTAATTTTCATAGAATCGCTGGGTTGGAAAAGACCTTTGAGATCATTAGCTCAGACTGTACCAGTCGACTACTCAATCATATCCCTGAGCACTTCATCTATGTGTCTTTATTAATTATCTCCAGAGAGAGGGACTCAACCTCTTCCCTGGGTAGCCTCTGCCAGTGCTTGATAACCCTTTCTGTGAAGAAAGTTTTCCCTATGTCTAATCTAAACTTCCCCTGACACAGCTTAAGGCCATTCCCTCTTCTTCTATCACTTGGGAAAAGAGACCAGCACCCATCTCTATACAACCTCCTTTCAGGTAGTTGTAGAGAGCAATAAGGTCTACACTCAGCATCCTCTTCTGCAGGCTAAACACCCACAGTTCCCTCAGCTGCTCCTTCTAAGACTTGCTCTCCAGCCCCTCCACTGGCTTTGCTGCCCTTCTCTGGATGTGTTCCAGGACTTCAATGTTTCTATTGTAGTGAGGGGCCCAAAACTGAGCACAGTATTCAAGGTGTGGCCTCCCCAATGCTATGTACAGGAGTAGATTGCACTCCTGTAAATCCAGCCTTACGCAAGTCAAAACTTTCAGAGATTTTCAGAGACTACAGTAGACAGGGGTTTCCTAAAATTCATAACATTCACTGTGATTGTACAACATATTTATAAACCGTTCTTGAGCTACCATGTGAGTTATTATTCTGTACAAGCAAAGGAGTCGTGCAAATAATTAACTTAGACTGGTCTATTGGAGAGGTCAGACTCAGGAGAGCTGGATTTACCTAGTGCCTTAAATGAATAACTTGCCTGTAAACATGACCAACAAGGCACAGTGTGGCCCAGGCTATGGCTATGCAAAATAAGATTTCAGAATAAATATTTTCTCCCTTATGCTCTCCTCTTTAATAGCTCTTCACCATCATTTCAGCATGATCGATATCCGAGGTTAAAAAAACCCAGAAAATTTGTCAAAATAGCAGGGATTTCTACCACCATTGATTTCTGGAAGGGAATATTCATAATTCTTGCTCTGTGAGATGTGCTAGATGAGAACACAAAGGGAAGGAAAAAGACATTTTAAGATAGTTACCTCTGTGCTGCTAATTCTGTATTTCAGAGAATAAGAAATGAAATGATTTCTGAAGTTTCTGTTCATTCAGAAGCCTCCAACAGTAGTAGATACTAGAATACTCTCCCAGTATCATTAGGAATTGGGACTGATGACCATGTCTTAATAATCACATCAAGCTCATTTTCCTCCTAATTTTTTCCCCATATATGAAAATAGAGTAGTCCTTGATACTCTCAAACTGAAGATCGGTCCAGAAGAGTAATTGTTGATCTCTGTTCATTTCACTGAATATGTTTTTCCCATAGCAAATTGTTGTGCAGTAGAAGGGAAATACATTACTTCTGTATTGTGATGATTCTGAATGCTGCAGGTTTGGGGCACAGGGAAGTATTTCGTTGTTTTGGGTTTGTTGGGGTTTTTTTGGGGGAGGGGGTGTTGGTTTGGGGTTTTTTTTTTTTTGAAAGATAGAAGAATAAATAAACATTTCTTTCAGCACACTTCAAGGGCATTCAGTCAATAGAATGGTTCTCAGACAGAAAATATGACCACAGTCACCTTAGATCAAGTGCCTATATTCTACCAAGTAGGATTTATTGCTTAAGTGGATTGTTGAATGGGCTAAATTTCAACACATTAAATTTCAATCTTATGATACACCGCATGCTGATCATGGGATAACTTAGTTTTTATTAAGTCCCTACAATACTGGAAGTCCTTACTGTACTTGGCTGAATGAATGGGAATGCCTCTTCTGGCACTACACTTCTGAGTTTGCAGCATAATCTTTCAAAGCATAGAAACCTTTCTTTGCAGCCAGAGAAATAAAATGATGCAGTCCTCACTACTTGAGGATATGCAGATAAGCTCTCTGAAGCTGAGCTGCCAGCCCTGATAACAATTCCTCCAAGGTCACACACGATAAGAAATGCACTAAGAATATATACTTAGCCTGAGCTTTTTTAACAACAAAAACCTAAGCCTAAATGTAAACCCTTTGTAATAGAAAGGAAAGAACAATTATTATGAGAAAAAGGGAAACTCCCAGAGTGTCAGGCAAATGAGGCTTTAGTCTGTGTAGCTAACACTTGCAGCTAAGGAGAAAACACCACAAATTACAACACTGATGGCTAATTCTCATACTCCCTCTCCTGGATGAATCAGCAGAGGTCACAGTAGAGCTGGTAGCATTAGCCTCTTGGCTATGATATGAATGTCTTTTGTTGTGTCATGGAGTCCATGCACGTCATGCCTGTTTGGGAGAAAACATACACCAGATGTCACTGAGAAAATTCCATTGTGTTACCTCACTCCCCAGCACTCAATATTTCATAGCATTTCCTCCCTACTGGCCATTTTCAGAGTTACTGTACACCTCTATTCTAACTGGAAGGAACAGTTGTCCACTCGTGAGAGATTTGGAGCAATTTTTGGACTTGCACAAAGCAGGTGTGAAGGCTGCTGCTTCACACCTGGAATGTTCTGAACTTGCTGAGTTTACGCTGGCAATTAGCGTTGTCCCTAAAGCATTTCTGAACAACTCCATGATTTTCCCTAAACTCCACAATGACCCTAAATTACCAGTGTGCTAGAAAATGGGCTATTCTCTCTCCGGGCTATTCTCTCTGCAGATAGCTTTGTCCTGTGACAGCTTTCCGGCATGTTGCTAGCAATGCCCAAGAACCCTCACTTCTCATGACATCTGCACAGCAAAGCTAGAAGCTCAGGAGAGCCCACCCACTAAATGGCAGCAAAAAGGAACAGTCTGGCTGATGGCGTCTGACTTCCCAAAAGGTAAGGCTTAAAGATGGCAGCCATTGCAAAAAGAGCAGTCAGCAACTTTCCAAGGAGTTCATATGCTCTTCCAAAGCATGAATTCCTTTTATTTGCACAAGTATTCTGCTGCAGTAGGAAAAGAAAACTGTTCAGCTATTTGTCGTGCCATTCAGCTGCTCTTATCCTCTCAGCATCAACAGCAGTTTTGAACAAGCAGTTTTTCTTCTCTGAAACTAAATTATTCCTGTCATGGCATCCTAAATGCCACAAATACTTGGATATTTTTGTTTATTGGTTGAACGGTTTTATGCAAAATAATTTGTAGAGTATTGATACAAGCTCATCTCTATCAGTCTGTGGTTTTAGTGGGGCTTACAAGCGTATAAAATTATCCTTAATATGGTTAGAATTCAGAATTGAGGAAGTCTAACAATTTGGGAGTATCTTCAGCCAGGATATTCTCAACAACTGTTTACCCTAGAATGCAGGGGGCTGAGGCTGAGTTTATGGCTCAAGTCTTCCACAAAGGTTAGGAAAGTGAGATCAGGTTATTAAACCATCCCTTAAACTATCTGAAACCATCTGAAAATCAATTAACTGGGGGGGGGGAAAGGAGGGGGATGGGGGGTGGTGTATGCATCCACACACAGAGATTTTTCTAGAGTTCCCTTGGGTAAGCAGTTTACCATGCATATTGAATGGAGCAAAATCCTATCTATTTCTAAACGAGAGAAAGAGAGGAGAGTAGCTGAGCTAACAGCCATGGGTACCCCACCTCTTCAGAAAAGGTCCTAATTTTATCAGCTACTAGGACATGGCCTCTAAAGCCTCCAGAATTTTTTCCCCAGACACAATTTGACAAGAATTTGACCATGCACTCAGTGTCAAATGCCTTACAGGTAACTACAAATCCTCAGCATTTCATTCTTATGCATATTTGTCCATCCATCACAATACAGTTCTTCCCTTGGGTTTCAGACCACTTGGCAGCTGGCAAGCAGAGTAAAGGTCCCTGATCACGAAGCCTCTTCAGAAAAGGAGGATGATGCTGGTGAACAATTTAGACACATCACTTAGGCAGGTTTGCTTTATTATTCTAATTTTCTCTACCACTTTGGGATTCATAATGATGTTTACCAGACTCTGAAGCCAAATCAACTAAGACTTCACCCTTTTCTCTTTAGAAGGGTTAAAACTGAGCACAACTGACATCTTAATGTGATTGTATAACATTAAGCTAAACCATAGAAAACAGACATTTTTTTCCATAACTAAGTAAAAACCTGAGGGTTTTTTCCTAAAATCTTTCAAGGGGGGTTCATCAGGACACCTAAATTGCATTTAATAAACAGTGAGGCCTTGAAGTGGGGCAAAAAAGGCACCTACAACATATGGAAATCAAAGGAACACCTTTAAAAGTTAGGTCAGTGAAGACAGGAAATACCACAATGAAGTTTGAAAGGGGGGAAAAGAATGGAATAACAACCTGAAGTGAAGTGAGAAAAGAAGAAAGATAATGTTAACATACTGCTTTTTCTATGTCAATAGCAAACTTGGCAAACAAATGTCTGTAAAGTGTCTCTTTAGAAGAGTGGATGTTTCTTGTAGGGGTACAAAACTAAATCTCAGCCTCTAAGTTCCTTAATTTTCGTTGTAGGGGTTGCTCTAGCCCTGGCAGCCCACACTACTGAATATTAAGAGCTCACCTCATTAGGGATCCTTTCTTTTCTCCTCTTCCCTTCGTCTCAGCCTGAAGGAAAAGCCTTTCTTCCAGATGGAGATCTCCCATTCTGCTGACTGTATTGTGGTTCCACGGGCTTCATAAAACTAAGGTTTGCCATGAGCTAGGATTTAGTGAAAGTGATAGACCAGACTTTTGGTCAAACAAAACAATACAGACGCTGGAGAACTCATGTTAACACCACCAGTGCCACCTACTGTTCTATTTCTAAAATACAGTTTGTAGATCAGTAATTGTTACAAACCATCGTAGCTCCTCCTGTAAAATTTGACTCAAAGTTTATGAGCATTTTTAACATTTATGTCCTTTTTTCTCCCCCTTTTCCTTACTGCTCATGCCTTGAAACTAAGTAAGCCAGACCTAGACAGTTATCTCATTATAAACTCCTACACATTCAGTGTTTCTTCCCCTAATATGCAGTTTCTCACTTGCAGCCAGGGAGGCTGAAGTTCATTTTTGAATAAAAAAGATTGTCTGAAGTGGTTATTCTGGAGGGACTGTGGTGTGATGGCAACATACATGACTCACTTCCTGGGGTGATGTGTTGAGTTTGTGTTTGCAGAAAACTTTGTTCTACACAGACAGAGTTAGGCCAAAGCATGCAGAGGAGACAATATTCTGGGTTGTAACAGTTTCAAGAAGAGTTTTAGGTAGGGCAGAATGCACTGCATTGTCCCTGCATTGCTGTCTCCAGAGAACTGTATGCTTGTTCCCAGTTAACAGGCAATTGGGAACAAGCACTGTCCCCTCTAAGAGGGCTGAAGGCTCGGCTACTCAGCTGAAGTGCATTTACACCAATGCACGCAGCATGGGGAATAAGATGGAAGAACTGGAAGCCGTCGTAGGGCAAGGAGCCTATGATGTCGTTGCCATCACGGAAACGTGGTGGGATGACTCATATAACTGGAGTACAGCTATGGTGGGGTATAAACTCTTCAGAAGGGATACGAAGGGTAGGAGAGGAGGTGGAGTAGCCCTCTTTGTAAGGGAGGACTTGGACACCACTGAGATGGATTGTGATGATGAGGAGATTGAGTGCCTGTGGGTTAAAATCAGAGGAGCCCATAAGAAGCTAGACTTTGTGCTGGGAGTCTGTTACAGGCCACCCAGCCAAGGAGAAGCAGCTGACGAGCTCTTCTATAAACAGCTGGGGTTACTCTCCAAATCAATGCCTCTTGTCCTTGTGGGAGACTTCAATCTCCCTGATATCTGCTGGGAGTACAATACAGCAGAAAGGAAGCAGCCTAGGAGGTTCCTGGAGTGCATGGAAGACAACTTACTTGCGCAGCTGGTGAATAAACCAACGAGGGAAGGTGCCCTCCTGGACTTGCTGTTTGTCAACAGAGAAGGCCTTGTGGGAGATGTGGCAGTAGGGGGACGCCTAGGACTAAGTGATCACGAGATGATAGGGTTTTCTGTTCTAGGCGAAGTGAAGAGGGTAGTTAGCAGGACAGTTGCATTAAATTTCCAGAGGGCAGACTTTAAACTCTTTAGAGGGCTGGTTGGCAAAGTCTCCTGGGAGACAGTACTTGAGGGCAAGGGAGCCCATGAGGGCTGGGAGCTCTTCAAAAAGGAGATCCTGGCAGCTCAGGAGAAAGCCATCCCCGTGTTCCTGAAAAAAGCCGTCAGGCAAAAAAAACCCAGCTTGGTTGAGCAGAGATATCTTAAGTGACATTAAGAAGAAGAGAAATGTTTATAGGCTCTGGAAGAGGGGACAGGCCTCTTGGGTGGACTACAGGAGGGAAGTGAGGTTGTGTAGGGAAAAAATCAGAGGGGCTAAGGCTGAACTAGAAATCAGGTTAGCTAAGTCCGCGAAGGATAATAAAAAATCTTTCTATAAATATATAAATAAGAAAAGGAGAGCTAGGGAGACCATACAGTCCCTTTTGGACACAGAGGGAACAACACTGACAGGGGATGAGGAGAAGGCTGAGGTACTTAATGCCTTCTTTACTTCAGTCTTTAATTGTAAAAAAAGCTGTTCCCTCTGTGTACAAATCCAAGAACTAGAGGACCGTTATGAGGCTCCCATGATCCAAAAGGAAGTGGTCAGAGCCTTACTTGCCCAACTAGACACCCACAAGTCTATGGGGCCAGACAGAATTCACCCTAGGGTATTGAAGGAACTGGCAGATGTATTGGCCAAACCCCTTTCCATCATCTTCCAGCAGTCCTGTAAGACTGGGGAGGTACCACTGGACTGGAGGCTGGCTGATGTAGTGCCCATCGACAAGAAGAGTCACAGGGAGAATCCAGGGAACTACAGGCCTGTCAGTCTGACCTCAGTGCCAGGGAAAGTCATGGAACAGGTGATCCTGAGTGCTATCATGAAGCACATGCAAGAGAACTGGGTGATCAGGCCCAGTCAACATGGGTTTACAAAAGGCAGGTCTTGCCAAACTAACCTGATTGTCTTCTATGACAAAGTGACTCCACTGCTGGATGAGGGAAAGGCTGTGGATGTGGTCTTTCTGGACTTCAGTAAAGCCTTTGACACAGATTCTCACAACATTCTGCTACGAACAGTGTCAGCCTCTGGTCTGGACAGGCACACACTCTACTGGGTGGAAAACTGGTTGGATGGCCAGACCCAGAGAGTGGTAGTAAATGGTGTTAAATCCAGTTGGAGGCTAGGGAGGCTCTGCAAAGGGATCTGAACAGGCTGGACCACTGGGCTGAGTCCAGTGGCATGCAGATTAACACAGCCAAATGCTGGGTCCTGCTCTTGGGACACAACAACCCTGTGCAGAGCTACAGACTGGGAGAAGTCTGGCTGGAAAGCTGCCAGGAGGAGAGGGACCTGGAGGTGTTGGTCGACAGCTGACTGAACATGAGCCAGCAGTGTGCCCAGGTGACCAAGAAGGCCAATGGCATCTTGGCTTGTATCAGAAATGGTGTGACCAGCAGGTCCAGGGAGGTGATTCTCCCTCTGTACTCAGCACTGGTGAGACCGCTCCTTGAATCCTGTGTTCATTTCTGGGCCCCTCACCACAAGAAAGATGTTGAGGCTCTGGAGCGAGTCCAGAGAAGAGCAATGGAGTTGGTGAGGGGTCTGGAGAACAGACCTTATGAGGAACGGCTGAGAGAGCTGGGGTTGTTTAGCCTGGAGAAGAAGAGGCCTCAAGCTCCGCCAGGGGAGATTTAGGCTAGAGATTAGGAGGAAGTTTTTCACAGAAAGGGTCATTGGGCATTGGAATAGGCTGCCCAGGGAGGTGGTTGATTCACCTTCCCTGGAGGGGTTTAAGGGACGGGTGGATGAGGTCCTGAGGGACATGGTTTAATGTTCGATAGGAATAGTTGGACTCAATGGGTCTCTTCCAACCTGGTTGTTCTATGATTCTATGATTCTATGATTTCTCTTCAAAGACCTTGCACACTCAGCCTTTTTGTTGTGCAGTGTCCTTGCAAGTGACATAATTTCACTTCTGTGGGCTGAAAAAGAATTTTGTGGAATGACAAATGATAACTGTCAAAACTGAGTCACATTGAATAATGCATCAACAGAGGGTATTTGTATAATTTGATGATAAGAGTGGTATGGGAGCCTAGGTAGGCTAAACTCAATACCAGTTTCACTGGTTTCTAGATTTCTGGAAAATATTTTAATCAATGTTGTATTTTAAAACCTACTATTTTGGGTAGGTTTCCATCTTCCCACTTCAAGAGTTGTCCTCTGTTTTGCTAAAAAGGAGCAAACAGTATGATCATAGTCACAACCTTTCCTGGTCTCTATGACAAATCTGACACGTTCTAGCGTGCATCCCTTTCACTGCTTGCACTTGAAGGGAGGATAACTAGTGGCTGCCTTACTTTTCCTACTCTTGGTGACTGCCCCTCCACTATGTGTGCTAAGCTGGCCTTTTCTTACTGTCAGAATATGGCTTTTCTCCTGGGGAGCTCATTTTGCTGTGGGTGCATAGCTACCGGTATCACCTCCTTTATGTCAGCAAACACAGGGACCACCATGTGCATCACAGAGATCCTGCACTTAATCCTAGCAGGCCATAAATATAATATGAAGGCCCTTTGCTTTCAAGCAATAAAGAACATTCACAGGGATAAAAGTTTTTGGACTATCTGTTGGATCTGAGCTTTCCTAGGCACTTCATATGCCTAGTAACAGAAAAAAGCAGGAATCTGGGATGACACTGTATGTAAAAGCTTCATTAAGTGAGACAGATTTGATGAAGTGAAATGTACTCTGAATATGAAGGAATACTAATATTCATAGTGCTATTGAAGACTTTCTGTCGGATCAGAAACACTTTGAAGAATTCATATTATCTCCAGACTGCAAAAAATGAGTTGCATGAGTTGCCCAGGCTTATGCAATGATGGTGTTGTCAGTGCATGTGAAATTATCTTGTGGTATCTGATGATTCTTTCAAACCCATTCTCCAAGGTTTAAAGGTTATATGGTCTTTTGTCAAATTGAAATAACAAAAGAAGTACCCTCTTATTAAAAAAGCTGGGAAAATGTGATACCCAAAAAACTGAAAACCACGGACTATATAAGGAGCTTTAAAATTTAATTATTACAACTTCAATTCTTTGTTCTTGAATTATTTGCATGGTTTCTAGGCTTTTGAGTGTCTAGGAACATAAGTATGTCAGTGAACCTGTGCCACTCTTTATCTGCCATCACTTCTGGACGTTTGCTTGTCATCCCTGGAGAGGTAACTGGTGTGGGCAGTTTGACTTCAGCATCTTGAAGAAGGTTCAAAGACTCTAGAGGAGAACAGTAGCCAGCCAGTGGTGATGATGAGGCCCAAACCTGCAAGCCCGTCTAGTTTCATAGAATCATAGAATGGGTTGGGTTGGAAGGGACCTTAAGGATCATCCAGTTGCAACACTCTGCCCCACCCCCAATGTGAAGGGACACCTCCAACTAGATCAGGTTGCTCAATGCCCCATCCAGCCTGGTCTTAAGCACCTCCAGGGATGGGGAACCAACAGCTTCTCCAGGGAAATGTGTTCCAGTTGCTCACCACCCTTGCAGGAAAACATTTCTTCCTAATATCTAATCTGAATCTCCCCTCTTTCAGCTTAAAACTGTTACCCCGGTTCTATCCCTATACTCCCTAATAAAACGCTCCTCTCCAGCTTTCCTGTAGCCCCCTTTAAGTACTGGAAGGCTCCTATAAGGTCTCCCTGGTACCTTCTCTTCTCTAGGCTGAACAAGCACAACTCTCTCAAGCTCTTCTTCTATGGGAAGTGCTCCAGCCGTCATCTTCATGGCCTTCCTCTGGAGTCCATCTAACAGATCCATGTCCTTCCTGTGCTGAGGACTCCAGAACCGAATGCAGGACTCCAGGTGAGGTCTTAGGAGAGTGGAGTAGATGGGCAGAATCTTTTTTCCCCCTGGAAAGCTGCACCTTGCAGTAGTTACTTATTATAAGAGCAAGAAGACATGAGTTCTTCTGTCAATGATCCCATTTTAACTAAATAAAGTTCATATGTACCATCTAACATTACAAACGAACACACAGAGGGCTCTGCTATGGGGATACCTCACTGCCTCCTCTTGCCTTCACAACCATTGGTATCAGTGGCTCAGGCAACGATATGGTCTGACGTGGCAGACGCTGGGCAGCACCCCTTGGTGGGCCACGGCAGGGTGATAGCGGAGGAGGGAGAGGGGTGGCCCCAGCCGCTGGTCTGCAAGAGTCCTCCCATAGACTGCCATTAGCAAGGCTGACTGTAGGCTCATTGCCCACACTGTCTCCTTTACAGGGTCTGGATTTTCAGTGTATGCATCGACACAGGGCTAACAAAATCCTCTAGGATTAGGATGGACTTCAAGTTGCTTTGTTCTCACCTGCTCCACTCCCCACCAGAGATGGCCTTTGGGAGAACACCTTTCCACCTCACCCTCAGAGTTTCCAGGGAAAAGTGTGAAACCATGGCTAAGAAATCATAGAATCATAGAACAACCAGCTTGGAAGAGACCCACCAGATCATCAAGTCCAACCATTCCTATCAAACACTAAACCATGCCCCCCAGCATCTCATCCACCCGTGCCTTGAACACCTCCAGGGAAGGTGAATCAACCACCTCCCTGGGTAACCTGTTCCAGTGCCCAATGACCCTTTCTGTGAAAATTTTTTTCCTGATGTCCAGCCTAAATCTCCCCTGGTGGAGCTTGGGGCCATTTCCTCTTGTCCTGTCCCCTGTCACTTGGGAGAATATTACTGTTTTTTCTTTCAAAAGTGACACTATTTTTAACCTATAGGATGATGTGGTTTCCTATTTACTTGAAGTAGTAAAAGCCATAGCTGTTCCAAAAATAACCAGTCTTAGCTAGGTTTTTATCATAAAATGTTAAATAAGGCAACTCAAACAATTGAAACAAACAGATACCCAACTGATAAACCCCAGAATCCTTACCCAGACAGGCTGCAATGTGGGACCGCCTGCCAGGTCCTCTGGCAGGAGAGGTGAAGCAGCATTCACCCTCATCTCTCCTGTCTTTCCATGTTCTCAACCATCCTATTCTGTTGCTTCTTGCCAAGCTCTGTTGAGATGGATGTGGTTCCTGACTTGGCAAAAAAAGTTTTTTGCAGCCTTAAGTTAGTTCAGTGAACTGTATCCATCAGCTTAGGGATGGGTCTGATTGCCGTAAGTGCAGAGAGAGCATGGGAAGTGGAAGAACAAGGGGTTTTTGAGAGGATAATTAGCCATTAAGGTAGGCTGAGCAGTAATTATGTTACATCTAAGAGACTTTTATGCAGATGAGCTGCCCGACTTGTAAACCAATTGCTCTTGGGCCTGTTTAAAGTGAGCTCAGAGCCTTTTCCTCTATGCCACTATGAGACACCCTGGATCTCACCTGGAGATTTGTTCACTGCTGAACTGTGGATTTTAGGCAGGTTATGCTCTAAGCTCAGAATCGGATTCAGCTTGCACAGCTATCCCACAAGCACCGGCATCTCAACCAGACATGTAAGCACATAAGCATCTTCCAGCAGGCACCTGCTTTGTGGAGCTTTGAGGATCTCAGGTTGTGAGTTAGTGACTGACACTTCTGCAGTGTACTCATTAGTTTCCCTGAGCAAAGGACATGGGCCCAGAAAAGAGCTGTAGCATACAAAGAGAGAAACCAGGTGGAAAAAAAGGGACCACGACTGCAAGAAAGGGTAAAGCAGGTGCTAAAGTAGGGACAGAGCCTTTGTAACTCTGTGAAAGCTCTTAGGGCTGCAAGTCTGCTCAAGAGTAGGGTGAAGCCAACACCTTGCGCAGAGACCTGGGAACACTGCAGGAGTTAATTGTGGAGGAAGGCTTTGGGGTAAACTACTGTTTACAGACTGATGAACTGAACAAGAATAAGTAGGCATTTAACCTGACAGGTAATCTAAGAGACATGATGTAGAACTAGTCTACTAACTCGGTTGTTAGGCAGTCAGCAGCCAGAGAGGTCTATGGGTGCTAATGGGAGGGGAGGTGCCCCTCGAGGGGAGGACTCAGGGGCTGGACTCAAAGTGTCCCTGCTGATGTTTGCTCAGGGCAGTGCTGAATTTACAGCCCTCGAACTGCAGTTGTTCCTAAAGTGGTGGATATTGAATGCTGTGCCTGAGGAGCTCAAAACTGTTTTCAAACTTTCTGTAAGAGAAGAAAAGAGCAAGCCCTGGCCCCAATACAGTCAAGACTGTTCTCAGGTCTGTCTTAAATTCTTGCCTCTACCAGTAGCTGCTTCTCAAGCCCTGAGGATTTCACTGAGCCAATTTAATGCTGGTGGTCAGACAGTTTAAACCCATTAGCTCCTAGCTATCTGAATAATTTTCTTCTCAGAGCCCAGCGCACCAGCAGACTGCTCTTACCAGAACTGCGGAGAACTACCACGTTAACTGAACATTTGCTAACCGTGGTGACATCGAACATTTGCCTGTGTGGTGACCATTTGAGGGCTGAAGAAAAATGCCACTGGCTAGATCATTGTCCATGACTTCTCTTAACGGGCTTCCTCAGTGGGAGGATGAAGACCTACCAGTGCAGGATTTGTTGCTCTTTGAAGTTTCTTGGGAAGTTACCAACAAAGGTTTGTATAACTCTTAGGAGTTAGTTCCATTGTTTTCACAGGAGTGAAGGGAGGCATGAAGGGGAGATTGGGGAAAAGTGGGCAGCAGAGCTGTTGAATTGGAAGGAGAGCATGTGGCATCTGTGTGTAATCGTGCATGCTCTGTGTGGGCTGCATCTGTCTGTGCTTCTGTGGGATGAACACATAGTCAGGATATCTGTGTGTCTTTACATTTTTCACCATCAGGGATAGGTTATTTAAACAAACATCTAAGTGTTATGCCTGGGTGTGCAGGTGCATGGATATATACATGTTACTTTGTACATACTTATGTTTTACCTTCCATGCAAATTCACTTGGTAATATAATGCATGAAGATGAGCTGTAAAATAGGCATCAGGTTCAGAGTAGTTTAGCAGTCTTCCTCAGCTTTCTAGAGGAGTGTGTAGAAGAGGCCAGATTTGAAATAGGTAAAAATAAACAATGCTGTGTTGAAGCCACTGAACAAAAAACAGATGTCAATGTCCAGCAGTCTTTATGCCAGCTGAAGCCCTTTTGGACTGGTCTTTGCAAACAGAGGTGGTGCCAGACAGGCGCTTCATGCTTTACACATGTGTACAGACTGAAAATCTGTTCACTGTACTCAGCTTGTCATGCAAAGTGGATGCTGCTTGTTACACAAAGATTTTTCTGTCTCCATTTATAATTCACTCACCCAAATATCCCGTTTCAGCTACATGTAGTTTGCCAAGGGGGAATGGGCTCTATGTTTGCCAAAAAAGGGAGTTAGTATGAGTAAATGATTGACCTCATGTGTCTTACTGTCCTGGCAGATAAATAGATTAGTCAGGAGAGGGGATCTGTAATCTGTTAAGATTTTAACTCTAAAGGGGAAATGTGTATGAGAGGAACAGACAGTTCTAGGTTTTATCTCCACAGTGAGACTGGAACTACTGTTCTGTGATAGCTTCTGGTATTTAATCTGCACTGCATTGCAATATTATATTGCTCTTTTTAGGGTAGAGAGGAGTATCAATGCATAGAGGTAATACAGAGTAACTTTTGCACCTTAGATGCCTGTGGACTTATTTATCCGTAGCCTCAATCAAGCTCTTTGAGTGAATTTACTATTGTCAGAAATAAAAGTATGCACCGTTTAGTTTTGTGGTGTGCTTGATAAGTAAGGCACTGGCAAGCAGATGGCAGCAGAAATCTAGCAAATTTTGGTGTTCTCATAAACATCTCTGAACTCAGTAGTATATATATTTTCTGAGTCATCTAGACATATTGGTTACGGATATCACATATATGTTTAAACACAATATGCTTAAGAAAAAGTAGAACATGATTAGATTTGTCTGTCTTTCTGTGCATATACAAAATGCAGTGAATCATTTAATCATCCATACAAATCTTGTTGACTTCATTGAAGCCAAATCAACTGTCACAGGTACAATTTATTATTCTCACATTTTATGAGAGAATTAATATTTATTGAAGTGAATATTTATTCAGTTAGTTTAAAAATATGATGCTATTAATTGCACCATTTACCAAACCCATATAATCAAATGGGGCTGACGGAACTAGTCATGGCGAACAATTTCTTCATTAGAACCAGATCTCTGTGCAAAGTTGCTGTCACTGAACATTGACTGGAAACATTTGTGCAAAAACTCTTTAATAAGGCCATTTCAGCTTGTTTTTTTCTGGCAAACTCTTGATACTGAAGGTTTTTTTTCCTATATCTTCCAGGCAATTGGATATCCAAGTCATGTGCTGAGATACTGTTCCCTGGTGACCTAACTTTTTGAAAAGTTCTTGGAAAATGTTAGTGAGCTTTGTTTCTCAGGAGAGAGAGTAGCCAAAACAATACAGTGGGAGTCACCACAGAAGATACATAGACTTAGGAAATAAAGCTTATACTGTATTTTTCCTGCCTCCTTTAGCAGAAGTAAGGACTGTTTAATTGACTAAGTAGGCTGACCACACACAGATTTAGTCCTGCTATGTGTTAAAGTTTTAATGTTACTTTATATATTGCTGTTATAAAGGGGAAGATAAGCATTGCCTAGATTTATTTTCTGACAAGTTAATTTTGAGCATTTAAGGTTTCTTTCTTCCTTTCTGGCAATGTGAATGCATGCCAGGGTAGTTCAGCATGAAGCTTCCTTGCACTGCTTGAGCGATGCAAAGCTGCTGTTGCCTACACAAGAGAGTTCAAGTCTTTGTATTAACTTTGTGTGCATCACCAGGTGCTTGCTTGGCTGTGGGTTCATTTCCTCCTTGAACCATGCTTTTTGCTCTTGGCTCTTCCATTTTTGTGTGACAGTGGCAGTAAAATTGAATATCTTCTTCCCTCTGAGGAACATACTACCAGAGCTGCAGAGGTGTACCAGCACCTGTAGTACAAGTGCTGAGCTATTTTCTGAACCTCTCAAATATATTCTCCTTCAGAGGCTGAGGATGATGAAGGAGTCCTGCAAACTGGAGCATATCTGATTATATATTGCGAGAAGATCTTCATGCACCAGGCTGCCTGTGGGGAATGAGCATTTACTGGGATTTCCCTGAGCAGAGATGGTGCTGGTTGGTACTGAGACATGTGATGCAGCTGAGGGAAGGACAAGTCACTTGTATGAATTCAGTGCTCGGAGATCTACAAGTATCCATTATTTCTGGAGTCTCATCACTTCTTTGTCAGCAGCTGACACAATAGAGGTGTGTCTTATTTTTATTTTTTAAATCTAGGTAATTTTAACACATTCTAGCTAGGCAGAGCTTTCTACTTCTCTGCTTCTTTTTACATTCTCTGTCCTGGCTGCTGCCTATGATAAGTGGCAGTTTCTGACATGTATGTTAGGAAGCACTAGCAAGTCTTCTTTCTCCTTTTCTCTGTCTTGAGCAAGGAAAACCAAGGTAGCTGAAGGAGAGAAGGAGAAACTAAAAAGTCTCATTTGCAAGTGTCAATCTCCCTGTGAAGAGGAACTTGCCTCCTAAACGCAGCACTATATTAAAATCGTTTTGTATAAAATGTCCCCTACCAAAGCAGTGAGAAAAATACAGGTTTGTTGTACAAGACTTTCCTTACTTTATTTGAGTCTTCACTGATGGGCAAGACCCATACTGCGAAGTAGAGCTACCATTTTTATGTGGCAGAAGGGGAAACTTCAAGGACAGGAGCACAAACCAGATGGCTACAAGCTATGTAGATCTTGTGAAAAAGCCCCACAGATGGAAATTCTCAACAGGCAACAGTCAAAGGCCATTGTAGGAGTAGTACCAGCAGTCTTGGACTTAAGTGGGACTAAATTTTCCCACTGAAAATTTAAGTGTTTTATCTAGCTATGGGGGAGAAGTCTAAATCTGTAAGTTACAATCACAGTTAGCTGTAGCTCAGTGGGGTTCCTCAGACATTAATGAGAAGGGCTGAGAGAGTTCAAGATCTGGTCTGTGCTCTATAAAGATATCTTTAAAACCATTGCAGTCCCATTTAGATTAGTATCTCCTGCTGTAATACTAGCAGTTTTTAAACAGAAAACAGAAGAATGCTTTAAAATACTGGGCAAACAGCCAGTTTGTATCATTCATCTGTGAAGAGCTCAAGAGTCACTGGTAGATGAATCCTAAATATTTTTTTTTCATCCCTATGGGTATGAAGGCTCTGCTAAAAAAACCCCATTTGTTCATTTCTCCCTGGAGCACAGCTCTATGTACAGTTTTTCTGGCAAAAAATCTGGAGTCTTGGAAGCTAAATCCTGAATCTACTGAAGTTAGTAGGACCAGCATTTTATTTCCTCTGTATCGAATATCCTTCCACGATGAAATTCCTTGGGAGAAAGTGAATGATGTAATCTTTGACACACCTGAAATGACACTCTTTGGGGAGCTGGGATGCACTGGCACAAACTTGGCATAAACAGAGTATCAAAGTCCCATGTATTTCTAGAGTGGGCTGGTGCATTGATGTCGAATCAATCTCAAATGACATCTTGTGCACTGGGGGTGATGCAGAGAAAAAGCTTCTGTACTACAGACATCTGTCAGATTTCAATGTTTCAGTATTATTTCACAATATGGTTGGAATGCCAGAACTTCTGTCTTTTGATGAGTCATGGCCACAGACATGGCCAAAAATACATTAAAAACATCTGCTCTCTGAAGATGCTGCTTTTTTTTTTTCACCTGATGCATCTAACAACCTGACTCTAAAAATGGTCCTCAAGTATCTAAACACACAGCCAATAATTAAATAAAATTCCAACCAAATAGTGGAAAAAAAAATGAGTTCAAGCCAAATTTTATCACATCCTTGTAGATCAGAGAGGCATTCTGAGGGGTAGAGTTGAAGGATAGTTGATGTAACTAGTAATTGTGGCAGTGAAGTCAATTTGAATCCTGAATCTCTGGTCCCACTGCTCTCTTGGAATCTATGGTAACCATGATCTTCAGGAAAGCTTTAGTACTTTTGGAACAGCCAAGTCAGGCTGCAGCAAAGAAGCTGAAGAGCCCTATTAACACCCTGATCCTCTGTCTCTGTGTAGCAAGGTTGCATGGGGAAATGCTCCTGCAGTCCATTTATCTATGTCTCATTTGGATAGTTTTGCTTCTGATTGCTCTCCATTTTTTGCTTCTGCTGCTCTTTCCCTCTGTCCTTCTGTAAGCTGGGCTAGGTAGGAGAGCAAATAAAATAAATGAGGGGTTATTTCTGGCCGTTTTGAGAAGTTTGTGCAATTCTGTGCTCAAAGGGTCGCACCTGCAGAATACTTTTTGTCAGCACAGTTCCTAGGTAAGGAAAAAGAGGAAGAATGGAAAGGAAATAAATGAGGGAAAGGATTTGTTGTTGAGTTCTTTTTTAATTTGATTTCCTTTGTTCTGGTGGCAAAAGTATAGAAAACATTTTAAAAAGAAATAATGGAAATATTTTTCTCAGAAAAACATTTAAAAATCATTAAAATGTATAATATTTTAATAAAGCATTTTGGGGGAGATCAGAATACTAAACTAGCCCTCTATACACATTCTACTGCTGATTCGCCATGTTTGTGATGACCCAAACCAATTCTCTGGATCCAGTCTCTCCTAATTCTGCATCTATATCTCACCTTGTCTTAATGTTTGTTTTAAAAGCCGTTCCAAAGTACAAAACTTCAGAGGCTGCATACAGAAACTTGCAACATCATGGAATTTTGACACAACCATGTTGTTTGTAACAGTCTTCTGTTTATAATATGATCTTAACATTATATTAGAGAAGAAATAAGGAAGTTAACCAAAACATTCAAAGTAATTTGAGAATTCTATTAGGTTCCAAGTAATAACTCTATTACTTAGTAGGATATGTAACACATTGCTTACTCGCACATGTACTTCCAGGGAATGCAAAGTAAATGAAACTGTCTCTTAAGGATATGAAATGTGTTCCTTGAATTTGCTATGGAAAAGTGTAATTTCAAAAGTCAATACATTATTGCAGACATTGCTTCGTTCTTCTCCAGATATCTTTTTTAAGTTATGCACAGCCCAGATTTTCATTTGCATACTTTGCCTCCCCTGTCAACTAAAGTTTATGCAATCATTTGATTTGTGAATCATATGTCCATAGTAATGGAGAAGACAAAAGCATGTTTTAGGATCAGCTTTTATTGCACTGTCTTCTGAGAGTTTTTACAGTCCCTAAAACATACTTTTTTGATTTTATCTTAAGTACCTCACATTGCATATCAAGCAAATCAATGCCCCAAAATGTTTTCTACCTTGCTGTGCAAAGACATTGTATTGTACAGCATATTCTCTACCCTTTCATTCAGAACAAGCATCCCATGCATGTTCAGCAGGACACCCTTTACAACACACAGAGATCCTAAGCAAAACCTTCTGAAAAGAAACACTCAGCTGTTGGTTATACAAAATCAAGTTCCAGGCTCTGTTCAGCTCCTAAGTTGCGGCTTTCTTATTAATCTTAAAATTAATAGCCGGGGAAACTCGGTTACTTTCCTGATCTTTATGTTGAACACCTTGAAGTGTGATCTCCACTCCTGTGATAGTGGGGAAAGAGCTCTGCACTGCTCTAGTTATGTACAGTTTTAGCATATTATTTAATATCTTTAATTTTGCAAGTAGGTATTTTTTCTTTTCCTGGGGTCACTGGCACAGAAATCTTCCCTTATTGTAAGCTCAGTACTTCTACCAGTTGAAAACAATCAGTTTCATGGCTAAGATTTCTACCAAGCCCCATATTAATTCTCATATCTGCAATGCCTTATGCTCATGCAATGTACTTACCGCCCCGTAAGTACAGTTGTGTTATTGTTACTTTATGGACTGAACACTCTGACTTGTCTAATAAAACAAAAATTATACTTTTATCTGAAACCAAGCTATTTAAGTGGTCTCCCTCAGCTTATGAGCAGAAGAGCTTGGAGGGAATATATACTGTCACTTACCTAGGATTTCTATAAATCTCTGTCCAGCATTTAGAACATGCAAAGGGATCTGAACAGACTGGACCGCTGGGCTGAGTCCAGTGGCATGCGGATTAACACAGCCAAATGCTGGGTCCTGCACTTGGGACACAACAACCCTGTGCAGAGCTACAGACTGGGAGAAGTCTGGCTGGAAAGCTGCCAGGAGGAGAGGGACCTGGAGGTGTTGGTCGACAGCTGACTGAACATGAGCCAGCAGTGTGCCCAGGTGGCCAAAAAGGCCAATGGCATCTTGGCTTGTATCAGAAATGGTGTGACCAGCAGGTCCAGGGAGGTGATTCTCCCTCTGTACTCAGCACTGGTGAGACCGCTCCTTGAATCCTGTGTTCATTTCTGGGCCCCTCAGCACAAGAAAGATGTTGAGGCTCTGGAGCGAGTCCAGAGAAGAGCAATGGAGTTGGTGAGGGGTCTGGAGAACAGACCTTATGAGGAACGGCTGAGAGAGCTGGGGTTGTTTAGCCTGGGGAAGAGGAGGCTGAGGGGAAAAATTATTGCTCTCTACAACTCTCTCCTGAAAGGAGGTTGTAGAGAGGAGGGTGCTGGCCTCTTCTCCCAAGTGACAGGGGACAGGATGAGAGGGAATGGCCTCAAGCTCCACCAGGGGAGATTTAGGCTAGACATTAGGAGGAAGTTTTTCACAGAATGGTCATTGGGCATTGGAACAGGCTTTGTGCTTGATTCACCTTCCCTGGAGGTGTTTTAAGGCATGGGTGGACGAGGTGCTAAGGGGCATGGTTTAGTGTTTGATAGGAATGGTTGGACTCAATGATCCAATGGGTCTCTTCCAACCTGGTGATTCTATGATTCTGTGATTATAAGTTAGTTTCTTAGTTTTCTGGTCCCAATGGAGTGCAGAAAAATAGATTTCCTTCTGCAGTTCCATATCTATATGATGTGAAGTTCTTAAATTGTGAACTTAATTTAGTGCATACATACATCTGTAAGATTGTTGCCTTAAGCCTTGAATGAATATGTAGGGTAATAGTTTCTTGTAGTTAATTCCACTTTGCAAGATGGGAAATTGGATCTGCATTTGTTTTGATTTGTGAAATTCCTAAAATTCTGAGACGCTGCCACATAAAAATAGAAGGGCTAGGGACCCTTCAGTCATTCAAAACAAATGGGATATTTATCAAGAAGAGGATTTTAAGTGGCCAATTACTTTTCTACGAGCACAATTGAAAACATAGGTGTATCACTCAGTTCCTCAGGATTGCAAGGTACCAGGCTTGGAAGAAGGCTTTCCGAAATTGTCAGGTATTATATACAGTTTATTTTATCTGGGAACTAATTCCCAGATGCTGAGTAACTTCAGGTGCTCTACTGTAAATGGTGGTCATTTGCTGCAGATTTTTAAGTGGTGTCAGATAACCTATGAAGATTCTTGCCATTCGCAGCAGAATGGAAAACACTGACACCTCTGGATGGAGTGACTGCTGTTAGTCATTGGCAACCTGCAGTATTGACTTCTAACATAATTTTGATGTTATTGCTGAAAGGCAGAGCATAGACCTCTTGCCTGAAATATTACCAAATGTTTTCAAGCTCAGTAGAGGATGAAAATTTTAAATTGGAACACTGGTTTCCTTCCTGATGTTTCCTTTGTTGTTCACTTGTCCCTGTTGAGCTTCATTTACCTTAACTTGCTTTAAAATCACTGGAGCTATGCTAAACTTGTCCTTAGCGTACAGCAGCTACCTAACCACTGGTTTTCTTTTCCATTGCCTTCCCTCCCATTTGCTGGATTCAAGCATGCACTGTTGTTTTTACAAATTTGTCGTGGTGGAATGCCCACTGTTTGGCACCACAAGTCCTGTGGCAAAGTGGGCTTTGCAAGGCTGCCCTGCCAGTGAATGAGCTATGGGGCCAGCTATGGAAAACTACGAGGAACAACAGCCAAGTGAACCATGCATACCATGTGCAAGACCAGATAGATCTGTAATGACTCTTTAGGGGATGTCGTTGTTGCATTCTCTTATATATTTTTGTATTGCATTTATTTTTAAAGTAGACAATATTTTGGTGGAAGGCACTGCATGCATTTATATTGGCAGTATAGACCACTTTCCTTTCAACTTTAACAACTCTTCAGAATGGTGATAGAACATGACACAATTTTTCTTTGAGGATATTGATTTAAATCCATTTTTATAGCTAGAGGTCAATGATATCTTTCAGTCCATTCTCTTCGTGATTGGCCTAAAACAAGATGGAAGTGCCAGCTTGGTTCTCACACCATGTGTTTTTACATCACAAATGATGTATTTGAAAATCATAACAGTTGAAGTTAAAAAGTACAAGGCTGTACTTGGGATGCAGAAGGATCAAAATTAAGCATGGAACAGAGGAATCAAGAGACCCAGAATCTGAATCTTGCAATTTGAATCAAGTTCCCAAAATGGGGGAATAACATAAAAATGAAATAATATATTCGTTGAACATTTCTGGCGTGACTTTGAATACCTAAAAGAGATTTTAAAAAAATCACAGATTCGATAAATAAACAGTTAAGGATAGAAAGCATCTATTTGAGATTAGAGGAGGAGAAATTGAGGGAAGTCATTTGCCATCACCTAGGAGAAAGCAAAGCATTAGATTGTCACTTGAGAATTACACAGTCTGCTATAGGTATGTACTCCTAAACTGAATAATGAAACTCTGATCCCATTTAAGAGACTGAACTTCTATCTATTTAATAAAGTCTGAGTTTCACTTAAAATCTGAATTCACAGAGTGCTTCAACTAATGGTACATTTGAACCATCAGTCAGTCAGAGATTATTCCAGAGCTTTGTGACCTGCACACCTTTCTACTTTCTGTTCTTTGTGATCTTCTTTTGCAGTGGGAGGCATTTACACTGTGATCCAGACAAAAGCCAAAATTACAGCAGATGAATGGGGTGAAAACTATTTTCTGGTTGGTCCCTATTTTGAACACAATGTAAAGACTCAAGTGGAAGCATGTGAGCCTCCAAACCCTGCAGTTAAGAAGGCAATGGACACCATGAAAAGCCAAGGGTGTCAGGTAAATAAGATGTGCTACTGCTTCCCCGGGTAACAAAGCTGACTCTGAGGAGATTACAGTTTTGGTTAATGCTCTTGCCGTTCCACTTGACACAGCAGTCCTGGTCAATGTCACAATGGGAAAGGCTCAGAATCCACTGTTAGACCAGCAGAGTCAATTCATTAAAGGTTATTTTTGAGGAAGAACTAGTTTATCCAATTACAGGTTTTAACAGTCATTTATCTGCAAGTCTACTTAATTGGATTAATGACTTATTTATCCAGCCTCTAAACACAGTGAGATTTTAGTACATATAATATGACATCACTTTGACTACATCTTTAATTTTGCATTTGGTGTTGTGCTGGAGAGAGAAAAGCATTCCACTAGTTCCCAGTTTTTATGTAGCATTATATTGAGTTGAAAGCGAGAAAGGGCAAACCAGAGGTAAACTCAAGAAAAGCAGTGAACTGACAAAGTATCTGCTTTCTCAGATTGATGCAACTATCTCTCTGTTCCCTAGGAACAGATATGTTTCTCTCATAATGTTTAACTAGGCTTTTGTGTGTGATCTCCATCAAATCTCGTAGCCTTTCTGTGAATCACTTTCTCCAACAAGAAATTAGGAATAAACTTCTTCCTATAAAGGTTACCTGATGATCGGAATGGAATCTGCTGTATTGATAGGCAAGATTGATAGGCTGCAAGGAGCTACAGCCTTGAGAACAGCTAAGCACCTGAAAATGGAGGGAAGATGACACATCCTAAGTCTGACCTCATTTCTTGAAAGTCCTCATCAGAAATCTAGAACTCATCTTGACTTGAATTCAGCACTGAGTCCCTCAGAGACACTAGTTTGATGAGGAAAAATTGCCTGTTTATAATGCATGCCAAGCACGCAAAAAGCATCGAAAGGCAGCAGCAAAGAAGCATTCTTACAAGATTCTGTTGTTGAGGGGCATGATACACTTTAATGTAGAAATTCATAAACTTCTGCCAACATCTGTGGCACTGACAATGTGTTGTTTCTCTTTGTAAGAACAGGTCTGCTGTTGTTAGAATCTAATGCACTTTTGTATTATAGAAACTTATTATTGGACTTAGATGTGCCACAGTTTGTGAAAGTGTTTGAGGCACTGGCATTATGTGATGCTTGCATTGTTCAGGCTAAGGTTAAAACTAAAAGGTTTAATCTAACTTCTGTTTCTTGTTTCTAATCAGATTTTCATAAGCAATTGATCAAATTTGCCATAGTGCCTCTGCTTCTTACAAAGATGTCTCTGCAAACTATATAACATTTCTTTGTCTGGGAAACAGCTAAAATCTTGTGGAATATATTAATTGAAACGTTATGCATACACTTCACGCTGTTCCAGCAACACATTGAATTTATTAGCAAGCTCTGCCAGACTAACTTGTGCATTGTGCTGCTGGAGTATTCATGCATAGCAGCAAATCTGTCCCAGGTATATCAAATATAGCTTTGATCTCCAATAATGACGCTCTTGTTTCCAGGAGCTGTGCTTATCCTATTAACATTTATGTCTGGATTTTGCTTATGCATCACAATAGATCCCTTTAAACCAAGGGACCTAGGAATGCTTCCAAATTTCTCAGGTCAGATGTGTTCCTTGCCACAACCTGACTCCATATTTAGACGAAGCCTGGATTCACACAAACTCCCTGCTTTTTAACCTCATTTCATAAGAAAGCTGGATAACCTGAAATAAATACATAGGGAGCCAGTCCATATTCACACATCTGTCTTTTTTACATCCTGTATTTTTTGTCCAAACAGGTCTAAGAGCTTTCCTATTGTGATTTTCAAGGCCTGACCTCTATTAACCATATTCTAGCATCAAGGCTGGGTTCAACCCCTGAGGTCTCAGGGACTGGGGAATGAAAAGAGATTGAACAGCGGCATATAAGATTCCTTTGCAAGGTGTATAAACTGCACTAGCCTTCCTATAGTACCTTGTTCTTGCCAGTTAATATCTGTTGCTATAGCCATTTTGATGGCAGAATTAGTGTGAGGTAATTTGACTGTGCAGACTGGTACAATCTGTGGTGTTGGTACTGCTGTGCTGTGTTCAGCCTACTCTCCTGGTAGGATAGGATAGGCAGGTAGGTTATATCAGTGAAGTTCTAAATACTCTTAGAGATGTTTAGCTATGCTGATGCAGAATAAAGCAGGAAAGCTGTATTTCAGGGCTGCTGCAGTTTTAGGTATTATTACATCTTCTGATTGATCATTCCACTCTGTCAAAGGGCATCAACTGCAGTGCTTGGGCAGAATGAGGAAATGCCATGGTAGTTACAGGTCCCAAGCACCTGTCCTACAAAATACATCACCAGTAATAAATGGTAAAAGATTGGTGACAAATCTGACTGAAATAAAGCAATACTTTTGAAATAAGCACAAAAATGGAATAAATATAATACTTCATTAAGAACCTAATACCTCATTATTTAACCAAGTGTAATCTTCCAAAGCTTTTTTTTAATTAAAAAAAATTAATATTGCAATAAAAATCAAAAATGAAAGTCTTAAAACCAAAATGTTCTAAAGATTATAGTTTCCTTTCACACCTGCCTTTGGCCTATTATTACTCTGTATTTTACAAGGGAAACCACAAATCCTGGGTACATAGGACTATGAACACATATTAAGTCAAATACTTACATTTTGATGGATGAAATAGTTATACTAACTAGTCTTTGTGTTCATGTTAATGTTTTCTGCTTATATCGTTGCCTCTTTCCCAAAGATCTTTTTTGGAAGATGGCTGATAGAAGGCAGTCCATATGTCCTACTGTTCGATATAGGATCAGCAGCTTGGAATCTGGACAGATGGAAAGGTGAATTTTGGGATGTCAGCAACATAGGGATCCCTTTTCATGACCGAGAAGCCAACGATGCTGTGATTTTTGGATCATTAACAGCCTGGTTTTTAAAAGAGGTACAGTTTTTAAATACAGAGACTTTCAAACCTCATCATTGTCAGGAGGGCAAAAAAGCTTTAGGATGTGGTTCCTATTCTCCAGTGTAAAAACTATGTTTTTAATAAAGTTGATGCCTGGTGTAGATCAAATTCATATTCAAACCCTAAATCTTCAGTGGTCATTTAGCTATACTTTTCTGGGATAAGTTGGGCAAGGGGGCTGCCCTGTGTGAACTCTGCTATGTCTTTACTGTCACTTCCCTCTGTGTTTCTTCTCATCACAGTTAAGCAGTGGCCCAGGCAATTTCAGCAAGTCAAATGCAGCTGTTGGGCTCCCAGTTCCCTTCTCCCCCTCACCCTCAGAGAAAGGGAAATGAAAGGAAAAAGACTTGTGGTTTGGAAACTAAACCAAGGCAGCTTTAATAAAATAGTAGTAATAATAATAATAAATAAAACAATAAATTACATACAAATATATGAAGTGTCCCTTGATAACTATATGTCCACAAATACTGTAGGGCAGGCAGAGGGCAGGTGAGTGGCAGGAAGGAGGTTAGACCTAGGAGGTGGATTCAGGAACACACGGATCTGGGATCAGGGGCAAACAGAGAGATGAGGTCCTCACTGGACATCAATCATCACAGAAGAGAGTGAGACTCTTGAGATCTTTTAGTTTTATACCAAGTGTGACCTGTATGGGATGAAATCCTATGTTGGCCAGTTTGGGGTCACCTGCCCTGTATTCTTGTCTGCTTCTCCCCCGCAGGTGTGACTATTTTTTGCCTCTGACTCATGGCATCCACCATCTTGAGGGTGGCCTTGGTTTCTACAGGAGTAAATATAAGCAATGGCCTTTCTGCATACCACTGCCCCATGTTATCACTGCTAGAGAGAAATGCTTTCTGAAGAATCTGCAATGAGCTTTCAGAAATTGAAATTACATAGATAAGACATAGCTGAAGTTAGAAAACTGATTCTACTTTAGCTCAAACCACAAACACTTTGTAACTCCCTTGTTTGTCACCAGATGCCCTTACAAGTAGGACCTTAAAATAATTTTTGTCTCTTATGGTAATCAAGTTGACAGACTCACAAACTATCCTTGAAACCAGTCGAGCCATATCACAGCAATTAGATACTACCTTGCACAGGGAATACAGGCAGACAGAAAGAACTAATGACAGCACTATGAGTTCACATGTTGCTCTACCACAGCCTACGTGGAGAGAGGAAACTTTGTTATCTGCAGAATCGTCTCTCTGTCATAGGTGCTCATGATTTTTATATTCAAACAAAAGTTTCAATGGCATAAGAGCAAGTTGAAAGGAAGAAGAGTGACTATGCTTGCCAAAGCTCCCTGATGCTCTGTGAAGGATACTGTTCTGAGGCACTAATGAGGCATTTGTGCTTCTTGGGCTAAGGATTAGAGCTGGTGAGAATCATGACACATGACACAGAAGGCGGCATGAAAAAAGACGTTTCTGGGGCTGGGATGATAAGCAGGAGAATGAGTATTTCATGCATGTTGTTTCTTATTATTTTCAGCTTTCCTGTCAGTTTGATGACAAGCCAAACATAATTGCCCACTTCCATGAATGGCAGGCAGGAGTGGGTTTAATACTGTCTCGATCTCAGAAACTTCCTGTTGCCACAATTTTTACTACCCATGCGACTCTGCTTGGGAGATATCTGTGTGCAGCCAGTATAGATTTCTACAACAATCTTGACCAGGTAAGAGACATTTTTCTCATTCCTCCTTTTCTTTCAGCTAATCAGCTCCCTACTCCTTTTCTGTTTACTGTTCTATACCATATACTTTATTTTCTGTCTTGCATGATCACTCATGATTGACCCACAACTGAGTCATAATTGTCAGTTCCACAGCACAAGAAATAGCACTTGTAAGACCATGATGTGTTTAGGTATGAGTGCTTCTGTGTAATTTGGCAAATGTTAAATCTCAGTGGAGTCTAGAGTACCTGCACTTCGATTTACCAGATTTGCACCGCAGAGTACTGAAACTGATTCTGCCTCCGGTCAAGTCAATGCCGGTCAAGTCCAATCTACTGATACATGGAGTAATATTGCAGCAGTAAGGGATTACCAACAGAGATTCTTAGCCTTCTTTTCAATGGCTTGGGACATTTTTCAAAAGCAAGAGGAGAATTAGAGGCCCAGACAGCACTTCAGTTGATTGCTGTGGTTTGGGAGTTACCATTAGCAGCATGAGTAACCAAGTGAATGTAAACCTCTTCAGCTGTAGACATCATTTTATACTTCAGGTGTAGCTTCACAGCATTCTTTCTTGACGAAAGACAGTAGAAAAAATAGGCAGTAGCCCTACTCTTGCTGAAATTACACTGGAATTCCATTTTTTTTTTGTGTCCCCAGCTTACTTCTTAGATTTGCAAGTCATAATAAGTCCTTCCACTTTCAAGCTTTTCAGACTAGGTTTAATTTGTAACTGGCAAATGTAGGAAGTATTTTCTGAGTTCAAAAGACCCACATCTGTTTCTTAGAACTTTTCTGTACTGCCTAGTGGCTTGGGATTTCACTGTTCTCTTTCCACTCAAAGCATAACATAAACTTTTCAAGGACCCAGATGCCTTTAGCACTGCTTTTAGTAGAGGAGCATTACGTGATCTGTTTTTTTTAATATGGTTCAAGATGATTATTATGGTTCAAGAGATTTTTGCATTCCTTTACTACTGAGGGAAAGGTAGTTAAAAGGGTCAAACATCTGCCCTGTTAACTGTCCATACACTTTCTTGGATGAAATCAATCAAGAAAATCACTCAGCTGGCAATTTTAAGCTTGACATGCTGTGGAACAGTGTCTTCCAAATACAAGCATGAAGCAGTAGTGTTCTATTGGCCTTATTCAGAACCACAGAATAGATTGACATTTCCTTGTACTACAAGGAAACAGTCATTCACCTTACTCCTCTCATATGTTTTTTTCTTTCCCACCAAAGCCAACTATTAAATCTGCTGAACACACTAACAGTAAAAGTCTCCACTCATTTACCCATATGGATAAAGGTTGCAGCATGGCAGTGTTTAGGGGGGATTCTGCCCAATATATGGTAAGTAACACAGGTGATTATTTCTAGGCTCCCTAGATCATCAGGGGAATTACACTGGCCTCTTCACAATCAGTGTGATTCATATGCAGATTAGCATCATATGCAGATTAGCATCTGAAACATCAGTCTGCATCTATAACCTGGGAAAAGGTTTCACCTTCCCTGGAGGTGTTTAAGGCACGGGTAGATGAGGTCCTGAGGGACATGGTTTAGTGTTTGATAGGAATGGTTGGACTCAATGATCCGATGGGTCTCTTCCAACCTGGTGATTCTATGATTCTATGAAAAGTAGTCTCCTAACTTAGACACATTTGTTAAGTGCACTAATGAAGCAGCATGAATAACCCAGTCATGCTGTCAGACTCAAGTTTCAGGAGTCTGGACATTCCTACTCCTCAAGTTCTCCTTATGTTTAGCTTTAAAGTCATATTAAATTGGTTTTCTATGGACAGAAGTAGACTGACTGAAAGAACTCAAACCATGCAGTTTCAGGCTTAACTCTTGAGAAAGTGGGGACTTTTCAGTGGTAACTTTATTAATTCAGTCTTGCATTCTGTTGATTGTTCTACAAACTGATGCTAAAAATACTATGTCAGAGCCTTGTCTTCCTTTTGTAAAAGAACATCTTAAAAATTTTTTAGTTTGGTTTGTATTCTGGTTAATTTGGTGAGCTGTAAGTGTTCTCAAAAGCAACTATTTTTTCCCTTCATCATAACTTTGGGGGCCTCACCCTTGCCTACATACTCAAAAGAGTTATGTTCTTACATTTGTGCAGACTTACAGATTTTAATGTATTTATAATCTGGACACAGCATTAATGTAATTTTTACGTTTCACGTGTGATGTGACCAACTTTATAGGATAAGGTGGTGTCCAACATTCTGTAAGGCTTCACAAATTTTATTGGTAACTGTCAGCTACATGGGAGGAGTAAGGGAGGAAACTTGTGGATTTCTAGACCTTAAGGCTTTTTGCCTTCTGTGGAGAGATTGACATTTAAAGGTACTAATAGAGGGAAAGATGCCAAGCTGTTATACCATTGTTTAACATGCTTGTGGTGTACTAAAGCTCTTCCTGACAAAGTTAACTTCTAGTAAGCGATCAGACATTTTAATGAGGGCTCTTTTGGCTGTAAAAAGGTCAACCTGACCCAAAAGTCAGTTGAGAAACATAAGAAGTTGATCTGAAGTGCAGTAATTAAACAATATAGATGGCTAAGTCTTCAGAGGCTATTCTTGTTGTCTTGTAGTAGTAAACCATTAACATCAAGCAGCCTCAAACAATTTGTCTGGTCAAGAAGATTCTTCAGGGCTGTGTAATGTTTAATCTTTGTATAAGATTAAATTGTATGTCTTATGTATTTTTAGGGTGTGTCACCCCCTCCCAGCCCAAAGCAGAATAGGTGGTTTACCTGTTTCAGTGCTATTGCATAATTTTCTTCCTTTAAAGAGTTGTAATAATTGATCAGTGTTTCATGGCTGGAACAATATTTCCACCACCTTTAAGCACCGCAGCTGAGATGGGTGGTAAAGATGCAATTGTAGTGCATGCTGTGTCAGATAAAATAGAAAAATGACTGCAGCACAAAAGGAAAAGGAGTGGCCTAGCTGAGCCTAGAGACAATGAGGCCTGCACAACTCCTACAGGAAAAAGAGGAAACCTCATATTCTCTTTTCTAGTCCCCAATGCAGTCTAGGAAAAGCTGGTTTAGAGTACTTGCTAGAGAGAGCTCTACTCAGTTCTCTGAGGCAAAGAGCTTTTTTGCAGCGTTGAAGTATTTAACACTGGGATCCACAGGCCAAACCATGACATGATTGTTTGATGACCAATATGTTTACCTGGCATCTTCACAGTCCTTTCTTTCCATCCTTTCACAGTGGCTTGGGTGTGTGTGACCAGAGTGGTGTTCCTCACTCGTGTATTTCCTATTAGTCCTGACCGTGCAACATGCTTTCAGTTTGTCCTCTACTGTCCATCAGTCCTGCTTGTTCTCCACATGCACACACGTATGCATATGCAGTGCAGCGCTATTCAATGTCAGTGTTAAACCGCCCCTATAGATAAGCATGGCCAGAAGATACTGTGTGACTTGAAAGATAGCTTTTAAAGAGATAAATTATTACTAAGATTTGCTTTCTTTCCCTGTAATCCACAGTGGAAAATAGCAATTTAAGTCACCTTCCTAGCAAAGTTCAATAGGTGACAGCTGGCAGGAGTGTAGAAAGTACAGATGTATTCTCTGAAGTAAGCCAGTGAGGTCAGAACCTTCAGACCAGAGAAGACTGGCCCAAGTCCCAACATCAATATCAGTGATTTGGCAAAGGGCTGTGCAGTGCAGCATGGCTGGCACTTTCTGTAGCATTTTGATGAACAAATAGTTCAAGTCATCAACACCTATCAGGTAATAAAACTGGAAGGGAGGGTCCCATGTGGTCATCTGATTTCCCTCATGAACACTGGACCTGTGAAAACTTGACTTTCAACATTACTAGTCTTTTGGGGAAGACAAGAATGATTTAGTGAAGGACTGCTACACTGTGATGCACGATTCTTTGCAGATTCCCTGAGTCATGTAGAGACCTGAAATGTAGGCAACCAAAACTCTTTGTTTTGTGAGCAGAGGGCACTTGTCAGCCTGTGAGCTGCAAGGGGACATTTTCTGGGAGACTTAAAACCTAGTCAATCTAGTAGATTAGAGCTGTAGATTCCTGGAAGATAGGAGGGTGCATTATGCATGTAAAGAATGTAATGCTGTCTAACTCCTGAACTCTTCCCAAGCCACTTGCTCTTTGCTTCAGTCAGAGAGAGGATCCCAGTTCTTGTACAGTATTGCTGTATGAGGTTATACAATTCTTATAGTCTTACAGTCCTAAGTCAATTTGTCTGGACTGTGAGAAATTTAGCTGCTTCTCTGCAGTGGAAATCTAGGTGTTAAAACCTTAATACTGTACGCAGGAGAAGAGTGCACACCAGAATTAACACTGTTTTGTCCTCAGCAACATACTACAAGAAGCAAAAATGGGCTATGTCTGAGCTAAGGAACTTCGAGGCAATAACCATATAACAACTACTTAGTGTAAATTTTAATTCATAGATTCACATTGAAATCACGCTGATTCTGGAGGAAGGAAGGGAGGGAAGACAAAATGAACAAAATACAGGGTGTTACCTGCTAGGTAACTGGTAGTGTGCAATATTTTTATTTACTTTTAAGGATCTGAAGAACCCTGTGTAAATGGCTGGGTCACGGACTGTTAACCCTACCTATAGGTTACTGACTTTAACTCTTCTAAAGTCAACATTTCCTAATTTCACTAAGCAGGATATATAATGAGCTCAATTCCCAACAGAGATATTGTCATAGATTTAACTATGGTCAAGAAGTATTACATGTTTAAACAGTCCAGGCAGCAAAGCTTTTTTTTTTTTTTTTTTTTTTTTTTTTTACCACTGTCCTCATATCCAGTGTAGCTTTTGCACAACAAACAAATAACTGTAAGGTTATGTTTGTTATGTTTGTTGCTAAGATAAAAAAATAGCTAGTCCACAAGGTAGAAAGTTCTATGAAAAAAAGCTCTGAGCCTGTGGAGCCATTTTCTCTTCATATAGAACTGACTTCTCAACTGATGATCAAGAATATTAATTTTTATTGCTTTCCTCATTGTTTAAGGGGAGTGGCTTATTGGTTTGGGGTTTTTCTTATTGACTGGTTCGTGGTTTTGATCTCATTTCACCTTTCTGGGCTTTTAAATAGACCAACACCTTTCATTAACTAGCTGAGAGACAGTGATGATCCAGGCTAGTTCATAGGTGAAAATACAGCCTTATTAGGAGCTGTCTTTTTGGCAAATGGTATAACCTGGAATTTCATCTGAGAAGTAAGCATCTGAAATGATTTTGTGGACCACTGACCTAGCACAATGGAGAAGTTTGTATGCTTCGGCCTCTGATGCTTGTTACTAAAAAAATCACCTTGATTTATAATGGAAAACGTGCTCTAAGGAGAAGAAAAAAAATTCTTCCTTGCCTTTTTCCTTATATAAGGTTGCCCTGCCAATATGTAACACTTTTATTTAGACCATTTTACATTCAGTTAAGTGTAGCTGATACTAGTTTGCAGAGTGGTGCAGAATTCCATCCCAAGAGTTCTAAAAGGAAAAGTACTAAAAACCCCAATGAAAATGAATAGCCAAGAGCTTTTGTGCTGACAATATAGGACCACAAGTACTGTCACAGCTGTTACTGAGCTCACTGTTACGCAAAGCTGATCCGCTTTGTTAGTAGAACAGCTAATGGAAATCTGACTTAAGCCAGGAAGTGTAAATTTCATTCTTATTTGGCATGGCAGGGCTATGCCAGAATGAAAGTTCTATTTTCACAAGATAACAACCAATGGGAGTTAAATTTGACATTAGGTGTTTTTCAGTAAGGGAAATTCTTACAAAATTCAGACAACAGCAACCAGAGAGATTATACTAGAAGTGAAGATCTTTCTATTCTGTCTTTTGGTGGACAAGAAATTTGAAATTCAGACCTATCTCTTGTTCCTGATTCCACTGCAGAATCAACTTGTGAACTTGCGTGAAAATAAAAGACAATAAGATTTCATTTCATTCTCTGCCTGAATTAGTCAGCTAAAAATTCATACATAAAACCTATACCTTTTAATTGAGATACAAGCTACTTATCTCAAGAGTTTATAAAGATTTTCTAAGGTTCAGATAGTGAGGGGAATCTATATTATTTATGCAAAGGTGTCATAAAGATTTTCATTATCAAAACTATATATTTTAATTCAGATTTGAATTTGTCTTGGTTTAACTTGGTTTAACTAAGTTGGCTTTCATCATGCTTTTTTTCTTTGCTTTCTGAATGAGTAGTCTAGTATCAGTATCTAGAGATTATATGCAGACTCTGAGAATTTCTCTCTTTCAGAAAAGTATTTACATATCTAGTATGGTCTTTTTTCCTTTTCCATTCTCAAATAATTCTTCTTGTGTTTTGGTAATCCTTTGCAATTTGTCTTTATAATTTTGAAGTAGGAATGTCTGATTTTGATTTTTCTTTGTTAGTTCAGTGACTATTCTGTTTCCAGCTCAACTGCTTGACATTGCCGTCTTTTTTAGCTGCCTTAACCAAAATGTCATGCTATCTACTGTCCCCTCTAACCTGCTAAATTTTAAAGCATGAATGGAATGTTATACTTACTACATGCGTTGGTAGAAAGGACAGCAATGAGCTGATTTTTTTTCTCAGAATTACTTTGCAGCAACTGAGTGTTTTATTCCAACTTGTTATGCCTGTAGAATGTCGTCTTCTTTTGCTTTGATATTAGAGTAGTTTTATAAGGGAGGCATTTCCTCCCTCTAATCCCTGCCATGATGTAAATTCTAATAATCTGCTTGGTTTCTAACAGTCAGAGTAGGGGGGGGATCATCACTGAGCGCAGGGGAATATTTACAGTAAAGTGATATTGAAATTGCTTGCCTTTCTAAGTCACTGAGGGAAGAAGTGATTGGACTCAATGATCTTCAGGGTATTTTCCAACCTAAATGATTTTATAAACACTTAATATATCTTTGATCTGTTTTTCTCTTGCTGCAGCTTTAGTTTGTGGCTTTGCTAGTGTTCCCATTTGCTGATAACAGCAAACAAACAAAAGTAAGCATGACGCACTTCACAGATGTTTTGCTTTGCTCTTGCTGAACATGAATGCCGTGGAACACAGTTCAGAGGTGCCTGAGCTGTAAGAGACAAGCATTCAGCCAGCAGAGTCGATTCCCAAGTAGAAATGTTGATATAAGGATGAAGAGCAAACTAGCTGCACTGGTGTTTTGCTTCATTTCAGCATATTGACCCAATACAGTGCCATGCCCCATATTGCCTCTAATTCTGGAGCTAATACTGTCACAGCAAGCTCAGCTGTCTTTGCACAGTACTGCATGGACTATATTTGTCTCCTGCCCTGTCTCATCAACTAACTTCCATTTAACCTGCCCTTCAACTTGTCCAAGGCTTAATTTCTGAAGTCACTTGTCCAGTCTGCTCAGAGGTTCCCAATGATGTTTCTTACTCCACGTTATAAGTGAAGCCAAAAGTCAAGATCTTGCTTTACTGATTGGTGGAGAAAACTGCTGGAGAGGAAGATCGAATGAAATGTGAGAAATCTGTGACTTCGGTTTATACTTGCTCATAGACATGGAATTGTGTACCTTTAAAAAAATGTACCAAAAGTTAGGCAAGCATGTGCAATATAAAATATTTCCCGTTTCCAGAAGATGAAAAAAAGGAATAGCAATGAAGAAGTAAACATCAATATATGCATGTGTTAAATGTATTAAATGCTTTCATGCAATCAAAAAAAAAAAAAAGCTACCAAGAAATAAGCCATAGTGCTTTGAACAGTCCTTTTATTAACCTTTCCCCAGCAGTGGTGGAAGGAGTGTTTATCTTCAGTTATCTTCAGTTCAGAATATGTCCCAAATTTTATTTTTAATTACATTTTGTAAGGAACCTGTTCTTGATGAGAAAGGGAAAAGAGAAAAAACCTTGTAAAGTTTGGCCAGTTAATTGTTTGTTAGCAATTTAAAAATTATTTTTAATACACAGACACCTTTGAAAAAACTTGCATAATTTTGACTGTGCAGTGGAATCCCATCCAATTTATTGTGTTTGCCAGGATACTGAAGAACTGTCCCATTTTGTGTCTTTGGTACACAGAACAATTGAATAATCATAATGATTTTTAGTTTTGTTATCATTCAATATGCAGCTTTTGACCTTACTTACAACATGTAATTAAGTTCTATGCTCTAAAGAATCAATCTGTGATTTTCCCAAGAGCTGTTTTGCAGCATTCATCAGTGATATCTACATGCTCCAGTAACATTAATTAATTTACCATACCCATATGAGGGGAGATAGCTGCATCCTCCACATTTTCTTAGGGAATCTTTTATTGGAATTAGCAGTACCTTATAATTTCACATCATAGGTCTAGTGGATTTCAGATATAGACATGAATGCTTAACATTTTAACAGATAAGACTCAAAGACATCAAGGTAATCTTCCAGGAAAAGAATAAGACACAATTAAGAAATGCATGTGAAAAATTTGGTTTAGAGTAAGTGAAGCATCATGGTAGAGGTCTAAGGAGTCAGATTAATTCACCGTTATTTTCTCTTCCCCTGTCCTTCTGCCTTGTGCTTCTTCTGCCATTCATCTTCTGTGACAAATAAGATGTATATTCTAAAGATCGTCTTTTGTGACATGGTTGTATTTCATGCACCAAAATTCTCATGATGAGTGTAGGAAATATGAAATATGATGATACAACTGAAAAATGGTATAAAATATAGTGTAATATGTGGTAAAATATATTTTCTAGGTTTTCTAAAAACATCTTTGGCAAGTTTAGATACTCTTGACATACAGTATCATCAATACCTAGTACAGGAATACCTAGTTTCACTAGATTTTTTTCAACTGAAATTTTTCAAGACTCCTTTTCTGGTCAAATTAAGGTGGCATTTTCAAGTAGTATAGCAGAAGTCCCTTTCCTACCAGTAGTGTAGTACCATTGCAAAATTAAGAGTGCTCAGTGAATAAAACTTCTTAGCAGTTGAGATAGCTATATCTACACCTGTATTAAAAACTATACTTATCTAAGTAAAAATGATAAATTGTTTAAATCTTCTTCTCTGAAATGGTTCACATGTGCTGAAATTTCTTGAAATTGTTCTGTACCAACCTAAAGCATGCAATCAGCATGAAATTTTGTGGTATAATCAGCTTTAATTCTGAACTAAATTCTGAAGAATTAAATTAGAAGTACTTTTGAGTGACAAAGCTGGTGAAGGGGCTGGAGAACAGGCCTTATGAGGAATGGCTGAGAGAGCTGGGGTTGTTTAGCCTGGAGAAGAGAAGGCTGAGAGGAGACCTCATTGCTCTCTACAACTACCTGGAAGAAGGTTGTGGAGAGGAGGGAGCTGGCCTCTTCTCCCAAGTGACAGGGGACAGGACGAGAGGGAATGGCCTCAAATTCCTCCAGGGGAGATTTAGGTTAGAGATTAGGAGGAAGTTTTTCACAGAAAGGATCATTGGGCATTGGAATAGGCTGCCCAGGGAGGTGGTTGATTCCCCTTCCCTGGAGGTGTTTAAGGTATGGGTAGACGAGGTCCTGAGGGACATGGTTTAGTGTTTGACAGGAATGGTTGGACTCGATGATCCGATGGGTCTCTTCCAACCTGGTGATTCTATGATACTGAACTTTAAATTTAGAATCTAATTAGCAAATCGCAGCAGATAAGTTCAGACATTCCTAACTATTGAAATGCTGTCTTTCCAGCCTATAATAATCGTTAAATCTATTATGGTCAATGAAGTTGCAGTCAAATGCAATCAAAATCAGACTACACCTGGCATTAGGCAGAGATAATGACAGAGCTCATTGAAAGTCATTGTCACTCTCCCCATAACTAACACAGTCTATTCGGAGCCCATGCTACTGCCCTTAGGAAGTTAACACTTCTGTTCCTAGAAATTCTTAAGCATGGACTCAGTAGGCATTGTGCGTTTTCTTCCCATCAGGATAATTTAAACACAGTAAGAAAAGGCATAGCTGCAAGGTATAAAGGTGATTTACAAATGCTATGGTATTTTAGATGCTCTTATCTAGCAGTTTAACTTGTATCTGCCTCCAGAAATTCAATTTGAAGTAAAAGGAGCAACAAGTAATAGTAGTGAAGTTGGAGGAAGAGCACCTCCAAGTATAGGAAAATATCTCATTTTATACTTTCTTTGTTCTCTTGGGATTTGTGACTATGTTCTTATACCCTGCCTCTCTACTAAATCTCAATTTCTCTCCAGTCTAAGCATGATTCCCACCATTCTACTCAGTCCCTAGGATCTGTCCTCATCCCTATTCCTTTTTATTTTCTCTCTTCTATACTTACTGTTACCAGCAATTTCCCTGGTCTCCCAGGCTTTCCAACAAGCCAGGCAAGGTACGCAGATCCTTATATTTCATGGGATAATTAATCTAGGTCTCCCTCCATTGCAGAGCTGCCAATCATTTTTGATGAACATACAGGAACCGAGATCTGTCTTGCTCCTTCAGATTCTTTGAAGCTGATAAAATGGTTCAAAAACCAGAAAGAAAAACACCAGCATAATGACATGATTCTTATTCCCTGGGTAAATAGAGTTTAACAGAAGAGACCTTTCTTTTTTTTTTTTTTTTTTTTTTGGCGTAATAAACCTGATGAACATAACACAAAGGTGTCTTTTTTGTTTATGTTATTATTTAACAGTTTGACATTGACAAGGAAGCAGGAGAGAGGCAGATTTACCATCGGTACTGTATGGAACGGGCAGCTGTACATTGTGCCCATGTGTTCACCACCGTCTCTCAGATAACAGCTATAGAAGCTGAACATATGCTTAAAAGAAATCCTGGTAAGACTTGAATTGTTTTTTTAATTATCTTTCCTCTGAGTATCTATGTTTCATCAGACTGAATGAAAATAATAGTGATAGGTATAAAACATCAAGAGCAAGGACATATGCTTAGGTATGTCCAGCTACACTACAGAGAATAACCAATTTTCAAAAGAAAAGTCCAGATAATATAACTTGAAACACACTCTAGTAGCATATGAAATCCAGAAGAAATCAAGTTCAGTGCCATTTAATAACTGCTTTCAGTATCGTTTCAGGAGAGCGTGGGTTTAACTTCATGGGTGTTAGGCTTTCTTTGCACACACATTTCAGCTTCAGGAGTTTTATCCATAGCAGGGTTTCCAGTGATAGTAATATATTCAGGTCAACTGATAAAAGCAAAAGCTGGAACTTTTGTAATACATCTCACCAGCTCTTACAGTATAAAGTTTGTTTTCTTATTAGAGATGAGTGATTTATTCTTGTAGAAATACAGCAAAATGTTTAATATCCAAAACATAGTGTTACATCAGTTTTGCCTTCTAGTGCTGATGCTGGTTTTATTTGCATTGAAAGAGACAAGAAGGCAAACCCCAAACTGTAATTCAATGCAGTATATTTCCCTGTATCTCTCACAGCTAGAGTGGCCATGTGGTTGTGGCTATCCTGATCTTAGGATCTAAACATGATAAGTTTCATAGATAGATATATTTTCTTGTAGAAAATTGATTGAGATATGTGCCCAAAATATGTTCTGATGGGAATAAGTACTTTAATAAGATTCATTGAATCTTAGACCACAAATGAATTGTGTAGGAGGCTACTCTTGTACTTAGGAGTCTATTCTCATACTATTTATTCTGTTTGAAGTAGTGAAATTGACATAGACATAGGCTGTTCAGAAAAGTCAGCAATCCTTGAGTAGATCACTAAGCTTGAATTCCACTAAAGAACATGAGTACTGAAATAATTTGTACACTTCTCAGCCTATTAAAAACTGTTAGAAGAGGGGTGCAGAACTGGCACAATTAACTTCTATTTGCATTTGAATTTAACAAAGTTAACTAAAAATAACTAGGGAAGTGGTAAGTAGAGCTATCTCTGGTCCTTCTCATTAATGTTAGATTTGATTTATAACTCAAATAATAAATCTCATCACTTGGAAAATCCCCTTTAAATTCAGTAGATATGATTGCATAGAGAGCTTCTGCACCAGGACAGAGGCTGATTTGCCATTCTAAACCTGGCAGACCGACTGCTTGCATTACATTGATTTCAAATGCTGTAAAGTTTTTTGGCCGATAATTTATCAAATCATATTTGTCAAAAGCATGAGTACCTAAAGTTGAATCTGTTCTCTTTGACATATCATGCAATATTCTGTCAGCAAACATAAGTTATATTCCAGTGATGTGAAAACTACTATGGGATTTCTAATACTTTAATTCAGGTATTAAATATGTGAAATGCCTATTTCTTTAGCAGTAGAGAAGACTTCGAATCAGACTTCCAAGAGATTTAGGTATCGCTTAAGATATGGAATTTGTACCCATATGTATTTGATCAAAATCACAGAAGTAAAGTCTGAAAAAGCATAAGTCAACCCTGAATCTTGATGAGTTGTCAACAGAAAACATTATATGGTTAAATTATTATTTAATCAATGCTAGTGTCTTTCATGTAAATACAGAAGTCAAATCATTCTGATTTGACCTTCTTGAACAATTTTAAAACAAAAATGGCATTAATTCATTAAACAACAAAAATCCCAACACACTTAAAATAGGAGCAAAGCTCTCTTTCATCACTTCTTCCCTAGACCAAGGGCGTATTGCCTCACATATATTCAAAGTATTGTTGTATGTTTATCAGAAATACAGAAATAGATGCTTTGGGCCACCGTGTCTGTTCTATATTTCAAAGGCTTAAATGAGAGATGGATTGAGCCCCAATCCTGATGAAAGGGTAAATGAAGATGCAGTAGAGTCAAAGAACATGGGAATTGGTTATATACAGACTGATACCCAAAACTCCCTGTTAAAGGACTGCAAGAGAGTAGTTGGAACCCAGTTAAGGATTCTTTCTTGGGAAGAGCTTGAATTGGTTGCAGTCTCAAATATGTGTCCTGTGCGAGCCAATTCTTCTGTGCCGAGCAAGGAGCAGATCAAGGGAAGGAGACTATACATTATTGGTAAAGACAAAAAGAAATGGAGTATATTTCTACTCTGTTGATCCCTGACTCATATGAGGACACAAAGGGATTAGTTTGGAGCAACTCCTAGTGTTGGGCAGCAGCAGAACACAAGTTCTCTTGGCAGACCCACCAAGACTCTCTTTTCTTGTCACTGAGAAACAAACCCTAAATACCTAACAAGTATTTCTTAATGAAAGCTGATATTCAGTTTGAAATGTGGTGTTTCAAGATCGATCCATCAAAATTTTTGGTATTGCATGGTGACTAATAAAGGTTATATTTTTATCTACTGCTGTAAACCTAAAGAGTCTCAAAATCATTTACACAATAAAGAGTAATCAGAGACTGCTTGCCTGTCAGGGAAATATATATATACTCCTAAAGCAAACTCTAAATTTCAAAGGAAGTAATTAAAAATGACCATGGCATTTGCATGAAAAATGCCAAGCAAGTATACTGGGCAGCATATGGAGAATCGATTATATTTAAGATCATTTTGATATGTAATCAACCGAAGGAGCCATAGATGTTTTAAAGATGCCTCTCTAACTCTCAGGAAATGAAACAGTTTTATATTAGTTCAGATACTTAATGCTAGGCATACAAACCTCTACTTCTAGACGAAGGGATGGGAAACCATGAATGTCAGACATCCTTGACTGAAAGACCACAACAGAAGTAACATTCAAGTCCTGCATCAGTTGCAAGAAAGAGGCTTTGCTCCCTTCAGTAACTGTGATGTATGGGAGGGAAATTAACTGTGTGCACTGACATCAAAGAAGGTGATGTTTTGTTTGCACAAGTGAAACATGGTAGGGAATGCTATCTTACTGAAGGCCCTTTGGATGATACATAGAACTTTTAAAATTACTGCAGATAATGGTTATGTTTATTAGGCATCCAGTGATGCTTGCCACGAGAACAAGTATGGAACCAGCACCAGTTCACACTCTAACAGTTAGTGCCTCTTTGAAGATTCTTTGTATTTGAAGAATCTCTAATATCGTAGATTAGAAGTCTATCATAGAAGTCTACCAAAGCCAACTGTGTTACTATGAAACGCATCTGCTGAGCAACTGTCTTCTGTTTTCATTTCCATACATGGCTTTCATAAACCAAAGCAAAGGAAAAAATGCAAAGACGATGTCATTCTTTCCATTTACTTCAACAAGACTTAAGGCAAGCCTTTAAATACCTGGTGTGCTATACTAGAAAGGTGAAGAGTGACAGAATTTCAGTGTTGGCTGCAACAAACTATGTCTATCCTTAAAACTCTCTGTATATCCTATAACTCCATCTTAGAAGGTACTGGAAGTGAGCCAATTTTATTTGTAATATGCATTGGAATCTTTGGCAAGAGCAGACATAAAAGTATAACGCGTACTATTCTGTGGCTACTTTAGGAGAAATCCAATAGATGACCTAAAGGTGGAATTTTAATAAAGGTTTTTTATGTTCTCTCTTTTCTGGTAAATCCTCAGAAGCCTTGACAGAACAGACCTCACTTGTAAACAAGTGCAGCAGAGTTTCTGTTTTCAAGATTTTTCCATCTATAATGACAAAGTAGAAAAAAATGATATTGAGAATAAAGGGGTAAAGGGAATATCAAGCAAAACCCATACGGTTAGATGGACATATTGGTTAAGTCTTGACAGATAAAAAGGGTATGGCACAACTTCACTGCTCAACAGGGTCTATCATAATGTTGAGTACAAGTTAAAATGGTACCAAGCTGTTTCAACGGAGTGACACTGGAGTGCCACATGCAATGGTTTTGTTAAGTAAGCTGGTGGAGATCATTGTGTTAGTGCTATTCCCTCCCTGTGAATAATAGAAGTGTATAGCCCGTTCACACAGTGAGCCCTGAAAGGCATATGATTTCTTTCATCAACTATTTATTTGATTCTGAAGATGTCTGCCTCTGTCTTTTCTCTACTTTTCCAGATGTTGTCACCCCAAATGGCTTGAACATTAAGAAATTCTCAGCAATGCATGAGTTTCAGAATTTGCATTCCATGTACAAGGCTAGGATCCAAGAGTTCATTCGAGGTCATTTCTATGGGTAAGCTTTTACTTTACACAAATTAGCAATGGTTGTCCAACACTATATAGAGTAAGAACAAAGCAGGAAGACTAACAAGTGCTTTATAAGGGAGGTGAAATATTACCAACTTATTCAAATGTCTCTCTGGGATTTATTAGTCAGAGGCGAAAGGAAATTTATACATTGATTCTCACTCTGCTTAACACATTGCTGGTCTTGATGTTTTAAGTTATTTATCCAAGATGCAGTTTGTCAGATTAGGATACTAACTTTAGCAGAAAAACCTGATTTCCATTAGTTTCTTGGGATAATAAATTCCACAGAATAGAAAGCTCTTATGTGTTTTGTTTCACTGTATCTCAAGAAATGCTTTGTATGCTCGGGCGACAAAGCTGGTGAAGGGGCTGGAGAACAGGCCCTATGAAGAACGGCTGAGAGAGCTTGGGTTGTTTAGCCTGGAGAAGAGGAGGCTGAGAGGAGACCTCATTGCTCTCTACAACTACCTGAAAGGAGGTTGTAGAGAGGAGGGAGCTGGCCTCTTCTCCCAAGTGACAGGGGACAGGACAAGAGGGAATGGCCTCAAGCTCCGCCAGGGGAGATTTAGGCTAGAGATTAGGAGGAAGTTTTTCCCAGAAAGGGTCATTGGGCATTGGAATAGGCTGCCCAGGGAGGTGGTTGATTCCCCTTCCCTGGAGGTGTTTAAGGCACAGGTAGATGAGGTCCTGAGGGACATGATTTAGTGTTTGATGGGAATGGTTGGGCTTGGTGATCCAATGGGTCTCTTCCAACCTGGTGATTCTATGATTTGACCATTTGCTTTATTTCAGCCACCTTGACTTTAGTCTTGAGAAGACCTTATTTTTCTTCATTGCTGGCAGATATGAATTTTCCAACAAAGGAGCTGATATGTTTCTAGAAGCCTTATCAAGATTAAACTTTTTGCTGAGGGTAAGCAAACTTCTGAGAATGTAGATAGCATAGAACTTCTGCTGAAACGTGCCTTACTATGGAAGTCACCTGCAAGGATTTCCATGCCTTACTATGGTTGATAGGAAAATAATTATGAGTTATTCAGGGTTTCCATAAAATGATATCCCTAAATAATCAGAGTATATAAGAATCTCAGGCTGCTTAGAAATAATTGGTTACATAGTTCAAGAAGTTAATCTATGGTTACTTCCCTTGCTTTTAGAGAAAAATACTGAAAATATGATTCAAGAATTTACCTTGAAGGTTTGCATATTAGAAGGTAAATAAAAATAATCCTTTAATGATGCAATTAAAAATAACCCTTTAAGAAAATTACTTAATTTTAAAATACCTGATCATGATCTTTTAAATCTTTGAATATTGTTGTCACATTGGATTAGAATCGTGCACTAAAATTTACAGTATGTCAGTGGCCTGATCAATAAGCATGGGGAAGCCACTACTCACTCTCTGTGATTCTGTTTCCTCTGGTAAAAATGAGTTCAATATTACTTCAATGTAGGTAAGATCTAGGCCTTGTCATGAAGAAATAGCAAAGCACTTACCATCTACAAATGAAGTAATTGAAAAGGTTTTCAGATGTGTCCCAAAGACAGATGCATTTAAAATAAACAAATTAAAAATAATACTAATCAGTTTTCAGTCATCTAGCAAGGATGAGTTGGCTGTAGTCCCAGACTTTCTGTTTTGCACTCCATCATTTAAATGACATGGAAAATCTAGATAAAAAACTCAATACTGTATTGTCAGGAGGGGCAAAAAAAAGGTTAATTTTGAAGCCCCAAGTACGCTTATTCTACTGCCATCTTCTTTTAACACACTCTTAGAACCTGTGAACTTTCTGGAAATATTTAATCCATTCACTCATACAACAGGTCACCTCACATAACTTAAGTGTTTCTTCTATAGCTTTGCCAGAAAATTGACTGTCATTTGGCAGTGCTGTGCAACATGAGCTACCTATTGATGACATTTGCAAAGTTACTAACCATAAATGCTGCCAGAGTGGAAAGTGCTATGTGCTAAGAGGGAAAGAATTGCTTGAGCAATGATTGCAGCAATCTCTTATTGTATCTAATGGTTTGTATGACATAAATGACTCAGGCTAGTTTTTGCTTCTCCCACGAGATGAGCCTAGCTTTATTACATTACTGTTCCGACATGCATGTCAGGACTGGATTAGCCATTCAAAGAACATTTGCTCTGCTAATCATTTCAAGAGGTAATTCCATTGGGAACAGCGCAATACCTGTACTACCTGTGAATCTGGGAATGAAGGTGGCTCTTAAACAAGTCCCAGTGGTGTCCCTGACCATGAACAGCAGTGGATGGAGTGATTTTATTTTATAGAGTACTTTTACTTTGCTACTTACTAATATGTTAGAAATAAAATATAATGTTGGGACAGACTGTTCATGTACAGTGAGATCACAGCATGATGGACTTTGAACCTGCCTCAAAGAGAAGGAAGGGAAGAACCTTAAAATGATAAAAATGATAAATGACTCCCATAGGTTATTTTATACTATATATTTCCCTGTATTTCAGTCTGGGAGAAGTCAGGCTAATAGCATGATTGTGTGTCTAAAGTCTAAATGGAGGAGTGTGTCTAAATGGAGGCAATTGAAAAGAATTTAATTCTTACAGCTCTGAACAGAGTTTGCCCCTAGGTTTTCTTTAAACAGTTACTGACAGGAGTATATTCTTCTCCATGTGAGGAATCTCTCAGGGACCTGGTATTCTGAATCTTGTCAGTGCACAGGAAAATACAGCAAGTAAAACCATCTATAAGTAAAGCATCAGATTTTACAGAAAATGCTTTTTGCCTTTGCAGTAGTTGGCTGTGAGAGAAAAGCAGTTACTTGCAGCTTCTTATGTCTGGCAGGTTCTTTGCTGGGGTTCAGGTAGACAGTGGTCGTGATCATACCTCTCTCTACCCAAACTTCTGGGGCATTGTTGCTGTAGAAAGTAGTTCTCCTTGCTACTGCAGGAGATCCTTCACACCATACCTAGGCATACCCCAGCAAGTAAACTAATTGCACACATTTTTGAGCTAACAAAATTTGTGTCAGGTGAGAAAATGTGTGTAGGATTTTTATTTTTTTCAGTTTATGTTCACATCTCAAGCCATGGTCTCTAAACTGTGACAAGTCAGGACGATCTCAGTTTCCCAAACTGGAATTAGGTGACATCTATTTACCTCTATCTATCCTCAGCTATTTCTCTGAATTGACCAAAACTTCATAGTTGTAGGGAGAGGCATAAGCTCAGAGCCTTCCTTGACAGGCAGCCAAAGTGCAATGGTTTTTCCTGTGACTAATTCTTATGGTTAAGGTTGTCTGGGATACCTTGTAATGAGATTTATTTTTCTTCTTCATCTCCTGTTCATGTAGGTTCATAAGACTGATATTACGGTAGTTGTGTTCTTCATCATGCCAGCAAAAACAAACAATTTCAATGTGGAAACCCTAAAAGGACAAGCAGTTCGGAAGCAGCTCTGGTAATTGTTGTTTTCACTGAGGACCTTGTACAGTGAAATGAGGAGACGTGCAAAAGTTTCTGATGAAGAATAGTACTTTCTTTTTTTCTTTGCTAAAATCAAGGGTTATGCAGAACTGGAATGTATTTATGGGGATGAAAGAAGAGGGAATGACAAATAAGGGCAAATATTTATCTTTTTTTTGTTCTAGGTTAATTTTAGTTAACTTACTTGCCATTCTTTGTAACAAGTTAACCAATAATACTTGTTTGCAGTGACAAAGTCAAAGGGTTTAGAAAATACAGTGTCCTGGAAGTCTTCTGACTATTTCTAGTACTCTCTTTAGACATGCCATTGAGCTTCCATAAAATAAGGACCAACTGTTAATTTGTTAGAGTGAGTTCCTCTGTCACCAATGGCAAAAAAAAAAATCAGATATACTTCCTCTTTTGTTTAGAAATATGGAAATTGTACTGTCTAATCTAGTGGAATAACAGTTGATAACACTTGTGTGTAATTTTCTATATAACCTACAATAAGCAATGGCCAAGCACAGGAACTTACAATTATGAGGGAAAGTTGTTACAGCCCTTCTCAGTCTGACAGTTTTCGTTTTACAATTTTCCAAACAAAAAAAGCAAGACGGGGGCTAACTTAACTTTCATCTCACTTTAGCTGCAATGTGATTCCATGTAGGAAAAGACACGTATTGTAAGGTACTTCTAAACCAGAGACGTGGCAAAACTGAAGGTTCAAAATCATAAAGAAAGTCAATGATGGGTTATGAAGGAAGAATTTTGTTTAAAAAAAGGGGAAAATGCCATTTCATCCAATTTATTTGCAGTTTAATCATCTAAGCTGGGAAATGGTAATGTGCACTTTCTTAAGTTGCTAGAGCAGGTAAACTGCTGAAGGAAGTTGATCTTAAAGCTGAGTAACTAAAATGCACAAGGTTTAACTTCTGGTTTTATACCTATGTCTCACTGTGTTTAACCTCTTTCTGATGCCAGTTCTATATTTATAAAATGTCAGAAATCCAAATTACTTAGAGATGTGTAGATGAAAGACACTGTATAAGAGAAGGAAACTATTTCTCTTGTTATCTCATTAACTGCCTCAGACATATGATCTTTGTCTCATTTTCTGGATATCAGCAATCAAGTTGGAGTCTTTGATTAACAGATGCTAAGCCTGAACAAAAATAATGACACAAATAATTTAACAAGTGTCATTGAAATAATTTAGCTTTTGTCTAATCTGGAAGAGAAGATAGATATGAGAAGTCTATCTACTCTCTAGACTATCTCTGGAGTCATCACACAGCAACTTCTTGGGACTTATAAGAAACATTCTACGCATTTACCACTCTGGAACCAGGTACCACAAATGTAGAGGTTGGAATTAATTGTCCAACTCTGGCTTCTTAAAAGTAATGCACATGAGCCACCTTCACTGTAAGTGGAGAGTGATGGCTCTCTCCAAATATGGTTTCATCCTATACCACTTCAGGAAGTGTCTAAGATGAGTGAAGGGAATCGTCCTCTGAAATGGACTGTCAACCTCTGCAGTGTGTGGAAGATCTGTGCAACTCGCTTAAGCTGTAGGTGACTAAACAGGGGTAATGTAGCCAAAGTTCTTAATGTGAATTCTGTATGCAAAAACTGTAGGAAAATAATGTGAGCGCAGCAAGAAACCACCATGCTTGCAACAAGTGCTTTTGGCCTCTGCTTTCTCTTTGACATAATGTCAAATGTATGTAATATTTGAATATAATACAACAGGTACATATTAAAAAAATAATATTCCAATAATATGCCATATTCTAATATAGATATTAGAAAAGTTTAAATTAAATGAAATATGCAAGAGTTTTCCCGTATTGTATCTCCACTATATGGTTATTTTTCTGCTGTTCAGTATTGCAGGCACAATAGTAACAGTAAATGTAAGCCTAAAGATGTGAAATCATGCAAAAAATGCTGTTTCTAGATATTCTTCCCACTGTGCTCTGTGAAAAGCAAAAGACCCTCTACATCATCATATGCAGTGTTATCATGGTCATGATCTGGAGCTCTTGGATAAAACCTCTTTACACAAGTATTACATAATAGCATTAGATGATTTTAAAGATGTCAAAGAAATTAAATACAAGAAGTGCTTTGCACTTATAAAGGAATAGACAATGGCTGATCTGGTATATAAAATCCCTTGTTTCCTCTGTTTCTGCAAAAGTGATCTAACCTGTCTGGGGTAAGTTTTGGATATTGTTCATACCACAAGTCTATGAACTATAATTATGAGGGGACTAGTTTGCTGGGATTTTGATCAATTTGGTTTGACATTTAGCTGTTTTACAACTCATCCAAACTTAAATCATCCTGTATTGTGTTGATGTGAGTTGAGAGAGAGCAACTAAAAACTATATAGATTCTCAGCTTGGTAAAGTTTAGGATTTGATTTAATGAGTTTTCTCTTAGTCCAAAGTATAATTCTTAGAAATCAGAAAGGCAGGAAAAGTTCCATGAAGCAGATGTTTTACTCAAATTGAGTGCATTCTCTATTTTGACAACAGCACTTTCAGGTGTATTTTCAAGTTATTTTGACTAGAGGCAGGATAATATAAATGGTTCTTTGCAACTCTAGTTGTTCACTGTAGTTCTTTCTTAGCTAAAATATAACATTTGTCTGCACAGGCTTTATTTTTATCTTAAAACATAGTCTGAGCTTTCCAGGAAGTCTTTTTGTTTGCAAAGTAATTTATGGCAAAATATCTTTCTGTATAATACTTGTTTTCAAAAGTATTTTAGTTAGGAAATAGGGCAGAAAGTACAGGGAGAGGCTTACTTTAAAATCCCTGATTGTTTAATTCTTTTATCTTACATCTTTTGACTAGGTCAAGTTAAATTGGAGACCTTTTGGTCTTGGCAAGTGTCCAATGGTAATGATCATATTTCTCTACATAGAGTCAGTGCTCCTTTTTTATAGCCGAGATGAAAGTGTGGTCTACTGATCAGAGCGAAATAATAGAAGTAATCACTGGTGAGGTCTGTTCCTGGCTTTCACAGTACATTCATTTTTGGGTGCAGGTCAAATCCTCAATCATGTTGAAATCCGTCAGTTGGCTGCAGGCTGCATATGAGAACTTTGAGAATCAGACCTCTGCCTGCTGCTGTGTTCTTGATTCCATCAGTGTACATGAAAGTACAATTTAATTTCCAATAGCAGAAATCTCTTTTATTCTATCTTTGTCTTGGCTTCTCCTGTTTCACATGTATTTATTTATTTTCCTAGGGACACTGCACAATCTGTGAAAGAAAAGTTTGGAAAGAAACTCTACAATGCCCTGCTAAAGTGAGTGTGTAGGTTATTTTGCTCTGCCTTGCAGAGCCACATATTCATCAGGCTTACCTGTGGCGTTTCTGTGATTCTACTCTTTGTGTAAGTAATTTTGACATACATAGGAAGGGCACAGAGGAAGGATATGGGATCTTCTGTTCCATATGCAGGTTACTTGTTCAATAGGCAAATCACAGAGGAAAAAATTAAAGGTACTAGCACTCAGTTGTGGAAAGAGTCATAAGAGATATGGGGGATGTCTAACACAAAGGCTTATTCACCGCAAAAATGAGCTACCTCAGCCTAGAAAAACACCAGAAACAAATACATATTAGTGCCTTAGTCATAGCCTCTCAAAAGCTGTTGAAAGTGAATGACCCAAAGCAGAGATGAGATGACTTCAGCAAGAACAATGTGTGTCTGAAAAACAGAAAAAAAATAATTCTTTAGCTTTTCTGGAAGCTAATTGGAAGGTCAGCAAGTGTATGGTAGAACAAAGTGTAGGGGGATATAGAAGGGCCATGAAGACAAAGGAAGGAGTATTGTTGACATCAGCAGACTTCAGATCATACCTTGCTTGCCATTTCTTCTTTTTCTTTATACAACTGATAATAAACCATTTGGTGAAACAGACTCTTTTGCCTCTGCAGAGGAGAAATTCCAGACTTGAACAAGATCCTTGACCGAGATGATATAACCATTATGAAAAGAGCCATCTTTTCAACTCAGGTCAGAAAATGTATTATTTACACAAGCATCTATTATAAATGTCAATAGGGGTACATGACTATATACAAGGATTGTGTATGACATACAGTGATATGTATGCTTTGAAAAAGAAGTTTTCAGCAAATATATTTCTCATTGGTAATATTTAAAGATCAGCTGTGATTGTTTTTAATGAGAATATGACCCAAACTAATTCTTTTGGGAAATCCATGGATGTTCCTCTAGTCACATGTAGGACACCAAAATTCCGATTTTTTTCTTCTGCTTGAAGTGTGAACTTCGCATTGTTCCTGAAGCATGGATTCTTCTATTTTTATTAAATATGTAAAATAAGTCTCCTAAGAAGACATAAAGAATTGACTAAAACCCCTTAAAGTTAAATGTTAGTGTTTTCTAAAAGTTAGTACAAGTACGTTTATTTTGAGGTAAATGAAACAACTGCTGTGACAGATTTTATGGTCTAATTTTGAACTTAGTTGTATAGAAGATAACATTCTATGACTATTACTTTCCTTTCTTACCTTAGGGTAAAAATAACTATCTACATCGATGACAAAATCTCCTACCATCTTCCACTAACCTTAGAAAATAGTCAGAGAGCTCTTTGTCAACCATTTTTGCTGGCTTAAAGATTCCCTTTTCTCTCTTTAGCGACACTGTCTGCCTCCAGTGACCACCCACAACATGATTGATGATGGCAATGATCCAATCCTCAATACCATCCGACGCATAGGCCTTTTCAATAACCGGACAGACAGAGTGAAGGTACATTTTGTCATTTCCTTTTAGATATGAAATGGAAATTCTTCAACAGTCTCAGTTAGAAACATTAGTGTTGGGAGTGCAGTCATATTCTTAACAGGCAGTATTATACTCATAGAGTACTTATTCCCTCTTCCTCCCTTTACCGCATTACAGCTAGTCACTTCACAGATATCCCCAGTTGCTGTTTAACCAAGTTAATTTCAAATTAGATATCTGATGTTAGGAACTGTTTTAATTTCTGTCTCATGTACGCAGTCATAGAATCATAGAATGGTTTGGACTGGAAGGAACCTTGAAGATAACCTAGCTCCACCCCTACTGCCACAGGCAGGGACACCTACCACTAGATCAGGTTGCTCGAAGCCTTAATCAGCCTGATCTTGAACACCTCCAGGATTGAGGTATCCACAGCTTCTCTGGGCAACCTCTTCCAGTGCCTCACCACCCTCACAGTAAAAGCTTTCTTCCTAACATGAATATGAATTAGAAGGAATTTTTTTTTTTCTGTGAAGGCAGTGAGGCACTGTAATGTGTTGCCCAGAAAAATTGTGGATGAGAAACAGGTTGTTTTCACTTTGGTATGAAACTCTGCAATAGATTCATTTGCTTACAACAGGAGATCCAGAGTTCAAGCACAGACATTTCTGGAGTATTGACTCATATCTTAAGAACAGTGCCCACTCAGCATTTGCTGTAGAAGTTAACCATGGCTTTGATGCTGAGCAGAAATACTTCCAGTTCATGCTGTGCTCATGTTTACATTAGCTGTTGAAGCTAAATGCAGGTAAATAAATCTTCTCCTTACTTCCTTGTCTGTATCAACAGAAAACAGAGATGACCAGCTCATACTTTCACAAGTCTGCCAACGCTTCTTTCTGGTCTGGCAACCTCTGGCATTCTCTCTGTTGACTATGACTGCTTCATTGTGTACCTATTCAAAGTAGAACCCAAAACTGCAAATAATTTCTCTTCCAAACCTACTTTTCAAAGTCAGATCCAAAGTGCCTCTGACAATGACGTATCACTTGTTCCCAGAGTTTTGGCTTTTAAACCCGTGACAATCACTGAGCAAATATTTTCCTCAAATTCCTAGCTGCTTCTTCTTAGCTTAACTTATTCTCTGCTACCCATGAGTCTCCAATGAGCTCTGGGAGCATAATATGGTAAATATATAGTACATATAACAAAAGAAGGGTGGAAAGATGCACTGTATATAAATGTAATAAAAAAAATCCCTAGGGCTACTATTCAAAGTCATTAGAAAGCAGGTAGCATATAACGCTGCAGATACCTTTTCCTACCTCTCAGATTTGACTGGGTATAGGGCAAGTTTTTATGAAACTGTCCTCACCACTGGAAAATTACCTGCTGCATCAGCAGACTTAATACTGAATGTGATGGACAAAAATTCTGTAAACTTCAAAGGGGAAATCATTTTGAGAGATGTGTGACATCCGTACAGATGGAGTTAGCATGTGAAAAGTAGCCTCAGCAATGCCAGTGGAAAAATCTTGTTTTATTCACTGGGATCAAATAAGCTTGTATAATGAGTTTACAACCCATTTACTTGTTGAACACATTCATGCGGTACTTTATTCAAGTGAGTAGCATGACTGTATTAGTAAGAAGGGATAAAAGAGTATATTTGACATGGAATAATGGTTGCAGTATGTTTATGTGGAGAAAAACCCCAGAGAAGCTTAAAACCTTCCCTCACGCTTCTTCTTCACAAAGATGACTGGACAGTGTACACAAGGCACTTCTCTACTTAGCAGTGGAATATGGGGCAGTGACCCCAAACTCTGCAGAGTCACACAGATAAATAAGCTTGGGTCCTGAAAGCAGGACGTTAGCCTAAGTTAATAAGCTTTGTCTTTCAGCAAGATTAGCCTATGCACAGGATTGTGACGCTGGGGCTATAGTATGTCTGGTTTCAAAATTGTCTCAGTTCTTGAGAGATCCATTGAGTACCATAAGCATTCCTATGTTTCAGTTGGATGCTGTGAAGTGCAGAAGTCACTCCTGAGGCCTCCTCTAGAGCAAGGCATCCCACTACTACGATCCTTGATGCAATAGACTAAGAGAACTAATTTAGTATTGCTAAATGCAATGCCTTCGGCATGATTCTCAGTGCACATGATCTTCTTTGGTCAACAAGGACAAGGATGAAGAAACAGGGTTCTTTATCAGTACTGTTTCAAGGACAAGACTGTACATGGACAGAATACATTTTAGTGTGGGAATTTAATTAGATTAGAGATGGTCAAAGGAGGTGTTGTCTAAATACTTAAGAAAAGATCAGAGTGAAGAAATTGCTTATGCTTATTGAGAATTAAAATGTATCAATGATGGTTTCCTTTCACCTCTAATGTAAGTTTTGATTATCCAGGTAATCGTACATCCAGAGTTTCTTTCTTCGACGAGCCCATTGCTGCCTTTGGACTATGAGGAGTTTGTTAGAGGATGCCACCTCGGTGTATTTCCATCATACTATGAACCCTGGGGTTACACTCCAGGTAGGCAATCTGTACACTTAGCTAGTATTGAAAGATGAATACTCATTCTGTTGATGCAGTATAGCTTTGCAGCCAGTTTCTTCTGGAGTGCTGAAAAACTCTTTTGGCTCTGTTTCCACTGCAGTACAAGGGTCTTACCACTGGCAAAACTTGGAGGCCAGGTGGTATAAAATGGCATCTACTGACTGACAACTACTCACATTTGTTCCTGTGCTGGACCCTTTCCCATAGCAGCATGTAATCTTTTGATTTTCTGTGGCTTTAGAACAAATAAAAATAATTTTTAGAACTTAATCTTAACTTGATTCAAGGATTTAGAATAAAGATTTTTAAGAATGTACATATCAAAAAATTAGAATGAGAAATCTGATATGACCAGCTGATGTACTTCAGTGGATTTCATTTGAGAAATGAGTTAATTCTGATACAATTGTGTAACACCATATTTAGGATATTTAGTGGTAGAAAATGCAGTAGTTAAGAGAAAACTAAGAGGGCACCTTGTCAATGGTTATAAATATCTAAGGTGCAGATGTCAAGAGGATGTAGCCATAATCTTCATAATAACAGGAAGAAGGGCAACAGGAGCAAACTGGAACATAGCAAGTTCCACCTTAACATAAGGAAAAGCTTTACTATGAGAGTGACAGAGCACTGACACAGGCTGCCCAGGGAGGTTGTGAAGCCTCCTTCTCTGGAGGTATTCAAAAGCCCCCTGGACACATTCCTGTGTAACCTGCCATAGGCAAACTTTCTTTAGCAGGGAGATTGGACTTCATGATCTCCAGAGGTCCCTTCCAACTCTGACTATTCTGTGTTTCTGTGAATCTCAAAGAATTAAATGGAAATTTCTAGAGATATAGAGAACATGTAGTTTCTGACATTAAAATATCAGCCCAGATTTGAAAAAGTTCTTAACACCCAATGAAATCAGTGCAAGCTATGAACTTGAATACCTACGAAGATAAGAACCTAGGCATCTAGGTTTTTTATGTCCTCCAAAATACATTCTGTAGTGTTGATATACATCTGAAAGTTGGGGTGCCTCCCTGAAAGTAATTTGTTGTGAATCAGAATAGAGAATTTACAAACTTAGACATTCTTTAGAACTATTCCTCTCCCAGTAAAAGTTGTGCTCGATTCCAAGTAAGACAACTGTCTTGCATTCCAGCAATTTCTCTTCCTGTTATGATCTCAGCTAGGTTATAAAGAAAGTATGACAGCCACAGATGATTTTGAAGTGAACATTAAAGTAAACCTGGGTAGAAATTTAGACTGGTATTTAGCAGTTTTGAGGAAAGCTGTGATTTACACTAGTTAAAAAGGTAATTTATCTTTCCATTAATAGTTCAGAAATCACTCTCTTTGTTGATACCCATTTAATTCTCCCAGAAACAAAAAGTGACCTTTTTTTCTTTTTAAGGGAGGCTTGTAGCTCTGTTTTATAGATGCTGGTTTTATTATCATATTAGCAACAGCAATGTAGATGGTTTTCAGCACTTCAAAGACTAGAGTATTTATTTTATTTGCATGCTGTCTTAGGCTTAAGACAAAATCTCTTTGAGCCTTAAGTAGTTATCTTCACTCACAGCAATGACAGAAATAAGTACAGTAGATGCAACCATTTTCTAATTTTATGAAACTATATCCATATATGCTTTGAATGCTGTCTGGAGTTAACAATGATGTTTGTTGGTTTTTTTCCTTGCTATAGTGACCATAAACGTCAAAACACAAAGTCTAACATGCTGTTGCACTTAAGAGATTCAGTTTTGTAAACAGTTGTGAACAATTAATGAATAGATGTGTACAACATGATTCAGTTTAAAATCCAATCAAATAGGGCAGACCATATATTCAGATTCTCTGCTTCAACACTGGTCTCCTAGAAAGTATTCAGTTAAAAATTTCTCTTTAAAATATTGTTTTCTTTCTTTCTTTTATCTTTTTCTCCAAATCCACAACACAGCATAATAGTTTTCACTGGACAATTCCAGAGCAGATCTGGTGTTACCAAACCTTCATAGAATCATAGAATCATCAGATTGGAAGAGACCCACCGGATTATCAAGTCCAGCCATTAATGATGTGAGCCAGACTAAAACAATACCTAGATTTGGAGAAAATTCCTTGCTCCATCATAACCCCTGAAGCTGAGTCAGACATCAGGTTGTGCTGAGGAGGGACACCCCCAGCACTATGTTCACCCTCAGACCTTCTGTCTGCCTTTTTTTTTTTTGCTTTTTCTCTCAAGGTGAAACCAGTTGAACTATATAGCTCTGTAAAGTCTTTTATCTGTTTCTTTTGACAGCTGAATGTACTGTGATGGGCATTCCCAGTGTGACCACAAACCTTTCTGGATTCGGCTGTTTCATGCAAGAACATGTTGCTGACCCAGCGGCTTATGGTAAAATTCTTAACACCATATCAAAATACTGCCTCTGAGTTAGGAATGCTAAAAACATAGCAAGGATACTGTGACTCCTTAATTTTGTGCTTTCATTAGTGCAATGGAGTTCATTTGGGGAATATATTCAGAGCTCAGGATAACTTACTGTGTTGAACAAGCCATTCAGACTCTCAGATTTATCCAAATCCTCCCCTGGTTCTCTCTCTTTTGTGTCTCTTTTACCTTTTGATTGTTTTATCCTTCCCAACTGAGCACTCTTCATGCCTAATCTGGAGTCTCCCAGCACTTCACTTTAATGCCTCTGGCTACAGCCTAACTCTTTGAGCCCTACAAAAGAAAAGTGAAAATCTGCTTCTCTTCAAATAGTCCAATAAAGATGTACTGGAACCTCAAGGCTGGTGAAACTTACCCACACCAAACAAAGAGTAAATTATTATATATACAGTTAAAAAAAAAAAGTGAAAAAGAACTTTAAAGTAATAAATACAAATAAGAATCTGCTCATAAAGGTTTAGAAATGGTTCATAATTGGAGCGTGGTAAGGTGAGTAGCCAGCTCCTGGTGTGTGTGAAGACAGTATTGAAAATGTGCCCAAACTAGGGCCTCTTTCTAAGTAACTTTGCTTGTCTGCACAATTAGGCAATGACAGCTCTGCAGTGGTACCAACTATGCCCTGACCTAGGGGCTGAGGTAGAGCCAGTTGCAGCTACACTTGCCCAGGTACACGTCTTTGAGAGTCTTCAGACAGGTCATAGACCAAAAGCACGGGTCCCTTCTTGGCCAAAACATACTTGTGAGTGCTAACGTAATTTACTGCTCCCTCCTAGGGGACACCAGGTAGTTGTTCATATCTCTTGTCAATTCAGATAGCTAAGGTCTAGTATATTCTTCTTCCCATCACCCTGGTGTAAGGAATAAAGGACTACAACGAACTACAAAGAGGCAAAGTTTACCTAGGCCCTCTCTCTACCAGGTTTGTATAATTCACCAACTAATGTATGTGAGTGGCTGTCTCTATGGAAACACTTCTATTTCTTTAGCAAGCACAGCCTCTCTCCTACAGACTGTTTCTAATCATCCACACATCCAAATTCTACTCCAGACTAGGAAAGAACTATTTTTTTTTAATCAGTCAGTATTTTAAAAGTTAAGGGGCATAATAATGATATATCTTTATCCAGAAGCTCTTGAATCCTTTTGAACTTACTTGCATAGCAACAGTAATGCTTCTGAGTTTTGAATAATTTTCTGAATTACAGCCTGAGAGGTAAAGAAAATTAAAATAAAAAAATATGTATTTCTCTGTATTTTATTCTGTCAGAATAGTAACACTTGTTCCAGTTATAGTTTCTTCTAATATTAAAAAGGACATATAATATATGTAATGTTTGTAAGACTATATGACAAAAGGTAGAAAGGAAATGTAAGAAGCCAGATCTCATTTTTTTCAGTTCCACTCACCTTCACCCTTTTTTTCTCTTTAAGGCATCTACATAGTTGACAGGAGGTTCCGCTCACCTGATGAATCATGCAACCAGCTGACTCAGTTCCTCTATGGATTTTGTCAGCAGTCCCGTCGCCAGAGGATAATCCAAAGAAACCGAACTGAGAGGCTCTCAGATCTGTTAGACTGGAGATACCTAGGCAGGGTGTGTGAAACTATGTAATAGAGGTATTAAAGATTCCAGACACTTAGGTCTAACTAGCAATTTCTGCATCATGCTACAATGCAAGGAGATAGTCTTGTTCTGAAAAGTACCTCTCAAAGGTGCTAAAGACAAAGCCTCCCTTTAGACTGCAATGCAATGCTTCCCTTCTCCAGGGGTAAAGACAGTCATGACTTAACTGTATAGGTTAGAAGAGAAGGCAGTCACACTGAGGTCTTTGTATTCCTTGTGCTAAAGACAGTGTAATAAGCTTGTGTCTCTGACAACACTGGCAACCCTACACTAAGTAGCACTTGTGCTCCAAAGCCATCTGGACTCCTTCAAAAGTTTTAAATGTTTTTTTCTAAATTGCTGGTGGGCCTTCTGGCACCTCAATAGTCCTAAAACAACTCTGTGCCTTAAGGGCAAGAAAGTGTTTTTAATTTGACACAGGAAATGCTGCAGTACGACCTATTAAGAAAACAGTAGCAAAGCAGTATTCTCGAATCCACAGGAGCAAGTGGATGCACATGTATCAGTTTTCTACCTGTTTTGGACCTTGTCCTGCTCCAATATCTGTGTCAGAACCTTTCTGTTAATATAAGACCCTAGCATAACAAGAAGCTATTTTTAATAGTCATGTGATGGAGACTAGTTAATATGGTAAATCTATAAAATTTTTTTGCAGAATTCTCATATACCAGGCCTCGGTAAAGTCATAAATGTTACTTCTCTGAAACTGTTACACATGCTTGCTATGCCAGGATGGTTCCAAAGTTTATTCATCTACACATGACCACTTAAAGATGTAAATCTTCCTGGTGAAAAAAGAGACAGTTCTGTCTTGAGGGATAAAATAATACCTATCGGTCAATAAGAACTACACAGACTGAGACAAGTGCTGGTTTCCTTCTTGGTACATCTTAGCCTAACTGAAACTTTATTCAGCTTCTGTTCCAGACTCTGCTACAGTGTGACTCTGACATGAATGGCTCACTACTTGACACAGCAATTTGTTCATTACAACCAGCAATATCAATTGGATCCGCCTTAGCTGAAAACATTCAGGCTTTGTTCAGAATAATTTTTTAAAAGATAACAATTTTATGTTTTCTTTCAATTTCCTGCTTAAATTTACCCAAGACTTCCTTGTCTAGTAAAGGCTTCTCTTTTATGTTGCAGTATTACATGCATGCCAGACACTTGGCCCTCAGCAGAACATTCCCGGATAAATTTGAGATGGAACCAAGTGCTCCACCAAAGGTAAAGCCTGAGTTTTGGAAATTAATTCATCTGCATTTTTGCTACTTTACGAGAGAGAGAGAAGGGTATGTATTTGACAGAAAGAGAGTAAGTCTTGCTTTAACTGAAGGGAAGTGGGAACGCATAATTAAAAGTTTAGCAAGTTATAGAACCAGGCTTCACTTGAGAACTGTAATGGTATCAGATGCAGACACTTGAGGGTACCAGGTGCAATGCAAGTGCAGTTCTTCAGGTGATTTAGAGTGACCTAGATGGGGCTATGCCAGTTCAGAACAGATGAGGAACTGGCCCTTGAAATTCCTATTAGAAGATGGCAGCTTCTAGTTTTGCTACTAACAAGTGCTGTAGAGATGTTCTGCACAAACCAAACAGAAGGGAAACTGAGAAAGGAAGTTCTAGGGAAAGTGAGACAAAATATTGTCTTCATATAAACATCGTATGTGAGGAGGAGGATGTGACTGGAACTGCAAGGGGTCAGGTCGAAGGCACACTTTCAGAAAGTTCTTTCATAGTGCATATTAGCACTGCTTTGAGGAGGGAGGCTGGTCAGATCCAATGTAAAAATCGTGTTATTTGAAACCAAACCTCCAGACACCGCCAGACAGCAGCTCTTTTTATTTTTTAATTAGAAGGAGAAATGAGGCTCAGGTCAGCTCCCTCCCCCCATACTCATTTTTGGTTTTGCAGATATTGACGTTATAACCAGAAAACTGTTTTAAACTACAAGCTGAATTCTGAATTTCCATAAGCATATTCTGATTACAGAATACAGAATAATATTGTGTTATGTCGATGGTTTCAAACCTCAGGAAAGACAGTCATATTTTGCAATGCATATTTTGTATTTTTTATGGCACAGGCTAAAGATCATTACCATACAAGTATATACTTACTGGTAGAGAAGTACTGAGGGAATCTAGATTCAAATGAGTTTAATTTTAGAATGTAGAGCAGGTCTAGCTTACATTCCATCACTGGTTTCCTTTGAGGTGTGGATAGCTTTGAGTTGCTGTATACAACCAATTGAGGAACACTGAGATAATACATACAACTTACTTCTCTCTCTGCCAGACGGAAGGCTTCAGGTATCCCAGGCCTTCATCAGTGCCACCATCACCTTCTGTCTCTCAGCATTCCAGCCCTCACCATAGTGAAGGTGAAGATGAAGATGAGGATGAAAGATACGATGAGGATGAGGAAGCTGAAAGGGACAGGCAAAACATCAAGTCTCCTTTTTCCCTTGGAGTATTGCCGCAAGGAAAAAAGAAGCAGCATGGAGAATACAGGAACTGAATTTGTTGCTCTCAGTCTGGCAGGATCTCTCCATTCATTCAACAGTTTCTCCTGTAGCCTTGGCAAGCTTTGTGTTAAGGACAGTCTGATATAATTAGGGGAATCTTAAATGTTACTTGAGCTACACTGTTGGAAAGCTTAATATTATTTCACCTTGAAAGTAGTTTAAATGACAATTCTTCTGTGCCCCTTTGAGGTAGAAGAGATTTCTCAAGCTTAATAAACCTAGAGAATGCGACAATCCCCTCAGGAGCTTATACAAACTGCTGATCATACCTTTGTCTACATAATCATCTATATTAATCATAGTTGATGCTGATAGTTCCATTATGGAAGTCCCAAATGTATTCCCATTTCATTTATGTTCTCCCTATTCCTCTCCTGAACTAATATAAACTGTAAGACGGGACTCAAAAAAAAAGTTACAGAAAGAATTGTTACACTGGGAAGTCTTTGGCAGCATTAAAAAAAGATACACTGAAATGATCTTCCTTTTCCTTATGGTGTTTAGTGTAAGCTTACATAATTTAAAACATTTTTTTTCAGCACACAGAAGTGTCTTGATCCAGTGGTAAAACATGCTTCCTGTGGAACAATATAAAGTCTTAGGCAGTGGGCATTTGAATTTTAGAGACAAATGAAGTCATCTTTCTGAAATCATTTAGACCCACAATAAACAGCAGACTGTTTATTTTCTGAATCATCTGGTATGTCTGTTTTATTGTTTTCATCCAGTATTAGATTCTAAGTTTGTTGACAAGCTAGTCTGGGAGGAAATTGCTACAGAGAATGCCAAAATTTCCTTAAGTAACACCTTCTTCCCCTGCAGATAAACCTACATGCCGCAGAGCAATGTAACAACATTTGAAGATGAGTAACTCTGGTTTCTCCAATTGCTCTATTAATCTATGGACTTTTTCTGTAAGACAAATAATCATAACAAACAATATTGAAAGAATTCTAAGAACACATGGCCTCACAGAAATAATTTTGAAAAGCACCTGAAACATCAAAGTGCTTAGGAAATAATGGAAACTTACAACAAGAACTAGACATTTCATTTGCCTTACAGAAAACTTTCAAAAGTATTTCATTTCCTAGGAAATATGAGGGCCTGAACATGGTCTTCAGAAGTAGATCTTGTTATGAAGACTTTAAGGAGATTAATCTTTTCTTTTAGAAGTATGTGCATCAAGAGTTTCTCATGCTATTCTGGAAAAGACATTTCCAGGAATTGATTCATCCTGTTCTTCAGCAGGTAGGAAAAAGCAACTTTTGAAAGTATTTACATTCATTATCATTCCTGAGGGAGCCTAGACCATGGAATCATAGAATAATCAGGTTGGAAGAGATCCACCGGATCATCGAGTCCAACCATAATGTTCAATGTTGATTAGACACCTACTTTTCAAACACTTAACTAACACTGAATGAGGTGGTTCTTGCTGTAGGCCACATATAATAAAAGTGATTAGATACCTGTTTGTATTTTGGGGCATCTAAAATCAGTTTTAAAACTTGACTTATATTCTTAAGCTGTTTTGGATACTTGAAAGAGTAACTGTTCTAAGAAGAGAGATTTAGACTTTTATGGCATAAATTTAATGGGATTTAAAATGAATCGCTGTTTTTTAGCAATTTTAAAAGTAACTAAAACAAAGTGATGAATGCAAATATTTTCTTTCATAGAGTTAACTAAGTGGAGAAGACTACATTTAGCGAGTTCAGAAATACGTATTCTTTCCCAAAGTGCTTTTAATCAAAGTTCTCTTGCAGAGTCAAAGAATATAATGACTGGGAGTCCCAATGAAAGAACATTTAAAGGACATATTGACTGAAAGTTAATGTTCTTTTTTTAAAAAAAATAAGAAATATGACGTTATTGCTTGTATTTCAACACACTGTTGTATTGAAGAGAAGCATTTTGCCCCAAAGTTCCTGTAATCAAAATTGCATTAGCACTATCTGAGAGCGATACAGCACTTCCTTTGTGCCTAAAAATGTTCTAGAAGTCTCAGACTGGTGAATATCTGTTTATCATAACTCCCAACCCAGCTTCATTGCAGTGTTGGAAGATGTGATCACTACAGCCATATTGTAAAGAGTGTTGAACGATGGTGACACAACACAGACTCTATGGGAAGTGGGAAGGTTTTGCTAGGGTTGCATTAAGATAGCTGCACTTGTTTCTTCTGGACAAGTCCCAGAGGGTGAGATAAAAGCAACATGTATGATCCAGGATGTGGGTTCTCTTAGATGTGTTTACGATGTTTGAGTTCCCTGGGGAGAGTAGAGAGCTGGCGTGACGTCTCACACAATCCACTTGTGTTTGTTTCGGCACACTAGCATGCTTTGAGCACCTGCTGGGTGACAGAAAGTGCATGACTTTTGATCTATGACTAATGTGAATATTACACCCATTCTTCTCAGAAATGGTCCCAGACAGGCCGAAGTGACCTCTGCCTCATACCTCTCTGTTTATTTTAGTCTTGCCATGAACACGGAGGCTAGCTGCCAGTAGCAAGGCAATTTAACTATAGGAAAACATTTCTGCTTTTTGAATTTACAGTGTTAGAAAGAATGGCTTTTCATTCAGTCAAGGTGACAGATTGCGTAACTCAAATGCTATGCATTTCTAACAGCTACTAACATCTGACAGGCTTGGTGGTAGCTATCTGTTACATAAGCGATTATCTGTCAGCTTGAAAATATTAGGGTTTCAAAAATGGCTGACCAACAAGGCAAATTGTTTATTCTATTTAATGAAATTTGTAAAGAACTGTTTAGTGAGCTCAGGTAAGAAATACATATCAAAATCAGTCAACTATAGGTTTTGTATCTCTGGGACATTTAGAGGCATATAAATTTCTTGATACTAATAAACCAAAGGATGCACAAACCTTCTAGGTTTTGTATGTACTGTAAAATATGCTGAGAAATACACTTGAGACATTCAGAGTATGCCTGAAACAATGAGCAATTAAATTAATGAAAATGTTCTGCTGGATAGCTGAATTCCAGTATCTGAAGGAGTCCTACATGAAAGCTGGAGAGGCACTGTTTACAAAGGCTTGTAGTGATAGGACTAGGAGCAATGGGTATAAATTGTAGAGGGGCAGATTTAGACTAGATAGAAGGGGGAATTTCTTCACAGTGAGAGTGATGAGACACTGGCACGGTTTGCCCAGGGAATCTGTGGCTGTCCCATCCCTGGATGTGTTTGAGACCAGGTTGGATGGGGCCTTGGGCAGCCTGATCTAGTGAGAGGTGTCCCTGCCCATGGCAAGGGGGTTGGAAATAGATGATCTTCAAGGTCCCTTCCAACCCTAACTATTCTATGAATCTGTGATTCTATGATCACAAAGAATCACACAGAATTGCTAGATTGGAAAAGACCCACAGGATCGTGGTGTCCAACCATTCCTATTAATCACTAAACCACGCCTCTCAGCACCTCAAATTCTATGATACCATTGACCTTTAGATGAACTTCACTGTGAATGTATTCCATCACACTACACATAATGCTATTGAAAGATTTATTAGTGCTTAAATTTGATTTCTCCTGTTTTATTCTTCCATGAAATGATGCAGATTATAAACCATTAATCAAAGTACCTATAGTCCTACAACGGAAGTTAATTCCTCTGTTCCTTCAGATGTGGGGGTTTTGTGTCTAGGAGAAGCAATAGTATAGTTAGTGTGAGTTAACAAAATTAATTAGCAGTGTCATGAGAAAGATGGGAGGAAAGTAGCATTAAAAGATGAAGAGCATGACTCGGTTTAAAGGTGAAAAAAAAAATACTGTTGCTTGGACACAGGAGTCATGTGGCTACTATTTAATTACATGTGAACTACAGAGGGCTTTCCAGTAAGACTGCAAAACGACATAAATAATGTTAACTATATCCTTATCACCAAGGAATAATGATTAACCAATTCATGTATAATTCCAGTTTTGCAAATC